>JAPDNY010000001.1:73357123-73957123 GCA_029375565.1 Gekko gecko | reverse complement strand
CTTTACACATCTTTTCTCTGCATTCTGTATTTGTCTGTTGAAAATGTAATTGCTAGGTGAAATTAAGCTTGCTGTTTTTCTATCACATAAAGTGATCCAGTCAAAGCTTGTTTGATCATAAGAACTCAATTCTGGAATACATTGTTTCCCTCTGGCTTTTCACTGATGTATGCCTTTGTCTGTAGTATAGCAAACATTTATGCATGTCTCCGTTATTATATACAAACAAAAAAAATGTCATAACACATGAATGCAAAAAGATCAGAAATATCTCCCAGATTTTATGATCTGCTCAGCCAGAAACAGACTTTCTCCATTGCCTTTCCTTACATGTCATATTATCATCAGCTGTTCTTATATCCCAAAAGAATACTAACTACTGATCGATTGCCCGGACATGTCTGGCTGTGGCCTACACGTGCCCCGGGTAGTTCATTTATTTGCCACGGTGGATTTGCTAGAGTGGAATTTAATCAATAGCTAATTCATTAATTCTGGTCTTCGAGTATGTAGTGACTATGCAGTATAAAAATGGCTGGCTGACTTCGACTTTGATTGAAATATGACAAACACTATAGCCGACAGCTTCAGCAGGTGCTGGCCTGCATATGAATTTTTCTTATTTATCCTCCATCAAGGAATATGTTCAAGGGGAAAATAACAGATTGTATAAACAAGAAGACATTTTAATACATATCTGCCTATGGGGAAAAGGTATGATTTCTAGAAAAAAGCCACATGGGAAGCTAGCAATACAAGACATATTCTGCAACTTATTTCTTTTTATTGGAATTATGGTGGCTGTTCTCCTTATGTTTTTTTTCTGGGGAGGCGGGGAAAGACAGTTGGATCAGTGACATTCTGAAGAATATTTCAGGCCATATCTGTACAGTAATCACACACAATTAGTGTGAATTATGCACAGTGTTGGAGTACGATACAAATAAAGATATGTTTCTATGGCCCCAAGTAGACAGAAAAAAACCAAGGGTGCTAATTGAGCACTGATATTCATAATGAGTAGACTATATTCAGCTTGCTGGATCAAGCTGCAGAGGCCAGGTATAAGATATTGCTAACAATCCAAAATTCAATATATATGGAATGACAGCTGCTGACAGCCTTTTCTAATGGAACATTATGCTCTTATAGCTGACATTGTGTTGGACTAGTTTCAAGGAGTGAATGATCCAAAGAAATTTTTATAAAAACCAACACCATCTTGTTTCTTTTCCATCATGTTTGTTTGGATTTATTGCTTCCATAAATACCAAATTGCTTCCCTCTCCAGTGGTTGTGCATCTGAGGTTTGGGATGATCATAGACAGGATTCAAAGAACCACAAACACAGTTCCATTAATGAAACAAGGCTTTCCCACCTTTTCCTCCCTGCTGTAGCTCCCTGTATCACTTAAAAGGGAACCATGGTATAGAAGTGCTTAAGCATCATTGGCCCTCCCTTAGGCAAGTGGAAATGTCCAGGACTAGCTCTACTGGAAGGACAAGTAAGGCAATTTATTTCAGATGGCCAATTAGGGGATGTATTGGAGTTTAGTGTCTGAGCCTATGCCCCCTTTTGTGAAGTCCTTCAGTCATCCATCCTTAGAATGGGAGGAAAGGGGTTTTGCCACTCCCTTTTCATCCTCCCAGCTTTTGACTTTCTCATTGGCCTATCTCCACCCCCTTTGACAGTATGCATGGCAAATTACACATGCTTCTTGTAGATTTCTGGCATTTCATGAAATCAGGGTCTTTCTCTCCAGTTTGGAGTCCAAAGCATCCATTGTTGGCATGGCAGCTTGTCATTCTTTACAACACTGGCCAGGACTCCCTGGTGGTGAGGTCCATGATGGCAGCCATTTAAAAATAGAAACTGAAGTCTCACAAGAGGAAGGATAGGGATGGCAAAACTGGGTTGGGAAATTCCTAAATATTTGGGGAGTGGAGCCTGGAGAGGGCAGGGTTTGGTAAGGGGAGTGGCCTTAGGGGAGTATAATGCTGTAGAGTCTACCCTTCAAAGCAGCCACTTATAGACAAAGGCCCTGCCTCTTTGTCACTTTTATTGGATTTGTCTATAGCCTTCAATACAGAAGATCATGCCATCTTGTTGAGATGCTCGGAGGCAGAAGTAAGCATCAGGGGTTATGCACTGGACTAGTTCAAATAGTTCCTCATGGATCAGACTCAAAGGGTCACTTCTGGAAACCAGAAACCATCAGTGTGGGACCTTACATGTGGTGTTCCACAGAGCACAGTTCTATCCCCCATGTTGTTCAATCTCTGTATAAATCCCTTAGGACAAATCATTCATAGCTTTGGGGTTGGTTGTCATCAATATGCGAATGATGCCCAGCTTTGTATATCTTTTTCCAAATCTCCAGGTGATGGGTTAGAAGTCCTCAGTCACTGCCTGGCTGCTGTAGTAAATTGGCTAAGAGCAAATAAACTGAAAATAAGCCCTGAAAAGACAGAAGTAATGTTGGTTGGGAAAATGAAGATATTGAAGAACACTGTGCTCCCTGCTTTTGATGATGTTCAGCTGACCCTTGCTGACTCAGCTGAGAGCTCTTGGGTTAATACAAGGTCCAGTATTATAGCTGGAGAAGCAAGTTAATGCAGCAGCAAAAAAAGGCTTTCTCCCAGCTCAGCCTAGCCCATAAGATGCCCCTTACCTTGATACACCTAATCTGGCCACCTGGATCCATACCATGGTGACAGCCAGACTAGATTACTGTAATTCACTGTACATTGGTTTCCCCATAAAATCAATTCAGAAACTCCAGTGGTGCAGAACGCCATGGCTCGGCTATTATTGGGAGCTAGATAGAGCATTCATATTACTCCCATTCTGTAGTCACCCCACTGGCTGTCCATCAGTTACCAGGCTAAATTTATAGTACTGGCTATTACATACAAAGGCCTTCATGGCCTTGGACTCTCATATTTGCGAGACCACCTCTCCCCCTATGCACTGCCATGACAGCTTTGCTTGTCTAAGCATGATCTTCTGCTGATGCCAGCCTGAAAATGAGCAAAATCAACAACTGCATATATACGTACCTTCTCTGTTGTGGCCCCCACAGCATGGAATTCATTCATTCATTCATTCATTCATTCATTCATTCATTCATTCATTCATTCATTCATTCACATTTATAGCCCAGCCTTCCCAGAAGTGGGCTCAGGGCGGGTAACAACATTATTTATACAAAAAAAATTGTTAATAAAATAACATGAAAATTTAAAACATCTTCATAAATATTAAAATAGTGGCCACAGCTAACAACAACAACAACAACAAAATCCCTGGTTGTGGGAAGTTCCTGGCAATAGCCCGTAGTTGTTAACAGAGTGAGGAGGTCAGGAGGGCTCCCGTTTTCCTGGTTTTCTGCAAACTATAGAAAACTGAATTTTTCAAGAGAGGCAGGCAATAGAATTGCACTGTACTAAATTATTCACAAAGTTACTTACATAAGTTATTAGGAACTGCCTTTAGCACAAGTGAGAAAGGTGGACTGTAAATTACATAAGTAAAATAAATAATTTTATTTTTATTTAAAAAAAACAAAAACATTTCTCCAGGGGGGCTGATCTCTGTCATCTGGAGAGCAGTTGCAATTCCAGGAGATCTCCAGGCCCTACCTGGAGGCTTGCAGCCCTAGGAAAGAATTCATGAGAGTTCAGAAAGAAAGGACTGCATGGCTTTCCATGCAGTTTTTGAAAGGGGGTGGAGCAGGTAGGGATGGCAGCCTCCAGGAGGGACCTGAGGATCTCCCAGAACTACAACTCATCTCCAGATTATAGAGATCAGCTCCCCTGGAGAAAATGGCTGCTTTGGAGGGTGGACTCTATTGCATTGTTACCCTATTGAGGTCCCTGTCCTCTCCAGGCTCCATCCCCAAATCTCCAGGAGTTTCCCAGCCTGGATCTGGCAACCCTAGGCAGAAGTCTCCAAAGCAGGGTTGGTGAGACAGAGGAGATGGTAGCTTCAGACAGCATTTTGAGTTAAGGTTTCTTCTTATATAAACAGGATTTTGGAGTAAAGTTTGCATCCAATGGCATCTTTAAGACCAACGGAGTTTTAATTCAAGGTATGAGCTTTTGTGTGCATGCACATGTCTTCAGGGTTTTGGAATAAAAGCCATGCACACTAATAATAAAATCTGAATACACTAATGGAAGCCAGTGCTTTACTGATACTTACCCTGTTCATGTACACTGAGAGCCCTAAAAGCTCTTGTTTTCTTGCTTTAGCCTTTTTTTTAGAACTGACATGGAAGTCCATGGCATCAGAGTTAATAAAAGAAGCAGAAAAATAGCAATATGAAGCATAATAGGAAAAAAGTCTGTACATAAAAAAATTACCTATATACTTCTCATGATGGTATAACACTTCTGAAAAATAATTAAAAATTAGATTTGGGATTTTATGTTCGTTTATTTAAGGAATATAAGAACATAGGAAGATCCATGATGGATCAGACCAATGGTCCATCTCAGGCACGTAGCCAGGAATTTCTAAGTCAGGGAGCATTTTAATTCCTTGGGGGGCACTGGGGCACTGGCTAATTCAATTACAAGTAACTTAATTACTGGCTTTTCATGCCTTCCGCCTGGCCATCAGCTCTGCCTGTCTTGAGCTTGGGCATCTTGTGCCTTCTCCTTGGCGCTCCCCTCCACTCACCCCAGCTGCCAGCCTGCCTGCTTACCTTCCCCCAATGCAGAAAAGATGCTCTGGAAGCTGCTGCCAGGACAAGGGGAAGAGCGGAGGTGGGGAGAGAAAGCACTGGCTTCCCAGTTTGGGAAGGGAGGAATTGGCTGGCAGCTGTGGTGACTAGGCTGGGAGGGGGCTCTGTCAGACTGCCACTTCTTGGACCGTGGTGGTCCAGGGCACATAAAATCAGCACCAGGCTAGCTTCTCTCTCTCTCTCTCTCTCTCTCTCTCTCTCTCTCTCTCTCTCTCTCTCTCTCTCTCTCTCTCCAGCTCTAAGCCCCCAGGCCACTCCCCAGCAAGGAGAACTGGCAGCCCCAGTGGTGCAAGGGGAGTTTGTGGTGGTCACCACATCTTGCCAGCAAGTCGGGGGGCTGGGCTGAAAGAAAGTCAGGGGGCCTTGGCAGGAAGTCGGGGGGGCAGACCCCAAAATGTCACACTGTAGCCATGGGCCTGGTCCATCTAATCCAGCATGCTGTCTCACACAGTGGCCAACCAATTGTTCTGGACAGCCCACAGCAGGGCATAGAGGCTGAGGCCATTCCCTGATGCTGCCTCCTGGCTCTGGGATTCCAAGGATTAGTGCCTCTGAATGTGAAGGTTCCCCTCAGTTACCATGGCTAGTAGCTAGTGATAGACTTATCCTCCATGAATCTATCAAATGCCCTTTTAAAGCTGTTATGGCCATCACTACATCCCCTGGCAGCAAATTCCACATTTTAATCACTCTCTGAGTAAAGTATTATTTCCTTTTGTTTGTCCTGAACCTACTGCTTATCAGTTTTATTGTATGCTCTTGAGTTCAAGTCTTTTGGGAGAGGGGAAAATAACTCTCTTTTATAAACCTCTATCATGCTCCCCCCCCCAGTCCTCTCTTTTCTAAACTGAAAAGTCCCAGTCTCTTCAGCCTTTCCTCATAGAGAAGGTGCTCCAACCCCCTACTCATCTTGGTTGCCCTCCTCTGAACTTTTTCCAGCTCTGCAATGTCCTTTTTGAGATACAGGAACCAGAACTGTACACAGTATCCCAAATGAGACCACAACATAGATCTATACAGGAGCATTACAATATAGGCCGTTTTATTAGGTCTGGGTTGGAAGATACCTGGAGACTTTGGGGATGGATCCAGGAGAGGGTGGGGTTTGAAGAGGGGAGGGGCCTCAGCATGGTACAATGCCATAGAGTTCACTCTTCAAAGCAGCCATTTTCTCCAGGGGAGCTGATTTCTGTCAGCTGGTGATCAGTTGTAAAAGCGGGAGATCCCCAGGCCCCATCTGGAGGCTGGCAACCTTACATTTTATTCTCAGTCCCTTTCCTAATAATCACCAATATCGAGTTTGTCTTTTTCCCTGCAACACTCTGGGTTGACATTTTCATCCCCAGTTCCAGATCATTGATGAATAAAGTAAACAGTACCAGCCCCAATGCTAATCCTTGTGGGACCTCACAGCTTACTTCCCTCCATTGTGAAAACTGTCATTTAACCACTTTTTAATCCATAAGAGAACCTATCTCTTATCCCATGACTGCTAAGTTTACTCAGGAGTCAAAAGCCTTTTGAAAGTCCAGGTATATAATGTCTACTGGGTTACCAGTGTCTATGTGCTTGTTCACTTTCTCAAAGAACTCAAAACTTTTGGTGAGGCAGGACTTCCATTTGCAGAAGCCATGCTAATTTTCTCTCAGCAAGCTCTGTTCCTCTATGTGCCTAGCAATTCTATCTTTGATTACAGTTTCTACTAATTTGAAACCAAATGTTACCATTTTGGACTTTGGGGGTAACTTTCTATTGATCTGAATGCTGAACTTTATAATATTGTGGTTATTGTTCCCAATACATCTTTCACAGTCTTGATACCCACTCAGAACCAAATCCAAGATCATTGGTTGGCTGTGTGACTAAGTGTTCCAGTGCACTTTATTTATTTATTTATTTATTTATTTGCTTTAGTTTCTCTTTCAAGACCTTCCAAGTGATCATAGGGAATTAAAAATATGATTTGGGGGATAATGTTTTACAAATTCTTTTAATAACTGCAAGCAGTCATAGTAGAACTGTCATTAAAGAATTTTAGATAAATGGTAATCTGGTTCAAGTGATTAATCAATTAATTGTTTGAATACACTTTAAACAACTATTTAAATTAAATTTGCATTTCAACAGTTGTAGTAAGGATATTTTTCCTGCATATTTCAGAATCCATTTCCAGTTTGTACAACATCCACTACACGTTGATTATCCTCCTAAAAATGTGCCAATACATTTGATGCTGACACATTTTTAGGAGGTTAATCAACATGCACATCATTTAAAATAAAGATTAACAATTGCCAGCATTTTTGCAAAGCCATAAATCTTTGGGCCTATTCTCATAATTATGTAGTATATATGGGTTGTGCCAACCTCTTGCAGTTCCTGGCCATTTCTTTGCATCCTACCTCCACTCATTTGATGTAGTCTCTAAATGGTACTCTTGCTTAGAGAGTCCTTTCTGAATTTCCCCCTCTGCATAATTTGAGATACAATTTGAGCCTGGGTCATCCGGGTCAGGGCACATTTAATTTAATTGCTACACAAAACAATTGGAGGACAGACACAGGGTAATCATGCCAAGTTGTGAGGTCAGTAAGTATAGTTATATTACCTCATTACTCTCTGAAATTATCCCTACAAGCTAATAATTTTGGGACTTCTTAATTTAAATAAAATAAAATGGCCAATATGCTCCTCCACTTTATAGACCTACTAGCAGAGGACCTGCAAGAGTCACGAGGGGAATCTCATCACCTTCACTGTTCACTCACTTGCTCTGCCAGCTGCTTGATGGCCAGCCTGCCTGCCTGGCTTATGCACCTGCTGCAGCACTGGGGGGCAACTGGGGGTGGAAGTGGTGACTTCTCCACTCCCCCCCATCCACCTGCCCACTTGCAGCACTGCCACCTCTGCCCACCTGGCTCATGCAGTGGCTAGGAGGCAGCAACTCTTCCTCCTGTTTGCCTACCTGCATCACTGGTGGTGGGTCTGGCAGCGCCTGCCTGCATGGTTGGCTGGCTCACACAGTTGCAACTCCTTCTCTTCCTCCCTCATCCATCTAGCTCACAGGGTGGCAGGTGATAATAGGTGGGTGGCTCAAAATGGTGCTGCGATCTCACAACAACCTAGTGGTGTTTTCCCCCAAACTTGGGGGGGGGGGTTTGTATTTTTTGGCAAACTTGAGGACTCCCCTCAGTCTGAGAAAATAACTTCTGTCTGGACTTGATCCACATGGGGGCCAGATTCAGAATTAGATATATGATGGTGCAGCCTCTTTTGGAATGCTGTGTACAGTTTTGGTCTCCACATCTCAAAAAGGGTATTAAAAAGTTGGGGAAAATACAAAAGTGGACCGTCAATATGATTAAAACATGGAAGCACACTTATTACAAGGAAAGCCTAAAGAGCTGGGTGATTTTCAGATTAGAGAAAAGGTGCACATGATAAAGATTTATAACTTTAGGCATGGAGTAGATAAAGTAGATAGAACTCCCCCCCCCTTTATCATTCTAGAGCTGAGGGTGCACCCAGTGAAGTTGGTGGGCATTAATTTCATGACAAACAAAAAGAAACAACAGCAATAATATTCAATGACTAATTAAACTTTGGAATTCACTGCCAATGGACATAGTGATGGCCACCAATATAGACGGCTTTAAAAGTGGATTAAACACATTCATGGAAGATAGGTTCATCACAGAAGATAGGTTCATCACTGACTATTAGCTACAATGACTCCATGTTCAGAGATAACAATCCACTGAATATCAGTGCTGGAGGACAGTAACAGAGAGGCACTGGTCGCTGTGCCCTGCTTCTGGGCCTTCTATGCATCTTGTTGGTTGCTATGCAAGTCTTGACAAGAAAAAGCGGATGGCAAATGACAATTCATAATAAACAGTGTATGAACCAGATAGCCCACTGGTTTGAACCAGCATGATTACTTGCTGTTATTTTTGGTTTATCAAATATATGGGAGCTGATAACTACAACTCCATAGCTTGGCTCCAGCCCAAATGGTATACAGATATGACTGCTGTCTTCCAGTTGTTTGCTTGTAAGTATTGTTGCTTTCAGTAGGACTACTTTGAGGGAATGGTTTGAGGATTACTCCTGTGGATTTCATTAATAAAAAAGCTTAGCAAGCGAGCAATACTTTTGTTTTGCAGCCGTCCATTTAGCACCAATGTAATACACATTGAACTATATACCAAGTCTTCAAACTATTCTGAGGTTTAAGGCCTCTTTTTCTTCTCTACTATATATGTGTCTCCTTTTATATGTTTGTCACTAATATCATTTATATAGAAGGATTTCTCCCCCTGGAGTTGAGTATGCAGCGAATATAAAACAGGAATCCACAGACAGTGGCATTAATTCAGCAAGTCAGATGAAGAGTTCAGAATAATAATGGTGACTCTACAAGTAACCTGTGAAGTTATCCCTTCACAGGTGACATATTAATTCTTCCTCTACAGATTGTTATTGTTATGTGTTCCTCTGTTTATACCTCAAAGTACTGAAATAATAGTTCACTGTGTATGTTTTTTATTCTGTAAGGATGTCAAAGTTTATCTTAGGTGTAGCTGTCTGAACATAGCTGTCTAACTTTAAATGAATGTTAATTTACAGTGTCACCAAGTATTCTGGCAATGACCATGGAAATCAGCTGTTATGTTTTTTAAAAACATATCCTGGGAATAACACATAAAACATAATCCAGCCCAAGTTAAGATTTTTTTTAAACCTAACTTTTGCAGTTGGAGAGATTTATGTATTTGGTCCTCCCATTGAATTCAGTATGATTTAACAAGCCTTAACTTTTGCAAGTTTGTGTCTGTACTGTTTTGTTTTAGACTCTGACTACTCTGATCTCAGTGGAGCAAGTAGTATGTAGCCTTACCTATTAGCTATACAAAAAGATAAAATGTAATTAATAAATGATGAAGATGTCTGTGAAAAGTATGAAATTTTGCACTTTCTTGCAGGAACTCCACTGATAACTATTTAAACTTTAATTCATGATGATTTGCAGAATGAATGCATGTTCAAATTACATATTAAAATTTGGTTGTTCAAAACTTAATTCTGAATCTTGAAAATGGAATTACCAAATTAGAATTCTGTGTTTCTAATGCATTTTAAAAGTGTTTCCTGAGATGTGTGATCTTCTGCCTTAGTGAGCTTGTGGTCACTCCCTGCAATTAACAGGGCAGAATGAATCTTTTCAAACTTCTTGTTGCTGCCCCAAGTCACTTCTTGCTGCACCTCCAGAAGGTCATTGAGAGTTAGGGAATCCCCAAGAAACATGTGAGGTGTGGCAACCAGAAGGGCCAGTGCAAAGGGGAAATTGGAAGAAATCATCCTCTCGCTTGGGTTGAATGTGTTTCACTCATATGAGAATAGGAGGAGGGGGGTTTCGGTTTTGGTGTCGCGAATGGCGGCCGCTTCTCGGGACGCTCCCGGAGGCGGTTAGCCCACGCGCAGTTAGGGGGGTCTTCGCATGTGCGAAAGACCCTAGTGAGCCTTAGGCAAAGGCTCCGAACCGGGGGCGCTTGGGGAGTAGCCTCTTTGCCGGCAGACAGCCGGGAAATTGAGGCTTTCTCCCCGCCCCAATCGGCCCCGCTGCGGCGTGCCCGTAATGGGACTTAGCGGCGCCACCGATTTCCAGGAGTGAAGACAGCGCTATGGTTTAACATAAAAAGAAGAAATAGCATCGAATCATGAGTTGAAGATCTATTTTGAAGCGTAAATCGAAGCCCCCTGCATGCGTATAAGCGTTGGGAGGAGGGAGGAGTTTCCACCCCCTTTGAGAAGCAAGATCTACAAAGGGAGCGCGAAGGGGGGCAGAGAGAAAAAAGAGTGTTGGTGTTAGTACCGTTGGGGTGGCATGGAAGACTACGATCATCTTAGCTTCCTGGGGGATGCGGCACGAACTTCTTAAAAGTAAATAAAAAAACAAAATGTCGATAATGGAAAAAGTTCTGCGGACACCGGAAGAGAAGGGAGGAGGGACTTCTGGTCCAGACAGCCCCCCCCCAAGAGCTTGCTGTCAATCAACAGGAAAAGGAGATACTGTGCCCCCTGCTGGAACAATTGCAGAAAATCAATGAAACTTTGTTCAAAATGGAAAGTGTTCTCATCAGTCGACAGAAACAGATATTGGAAACAACTAGAAAGATGATGGAGTTCGAACAGAAATCGATTCTGATTCTAGGTTTTCAGGGCGTTAAAGAAGAAGAGAAAGAAGATCTCGGATTTACCTTGACAAATGTCTTGGCACCCCTAACTGGTAGTGGAGCGATAACGTTAAAAGAAGAGGTGGATAAGGCTCCCAAAGCCTACTCCGCTTTTATAAAAGAAAATACTCTGCCAGTAGAAGGGGATGTCAAACATAGCAGGCAACAAACTGGAGATCTAATTTCATCTGAAGAGTTTATGGAGCCCTGGAAGCCTGAAGACCAGAAGTTTAAGGAAAAAGAGAAAAGAAAGAAGACAGATTTCATCTTCAAAATACAGAAACTTCTGAAGAGACACGCCAGCAGGGAGGAAGACGCAGCACTCAAAATTGGGATAAGTGAAGAAGACAGCAGCCCAGGGGAAAGTGGTGATGGAACGGAAGACCTCAAAGTTAAAATGGACTTAATCCGTAACTGGAAGAGATTTAAAAAGAAGATAATTTGAGGACTGTTCGTGTAACATCTGGAAGGAGCTGTTTAATTACTAACCCCAATGGACTTTGCTAACTGCGTTAACAGTTTGACTTTGGACTTTACAATAGTTAAAAAGAAGATCTTCTAACCATGATAGATGCCAAAATTGGTATTGGTTATTAACCTAAACTAACCCTCACTAACAGAAAAAATTTCACTCCATCTTTTTCTTTCTCCATCTGTCTACCCTTCCCCTTTCTTATAAAAAGAATAAAATTCTCTCTTTTTTAAGAGAGTTTTACAAAAAAAAAAAGAGAATAGGAGGAGTTTCTGCAATTACGCCTTCCAACTGAACCTCCTTGTGCCACATCTCATACCATTTCTGTGAGTCAAGGACCTGTTCAGGGTAGGGTGAGCTGTGCCAAGAAAGAGAAAGGTGAGGAAAAGCCCCCCTTTGTGCTATGTTCTGTTTCTGATTGTCTACGTTGACTCCTAAAATTATACACAGCTGTTCAGATTGAAGGACAGGGTTTGAGGAAACCCATTAACATGTTTCATTTTGTTTTAAGTCCCTTTGGGGTCATAGAACTTACTTCACAAGGGTTGTGATGTTCACCAAAACTATTTTCTGAAATATCTGTGTTTGACTCTTAAGTATGAGTTGACAGAGCTGATATAGGGCTTGATACTGGAGTCCCCCAGCCTGATTGTTCTGCAGGACCTCAGCATTCATGGTGAGAGCGCCTTTTCTAGATCAGCCCAGGATTTTGTGGCCTCCTTGGCCACCACAGGTCTGACTCATGAAATCATAGAACCATAGATTTGGAAGGGACCTCCAGGGTCATCTAGTCCAACCCCCTGCACAATGCAGGAAATTCACAAATACCTCCCCCTCACACCCCCAGTGACCACTGTTCTGTACCAAAAAGATGACAAAAAGCCTCCAGGATCTCCAGCCAAACTGGCCTGGAGAAAAAAATTCTTCCTGATCCCAGTGTTTGGTGTAGTGGTTAAGTGGCGGACTCTAATCTGGGAGAACCAGGTTTGATTCCCCACTCTTCCATTTGCACCTGGCTGGATGACCTTGGGTAAGCCATAGTTGTGATAAGAGCTGCCCTTGAAAAAGAGCAGTTTCTGTTAGAGCTCTCTCAGCCCCACCAACCTCACAGGGTGTCTGTTGTGGGGAGGGGAAGGGAAAGGAGTTTGTAAGCCACTCTGAGACACTTTTTGGTTGTGAAGGACAGGGTATAAATCCAATCTCCTCCTCTTCTTCTTCTTCTTCTTCTTCGTCTTCTTCTTCTTCTTCTTCTTCTTCTTCTTCTTCTTCTTCTTCTTCTTCTTCTTCTTCTTCTTCTTCTTCTTCTTCTTCTGCGTGGTGATCAGCATTTCCCTGGGCATGTAAGAAAGGGCCACAAGAACTAAGCACTGATGCAACCCTTCCTGCCGTCCCTCTCATGATCTGCCTAAGTTCACAGAATCTGCATTGCTGTCAGATGGCCATCTATTCACTGTTTGAAAACCTCCAAAGAAGAAGTGCCCACCACCTCCTGAGGAAGCCTGTTCCACTGAGGAACCACTCTAATTGTCACAAAGTTCTTCCTAATGTTCAGTTGAAAACTCTTCTCATTTCATTTCAGCCCATTGGTTCTAGTCTGACTTTCTGGGGCAACAGAAAACAACTCTGTACCATCCTGTATATGACAGCCCTTCAAATACTTGAAAATGGTTATTATATCACCTCTCAGTCTTCTCCTCTCCAGGCTAAACATACCCAGCTCCTTTAACCTTTCCTCATAAGACTTGGTCTCCAGACCCCTCACCATCTTTGTTGCCCTCCTCTGGACACCTTCCAGCTTGTCTATATCCTTCTTAAATTGTTGTGCCCCAAACTGAACATAGTATGTGAAGTCTAATCCAGAGCAGAATAAAGTGATACCATCACTTCGCATGATCTGGACACTGTTCTTCTGTTGATACAGCCCAAAATTGCATTTGCCTTTTTAGCTACTGCAGCATAGCACTGACTCATGTTCAGTGTATGGTCTACTAAGACCCCTAGATCCTTTTCACACACAGTATTGCCAAGATAAATCTCCCCCATCCTATAATTATGCATTTCATTTTTCCTACCTAAATGAAGAACTTTATATTTATCCCCATTGAAATTCATTATATTTGTTTTAGCCCAGTTTTCCAGCCTGTCAGGATCATCCTGTATCTTGATTCTGTCTTCTACTGTATTTGCTACCCCTCCCAATTTTGTGTCATCTGCAAATTTAGTAAGCGCCCTCTCAATTCTTTCATCTGTCTTTTATCATCTGCAAATTTAATAAGCATTCCCCCTGTTCCTTCATCCAAATCATGTATAAAGATGTTGAACAAAACAGGTCCCAGGACAGATCCTTGAGTCTCTCCACTTGTCATTCCTCTCAGAGGATGAACCATTAACAAGCACTCTTTGGGTGTGATCTGTCAACCAGTTACAGAGCCATCTAACTGTAATAGGACCCAAACCACATTTTACCAATTTGCCAACAAGAATATTATGTGGAACCTTATCAAAAGCCTTACTGAATTCAAAATAAACTATGTCTACAGCATTCCCCTGATCCAGGAAGGTAGTAACTTTCTCAGGTTGTGTCAAGTTCTGTACATGAACAACGATATACCTTGGACTTAATTTTTTGCACTGAACCTTTGGGGAAAGGTCTGAATTAGACCTGTAGGTTCAGCCTGTGCCATAATCCAAACACCACCTCCTCAAGGCTCAGGTTAATGTGGCACCAACCATTTGCTATGGTGGGGGCTGGTTAAAGTGACCTATCCACAGGGACTTATCGATCCTACTAGAACAATATGGGGGATTTTAGGATCCCAGAGAATAGTTCTGATGATAGGCCTCTTCCACTCTCAAGGTAGACGCCAACCCCTTGGTTTTCTATGGAGCTCAGTGACTTGAAAAGGGCAGAGAGATGTCTGGAGAAGTGCTGGCAGAAAACTCAGAGTGAATTCAACAAGAGTGTTCTATAGTCTTGTGAGACAGTCTATACTGGTCTTATGAGACTGGGAGTCTTGTGAGTCAGCACTGACATGGCAAGGAATAGAAATATTATTTCTCTGCTACCATTGTGTCAGCTGCCGGTTCACAAATGGCTCAGCTGCTAACTTCTAGGCCTGAATGTTTTAAACTCTGTGGTATCCTAAGGGTTAATTAGTTGCAACAATTTTGGGTAATAAAATCTCTCAAATATATTCTGATTTTGGTTGAAAGCTGAAATATAGCTCAGATAGGGTTGCCAGCTCCAGGTTCGAAAATACCTGGAGATTTTGGGGATGGAACCCGAGGAGGGCAGAGTTTGGGGAGGGACTTCATTGGGGTATAAAGCCACAGAGTCCACCCTCCAAAGCAGCCATTTTCTCTGAGTGAACTGATTTCTGTCACCTCAAGATCAGTTGTAATCCCAGGAGATCTCCAGCCACAACTTTGAGGCTGGCAGCCCTAAGCTCAGGCAGTTGACGTATTTAGTGCACAGTCTATTCCAGGGGTGGCCAAACGTGCTCAGCATAAGAGTCACATACAATAAATGTCAGATGTTTGAGAGCCAGAAGACAGAAACAAATATTACGCTTACATTTTTTTTAAAAAAAATATGCAAACTAGCTTTTTATTAACATTAAATGAGATTGCCAAAAACAAAAACAAAAGGGGTAAAAACAGATATTGATAATGATATTTATTTGTTTGCTAATGATATTGACTTGTCTAGGAGAGAGAAAAAGAGAGAGATGGAAAGAAAGAATGAAAGAGATGGAAAGAAAGAGAGAGAGAAACAAAGAAAGCAAATAAATGGGAGGGAGAGGGAGGGAGAAAAAGTATGCCTCCCCTTCGCTTCCCCAGCTGCCCTGCTGAGAGCCACACAATGGCCACTTCTGCACTGCCAATTTTGTCACTCGTTGATCCCTATTGCTTTGGGGTCCCTCCCTCCTATCCCACATGTGTTTTGCTCCCTCTGGGACTACTAGAGAGAGCAAAACACATTGGGGGGAGAAACGCTGAAGCAATAGGGATCAACGAGTGACAAAAATGGCAGTGCAGAAGTGGCCAATATGTGTGAAAGAGCTGCATGTGGCTCCCAAGCCACAGTTTGGCCACCCCTGGTCTATTCCTTTTATGGATTATTTCAACTCATTTACTATGAGGGATGTTGACAGGATCTTAGGACCTGTGAAGGTCGCACTTGTACTCAACTATCCTGGTTGCTGAAACCTTGTAAGGATCACATCTGTGAGCCCCTGATGTCCATCTTAAACCGGCACTAAAGGCACTTTTCCTCAGTCATTAAAAGAGGTGGCTATCCATCCACTATTTAAAACCATTGCTAGAGAAAAATACTGAGGCTAATTATCATCCAGTCTCAGATTTGCCTTTTGGGGGCAATGTGGTTGAAAGCATAGTTGCAGAACAGGTGTTCTTGGATGACTCATCTGTTAAAGACCCTTGTCAGTCTGATTTCAAGCTGGGCTGTGGGATGGAGATGGTGCTGGTGGCGCTAGTGAATGATCTCCATTTGAATGTAGAACAAGGACTATGCCTCCTTATTTCTGTTACTGTATTTATCTCCTCCCTTTGATACAGCAGACCATGCCATCTTTTGGGATAGTTGCAGGTTGACTCATATCAGCAAATATAGTTTGGATTGTTTTAAATCTTTTCTGAGAGATCAGACTCAGAGGGTTACTGTTGGAGACCAGCTGTCATCAGTATAGCAGTTCTCCTGTGGGGCTCTTCAATGCTCAGCCTCATTCCCCCCCCCAAAAAAAATAATAATAATAATCTCAGTATAACAGTGAACATAGTACAATCCATGTACAGTGTAAGCTTGATTTTTTAAAATAATTTGTGCATTGAATAATTCTCATGTTACATTCAGCACATGTACAGCTGAACATGTGATACAAATCCTACATTTATCGATGTACTGGTCCTCCGTGTCTTTTGTAAAGTGAACATGCATTGGATCTTTCTTACCAATGATATATGCATGTCCATGCAGGATGTATGTGCATTCACTGTAACATGTGAACAGGATTAAAGTAAAGTCCTTAGGGGAAACGATTCATGGTTTTGGAACTGGGTATCATTAATATGTTGACAACACTCACCTGTATATTTCTTTGTCCAAACTGCCCAGCAGTGCTATAGAGTAACTAAGCCAGTGCCTGGCTGCTCTGTTTAAACAGCTAGAGGCCAATATAGTGAAACTGAATCCTGTCACAACAGAGGTGATGCTGGTTGGGAGGGTGGTGGTCTTGGAGGGCATTGTGTTTCCCACTTTTGATGGGGTTCAGCTGCCCATTATTGATTCAGTTAACAGTCTAGGGTTTGCTGGAGAAGCAAGTTAATTCATCTGCAAAAAATGCTTTCTATAGTCTTCATTTAGCTTGGGACCTTCTTTGACCTGATTGATCTGGTCACATGGATTCATTATACAGTAACCTCAAGGCTAGACTATTGTAATGGACTCTATATGTATTTGCCCTTGAAGACCATCTAGAATCTACAGCTGGTGAAGAACGTTATAGCTCATATTCTAAAAAAAAAATTTACACATTTTTCGTTATTCTTGCTGTAGGTCACTTCAGATAAACTGGGCATCTCCTGGACAACCAAATGGCATTATCTTAGGGTATGATGTGTTGCGTAAAGCTCTGCAATGGTGCACTGTGGCACAGCAGCTACCAATCCACCAAACTGCAGGGACATGTCTACCTGTGAAATGTGATATCCATGAAAATGCCTGTGGAGGCCTGTGTTACAATCCACAGTTTAAGGTAACATCAAATAATATGCATTTTCTATTTCCCTTTCAGAATATCTGTAAAACTTATAAATCTGCTACAGTTTAAAGTTCTCAGGAGATGTATTTTAGCTGAACTCAATAGGTTTTATGTATAACACTGATTATGCCAACCACTCAATAATTTGCCACAAATCATCCACTTCCATTAGTTGTGTGAGGTTGTGATTGTCAACTGCCTGCCTAGTTGGGTAAATCAGTTCTGTGGGGCTTTCCTGGTCCCCTCCTCCTGGGCATTTTGTGGGATTCTGTGGTGGTTTTGGTAGCCTGCCACCATCCAAGGCATTAATTCTAAACAGAGAAAGTGCTTGGAGAAGCTATTCTCCCTTCAGTTTAGCAGTGCTTTGTTGGGAAACAGGGTCTCTGACAACAATAGAAGTAACTAAAGAATTTGCAAGCAATCTAGTAATGTAGCAAACTCATATTTCAGAAGAATGAATGCCAGGAAGATAGTCCATATAAACATTTATTTAGTTAACAAAACAGGGGGCCATTTAAAAGTACAGGTTAAAAAAGAAAAGAGTCTTCAATGTATCAAAGCACTGTTACAACAAACAATATGAAATAATTAAAGGAGGATTATACAAAAAAATGCTACAGAGGCAAGAAGCAAGCAGGTAGGAATACTTCAAACAACTCTAACCCATCTAGCTCAGTGTTCCCTGGACTAGGCTTGCATTAGCCCATCTGACTTTTCAGACTGGTACTCACAGACTCTGCTGGTTAGCAAGGTCCCACAAGCAACACTCAGGCTAAGTGTGAACTGGCAAAATTCAGTTGGAAAGAGCTTTGAAAGTGGGTTGAAAGTGGATTATTTAGTGCGTGTGACCACAGCCTTTGTGTCTCTTCAGGGAACACAAGGAAAATGTACCAGGAGTTTCCATTCTCCTGAGTTTTACTAGTTGACTCGGTGCCCACCACTGAGAAGACATTGGATCTGTATGCTTTGATGAGCACAGGGTCTTTCCTGGTATTAGGGAGGAAGAGCCAATGCAGTTGTCCCACATTACTATCTGAGACTTGGTCAAGTGGGAGAAAAGTGAAGCCCAATCCACATATTCCTAATTACTGTTCTTTATTGCAGGATGGCTGCTCTTTTTAGTCAGAGTTACTCATCGTATGCTTTGTCTAGCAACTTTCTGAGGGAAGGGAAGGTCACACAAAGTGGGGAAACTGAGCCCAAAAAACAGGAAAATATACGGGAATTCAAAGAGTTCAGTTTGCCATGGTCAGTCTACTA
This sequence comes from Gekko gecko, assembly GCA_029375565.1. Lineage (NCBI taxonomy): Eukaryota > Metazoa > Chordata > Lepidosauria > Squamata > Gekkonidae > Gekko > Gekko gecko. The sequence continues at coordinate 73,938,627 of JAPDNY010000001.1, read as the reverse complement.
TCTGCCAGCCAAAGCCTTCTTTAAAATGAAGATAATACTGGCCTACCTTAATGACTGTTAGAAATTTTACTAATATAATATTTCTGATATATGCTTTGAACACTTAGAAGAACTAGTACAGGGGTCCTCAAACTTTTTAAACAGGGGGCCAGTTCACTGTCCCTCAGACCGATGGAGGGCCGGACTATAGTAAAAACAAAAACTATGAACAAATTCCTATGCACACGGCATATATCTTATTTTGAAGTGAAGAAACAAAATGGGAACAAATACAATATTTAAAACGAAGTAAAGTTAAATCAACAAACTTACCAGTATTTCAATGGGACTTCCTTAGCCCCCGCCCCCAGGATGACATCCCCCCTCCGGCTGAAAGGGATCAGTCCCCCGGTGGGCCCTTGTGACATTGGGGGGGGGCTCGCGGGCATTGTTCCCACGGGGGGGTTCTCTCCCCCCCCAAACAGACCTTTCCAATGGGGCTACTCGGGAGGAGCAGGGCCGGCTCCAGGTTTTTTTGTGCCCTAGGACTGGCTCCGGGGAGAGGGACGTGGCGCGGTGTGCAGGGGCAGGCAAGAGGGCACCTGTGAAGGGCTGGGGGGGGTGAGTAGCGGGCCCGGCGGGAGTCCGGCTGGCCGAGGAGGTGCGGCAGAGGCTGAGGCGAGGCGGTGGGAGTTACTTTCCAAGCCCTCCTGCCCAAGGAGGTGGAGGAACCCGGAAGGATGCCGGATGAGGCTTGGCCTGGTGTGGGCTGGGGGTGGCAAGAGCGCGGCGCGGGGGGCAGACCCTGCAGACGCGTGCCAGGCTGGCTGTGCGCGGACCCTGCGAGCTGGGCTGGAGCTTCTCGGCCACCGCTTGTTGCTGGCTCGGCTGGACACACACAAGGGTGGGTCGCTGCCCATCCGGGGACCCCCAGTGGCGCCAGGTGGGAGGAGCAGCCAGGCAAGCAGGCGGCCAGAGGGGCAGCCAGAGGGGGAGGGCAGGCAAGTTTCGCTGCCGCCTCCTGCGCCCCGCTGGGGCACTCTTCACAGCCCGGTGGCGGCAGCGGGGCTTTCCACGGGGGGCGCAGTTTGGCAGAGGAGGAGCCCGCAGGCGGGCGGGGGCACTGCTGCTGCACTTCCCGAAGAGGAGGAGGTGGGCATAAACACCCGGCGGGCCGTATAAATGTCCTCGGCGGGCCGCATGTGGCCCGTGGACCGTAGTTTGAGGACCCCTGAACTAGTATGTAAATATAAGTTGCTATAGGTAGCAAAATGGTCTTAATTAGGGCACTACTGGCCAAGACAGTAGCATTAAAATATGTGGTTGCATGGGTGTAGTATTTTAGGTTGAACACACTTAAAACACATGAATTTGTGTTATAGAGTCAGAACTCTTGTCTATTCTGACTGGCAGCAGCTCTCCAGATTCTCATGTTACAGTCTTTCACATCACCTACTACCTGGTCATTTGAACTGGAGATGCCAGGAATTGAACATAGGACCTTCTGGGTGCAAAGTCCATGCTCTACCACTGAGCCCTGTTGCAGTGATGCAGTCTGATCCAGGGAGATGTGTATTTTAAGGCCCACTTAGCCCAGTGATGTTGTAGTATCTGGCTGTTCCTTGAGGCATGTTGACTTCCAACAGTATTGCGCTCTATATATTTATTTGAAAAACTGACAATAAAAAGCTTGAGAATGGTGCTCATAGAGTTTCCTCTTGTGCACTTTATCATTTATCATAATCTGCATGGCAAATATTAGTTTATTGGGATGATTAGATGCCTTTTTGTAGACTCGCATGATTGAATGATTTGATGCCGCTTTACAACAAATCCATTTAGTTTCAGCTACAAGTGGGTGGTTGTTTACCTGACAATGATGAGCAACTCTGAACAGTGGCCTATCGTGATTTGTCAGAAATATTTTAAAATTATGGTCATTTGCAGATTAATGGTCATATTAGTTGCAGTTTAGGAGTTGGATCAATAGTGTAGTCAGAGAGTGGGAGTCTGTACACAGTTTTTATTGACAAATGAGGTGGAAAACTCTTAGTTTGAAGGTAAGATTTAATGTAATGAAATAATGTCCCTATTTGTCAACAGCCTCATCTCACATTCAATGACAGTGTGTATTCATAAGACTCCCTGTCAGACAAGACAGCAATTAGGAAAGTGAGTTATCTGAGTGATTCACATAAAAATATAAATTACTGCAGCTGATGCAGCCTTAGCTTTGTATTGCATTTAGCATCTGTGAAATTTAGCCCTGTCATTGCAAGTCTCACTTTTACCTGCAGTATAACTTTTTGGCTCTGCAGCATTTTTCTTTTTAAAAAGCACATATAGTGTAGCCTTTTTTAGTGAATTTAGCATATTTATAACTTGTTATAAGCTGAGAAATCATGCTTGAAGGCCAACATTTATTTATTTCCTTTATTTGTAGTCAGCCTTTCTCATTGAGACCCTGATATATCTATCAGCAGTGACTTACAAGGTTAAAGCAAGTGTAAATACCCTCTTGCCCTGACTTTCCTGAGAGGCTGAGCTTTTTTTTGACATAAGACTTAGGGAGAGTTGGGAAAAAAGCTACGCTATGCTGTTGCTTGGCTTCCAGCCTAGGCAACACAATATACTCTGCGATTGGCTAATCAAAACTGTTGGTGTCTGTGGCTGTAGTGTGGGCATTGCCAGCACATCGTGCTAGCCACTCTTTTCTTTCCCAGTTTTTTTCAGGAGCACCAAATATGCCATTGTACTCCAAAAGAAATTCACCTGATAGATTTCTCAGTTGTCTATGGTATTCTGGGCGGTGGTGGGAAGGATGTAGGAAGTGTTATGTCCTAAGACCAGAGACAAGAGCAGGCAAGTAAACAGCCGAGCTCCATTCCTGGGTACAATAGGGACTAGGCTCCTGAACATGCCAAGAGGGAGCCAATGGAAACATTGGCGGGAGATTCAAACCCGCTAATAGGAATGTGGGCATCCCCCCCCCCAACTGTATATAGTTGGCCTCTGGCCATTGCTGTTTGTCTTTGTTGTGAAGCACGAATAAACACATCTTCTCTTACGTCATCGTCCAAGTCATGAGGCACGGAACCCAGTACTTTACAGGAAGGTACCCAAATACAGGACCTCTCCATCTTTAGGAGTCCATGGTTGCTCATGACAACCTGCAGAGGGAAGGTGGAGGCTCCCTACCTACCTTCTACTGTTTTTATTCAAGGAAGTGTTAGCCCTGCCAGTATCACTGTATGGCTGAAGACAAAGTAGTACCACTGCCAATCTCATTCAGGAGAAGCTGTCTGCTGTCTGGCTTGCTGAGCAATGGTCTGGTGGCTCAAATGACCAGACTAGGATTTTTCTTTAAATCATAGTAATGGGGAGGAGAAAAGGGAACAGGTTTAACAGATTAAGGAAAGGGACAGGATATGAGGGGCAAGGAGGATGGCATGCATCATATGCCAGGTGAGAGAACCCATACATGATTCTGTGGTACAGTAGACTTTGTTTAGCCAGGCCAGAAGCAGTGTTCCAGTGTGTCTATTGCTTTTGGACTAGGCTCTTACAAGTAGCACAAACTGGGAGTAAACTGTGGGTCCTCCTAAACAGCTGACTCACACAGTCTAGATAGTGTACCTTGGACAGATTAAAAAATAGAGCATTAATATCTCTGAGGTTCAGAATTGATACAGTAGGCCAGATTGTACTTATCTATTAGTGGATCTAAGATGGCCCATTTTTTACTATAGTATAGGCTAAGGATAATCTGTTTTGGCAGGGAAAATCTCTTGGGTGCGGGATACAATCCCTTAGAATTTCATTCCAATTGAATTGGGGGAAAGTTATTTCTGAAAATCAGTGGAAACAAGATATTTATAAAGAATACACATGTATAAAACTAAAGAGAATTGAAAATGAAAAAGGTGTGCATCTCTAATACACAGCAATAGCTATCTGTTTATTCAGTATACAGTCTAAAAAAAGCATTACTCCCTATCCCTGTGTCCTCTTTTCCTTCCTTCAATATTATAATAGTAATATGCCCCAAAAATTCTGCATCAACTTCACATCCTTTGATAAGAATTCATACCATTATTACAGGCATGATTTACACCAGTTCAGCAGAGTATGAAAGCCATTGTTCTTTATGCATCTTATCGGGGCATTCTGATTTAAGTAAAAGGAGTGAAAGAATTTGAGGAACTTAATATCTAAAAACTTGGTCATCTGAGCATACAATTAATTAATAAGTATAATCAACTTCACTTGAAATCATTTGATACAAAAGATCCCAAATAAAATAGAATGTAATTTTATAAGTTTAATAGCAAGTTTAAGAGTTACCAAATATGTTTATCAGTAAAAGTTTCAGAAAGAAACCAATTAATATTCTGAATGATAAACATTTTATGTAACATTCTCCTGACAGTCAGTCAGAACTGGAGTAGTCACCTTCCGTTTCCACTATGATAAAAGTTTTCAGATCTTGGCTTCATGAAATACAGATGTTTTGTCATGCATTATAATCCAAAGCCTTATATCATAAAAGAACAGCAATAGTTACAGTCCTTGGTAATGTAGTTGTCACCAAAACCACTTTGTTGAATGGAATGGAACACTTAAGGGAACCTGAGGTTAAACTATCATAGAGGCTGATAACATTTCATTTGAGTTTCTCCCCTTTTGCTCTTTACACATGTGATTTAGCATTCAAGTAAAGAGTGGGAGACATCCTTTATTTATCCAACTGAGTCCCAAATAATTTTCCATAGTATTAGAAACCTTAGGCCACAACCCTATGTGGAAGTAAGTCACAAGGAACATATTTGGTCTTATTTCCAAGAATAGCATAATGTTGTCAGTTTGTTACTGAGTGCTTTATTTTGTTAATCTAGATATAGGATTGAGTCCCATCACCCATTTCCAGATTTAGTGTCAAACTAGGATGGCCTCTTTCACTTTCTATGCAATCTGCACTTGTATGTGCTGTACTGATAGTCTGAGCAGATTCTTTTATCCACCTGTAATTGTATTGTTTGGCAAGCTGATTGTTCAAATCACTGAGTCCACCCTCAGATTTTCACAATGTTCTCTTTGCTTTTCAAGATCTCCTGTTATTTCTCACATACACATCTTGAATCACATCTAGCCGTTCTCCAATTAAACCAGACCCATTTGTCTCCGCTCATTTCTATTGCTTATTACCAAAGTACTATTAGAAAGTATATGGTGTCTAGTGGCAACCTATGGCACAGGAAGTGTGGAACAGAATTCCCCATCATTTGTTATGATATAAGCCAACTCAGGAAGCAAACCTGGAGGGTTTTTTTCTCATCTTCTGGGTGTGGAACAGCGGTCAGTGCGAGTGTGGAGGGGGAAGTATTTGTGAATTTCTTGCATTGTGCAGGAGGTTGGACTAGATGACCCTGTAGGTCCTTTCCAACGCTATGATTCTATGATTCACTGACAAAGAATTGCATAATTTGCATTGCTCCAAGTGAGAACTGTTACTTTGAACAGAGAAACAATTAAGAACAACAATGTTTAATAACAGGCAAGTCATCAAATAACATATATGGCCGTGTGCCTCATTAAACCATTTGTATTATCCCTAAATAAAAGAGGATGAGATAATACTGACCTGATGAGAACCCAGGCTGTTATGCCTAAATATAAGAGGATGAGATAATGATGACCATTACCAATTTCAGCACATTTGCTTTTTCTGGAATATGACTTAATCCTGACATTACTTGAATGCATTCTGTTTTATGGGTTGGTAATGCATATTATCCGGGCTTCATACCAATGCAAATAGTAACTGTCTTAAAATGCTGCCAAAACTGCTATTTTGGAATTTATAGCAAGTTGCAGAGGATGGTCGGGAGCTACGAAATAATATCATCAAGCATACAAATTAGGGCTGGCAAGATAAATGAGGCTAAGGATTGTGTTGAGTAGGGGGTAATTGGGAAGCTCTATCTGAGTTATGTAGGGGTGAAAAACTGTAACAAGAGATTATCTCAAGAAAACAGTTGAGTTGATGAAAAGGGGAATGTTCAGTTTAGAGCTCTAGGAAGGCATAAAGATTTAGAGCACTTCGGCAACAAAATCATATTGTTTCAGAAAAGTGTAAGTTAATGTGGAATATAGAAGCTGTAGAACTGATCCTATGCTCTGCTGGTACACGTATTGTTGTCCTGTTTTTCTCCAACCTGACATAAAGACTATTGTCACATTTATGTATTATACTTGTGCCATGAAAAGGAATTTTTGGTGGCAGGAAAGGAAAGGGACTGGCACCTTGCTCATTCTCAAAAAGACTGTTGGGCTCCGATCACATGCACAATTAGCTGCGTGAGAGGGACGAATGCCAGGCGGATTTAACGGGCGCGATCACATGGACGAATCTGGCAAGTGTTGTGCCCCCGCCCCCAACTCGTTCCACCTGGCCAAAGCTGTGGAGTAAAAAAGTACCTCAGAAGGTCCAGTAACAAATTGTTTGCAATGGGCCACAAACGGACTATCTCTGTCTGATCACTCCAGTGCGCTCCTACTACCTCCTCGTTGACGTGTGCCGAAACACGCTGACAGAAAAAAAACCGGGTTCACCTCTGTCGTGTCTGATCGCCGTAGTGGCATGTCAGCCTGCGACGGCACAAATAGCCTCACCTCCCCCCTGCGTTATCGGGTATGTGTGACTGCAGCCTTGGAGTAGTTTCATTCCCAGACAGCATCATGTGATGTTCTGCTGGCCAAATAGTATTTGATGGAGTTTATCTCCTACCACTTATACAATGACTACATCTTGGTGCCTCAAAACATGTGGGTTGCCATATGGTTGCCAGGCAGTGCCTGGCAAGGGATGGGGACAGTGTAGCATTATGGGATAATTTACACACAGCTGGTGTGTAAACTCTCCTTAGGAAACCACTCTATTCAAGGTAGCATTTACCTTGGCCTTTTGGGGGGCAATGAGGATTGGGGAGCTAGTGGTAAATTCTAAAATGAACACAACCAATCATCTCTTGGGGGTCTGGGACATCTCTATTGGTGCTGGGGGCTTACCTTACTCATCAGGAGGTCTAAGACCATCCAGCAGGCATGGAGGATCACCTGAGGCTGGGTCCTTTGATGAGGAGAGGCCCCTGCCCAGTGTAGGCAACAAGGGCATTGCTAGCTGTGTAGCCCCACAGACCGGGTCCCCTCTTCATTCACAGGGATGGCTCTCCACTTATGAGGTACCTCTTTTCAGGGGTTTTGAGCAGCTTTGGGCCTCCCCCAGGAAATTTGGGCCCCATTTCTTTCAGATTGGGACAGCTACCACAGCCTCTAGCTTGGGCCTCTGATTGGCACCCATCCAGGCTACTGGGAGATGGTGCTCTGAGGCGTACAAGACTTACATTAGGCTGCTCCTGACTGCTGACTGTTAACGATGCCTTATTTCATTCCAGGGAGGCAGTGCAAAGTAATGTGGATCTGCAGCCACAGCACTGTGCACTGGGCTGGAATTTATGCGGCCTCATTAGGATGGAGCAGAGACCTCAGCCTATATAGGGCATTGCAAATCACTTGGGTCAGCACAAGAGTAATATGATGGGACACATTATTACCTACAGTCTGCCATTGCAGGGTGTGGCACCAGCCCCCAGATGCTTTGGTGATACAACTGGGCAAGAATGACCTGGGGGACCACATGGGCATTGGTTTGGCATACCAGGCTGAGGCGGATTTAAGGACATTGTGGGGTGAGCTCCCAACCATGACCTTTCTTTGGTTGAACTGGTTGGAGTGGCACTCTTGGCATGGGGCCAGCTGCCCAGACAGAGTGGATGTGGCAAGACAGAAGATGACCAACAGGCTCGGAAAGGTCATGGAGGCCTTGGGGGGGGCACAGGATTCAACACCTGGACATGTCTCATTGATTGGAGGCCCTGTTTCGGCCTGATGGCAGTCACCTGTCTCCATAAGTGATGGATATCTGGCTACATGAGGTTCAGTATGACCTGCAGACTTGGCTACAGCTGTAGGAGTATTGGCAGGAGCCAGGCGGGAGGGGATGCCCAGCTCTTGTGGCAGTATCAGCATGGGGCCAGGTCCATTTTAGGAAAACCAGCCTCTGCACCCATTTTACCAGCATATGGGGTTCCCCTTAAGAGATCTTGGGGTGAGGGCTTTCAAGGGGCACACCCAAGTTGGGGGCTGCCAACAGGTTCCCTCACACCCACGTGGCAGGGGAGACCACTTAGTGGCCATCGTTCTTGTAGAATCCAACATCCTGCCAGCTGGTGGGCTGGGGTGGGGTGGGACAGTGTACATCGACTGGCAGGTGGGACAATCGATGGCAGGATCCAGTGGACTTATGCTGTGCCAAGATTCTTACAACTGTAACCAATAAAAGTTGTGGCCATTTTATTCCAAAATGTTGTGAGTGACTGTGTTATTGGTGGGTTGTTTGTAAAGGGGGCCTTGCTTTCTCTGCCCTCTTCTAGATGCTGGGACTCCAAATTAGGAGTGAGTGCAGGGCCATAGCCAGGGGATGTGCAGACAGTGTGCTGCCCCCTCACTAATTTGCCACACATCTTGGTGCCTCAAAGCTCACCCCCAGTCACCCTTTCCACTCCCTGATCCTACTGCTATGTTCTCTCAGCTGGGAGCTCCAGCAGCTGCAGCTCCACCCAGCACGGCTGTCTCTGAAATACCCTGGTCAGCTAGCAAGGGTGCACGAAGCTCCAGGCATCTGCTGGTCATGCCTTAAAAGGTGGCTCCATCCAGCAGGTGTGATATGGCCTTCCTGTCCCTGGGGGACCATGTGCAGCTGAGCCAGCCTGGTGTGGCAGCTCCTGGCCACTGCTGGGGCTCAAAAGGAGCTGCTGCGACAGCCCCTGAGGTAGCGCCCAAGCAGTGCCAGTGCCACGCAGACAGCCAAGCCAGCAGTGGGCCAGGTGAGGCAAGGCGGGATAGTAGCGGGCAAGCTCAGGTGCTTGGGCAGTGGGTGGGCAGAGAGGAGGTAGAAGGAAGGTCCCACAGAGAAGGCCCACCCCATGCCTCACTGTTCCTGCACCAGATTGTCGAGGGAGGCACATGCTGCAGCTGTCACGTATCAGTGTCACATGACACCTACTTGGGTGGGTCACACCTTGGGGCATGCCTCCTCCCCAGCGATCTTCTGGCTACAGTGCTGAGTAGGTGTTTCATAGCATGTGAGGCCACAGCTTCACAGTGGCTTTCAGTGCTCCTATGCACACATGGCATGGCTGGGCAGTATCAAAACAATCTCCAAAGTGGACTGAAGAGGTTCACACTATTTCTGTCTTTTGCAAGCTGGCCAGGACCCTGTAAAGTAATTTCAGTCCCAAAATGTCTGAACATCATGCATTCTTAAAGGAGTAAATATTACACATTTGTGAGATAAGCATGCATATGTAGACGTCATTGCTGTGTTAACACAACAATTTATCATTAAGGAGCAACAACTGGCAAAGTGGCCAGAGGAGAATCCAAAGGCATTTAAATGCAGGGAGACAGACAGCAATTTTTAACTTGTTGGTAGCAGTCCCGTGGTCAGCAAAAAGACAAATCTGATTGTCTTCTTAATCTGGCCATGTTTCTTCATGGAGTATATTTGTGGTACACAAATGATCACATTCTGGATTGTGGGAGGCATGTTTTCCTATATATCACCAGTAGAGGAATATATCAACAACAAAAGGCATCCAAGTAGCATATCTATTAGTTTTCTTGTAGAAAAGTAGATGCCACTGTAGCAACAATCATCCCTAACAAGTAAAGTGTGACACCATATATAGAAAGGAAACACAAGCAAATTAATACCAATGCTAATTAAGAGAAGTATAACACTTAAGTCTACAGTCCTAAACATAATATCTAGGGAGTAAATCCTATTAAATTCAATGGGACTTATTTCTGAATATAGCCACATTGGCTTAGGCTTTAGAGCACTAAAATAATTTGGAACAAATATAAAAAAAATGCTACTGTTTTATTGAGTATAAAGAGATCCCAGAGGTTAAGCTAGGATCTGTGTATTAACAAATCCAAATTAGTGAGAGCTGGGATTTTTTGGTTTGTCCCACTTCTGATTTTTAAACCAACAATTCTGCCTTTTCAAGGAAACAGTTGTTTCTGATTTCTGTAATTCTTTGATAAAGGAATCAGGGGAATATGTGGGTTGCTTTATTTTACTGATTACCTGCATAAATTGCTCAGCTTCATAAACTGTGTTAATTTCTGTAATTTTCTTTATCTTCTGCTCAGTTTGATTGTTAGCATCTCACCTGTTTAAAAGTAATTACTGCAGGAAATATGAAAGTCATAGTATCATTGCCCTGTATGCTCAGAACTCAATGGGGCTAATCACGTGAGTAATGTTAGTGCCTAAAGGAATAATGGTACTGAACCATAGCAAGGCTGTGTGTGTGCTAGTTAATAGCTTTTCACTAATACAGATAACAGTCATTGGAACACCATCAATCTGCCAAAGTAAAGATAAAGATTTCCTTGCTGACATACATTTCAATTAAACTTATGAGCTGGTGGCTGTGTGTGAGGCCAAGATGTAGTAAGAAGTGTTTCTGATCTTACCTGGAGTTTTGTCTCAAGGAACAGAACAGAAGCAAAATTAGGCTGAATAGAATTGATTCTTGCCATTAGAAAGCTAGCTCCCATCTCCATATAGCACCTTTTTGTTTTGTGGCATATTGACACATCAGACTGGGGCATTTACCTACCATACCAACAAACAGTGCATTAGCTTTTAAGATGCCACAATACTCTTACACTGCCATCCTAAGCAGAGTTATACCTTCCTAATAGGGTTGCCACCAATCAACTGGCCAGCAGGGGAGAACATACCTCCCTGAAAGGAGATGCAAGGACAAGTCTATGTCACTGCCCGTGTGACTTGGAAGTGACATCATCACACCCAGGTCATCGGGGTGACCTTCTGGTATTTGGGCAAAAACTCTAGGGTAGAAGCCAAATTTACCATAGAGTTTTTGCCCAACATACCAGAGCATTGCCCCCAACAGCCCAGAATTGATGACTTCACTTCTGGTTCACATGGGCAGTGACATAGACATGTTGCTGCACACCAGAAGAGTCGCCCCCCCCTGCTAGTTGCCAGGAGGGATCTGGCAACCCTACCTCCTAACCCGATTGATTTCAATGGACTTAGACAATTGTAATGATGCTCAGGATTGCATAGTTAGTTTCTTTGGCTGAAACTGAGTAACATGGATACCACTCTGGAATTTTTCACCTGCCTTTACGTGTTCTGCTACTATATGTGAATATTGAAATGGAGTCTCTAACCTGCCCTACTTTATGTACAACATTCGTTATCTCTACTTTTACTAAGAAAAATCCAGGTACTGAATGATAAAATAAGACCAGTGTAGCAATAAAAATACATATTTTTAAGTTTTTCTTGATACATATTATTGAGCATGTTCACTTACAGTAAACCATGTTCAGTAACAGCAGCTGAAGTCCTTTGCCCTTTTGTTGCCCACAATTGCATTCAGACTTCATTACACAATAAAAATGTGCACAAAATAAATCTAAACTAAGAGAAGGAGCTCAACAGATTATGTATAGCACTACTCCATGTGTAAACCAAGCTAAAACTTGTAGGAGGGGAGAGCAAATATTACTTATTATAGAAAAACTGCAATGCTACAAAATAAGTTCAAACGTCAAAAATAGAGCGTGTTTAGTTTCTTCCATTGTAGCTTGGTTAGCAGAAGATTGTAGATATTTACCCCTTTCTTCAACTGATCCCAGAAATGAATTGGCTGACAATGAAGTGATTGCAAAACTGGCATAATATGACTATTTTGCCTTGCTCCTGATAATAATTGAGCTGCAGAATTTGTATAAACTGAAGTTTCCAAATTGGCTTCAAGGGCAGTCCCATGTAAAGTGTAATACAATACTGTAGTCTCAAGGTTACTACAGCTTGAATCCACATAACCAAATCAACTGGGACAAGGGAGCCAGTCTCTATGCCAGATGAAGACAAGGGCAGGGAGAGGCATTTTTCAAAGCTGAAATAAACCTTTTTTTCAACAACAATACTTGACCATTTAGAACCACCAGATTCCTTACAGAGTCAGTGAGGTTCAGCTGTGTCCCATGAAATATAGAAAGTACAAAACTAACCTTAAAAGCTTCAGCCTTATTAAAAAGCACAGAACAGTTTATAGCAGTGTCAGGTGGCTAAGTGAATGGTCTTAAGCAGGTCTGCTCAGAAGTATGTCCCATGTTATGAACTGGGCTTACTCTCAGGAAAGTGTCCTTAGGATTGCCATCCGGACAAAGAAATATACAGGTGAGTGTCATACCGAGACACCCAACAACCCAAACAAAGGGCCTTGCATACACATTAAAAAAAATCTCTCTATATAATAACTAGGAATAAGGCCCGTTGTGGAAATAAATACAATAAGCTCTAGAAAGAGGCTCTGGGAGAGTGCCAAGGCCTTGGACACTCAGTGTCAATTTGCTGTGGTGACCTCAGCAGGGTATAATGAAATAGAGACCACCATTTTCTCCAGAGGAACTGATTTCTGCTACCTGAAGAGCAGTTGTAATTTTGAGTGACCTCCAGCCCTCACCTGGAGATTGGCAACAATTGTTACCCAAGAGGAAATGGCTGGTTTGGAGGGTGGAGTCTATGGCATTGTACCTGTCTGAGGTCCAACTCCTCAAGCCCCACCCTCTCCAGGCTCCACCCCTCAAATTCCCAGGAATTTCCCAACCTGGAGTTGGCAACTCTATCTCCTTCCCAGCCAAGCATCAACCTACTGTTATCTACCCCTCTGACTACAGCTGACTTCTACCTTCCCTCCTGGAGATCAGTTGTAATTCTGAGTGATCTCCACCCCTCACCTGGAGATTGGCAACAATGGTTCCCCGGGAAGAAATGGCTGGTTTGGAAGGTGGGGTTGATGGCATTGTACCTGTCTGAGGTCCAACCTCTCCTCAAACCTCACCCTCTCCATGATCCACCCCTCAAATCTTCAGGAATTTCCCAACCTGGAGTTGGCAACTCCATCTTCTTCCCAGCCAAGCATCAACCCACCATTATCTGTCCCTGATTTCAGCTTTCCATCTCCTCCTCCCTCCTTCCTGGAGATCAGTTGTAATTCTGAGTGATCTCCAGCCACCACTTGGAGATTGGCAACAATGGTTCCCCAGGAGGGAATGGCTGGTTGGGAGGGTGGAATCTATGGCATTGTACCTGTCTGAGGTCCCACTCCTCCTCAAACCCCACCCTCTCCAGGTCCCATCCCTCAGATCTCCAGGAATTTCCCATCTGGAGTTGGAAACCCTATCTCCTTCCCAGCCAAACATCAACCTACCTATTTCCCCTTCTTCAGCTTTCCATCTCCCCCCACACACCTGCAGCCTCTACAGTGCTCTGAAACCCTGACCTCCACATCACAGTGGCTGTCATGGGGGGCATTTCACCAGGATATAAGGACACAGAGTCCACCATGTTCTCCAGGGGAACTGATTTCTGCCATCTGAAGAGCAGTTGTAATTCTAAGTGATCTCCAGCCCTCACCTGGAGATTGGCAACAATGGTTTCCCAGGAGGAAAAGTAGTCTTTCTCTGCAATGGGGAGCAAAGCAGCTTACATCATTCCCCTCTCCCCCTTATGACTTGCACAACAACCTTGTGAGGTACATTAAGCTGAAAGTCTGTGACTGGTCCAAAATCACCCACTCAGCTTCTACAGCAAGAACCTGGATCTAGCAGACCCTGCTCTGAAGCATTGACTGTGACTCCCAGAGTAGCCAACTTCCAGGTGGAGCCTGAAGATCACCAGGTATCACAACTGAACTCCAGACAACAGATCTCTCCCCCACCCAGAGAAAATAACTGCTTTGGAAGGTGGGCTTTATGGCATTCTGTTCAGCTGAGGCCTCTCCCCTCCCCACACACTGGCTTCCATAGACTCTACCAGGAAATCTCCAGGAATATCCCTACCTGGAGCTGGCAACCCTAGTCAGGACTGGCCCCAATGATTTCCTCATAAAGTCCTGCAAAGAGTTTCCTTCCTTTGCCTGAACCAAGCTTGGTTGCATACTGTGGCGAAATGGGCTCCAGTTTACAATTCAGCTGTTCTCCTCCCACCTTTGTTCTGTGGGCGTATCTCATTCCTGAAATTTGCCACCACCACTCACTGAACTGTGACTGCCTTTTTAGAGGGACAGTGAGACCCCTCTGGCCGAATCTCCCTATTTGGAGATGGCACCCCCAATCTTTGGGGGATCCCTGGAAAGTTGGCAACCCAAGGTTCTGGCCTTTCTTTGCTTCCCTGGGCTACCCCCTCCCTTTGGTATTGTGCAGAGCAGGAGAGACTATGTGGTCAGAGCACAACACATATTATTAGCCCAAATAAAAGAATTTATTTAACTATTTACACAGTTATGGAGCGCACACACACTGTAGGAGTAAGCAGACACCATGAACCAACAGGGCATAAATCAACAGGGGTTAAACACAATTCTCTTTCCCTACACAGGATACTCTCTACCTCTGGAGGTTGTGGCTCACCTGCACTTCAGCCTCTCTCTCTTGCCCAAGAGAGCAGGGAAACTTCCATTCATTCCCCAGTCCAGCTGACTGTGGAGTGGCTGAATTTCTGCTGCTTCCCAGGGACAAAGACTTGGGACAGTCCCTGTTTTCCTGCTCTTTTTGGCCTTGGGGCAGCTGGGAACATCCAGCAGATGAGGAAGCTCCATTCAACCCAGTAAGTGATACCCCTGCAGGCCCCTCTCTGGAACTACCACTCAGTTAAGCCTTATGGGGGAACATTTTAAACACAGAGATGGCAGCCATCTCACAGACACAGGTAACTGCCATTTCGTAACACCTACCAACAGCTACTGAGGGAAAAATTAGTCCCACACAGGAGGCAACCATCTTCATCAAGAGAGAAAGCAGTTTGTCAGAAATTCTGACAGGGCACAGTGGCTGAAGGAGTGGGCGGGAAAGAGGAGCAAACCCAGCACCCAGCCAATGGCACATGAGTACTCTTGAGTGGTGGCTTTGGCCCTGTGATCTGTCACTCAGAAGCTGTCCCTATCCACTGGCTGCATTGCCTGAGTCTCGCCTCCAATATTCTAAACAGTTTGCTGTTTCTCTCCCCCCCATAGCCAGTCAGAACACAGAGGTCATTTGCATATGCAGCCTGAGTGGCCTTTGCCTCTAACATTCTAAACAGTTTGCTGTTGCTGTTGGGAGTCACTGAATGTGTCCTGAGGTAAAGTACATTTTCCCTTAAACTGTCACTGGAGTTGCCAAAATACATATCTCAATCTTCCCTTAAACAGTCAATGGAGTTGCCAGTCTCCCTGTGGGGCCTGGAGACCTCCCAGAAATCACCGTGTTTCCCAGCCACAGCACATCATTTCCCTTACAGAAAATTTCCCAGCTATTACAATGGCTGCTTTGGGCAGTGGACTCTATGCCATTATACCTTGCTGAAGTCCCTCTGCACCCCAAACCCTGCCCTCCCCAGTATCTGCCTCTCAGATCTACAGGTCTGGCCCTCCCTTAGTATTGCCAGCCAACAAGTAGCACCTGGAGATCTCCAAGATCAGTTATCCTGGAGAAAATGGCTGCTTTGGGCAATGGACTCTATGGAATTATACCCTGCTGAGGTTCCTCCGCACCCCAAACCCTGCCCTCCCCAGGCTGTACCCCTCATATCTACAAGCCTGGCCCTCCCCTTAGTATTGCCAGCCTCCAGGCAGCATCTGGAGATCTCCAAGATCAGCTATCCTGGAGAAAATGGCTGCTTTGGGCAATGGACTCTATGGAATTATACCCTGCTGAGGTCCCTCCGCACCCCAAACCCTGCCCTCCCCAGCCTCTACCCCTGAAATCTACAGGTATTTCCCAACCCAGAGTTGGCAACCCTGTAACTGGCTATGGAATCACTTTCTAGATCATAAGAACATAAGAGAACATAAGAACATAAGAGAAGCCAATGTTGAATCAGGCCAATGGCCCATCTAGTCCAACACTCTGTCACACAGCGGCCAAAATATACCAGGTGCCATCAGGAGGTCCAGCAGTGGGGCCAGGGCACCAGAAGCCCTCCCACTGCTGCCCCTCCAGCACCAAGAATAGAGTGCATCACCTGCCCCAGACTGAGAGTTCTCATTCTATACCCCGTGGCTAATAGCCACTGGTGGACTTCTGCTCCATATGTTTATCTAATTTCCTCTTGAAACTGTCCATGCTTGCAGCTGCCACGACCTCCTGTGGCAGTGAATTCCATATGTTAATCACTCTTTGGGTGAAGAAGTATTTCCTTTTATCTGTCCTTGGAACCCAGAAGACATGGCATAGGAGGAGGCGCTTTTCTACCTTAGCTGCCACTGCATAATCCCAAATCAACATAAATCGGGTTAGAGGGAACCATACCTGTTACCATGAGGCTGTCCTCCCATACTATCCACTTGGGGCAGCAAAATGACTTGAGACAGCCCTGCCTTATAGCTAAGCAGAAGGAAATAAACATGGCTTGCCTCCTTCTATTTTCCCCTTCCCTCTGCCGCCCCACCAGCCAAAGCTAGGACCTGGGGCTTCCTTCTAGAGCTCATTGTATTTCTTCTCACAGTGGGTCTTACAAAAGACATTTTTAACACTTAACACATTTTCATCCAATTAGTAATTTGTTAAATGGAAAAAATGAGCAACTTTCACACTAGTATTTCAGCCGTGCTGATAGAGACTTCTTTCTGCCACCATGTATCACATAGCGGTGGGTGGTTCTGCTGCAGGGATCAAGACCTCCGCAAGAGGGTATACCCAGGGCTAGGGTATGTGTCTCTGTAAACTTGTGGTAACCCCAGGTTTTCAGAAAAATACAACATTTAAGAATGTGGGGGGGTAGCTAATCCCTCAAAGTAAATGATGCCTACAAATGTCATAAACAACAAGAAATTGGGGAGGTGAGGCCATTAACCAAGGAAAAGGAAACACTGGGAAGGCAAATGGGCAATTGCGCTTGTGGCCAAAGGGGGAAAACCCAGCTTTAGGGCAGATGGTTCAGGAGGGGCTAGGAAAATTGACAATTGGGTGGCTATGGGAGGTAGAACAAAAAAATTGGCACGTAGCTGGGAAAGAAACTGGGGGATGGGGGAGCAGACAACTGGACAGGTGGAGGCGGAATCAGTAAATGGAAAATGGAATGAAATGAGAGAGCAATGAAGGTGTTATTTTTCCCTTTTTTTAATGATTGCAGAAAATGTGGAGCAATCAGCCCTTGAGCCATTCCAAGTACATATACCTAACAGCTAAAGTACCGATTAGTTTAGCTGTAATTTGCTTTGTATGTACTGTATTAGCTTCTACTGGAGAGCAGTGTCTGGTCCAGATATTGTTGGCTCCACCTCTGTTCACTATTGTTTCCTAGGCGCCTTTGAACTGCTGTACTTCATTCCTGGATTCACTCAGGTACTTGTACACAGGTGTGCCCTTGTTTTCATCTATGAAAAGTTTCTGTCACTCAGAAATATAAGGACAGTAACAAAATAAACACTTATTTTGATTTCAAAATTTTAATTTTCCCTGCTACCACATTATAGATTATTATGCAGAACGAAATAGTTTCATAAAGTTCATATAGATATCTGTATGCTTGTATAAGTACAAAATATACATTCATCAGTCTTTGAACGTGGGAATGAATTTGGGTGCTAAAAAGGAGGGGGAGAGATAATATCAAGCCTGAAGTAAATGTTGTGGAGAATACATGTAGGGATGCCAGCCTCCAGATGGGATGAGGGGATTCCCCCAGAATTACATCTCCAGCCTACAGAGATCAGTTCCCCTGGAGAAAATGAATGCTTTGCAGGATGGACTCTATGGTGGTCTCTAGGCTCCATCCCCAGATCATCAGGAGTTTCGCAAGCTGGATCTGTCAACCCTTCCCCCCATCCCCTATCATTGGCCGGGGAGGATCTGGCAACCCTAATTCCACATGTCTTCTACACAATAATGTCTATTAAAACCAAATGTGTAACATGACATCATTGCAAGGTAACATTCCCTATCCTTATTTGTGGCAGCTAAAGAAAAGGAGCTGGGGCAGGAAACTCACCGCCAGTTATGCCATTTCATATTCTTCATTGACTAGTGGGTACAAAGAGGAAGAAGAACAGCCAATGGGTTCTGTAGCATTTCAGTCTTAGTGATTCCAAATAGTCCAAGTAGATAACTCAGCTGAATTTTCAAGGCTTTTGATCTTTATACTGATCAGTTTTTTAAAAATAGACAACCAATGTGAAGCAAGGATCTTTTGGGCACTGTTTCATGTGAATAGTTGCTTGCCTTATACAAAACTGAACCCAATAGTTGCATGTATTCTTTCGGCTTAACTTCAAACAGAAGAAAGGATCAACAAGGTATCACTAAAATATCTGTTCAGTGCCACCAAAATATTGCCTCCTGTCTAACCATGACTGGCCCGTAGCCTGCGTGGGGCCCTGGGGGCCCGCCCCCCGTGGGTTTTGTGGGGCCCCTCCCCCGAGCCTCTGCTCCCCCTACTCCCTCCGGCCCCCTCCCCCCGGCCCTCGCCCCTCTCCGTATGGTCACCAAGGCCAGCCGGGGCGCTCCGAGAGGGGAAGGGAAGGGGAAAGGAGATGGGCCGGGCCGGCTCCCCCTGCGGCTCTGGAGGCAGCGGCGGCGGCACCTTCTCCCCCAATATGGCACGGAGGGTGTGGCAGCTGCGGGGGAGGGGGAGGAGGGCGAGCGCAGCGGGAGGGCAGGAGGGGAAGAAGGTCCCTGTCCGGCGGGAGGGTTGTGCGGCACGGAGTGGAGGCTTCTTCACCCCCCCCCCCTTTTTCCTGACAGAAAAGTTGTCCTGGAGCTGCATTTCCAGTTCCTTCTGATCAGGGGTCTTTTTGGGGGGAGCCCGCTCCCGGAGCTCAGGAGACAAGCCCCGCCCCCAGCCGGCATCCCAGGGAGTCTTTCAGGCAGCCACATGTCAATTTCAGCTCCATTATATCCTATGGGCCATTGAAGTCAATGGTGAAAACATAGGGTATATTCTGGGGGCTGGAGGGGAGGGGGTTTGAGGGAGAGGCTCCAAACTCACAGGGTAGCTGATGGAGCCTCTCCCCAAGATACCCACGAAGTTTCAAGAACATTGGACCAGGGGGTCCAATTCTATGGGCCCCCAAACAGGTTGCCCCTATTCCCTCCATTGTTCTCTATGGTGGGAAAAAAGTAACAGTAAACAGCCAGTTCTGACTATCTTTCACCTCAGTAAAGCAGGAGGTGTTTTTGAAGACCCCAAGGGAAATCACTTTTGGTCTTACAGAGCGTGCACATTTGGAGACAGTTGTCCTGATCACAGGTGGATGCTCTGCTTGAAACCTCCCAATATTTTAGCAGCCATTTTGTGATTGGTCCTGCTTCCCAAGGTATCAATTTTGTGATTGTGACCACTGCCCTTTCTTAAAATTCCAAAAAATGCCCACAAGTTCAAATCAAAGTAGCAGCCCCTTGCAGGAAGAAGTTCAGTATTTTTTTATTGTAAAATGAAACTGAATTCTAAGGGGGTGGAAGCTATTTCTGGTTTTGGCTTAATAGTCTTCTCTGCTCTCTAATAAAATATTTTTCCTTTTTACTGTTGCTGCTTTGCATGCCTTTCAGTATCAGGTCTCAATGAAAACTTTTTGAAAACTTAGTTTTGTTACACAAAGATTAATACTGCTGTGATTGCTGTGATTGTGCTGTCCGGTTTTAAAAACATAAAATCAAATCTCTCTTTCAATTGTACTGAATTTGTCTGACGAGATTGAATTTGGTCTATATTTTTCCCCTTGCAATCATGGTTCCCCAATGGAGGGGGGGGCAGTGTTCCCTCTAAGCTGAGTTAGTGTGAGCTAGCTTACACTTTTTTAACTTCCAGCTCGCAGATTTTTGTCTTAGCTCAGGAAGGATGGCTCCAGAGCAAACTAATTTATGTGGCAGTCAAATTGCTCTCTCACAACTTTAATGGCAGTAGCTCACAAAGTAGAAGTTTTGCTCACAAAACTCCACAGCTTAGAGGGAACATTGGTGGTGGGCCCCCTGAGAAAAACATGGGCCCCCTGAGCAAAAAGTTGTTAGCTACGGGCCTGAACCATGATAACTATTCATTGTAAAATGAGATGAATGTAAGTTCTGACTCTGAGATTGCATTTTATGATGATTCAAACAACTGTTCAGTATGTGTTATGTATACACTGGACTAGTCTGCTTGCAAAGGTTGAAACATACAAATAATTATTTGATTGTTCAAGCATATGATTTATCCCAACAGCACCCGACAAGAAGTCCTCAGTTAAAAGGCTATTCAAAAATCATTTCCATGCAAATTTTACTTTAAAAAGACCTGTGTGTGTTGTGGGGGGGGAGAGAGAGAGAGAGAGAGAGAGAGAGAGAGAGAGAGAGAGAGAGAGAGAGAGAGAGAGAGAATTTACTTGAGAGCATGTTTTTTGAAAAATCCTGGACATAAATAAGTGATCGTATGTTATAAAAGAAGAAATTTCACTTAATATTAACCTGAAGGCATAACAGAGTGTTCATATTGGGAAGCCATCTTTTGTTTAGCCATGAGGATTATCACATCAGACTGCTCCTTTTTGAAAGAAAACAAAACTAAAACACTGTATAACTCTGATATCCTCTCACTAATGAAGGACTCACAGTGACATGGGAAATGTGAAATATTAATAGAAGAAGAGATTGGATTTATACCCCACTCTTCACTCAAGAGTCTCAGAGCGGTTTACAAACTCCTTTCCTTTTCCCTTCCCCTACCCACAACAGACACACTGTGAGGTAGGTGGGGCTGAGAGACCTCTTTCAAGAACTACCGTTTCAAGGACAGCTCTTGTCAAGACTATGGCTTCCCAAGATCATCCAGCAGCTGCAAGTGGAGGAGTGGGGAATCAAGCCCAGTTCTCCCAGATTTGAACCCGCACACTTAACCACTACACCAAACTGGCTCTCCATACTATGAATGTAGTAATGTAGAATGTAGTAATGTAAAATATGCTTAAAAGCCAGTAGTTGTCAAAATAAAAATACTGTAATTTTACTAAATTCTAGTAGTGTAAAAGGTAGTTGCATATGCCATAGTCATAACAGCATTATTAATATCAGTTCTAAACTGATATATACATTTTCTTTTGACATTTTTTCCAGGAAAGACATGTTTTTTAACATAAAGTGTCTTTCTTTGTTTGCTAAATTTAGGTGTGTTGTAATGGGATTCTATACAACAATACAACTGGTTTCCAGTGTTGTGAGGATAAGTACATCCAAGTTATTAATATATCAGGCATTTGCTGTGGTGGCCAGATGCATGCTGTTCAACCGGACTATCAGTGTTGTGGTGGCTATTACACAAGAGTATTGGCAGGTAAGAGGCAAATCCCTTAAAGCATTTAATACAGACTGCACAATATAGTATTTAAGGAATATGTATTACTATCCAAGGGTGACTTTGGTCCACTATGGAAACTTTAACCTTATCTAAGTTTGGTAAATCAACACAGACCTAACATTCTGCGTTCCTAGCCAGCATTACTTTCATCTTGTCTGGACTAAACTTCAGTTTGTTAATCCTCAGCTATGTGACCACAGCCTGGAGATACTGGCCAAAGCCCATCCTTCACTTAGGCCTTCCAAGCCTTAAATAATGAGATATAAAACTCATTTGGAAATAGGGAGGTCTGTGCTGAAATCTCCACAAAAGGTGGGGCCAGGAATTACAAGATGTCCAGCAGGAAAAATCAGTTATCCAAGAGAAAATGGCTGCTTTGGAGGATGACCTCTATGGCATTATGTCCCATTGAGGTCCCTCCCCAAACCCTGCCGTTCCCAGGCTCCACTGCCAAATTTCCAGGAATTTCCTAACCTAGAGTTGGTAAATCTATGTGGATGGGTTTTCACTCCTTAAAGGATCAGGTTTGCAGTTTGTGAGAGCTTTTAGATCTAGGGCTGCTGATATTCATATACACAAGTTATATTTGTAGCTTATAGATGATCTGCCCATTTATCCATGCTTTAGTAACATCTAGTTCATTGAAGTGGTTGGTGCATGGGATTGCTGTAGAAAAATCTTCAGGAACTTCACCTAGTACAGAGTATTGTAGCTAGCTTATTAACCGGAACTGACAACCATGAACATATCAGAACAATGTTAAATGTGACTATGGTTTCCAGTGCATATCTGGGCACAATTCAGGATGGGTGGCTACTGGTAGCAATTTTTCTTAGTGCCATCTGAATTATGGGATATTGTACCTAGATATAGGCATCAAAATTATCTTTTAGATGCTACGCAAAATGCATCCTGTTAAAAGATCCTACTTTTATTTCTGGTACAATAGATAAATCTGTATTTTTATTGTTGTATTGGATATTTTTTGTTTTTTTATTATAATTTCATATTGCATTATATGTATTTGTTTAAATATTTCATGAGCCCAGATATTAAAACCAGAAAAATATCACACCAACAAATATCAGCTTAAAGCCATCACAGTAACAACACAAATCAGCTAAAAGTCCATTGAATTAAAGCTGCCTCACAGGCTCTCCTAAACACATGCAGTGAGGGTTTGTCCTTAATTCCACAGGTAGCCACTTACAGATTGTCAGTGTAACTTTGGAAAACACCCTGGGATGGGTCGCCACTGATCACATCTCTCTGAAGACACCCACAGTTCCAATACAGAAGAAAGTAGGGATCCCTGTTCATGTGGGGTCCTCTGCGTATCAAAACTTCAGTATGCATTCTGTTCAGGCTCCATACTAATAACCAATTTTTTAAGTATCTGTGGATGTTAACAATGTGAAGAAGAAAGGGAAACAATATCACATTCTTCAGTTTTGCACATTATCATTAATGTGAGAATATACACCTCCCCAGGGCTCTTTTTGTAGAAAAAGCCCAGCAGGAACTCATTAGCATAATAGGCCACACCCAACAGCAGAAACTCATTAGCGTATTAGGCCATACCCCCATGTTACCAGAAGCGTGGTCATCCAGCCACACCCACTTTTTGCTTCTTGTTCTGTTTATCTTGCTTGTTGTCAAAAACCCAGGGCTTTTTTTGTAGCAGGAACTCCTTTGCATGTTAGGCCACACACCCCTAACGTAGTCAGTCCTAATGAGTTTCTGCTGTTGGGTGTGGCCTGTTATGCTAATGAGTTCCTGCTGGGTGTGGCCAACTCAGGAGCCAGCCAGAACTCCATTCCTGTGCGTTCCTGCCCAAAAATAGCCCTGCACCTCCCTGGCAGGGAAACAAGTTCTAGTGCCTGCTTTCAACATTGATTGTACGCCTGAATACCTATATGTCTAGTGCTAATGTGGAAAGATGCTCTTAAACACCTACTCAACTTATTAAAACTGAAGTATGTTCTTGCAAAAAAATTCAAGGTTCAGTATTGTGTGGCCTATTGTGTGCGTTCAAAATCACTACATACTCTAGAAAAGGGGGTATCGTGGTGTAAAATGTATCTCTTGGTACATTTACTGAGCAAATTCGCATGATAGGACGTTTATTTGCTATTTGCAATATGAAGAAAATCAATTTTCTTTGAAAACCTTTCTAAAATATTATTTGCAAATTAGGTTTTCGGACATATTTTTAACTAGAGTAGATATGGGTAGCCCAAAGAATGCTTTCCATTGGCTATTTAATGCACACACATCTCTAGGCAGACAAGTGTGAGGTCAGGAGCTAAATTGACTGTATTACCCATGGGTTGGCACACGTTCCCTGTGCTCAGAAGTACTTTGAATTTCTGCCAAGCTATGCAGCACATCCTAAATTCCAATGCCTTCAAAAGTCATTCATATATCACAATATTAGAATGCTGCCCATGATGTCACCCAAAAGAAAAAAAAATGCTGTCCCAGGGAACTAAAGGAAAGTCTTTTGCTGTTCTCATTAATCTCAAAGTACTAAAATAAGATGATCGTCTGTGACCTTTAGACCCATCCAGTGGTCTCTGTTAACTAGCTTAATGCTATTTACATAGGAAAAGAGAACGATGATAACACAAACCATCTTGTCTCTAAAAGAAGCTCAGATTTAATTTTCAATTGAAGAATATTTATGTACTATTTGCCAACATTTATTTATTTTTTATAAATATGTGCTTTCTGCTTTTTTCTTCCCCCTTTTCCCCTAAGGGCAGCAACAAGAACAGTATTGGTCACCTTCTATCTTTCACTTTTTTATATAAATATGCTAATAACCCCAAGTTAAATGTTAATGTGGGTCATTCTTTGATAAGGATAACAATTAACTGTTAAGACTGCATGGTAGTTTTCAGAGAGAAAACATTTTCAAGCTTGGCTTGGAATGGATCCCATTTTGAGAGGTTAATGAGAAGGTTACTGATCCTTTGTGTCTTATGTCTAATGGTCCTTCTTATAAAAAAATAAGAATCTGTATTATTTCCGATTGATGTAACTTACATACCCGTTGAAGGCCTTCCTCTGTTCAGTCATGAAATTAGATTCTGAAGAGAGCAGAGAAATGTGGTTAAGTATCTAAACAGATTATATCTCACACGCTAAAGGTGTGTTCTTGTCTTTTGGGTTCATTATTGACTTTATTTGATAAAGATATTTATACAGGGCATTCTTGGCATGCATGTTTTCTGGATGTTATTTGGCCAGTTTGATGATGCTGGATGTACTTAGAGTAGTTTACCACTGCCATCAAGCTTACAACACAAGAAGGGAAGAGTAGTGTTATCTGAGAGCATAGAGCAGAAGATACAGATATGAATCCCAAGGCAAAGATGGGGAGATGAATTTCCAAAGTATAATAAAGTAAATAACGTTAGTGTTCATCACACTTCTCTTTTTCCCTGGGGTTTTTATGGAGAAAGTGAACGTTGTTCTTGCTTGAATGTCATCTCTGAATGCTGTAGCCAGCTCCCAGCAAGGTGACTTACATATGAGATTGAACGCAGAAGTGAGGATTCAGGTTAATTTTCTCTTTAGAAGTTCTGCTGCTGAGTCTCCAAACTCCTTCAGAGGCATCGTAACATGGTTTGAGGTATAGATGAGGATTCGGGGTGTGCATTTGGCTTTGCTGAATGGAATAAATACCCTCGCAAAATACTTTATTGGTATTTTTCAGGTATGTATTCGGCCAAATCAGATTCTCTCATCTGTTTTGGCTACCAATAAGGTGCTCCCAAATAAAATCCAATCTTATTCGGCTTTTATTCAGGTGCCCTTCAGGGAAGGAGGGGACAACAGACCATCTGCCCTGGTCTGTCTTTGCTTCCCCAGCTGGCTGCTGTGGCAGGCCAGCTGGGGAAGCAAAAGGGAGGGAGAGTGGGTCAGTTTCCTTCCCCTCCACTTGGAAGTGGAGGAAGTGAAACTGACCCACTCTATCTCCCATTCCCTTCCCAGCCAGCCTGCCATGGTAGGGCAGCTGAGGAAAGGAAGGCAGCAGCAGCCATCCCCCTCTGTTCTCCAGCCAGCCCCCTTCTCTGGAGTTGTGCCACAGCAGCAGCATGATGTCTCCATTGTACCATTGTAGTCCTTTGGACTGGTAAGAATCAGTAGGAAGGGGATTACTCTCATCGTGTTCCTTCTGCTCAAAATCTGCTGCTTCTCTTCCTGAGTGGAGAGATTCATACAGCCATTCTTTTCTTTGCTGTGCTTTCCCCATGTCTTTTAATGAGATTGACCAACTATGTCTACTTCCTGTTGCTTTTGTCTTCTAGACCATTATTCATTAGTACATTTTTATTCATCAGTAGCCCACAACAACAAAGCAGTGCACTTTTCACATGACTTCTTTGCCCCTTAAACTTCCTGTCTCCCCCCATCATGGATTCTATCCTTGCTTCTCATATTTTGGCAATGTGGGTTGGCTCCTGAAGCTCTAAACCCTCTCTATGGCATTGAAATTGTAGGCCTGTAGGGTAAGAATCATATCATGGGTATTTCCCTTGTAGGGCTTAGTACTTCATTAGCTAAAAGCTTAACACATGTGCTGTGATGGGCAGTACTGTAAAAGCTCATAAATGCTGTGTAAACATGTAAAGGACTATAGAGGGTTAATGCCTCATAAAGCCAGAGAGCCTTGAGTGGATCAAAAACTGGCTAATTAATAGGAAACAGAGAGTGAGTAGAAATGGGCAATTTTCTCAGTGGAGGGTGGTAAGCAGTGGGGTCCCACAGGGATCATTACTTGATCCGATGCTTTTTAACTTGTTCATTAATGTTTTGGAGTTGGGAGTAAGCAGTGAAGTGGCTAAATTTGCAGATGACACAAAGTTGTTCAGGGTAGTGAAAACCAGGGAGGATTGTGAGGCACTCCAAAGGGATCTGTCAAGGATGGGCGAGTGGGCGTCAACTTGGCAATTGGGGTTCAGTGTGGCCAAGTGCAAAGTGATGCACATTGGAGCCAAAAATCCTAACTATAAATACACGTTGATGGGGTCAGAACTAGCAGAGACTGACCAAGAGATGGATCTTGGAGTCGTCGTAGATAACTCACTGAAAATGTCTAGACAGTGTGCAACTGCAATAAAAAAGGCCAACACTATGCTGGGGATTATTAGGAAGGGAGTTGAAAACAGATCAGCCAATATCATAATGCCCCTACATAAATCAATGGTGCAACCTCATTTGGAGTACTGTGTACACTTCTGGTTGTCACGGGCATGGATGAGGATGGGCTCACAGAGCCTGCAGAAACTACAGCTGGCCCCTCTGAAGCAGCAGAGGATGATAGCTGGCAAGTACCTGTAACAGCAGTCTTCACACCTGGCCCAGATAAGAAGGAAGAACTGCAAGCTGAAAGTCCTCCTGTCCTGACTCACCCCCACGTGTGACTCATTTAAGGGAGCAACTGTGACAAAACTTAGCAAGCAGACGAAGAGAGGCCAGGCTACAAGGGAGATGCTCAGCCAGCCCAGAGTTCTAACAGGAACCTGGCCAGTCATGCAGCAGGCTAACTGGTAGCAGCATTTAACTCCACACTCTGGGCAGTACCCTTTGTGGAAGCAAAAGGTCAGCTTCATGCTGCTAGTATCCATGCCAGCTTGGCTCTTGTACCTAGACCTTAGGACCCCCTGGCTTTGGACTTGGCTCTGTGTTCCTGGTTCCTGACCCTGGCTTGGTTTTGGACTACATTTCTGGTTAGTGATTTGGACTTGGCTCTGTGTTTCTGGCTCCTGACCCTGGCTTGGTTTTTTGAACTTTGCACTGTCTTCTTGGCTCCTGATCTTGGCTTGTTCTGGACTCCCTTTGACTGGCACCCCAGCCCGTGACACTGGTCACCACACCTCAAAAAGGATATTATCACATTGGGAAAAGTGCAGAAAAGGGCAACTAGAATAATAAAAGGGTTGGAACACTTTCCCTGTGAAGAAAGGTTAAAGCACTTGGGTCTCTTTAGCTTGGAGAAACGATATGATCGAGGTTTATAAGATTATGCATGGGATAGAGCAGGTAGAGAAGGAAGTACTATTCTCCCTTTCTCACAATACAAGAACTCATGGGCACTCCATGAAACTGCTGAGCAGTCGATTAGAACAGATAAAAGGAAGTACTTCTTCACCCTTCCTCAATTTCATCTGACCTTTCCGCCTCTACATTGAATAAAATATTTTGTTATTCTTGAGGTTTTAAAAGCCACTTGTGTGTCATTTCAGTAGTTTAAATTAAAGGAGCGATCTTGTCCCTTCCCTCAGTGTTGGTAATCAGGCCCTTCCTCCCAAAGGGGGGCAGTTTACAGGGCACTGCTTGGGCCAAAGTGGACCAAGATGGATGCCAGCCAGGCATTAACCTGGGAAAACAGTTTTCAAGATGTGGGTCAGAGTGCTGGCTGGCTACTTCCTCCTCCTTGACCTAGGGAGGTGCATGAGTTTAGAATAATGGGTCCTCCAGGACCTATTGATTCACTCGGGATAATCCTATCAACACCCTAGACTAACTCCACCTGTACCCATTACCCTTGATTATGCAGCAATTAATCAGTGCTTAAGTCTATTCACCTTCCCAATTACTCTTCCTGTCCGGTGCTTGCAGAGCCATCAAAGCTCTCCCACCTCTTATCTATCTTCAGTTACAATCATCAGCTGGTGGTGTCTGCTGGTGGTGAGTCAACCTGCCTCAGGAAACATTTTGCCCTATAAATATGTCACCCAGCTGTGTAGGTGTGTTCTTAGATCCTCTGCACACCACCACTTGTGTGTGGGCCTTCTTTCTCTTGCTTCCCAAAATGTTGGCCATTTCCCTCCTCGACCTGCTGCTTCCACGGACCAGGATTGGTAAAGATCACCCTTCCTCAAAACAGCTTTCCTCGTTCATCTCTGCTTTTCCTAGTTAGCTTTTGTGTGCATTTATTGTGTGTGTGTGTGTAAACTTGTTTTAATTTTTAATAAAAACCCTACTGGTTGAATATCTGCCATTATTTTAGAGAGTTTTCCATAGGAACAAATTCCTGTATACATAGGTGGAGATTTCAGTCACCCACCGCTTGCTCTGTCTCCGGTGAATTCCCTCAGATTAAGTGGATACTGCCTACTTTCAGTAACATCAGGTTCCTAGGCTGAACCAGCAGCAAAATATCATACTGTGATGCAGTGGGATGGCCATAGATCCTCAGAGAAGAAGAAACTAGATAAAAAAGGCTGCTCGGTCAGAAAGGGAGAGAAAAATGGACAGAAAATTCTGCCTCTGAGGGAGGGAAGTGTGCAGAGTCATCATACGTTATTCACTTTTCCATCTATAACCACAATGAAGTCTTCACACACATAAATATACTTATATATATTTATACACCCCTTGCTTTCTCATCATCCACTTTCTCATTCCAACAGTCAAAAGTTAGTTTACAAACTTCTCGGGTTGGGAATTTGTTGGTTATGTTATATTATACAGATGTATACTGCTATGTTGTATAAATAATAATAATAATAATAATAATAATAATACATCTTCTATTACAACTACCAAGAATAAAATAATAGGCTGTGAAATCTACATGATATCTTCAACTAAATTCCCATGTTATGTCTGTATCCTCAGGAGAAGTATGCTGCCCAAATAAAGAACAGAACTGGATCTCTGTTGGCATTGGGGAGTCCTGCTGCCAGGATACCCCTTACTCTGCATCAGGGAACCAAATATGTTGTGGTAGATCACTTCATGATGGCTTCAGTAACCAGTGCTGTGGTGGGGAAATTGTAAGCAAAGACTTGATCTGCTGTGGGGATGAAGAAAAAGGAACAATCCACAGACCTGCAATAGGTAAACTGTTGAAATACCTCTGGAATAAGCTCTGTGTTTTATTATTTGTGACTAAAGTTTAACTTGGGCAGGTTTTTGTTTTGTTTTTTTTAATTTAGGTTCATTGTCATGGTTTCTGTGCAGTCCCACATTGGGGACCATGCATGTGCAGATTAGCTATGGAAAAGATTTCCAGAGCTTTCCAGAAGACTAGAAGTGCCCTTGGTGCTTTCCTGCTGAAACCATGATATGGATGGGAGGCGGTTCTGTACTCCCTCAGTTCTCTTTTTGCTGCTTCAGAGAGAAAATCGCCATTGCTGTTTTCTGTTTTTTCCTCACCTCATTCACAAGGCTGAGGAGACTTTTTTCTTTTTTAGCATTAATTTTATAGCATTAATTGTCATTGTACCAAAGAATAAAACTACATTTAAAGAAGAAAGGTTTCTGGGTTTTATCTTTGTTGTTATGGCTTCCTCTTCAGGACTGTGCCAACTGTGGGTTTAAAAGTGCTGGAATATGCAAGGTCTATAGTGCAGCCTTATGAAGAAGATCTGAAGATCACCCAAAGGGGGACAGCTGAAGGACTTGTATTTAACACAGCTAGACTAGGAACTGCACACAATTTCAAATTATGTCCTTGCTGTCTCCAGATTGGCTCTTCTGGAGACTTCCTGCTCCTGCAGAGCTTCCTTCTTGTTATTGTTCCTCTCACAGCAGTTAGGTCAGACAGTTAAGACTCTCTCTGTTCTATGTTCTATAACAGTTTGTTATTCTTTAAATAAACCTAAGCCCCGGTCACACGTGCCAGATAATGCAGAGGGGAGGGGAGGCTATTTGCACCATTGCAATTTGACGTGCCCCAACGCGGTCAGATGTGACAGCGGTGAACTGGCGTTGTTTCCGTTGGCACGTGTTTCCAGCGTGCTCCAACCAGGAAGCAGGGACACGAGAGGAGCGCACTGGAGTGATCACACAGCACACAGTCTGCAGCCCATCACAACTGGTCGATAGCGGACTTTCCAGGTACTTTTAAACTCTGCATCTTCGGTGGGATGCTACGGGTTGCAGATGGGCGTGTGATGCTTGCGAGATGTTCCCATGTGATTATGCCCATAAAATCCACCCGGCATTCGTGGCTCTCCCACAGCAAATTCTCTGTGTGACTGGACCCCGACTTTTTTTTCTCTAAACAGTCAGTGCTCCACTTCCTTGCATTTTTACACTCTATCAGGAAAAATGTTGCTGATAATGTCTGTTCTATGTGTCTTATCTATCTGGGTAATTACACAATAGACCTGCCTGTTCTTTTTGTCACCAATTTACCCTAAAGGCATTATATGAACCCATGAAAGGCTTCAGCTGCATGCCACCCTCACTAAAGGTCCCTCCCCCTGCAAGGACTACCTGAAGGTTCAGGTCTGATAGTGTCTTAGATTCAGAATGGCTCTTATTGAAAGGCTTTAGCTTTGTGCCAGCCTGACCAAAGGCACTCCCTCCTCCTTTTCTTGAGCTGCCTTAGTTCTTAAGTGAGAAACCTGCGGCGTTCTGATAGAGCCTTGAATTCAGAACGACTCTTTTACAAAGACTTTGGCTGTGTGCCAGCCTGACTGAAAACACTCCACCCCTCCTTGGGCTGCTTTGGCTGAGAACCCTAGTGGTGTGGTCTAACAGTGTCTTGAAATTCACAGTGGCTTTCTGTGGAAGGTACCAGGCTAGCATAAGACACAGCCCACTTTTTTGAGATTGCCTTATATCAGTCCCAATTTGGAAACTTATTCCAAACCTCCTACTAATGCCTAGGTCATAGGCTATTGCACAGAAAGGTCAGAATTCCAAAGGTGCCCACAGGCTCAAAATGGTTGAGGACCTCTGTTCTAGGTTCTAAGGAGCCAGTGGGTACCTCCTGCTAATGCCATCCACAAAAGGTTAATCACCTCCATTCTGCTTTAAGCAACCTGTGGCACTATTTACATCTCGTGTGCCAGAAGCAGCACTTGTTCTCCATCAGAATGATTCCCCGCCCCTTTCTTGGCATGAGTTTTCTGTGTGTAGGATTGAAATTACTCACCACTGTTGTTATTAGGTATTTTAGATTAGTTACTTCAATTTTAATCATGTTAGAATTTAACTTATATTGATATTTTAATGGAAGATTGTTTTGGAATTTAGATACTGTTTTATGACATGATGTAAGCTGCCCTGAGCCAACTTGTGGGGTAGGGCGGGATAAAAATCCCTAAACAAACAAACAAATCAATAAAGGCTTATAAGCTGTTTTTTGTAGCCTTCTTGAGGGTACACCTGAAGAGTACACTCCTCTCTTGGTTCCATGTTAGCCTTGGAACCATTGAGGATACGATGTCTTGAGGCTCCTCATCTGCTTCTGTTTTCCAATAGAGGTGATAAGCATGCATTTCTAAGCCCAAGCATTTTGAAGACAGGTTTCCTATTGGTTCCATGCAAGTTTGTGCCGACTTTGGCCACACTCCTTTATTCCTTCCAGGGAATGACACTGACTTTCCTCGGAGCTCTCAGCCTCATTTCTGTTTCTGGATGAGAGTTCTTATTGCCACTTAATTCAGCCTGCCTCTGGAGTCATCCTTGTATGACACCATTTGCAGTGAGAGCCTTTGTGGTATACTGTTAGTTTGACTGGGACCTGGGAGACCCAGCTTCAAATGTCCACTCTCCTAGAGGTTTGCTGGATGATCTTGAGCACATTGCACTTACTCTACCAGTCCTGCCTCATAGGGTTGTTGTGAGGATGGAATGGAAAAGGTAGAGCATTTTGTAAACCACTGTAGGGCCCCACTGGGGAAGAAGGGTTGGGGATAAATAATAAACTCCACATCCATTTTCTTAAAAGATGACACATGTTCTACTCAGAATGACAGCCTCTTGGGAGAAGGTCCTTGGCAAGGAAGATCTTGCTAAAATTGATGCTGTTAGAACCCCTGCCACAATCCTTTGGTACATGTGTGTTTCACTAAATATCAGCTCTAGTGGTGATGGCCTGCAGATTAAATGGCACTTCATCTCTAGTTCATCCCCTGTGGATTGTGAGGGTGGTAAACTGTTTTCCTGGACAAAAAGCAGAATTCCTCCACTGTATTCCCCTTTAAGTGCTAATCAGCAGGTTATTATAATACTTTTACCAAACCCTTTGGAGGGAGTATGCCACACTTTTTGAACCTATCCTGGAGGATAAGGGGCATTGACCAAAGTGTTATAATTTATCAAGGAAAGTATTCAGTTTATTACTCCCCCTGAGACAGAGGAGGGTATTATTTTGAGTGCTTCTTACCTATTAAGGTGATGGTGGGGGGAAAATACTTCTAGGTCCAGATCATCTAATTATGTGTATTATAGTCTTTAAAGTTTTTGCTTGAATGCCTTGCTCATAAATCTCTCTACGTTTCCTTCAGAAAGTCCCAGCTGTTGGGTGTACAAACCACTAGGGGAAGAATTCCAATGTTTGGGATCAGGCCTTGGCTGTTTACAAAATACAGAGTAATTAGGGTAGCCCAAGTGAGGCTGTGATTTTGTTTTTCTTGTCCTGTTGCTGACTGGTTGTTTATCCTTTCCAGGGCAACCCCTTTTTATCCTAGTAACTGAGAGAGTCTTTCCCTTTGCCCTTATCAGTCTTTAATCTGTCTTAAAATGGTTGAGTTTTTTTGGCTTCTGCAACTAGGGTTTCCCAGGGCAAGCATGGAAACTGGCAGGAGGGTCAGTGGCAAGGACATGGGAGATGAAACCATAGAGTTTCTGGCAATTCTTAGAGCTACCTGGCATTCACCAGAAGTGATATAGAAGAAGAGATTGGATTTATACCCTGCCCTTCACTCGGAGTCTCAGAGCAGCTTACAAACGCCTTCCCCTTCCCCTACCTACAACAGACACCATGTGAGGTAGGTGGGGCTGAGAGAGCCCTGACAGAACTATGGCCTGCCCAAGGTCATCCAGCAGGTGCAAGTGGAGGAGTGGGGAATCAAACCCGGTTCTCCCAGATTAGAGTCCGTGCACTTAACCACTACGCCAAACTGGGGTTTTCATGGGCAGCGAGCCCCAGGGACTGGCTGCCCCAGAAAGCCCCTTTAAACAGCTGAGCCATGGGAGCAGTCTATCCCTGCAGCTTAGCTGTTTCCACTCTAAACAGCTGATTAGCCAGGAGCAACCTGCTCCCGCCACTCAGCTGTTTTGATGGCTTTCATGGTGAAGAGAAAGCAGGGGTCCCCCTTTTTTAAATGGAGAAAACAGGGGTCTCCCCCTTTTAAATAAATAAACTAATTGAACCCATACAATTGTCTTGTATCCGTGTGTGTGTGTGTGTGTGTGTGTGTGTGCGTGTGCTGGGAACTGGCTACCTGTTTTACAGAATTCCGGTTACATTTCATAGTACACCTCAGGCATTTTAATATTAACTTTTTGATATACAACATAATAGGAAAAATAGGAACAAAATCCTTTTGTTTTGTAGTAGCCAAAGAGAAAACAGAGTTGAACTTACCTGAACCTGTTGTTCATTGAGTGGTCTTCTGTGTACGCACATATTGGACACTGCACATAAACAAGCCAGCCATGAAAAAGATTTCCAGAGCTTTCTAGAAGACTACAAATGCCTCTCCTCTCCTTGGTGCTTCTCCATCAAAACCATGATGTAAGTGGGAGGAGGGGAGCAACCAAGAAACTAAGGTTCCAGGGATGCTAAGAAACTAAGATTCCAGAGAGTTCACAGTGAAGCAGGAAGGAGGGATGTGTGCCTGCACAAAAGCCCACTCTTTAAACAATCGCTCTTGGCAAGTGCAACCCTGTTTTTATCATCATGGCTTCTGTACACCCATGGAGGTGCATGGGGAGCAAAAAGCAGGGGTTCACTTGGCCCCACCCATTTTCTAAAAACACTTGGAGGCACCAGGTGTCAGTGAATGCCACAGTGCCCATGGGTGCCACATTGGGGACCCCTGCCATAGAACTTAGGAAGAAGAGTAGTTACAGAAGTTGAATAATCTAGGACTGCCCTGACCTGGATAGCCCAGGCTAGCCTGATCCTGTCAGATCTCGAAAGCTAAGTAGAGTCGGCCTTGGCTAGTATTTGGACGGGCAACCTCCAAGGAATACCAGGGTCGTAACATAAAGGGCCCTGACCCAGATAGCCCAGGTGAGTCTGATTTCATCAGATCTTGGAAGCTAAGCAGGGTCGGTCTTGGCTAGTATTTGGAAGGCTGACCTACAAGGAGTACCAGGGTCATGACACAGAGGCAGGCAATCTCTTGCCTTAAAAAAACAAATCTAGCTTGCCACCTAGTGGTGCATAATGCCAAAGAGCTAGAACTTCTGGCTGCCAGACAATCTTAGGATCTCCTGGCTATTCTACACACACTGCCATATTATTATTAGTATTAGTATTAGTATTAGTATTTATTACAACTACTACTACTCTAGGACTCCTACTTCTCCTATGGTATACTGCTGTTAGTTGTCTTCCTTGGATTTTTCTCTTTAACACTGAGGGAAATACCTGGAGATGATTTTGAATTTTTTTTTTTTTTAGCTTAATGGAATGTGACAGCGGAGTCAAAGGGTTAGCATGACATAGAGAGCACTGGCATATAAAAGCCTACAAGTGACGTAAGACAAGAGAAGAATGTGGGGGAAAGTGGTATGAGGCAGGAAATTTAATCTTTAAAATTGAATTTTGGTGGGAGGAAGGGGAGGAGTTGGAGGAACTGACCTTCAATATGAACAGGACATGACACTCGGCTGAGTTTCCACCTTCCCCTGACCCCACCCCCAGACCTCCAAGAATTCCCCAAGCCAGAGCTGGCAGCCCTGAGGGTTATTGTGAGCTCAAATGCCACCTACCTAAATAAACGGGAGAGCTGGACAGAGCTTGTGGACTTGATTGCTCCTTAAAGTGATATGATTTTTTACTAGCTGTGATAATCAGTCACTATCTTGTAAATAAAGTGTTTAAATATTATTTAAATGGAATTTACTTACCAGGTACCATGTTTAGATATTGTTATTGGCTTCCTGGCCAGTTTGGGGCAAATTGTTATACTTCGATGTGTTCCTCTGCTTCTGTATAGGCAATATGAACAGCAGTGATGTCTCCTTGGAAAGTACATTAAGATGAACAGATAATTTATTATTTAAATAGAAAGACTAGTATTTGAATTATTTAAAGAACAGGAATAAAAAGAAAACGTGTCTTAGTTCTACACAGAATTCATTTATTGAGCTTGGGGAAAAAAGGTTCTATGACAATAGCAGCTGCTCTTTTTTAAGAAATTGTTTCATAAGTTCCTTCCATGTTTTCAGAGACAGAGGTGTTATATTTTAGTCTTTAGTTCCTTTTTGCCCATTGCAGTGTCACCTAGATAGATTGATGCATATCAGGATATTGAAGATTAATTCAGACACTCATTTTTAGTAGTCATTGTACAGCAAGGTACATGGGAAATGAAGTTGAAATGAGTTCCAATATTCACATGCTTTTTAGCATGACACATTTGTCTCAGATTTCTCATATGAAGCTGCCTAATACTATTGAACAATTGGTCCATCAAGGTCAGCACTTTTTACTACCCAGTCCAGCTGGCAGTGGCTCTCCAAGATCTTTTGTAGAGCTACTTTCCTATTACTGGAAATTGAACCAGGCAATATATGTATGCAACGCTTATTTTTAACACTGAATTCTGCCCTCTCTAATACGTTTATAGGAGAATGGGGTCCAGGCCTCTCTTACCTCAGTGGAAGATAGGATATATTAAAACATATTAAAAGAGACCCTTAGTTTGACTGTGGGTGGCCACTTGTGCAGTGTTTGTCTTCCTGTATACTACACACAGCTTCAGCTGAATTCATTGTGGACTCAAGCCACCATGATGATCCTGCTCTCCTCCCTTCAGGTGTTTAGTATATGCTTGCAGGAGGTACAAAGAGGCCCTTTGTCTATACATTCAGTTGTTATGCTGTTACCCCAATTTTTGTATGGATTGTATTCCTGCTTCTGTGCTCATATCCCTAGCTGAAATGAAGCACCATGTGCACAGTTCAGTGCTGTGTGTGTCCTTATCCCAATCCAACAGTGAAATCTGTATGCACAGCCCCCTAAGGCAGATATCTGCCATAGCACAGATAATGTCAGATTTTCACCACTTTCCCCTTAAGATCCAACAGTTGACCAACTCTGCTAGAGCCTCTGCTTTGTTCCTCATGTGCGGCTTTCAATGTATCAGTAGACAGCAATGCAGGAGTATCACGTTACTCCTATCCCCTTCTCCTGAGCCAGGTTCTTTTGTATGGCAGAATATTGTGTGGCTGCCACAAACAGGGCTGGCTCATAAAACATCTCTTTATGTACTTTATTACTTAAACTCTTTTTATTTGCCTGCAGGAGCCCTTTAACAAAATCACATTGAATTGACTTTCTCACACCAAATCAAATCTCCCTGGTCCCAGTTCAGTTGTCTTTGTCAATATGTATTTTATAAATGGAGTGAATTAACAGATGCTGTTGGAAGAGAACTGCTGGGGTAGCGTTTATGTTTTTACAACTCTCTCTGGACAGATGAGTTGTGTAGGAGTGTAATACAGGTACCTTGGGATGAAAGTCATGCTCTTCATTTCACTCTATATATAGATAGATGTATCCTTAAGTATTTTTCTCGCATACATACATGCACAAGAAACATAACTTTTTAAAAGGTTTTGCTTTTTAATCAGAATTTGAGTACTATGAAATCTCTTTCAAAATATTTTAAAAGGTAATGTCTTTCTGTCTACAGCATACTAAAATCACTAAAACATAGATTCAGGCATCACAGAGTGTATTCTTTTCTATTATCCCACTTGAGTACAAACAAAAAAATGAATTGCATTTATCTGGAAGGTGAATTTTTGAAGGTACTATGGAAATAAGTATATTGTCTTAATCTTTATTGTGCTATTTTGTTTTTATACTAATAAATAACTCTAATTTTTTGAAATAAATCGTCTCCCCTATTCATTGTGAAATTTCACAACCGAAGAAGTCTGCTTGTTTTCACCCAGCAAACTAACACTTTGTAAAATTTAAAACAGTAATAGTATACATGCATGCTCTTTCCAGGGACAATCCAGTCCCCCAATGAGTAAGTCTTACCTTTTGCTTCCCATGTATGCTGCTCAACCCCTTGGCATTGAGCCTGATTTTGTACAAAGAAACCTACACTTGCACAAGGAACGGGTTGAATCAGCAACTTAATTTACTCATATCAAACATGTTAATAATTTATTTATTTTATTTATTAATTCAATTTTTATCCTGCCCTCCCCACCACATAAAATTATCCAAAATTATGCTAACAGGCACACTGATGTCTGCATGATACTTTCACTGTTTTGTTCAAGGCTGACATTTTCCAGATGAACCCTACTTGTGAGAAGGGAGAAATGATGTGTGCCCTTTTTCACTACACACACAGGAGTTGGGAAGTTCTAACTGAAGGCTGATTCCACTCTGACATGGTTTACCAATTGTATTTATCCCATGCACTGTGATTAGTCCCGGAAAGCCTCCCCCCCCCGGATACATGGAAGAAGCTTGCTGTATATCTGTATAGTAAATAGTCTGCAGTGGTGCGTGTTCAATAGACATAACCAGCCTGAATTACAATGTCCATTTCTGAGACAAGGTCTCTGACTCTGTCCTCACCAGAAAAATTAAATCCTAACTAATAAAGCGCAGTCCAGTAAGTGCTATTAAGCCTCCTCAAATACTGACTGCAGTGGTCAGGTGAGAGAATGGTGATGGGATTGTTTACTTTCAGAAATGTTTTCTGGTATCCTAGTGGATGCTGATGCTGGGAATGATGAGAAGAGTCAGGTTCAGATCTGAAATGTCCTCCAAGACATGATATAGGATTTGGTTGGAGTCTGAATTTCAAGAGGAGCTGGCTTCAAGCTGTGGATGGAATGATACACCAAGGCTGTCCTTTTTCCATGGTAATCTTTTGAGTCTCAACTTCTTGGTGCATGATCAGCTGCTCATTGAAGACCCATTGAGCTTCATGTAATGCTGGTCCCTGTGAAACACAATAAGCTCTGTGAGCACCCTGGTATGAGGAGTGGTATGAGAATTGCTAAAGGGTTTTGTTCTTCATGACTTGGGTTAACTTCAAGTACATCGCTGAGGAAGTGAGACATATAATGAATTAGTAAAAAAAAGTCCTGTAGGTGGACTCAGGCTGTCAGATGACACGTGGGAGTAGTTCTATCATTTATCTGCTGTCCCTTCATATATAATGCTGTGCATATTTGTAAACATCTACTTAGAAAAAGTTTGTTTGAAGCAGCCTTCTGATTAAGGACAGGAAACCCATAGACCTTACTTTAAGGTTGCATACAACCAAAGGGCTGAAGAATTTCTAGAAATTTTCTCCAGCTTGTTACTCTTTGCCTGCCTAAATGTCTCCCTTCCTGCCTCTTCTTTTGACATCAAAATGCAACATTAAGTTCCAATAACCAAGTAGAAGGTTCTGGTTGAAGGAAAATGTTAAAAAAGTAATTTGTGATAAGCATGGATTCACTGATTTTGTTATGAAATTTTAAGCCTTTTAATCTTAATTTTCTTCTTTAATGTTAATCATTTTCCCATTTTGCTAGACTAGTTAATATCTAGCCATGTTTGTGAATTGGTAGGAGGAACAGCACTGTTGCCCATTTCTCATTTTTTTCCTTTATGGTATTACATCAGATTCCTGTTATATATTGTCACTTGTTGCAAGTTCATGTTTTGTGGCTGTGTTTTTGGTTAAAATCAGCATTTTTTGTGAGGGCAATTCTCCATCATAAGCAGTGGATTGAGATGATTTTTTTGAAAGGTAATCAATTCATCAATAATCTATGGACCTATTTTCTCTTCCCCCTCTGCCCTACTGTGGGCATGTTTTAAACTGTACATTCTTTGTGTCAGGGTTCAAGAGTCAAGTGCTACATGTGATAAATTAAGCAGAGGTCGAAGGCCATATAGTGTGGTTTCAGAGGAATGTCTATTTCTGCATTTGCAGCTCATTCATGCTGAAGTGATGCACTATGGGAATTACTACCAAACTCTGCTCAGCAACATCTGCTCTCCCTAAGTGAGTTAGTGCACGTCAGACATCTTTATGTCAGAATATTGCAGTGATGGATGCAGTCTTCAGAAAATGCTGCATAAAAATCTGGTGTGCCGTTCTGGCCATTAAGTGAAATTACTATTTAAATTAATGGCGCTGTCACAGTTTATCTGTGCAAAGAATGAACGCTGATTAGGGTATTAAGTAATTAGCAATTTATCACGCCGGAACAAGGTTGATAATAATTAAAGAAGTAATGGTTTACCAAAGAAACTAGAAAGGGAGTCACTTCTTGTTATGTGAGTGAAATCTTGGCTGAAAAATCTAATTCAGTTAAACAAAGATGAGGTTCTCAGAGGCAGAGAATATGGCTTTCTCCCCCCCCCCAGTATAAAAGCAGTTCATTATCAAAATTTTACTTTGCCTGTCAAAAATGTCTTCAAGCTATCAATTTGGGTGAATTTTGAATTTGATTTTTTAAAGTAAAGTAAACATGGCTGTGATCACACGGGCCAGATAATGTGGGGGGGAGGCGTGGCTGTTTGCCCCGGATCAAAATAAACTGCAGTAGCCTGATCACATGGTCCCCTGAGTCTCTGCACTTAGGCTGTTAGCTGCCAATCACGTGGCAATGCTGAAGCATGGCAAAGAAGCAGCACGGCATGATCACACAAGCAGCGATCACAAACCACCACTTCCGGATCAGATGGGCAATTGTTTTTTTCCAACGGAGTCCCCGCATGCGCATGATCGAGGAATGAAGGATCGCTTCTTGGCGAGTTGGTGCAACAGGTCACGTTTGTGCACATGCGCAGTTCAGCATTTGTTCACATCCTATGGAGACTTACAAAACATCCGGTTTGCAATGGGATGTGGATGGGCACTGGATGCCATGGGATACTAGCGCTCCCACGATCAGACGCCTGCCTTTGCCCTGCGTTTTCTGGATACTATTGCACTTTCTATGGTACTTTTTAACTCTGCATCTTTGGCAGGATGCCACGGGTTGGCCACGGGAGCACTACACTTCCCAGATGTTACGGTGTGATCGCGCCCCAAAAATCCACCTGACATTTGTGCCTTCCGCACGGCAAATTCTCTGTGTGACCGGGGCCCATATTCTTTAATTTAAATCTTGAATAACTACTTACCACATTTTAGTCCTATCCTATGAAGCATGGCACCAACCGGATGGATTGAAATGACTGTGCTAACTTGGCATGCTTATGTTC
This sequence comes from Gekko gecko, assembly GCA_029375565.1. Classification (NCBI taxonomy): domain Eukaryota; kingdom Metazoa; phylum Chordata; class Lepidosauria; order Squamata; family Gekkonidae; genus Gekko; species Gekko gecko. The sequence goes on along the minus strand of JAPDNY010000001.1, from coordinate 73,898,002 downwards.
TGTCATGTGTCCTGGTATTATAAGAAAACTGAAGATATTACAGCATGGGACTATGCTGTTACATTACACGGAGGTAATTTGGTGGCACAGAAATCTGTCCTAGGAAAACATGGTGGAGACAAAGCAGGAGATCTGGCCTGAGACACTTTGCTCGAACAGTATCCTTAGGACATTTCAGCCATCACCTATTTTATTTAATGTTTTTATGCCATGCTTCCACCCAGTTTAGGGTCCACCCAGTTTAGGGTTAGAGCAAACAATCAAAAACATTGAAACAAGCTTTTAAAATACATAGTATAAAAGCAACAGATTAAACAGACCACATTCACCATTAAAAGACATACACATGAAGGAGGGTCAGCGAGGGAATGACAGGTGAAACCAGTCTTACCTGCTGGCAGAAGACAAATATATAGGGGGACTAAAGGATAACCCAGGGGAGGGAATTCCATAAATTTGGTGCCAAGATAGAGATTCTATTTCTTAGGCTGCCACCCATCTAGCCTTGTGGGTATCTATGTCAGTACAAAGCCAAATACAATGAATTCTGTATAGAACAGCAACTGACAAACAGACTCAGAGGATGGAATTGCCCCCCTTGTAGATATTTCCTTTGTATGCAGTGGTATGTCTGTGGTTTTAAACTGACTCAGTTGAACCCAGGCTTCCCCTTCTGCAAATGAAAGAGTGCTACTGCCCATTCAAGAGAATTTCTTCTGCTTGTCCCTTCCACCATGCTGTATTCCTCTTTGTTCATTGCACTCTATGGGAAGCTCCCATTCTTCTGTGGCTGAGAAGCTTCCTCCTAGTTTAAGAAGCAGATTGACTGTGGATAGTCTACTAGGCTTGTCAACCACCAGGTGGGGCCTGGAGATCTTCCAGAATGACAAAAGATATCCAGACAACAGCAATCAGTCCCCCCCAGACAAAATAACTGCTTTGGACGGTGGACTCTGTGGTATTATAACTTGTTGAGCCTCCCCACCTCCTCAAACCCTTCCCTTTGCAGATTCTACCCACAAAATCTCCAGAAATTTTCCAGCTTGGGCTTTGCAGCCCAATGATCTACTATGTTGGAGAATTGTCATTACAGGAAGAGGGGTATCCTACACACCTGCTTCTTTTTGCTTGTTCACTTGCAGGCTGAAGAGGGGGATGGCTTGGAGAACAGAGAGGTGTGTTTTGTCATGCAGCTTCAATGTCTTTTGGTCTTCAGCAGCTAAGTTGCCTCCTGCAATGTTATTAGACAACAACCATGAATAAATTAGAGCAGCTGATTCAAAGGAAGTCAATAGTACACCAAATAGAAGCAACGTGGATTATAGCTTCCATTTCATTTGCTACCCTTGTAATCCTTGCACTGCCACATCTGCCTGTGACATTAATGCTAGCAACACAGCTGTGTTAACACTACAACCTATTTTGCGATAAAGCATTCCTATATATTTTGTTATGCATGATTCTAGAAATGCACATGCTGGAGCAACAAATATTAGGCTGGGCCTGTTAGGGTGGTTCCAGATGGTACCTTCCCCCTAGGGGAGTTGTGAATTGACTCCACAGCTGCCCCAGGGAAGCCAGATGGCATTGTGCCAAGAAGCCTGTGCTGCAGCAGGAAGCCAGACGGCTGCTTGGCACAATCCCTATTCATACCTTTTGGCTTCTGTCTACTTTGGAGAGAGAACAGTTTTGTTGATGCAGGGTATTCTCTTCCTGATACCATTCTGGGTTTTTTTCCTCCCCTAACAAGGTTTTCCCAATTTCAGAGGTTTTTTTTTTTAACTTTCTCCCTACCACCTGCTTCTTCACGGCCTCATTTCTACTACTCACTATTAATCTTGCCTCTGTCACTATCACTGCCTAGACATGTATTGTTAGCTCACAAAGTAGCCATTTGTATGACTCTTCAGCTCTGTACAGCACCTAGCACAGATTTGAACTTGATTTCAATGGATGCAGAAGCTGGAAACTCTGCTGAGGATGGTGCTGTTAGTAGTGTTAAGGAATAAAGCCCATTTTCCTGCTTTTTCTATAGGTGTAGCAATGCTACTTGCGGTTCCATGTCTTACCTGGGACCCCGAGGTCGGCTCCTAGTACACCCCCCCTTTGGATGAACTCACACAACCAGTTTCTTTGGAAAATTAGGTGGATAAACTTGGCCACAACTTTTATTGGTTACAGCTGTAGAGCATTGGCACAGCATGGGTCCACCGGATCCGACCTATCGGCTGGCCCATGTGCCAGCCGAGTTAACCGTTACCCAGCCAGCCGGCATGGGTAGAGAAGGCGGGAGGGCAGGTTATCGGAATTCACACGGACGCTTGCCCCTTTGTGAGCTCCCCTGCCCTCTGGCTGTGAGGGCAAGCACTGTTATTCCTTGAGCTAGCCAGCTCCGTTCAGCCCTCACGCCAAGACCCTTAAAGGGTCCCCAGCTCCGGAATTGGCTCACAGGCCAAATTCCGCCAACATATCCGGCCCCATGCTGTTACCGCCGAAAGTTGTGACAGATTGTGCAATGAAAAACTGTAAATAAACACTAACAATACCATACCTACAAAGACCCAGTAAACACCTGCGTTCCCTCAACTTCCAAACACCAAACCCCAGCACCATAATACCTGGGGAGGGATGGGTGGGCAAACCGGGCTCGCCTCGTGGTCAAGTGGGGAGGGGGGAGCAGCTTCCCTTCCGCTTTTAATGCCTCCCCCCTCCCTGACCACCCCCTGCCCTCTATTGGCTGGGGAAGGGGGGAGGTGCGTCTTTCTTTTCCCATCACGCACCAGGCCCCCCGCCCCTTCCCGGCCAGCGACCTCGCTGTCCCTGCCCGTCCCCGCAAATGGCGGGCCCGGCCCACCCGGGCCCTTCTGCTTGCAGTTCCATGTCCTACCTGGGACCCTGAGGTCGGCTCCTAGTACACCCCCCCCTTTGGATGAACTCACACAACCAGTTTCTTTGGAAAATTAGGTGGATAAACTTGGCCACAACTTTTATTGGTTACAGCTGTAGAGCATTGGCACAGCATGGGTCCACCGGATCCGACCTATCGGCTGGCCCATGTGCCAGCCGAGTTAACCGTTACCCAGCCAGCCGGCATGGGTAGAGAGGGCGGGAGGGCAGGTTATCGGAATTCACACGGACGCTTGCCCCTTTGTGAGCTCCCCTGCCCTCTGGCTGTGAGGGCAAGCACTGTTATTCCTTGAGCTAGCCAGCTCCGTTCAGCCCTCACGCCAAGACCCTTAAAGGGTCCCCAGCTCCGAATAAAGCCCATTTTCCTGCTTTTTCTATAGGTGTAGCAATGCTACTTTCCAAGCTTTGGACGCTAAAATCCATACAGTTCTTTATCCTTGAACGTGTGTGCATCAGTTGAATTTAATGGCTACTTCTTATTGCAGTAGACACAGGAGCAGGGGCCAGATCCTTTCTTGAATTAGTCCCCTTGAACAAAGGCCTATCAGTTTAATCATCTTAAATTCAGAATTAACTTTAGATGCCTTTTCCCAGTACCAGTAGCTGCTTCGTCCTGACATTTTTATGCTGCATTTTATAGCATTCTCCGTATTTTCCCCCTCTTACTCTCCTTTTTGCATTCATATATAATGTTTTATTGTTGCAGGGATGTTCTGTTGTGGGCATGAATATGTGAATATGTCAAGTACCATATGCTGCTCAGCTTCCAGTGGTGAGTCTAAAGCCCACATTAAAAGGAATGACCCAGTGCCATTAAAATGCTGTGAGACTGAACTTATTCCAAAGAGCGAGGAATGTTGTAATGGACTTGGATATAATCCTTTGAAATATGTTTGCTCTGACAGGATTTCAGCAGGAATGATGATGAAGGTAATTGATAGAAAACCTCTTGGTGGTTCTGATTTGACAATGGAAAGAGAAATACATTGTTCATAACTATTTTTGTAAAATAGGAATATAAAAACTCCTGTGTGCATTATTCATTTTCACATTACATCCATATTAATACCGAATGAGTTTGCCATGATTGATGTTATTGCAGTGAATTCTAAAGGAATTAATAATGATTAGCCGCTTCTTGTGAAGTGTTGCTCAGCACTTCAGATTAGTATAACAGTTAAAAGTTAGCATGCCAGACGGGCTGGTAGAACTACCTTCAGTTGTGCGACTAGTTCTTAATTCCTGCTGCTTGGTATGTCTGAGATTTTTGAATGTTATTGTATTGCAGGCCACAATTCTATTTGCTTTTATGGAGCATTTTTTTTTTAATTTTAGGGTCATCACATATGAGGTCATTTGAAAGGCTTCCAAATTAAAAATCAGTTTTATCTGATCTCTGACACAGCTAAAGTGAATGTTTGGGATGGAGTGGGAGGGTTCTGCCAAGTTGTGGGTAAGACTTTGCTGAGTATCAGCATACCTAATGTCAGGTGAGACACTACTCTTTCTGTAGTGAGTCAATTAGCTGTGACTGGTGAGCAATGACTGACAAAGCCTCAGTGATGCAAAGCGTGCTCAGACCAACCAAAACCTAATTCTACTTAGTATAATTTTGACATAACTTGGAGAAGTCCTTAATGTTATCACTGCATGAACTGCATGGCTGGGCATTGGTATAAAAACACTGGTATAAAAACTTCTATAATAATACAGTTATGACACTTCTCATTCACTATTAGAGCATCCTGAACTAGCTGTGTTGGAAAAAATGCCAATTCAATGGGAATAGCAATACCGTTGTAAGGGACTGCATGAACTTTTCATGTCTTCTCTCTAGGCCCAATGTGAGGAGGAGAAAGTGGAAGTAGCTTCAGTGATGAAAAATAAGAATGGTGGAAGCAGATTATGTAGGGGATGTGTGTGGGGCGGGGGGGGATCACATGGACCCAGAGACCTCGGTAGAAATGAGGCAAAATAAGAGTATGTTATAGAATCATACAGTTGGAAGGGGCCATACCGACCATCTAGTCCAACCCCCTGCCCAATGCAGGACCAGCCTAAAGCATCTCTGACAAATATTTGTCCAGTCCAGTTGAGTTAGCATAAGAGCTAGTGGAGGACTGATACACTAGCATGTATGTAATATATGGAGACAGTTGGGTGTCCATATTAGATTTCACTATTTTAAAAGTGGTACAGTGACTAAAACATTTGGGGACCATTGTCACAGGTGAAGGAAGAATGTAAAGCTACTTTCCTGTGCCCAGTATCCATGGAAGCAACAGCATACTGTGGGCGTTGTGACTTTGACCCACATGCCCGTATATGTGCTTGGATAAAGAGTTCCTGGAATGATACAGACAAGAGAAAGAATAAAGGTATATGCCCAACTGTGGAGGAGAAAGTCTATACCGGAGGTCCAACTCACTATTCATTCACAGGTAAAAGAATATGATATGGAGGATTACACAATTAATTGTTAACTGCTAACTAAAAATCTTAGTGAAACACAAAATTTTCAGGACTGTTCAGAAAGTTAAATATGTGAGTGAGTGAGTAAGATTGCATTTGCACTTCTCGCCCTGTGCTCAGAGATGTCAAATCTGCCAAGGTTTGAGGCCTTAGGGAACAGAGATGTGTTCAAAAATGATGTCAGATTTGCCAAGGTATGGGGCCTAGGGCCAGCATGTTGATGATCCCACTCTTCTCTAATATAACTTCTGAACAGCTCTGTGTTCATTGATACTTAGTTAGTAAATAAATATTCAAAGTGGTCAGCTAGTTACAGTCCAACATGTGGTTTTCTTGAGTTCACTTGAAGCAGAAATAACCTTTATTTAAACTCTGGATTATGCGTGTGCACCTCAATCATTATGTAATCCTGATTAATTTCCTTAGAAGGTTCATTTTAACTTGTTGAAAGATGACTTTTTTAAAAAATCTAAACTACAAACCTACAGGGTCTGGGGAGTGGATACAATCTATAAAAAGAGTAGCAAGGATTATAATACATATTTTTTTTTTAAATTGATACTTCCCTCTTGCCCACATAGTAAAAAGTGACAATTAGTTATATAATAGTATAAAGCAAACAATCACAATCATGTTCCACTGCAGTGTGTACGACTACCAACATTAATCTATTTTGCTTTCTTCTTTCCTCTGAGCTTCTTTTTATCAAAATCCAGTTTAACTTTTAGAGGTTTAGGGGCAGCCACCCTTAATTCTGCTTCATGGTCCGATGATTCTGCCGAGCTGGTCGAGGTATTATCAGAACTTTCCTCCTCTTTATCTCCTTCGGCTTCTGGATCTTTGTTATTGTCCACTTTCTCAGATTCCTCCATCACTTTCTGTTGTCGCTCTAAGAACCTTTTCACTTTAGAAACAGAGTCAATCAGGGGCGGGGCGAGGCGCCGAACGAAATGGCTGCTTAATTTCAGAGTTCCGTGCCTCTCCTCTCTTGGATCCCCTATTACACTGCACCACAGCAGAAACCGGCATTTGTTTTATGGAGAAATTGCCTCCGAAACAACAGAGACCAACTAAATCTCACTGGAAGACAGTAAAAGACTATTTTCAGCCTATTACAGAACAAAAATCTATACGAATAGACAGACAAACGGAAAACAAAATGGCAGACGGGACGAATAACACTCAAGTTCCGATCCCAATAACAGATTGCCAAGACATCATACATGAAATGAATAATATGGAAGCTCGACTAACAACTCTGATGAAGCAAATTTATGATCCTATTCAAGTGCAACTTAATGAAATCAAACAAGTACTTTGCGAAGTAGATCAAAAAGCAGAACGAGAACTTACAACAGCATAACAAGTTGAAGAAGAAATAAAAACCATTTGGAGGGAAGAAAAAACTACACAGAACCGTGTTCTGGCTTTGGAATTTGATGCAAGATAACTTAACCTTAAATTTCGAGGATTTCCTGAAGGTGTGGAAGAGAACAACGAAATTCAAATATTTTTAGCCCGATGGCTAACTTCAACTCTTAAACTGGAGGACAATGTAGCACCAATAATAATAAAAGCATATCGTCTTGAACAAAAAAACACTGAAAATCGAAGAAAGCCCAGAGATATATTGGCTACCTTCTTTGATAATAGAACTTGTTGTAAAATATTAACAGAGGCAAGAAAAAATAATTTTCTTCTATTCTCTGAGATCAAGGTAGAGGTATTTCCAGACCTCCCTCCTGAGGCAATCACGCTTCGCAGAACTTTAAAACCAATTACTATGCAACTCCAGGAAGCTAAAGTGCGATGTCGCTGGGCTGCAGCTGCATGTTTGCAAGTATGGCATAAAGGAGTTTTACTTAGTGCAACTGATCTACCCTCAGGACAATTGTTATTACACACACTGGGAATATCGCAACAACCGATGGAACTTGATGTAAGATCTGCAAAAAGGAAGATCAATCTTGAATTAACACCAAATAAAGAGAGCAAGGTCTCTGCAAAAGAATCTTCTCCATGAATCTTAGGGTGCGATCATATGTACCGGAAGCAACGGCAGCCATGCGATTCCCCCGTGGATTAAAAGGACGCGATCAGACCGGCACATCTGTCTGGTGTCCCGGAGTCATCGGCGGGGTGTCGTTGCGCGTGGCAGTAGCATGGAATAAAGCTACTGCCGATAACCTAGTATTATGGGGAACTGCGGATGTGTGGCGGGAAGTTTGATCGCGCAAATGCGCGTCATTGCAGGCGGGGCAAACAGCCTCGCGTCCTGCCCACCTCTTCCCCCCTCCGTATGATCGCAGCCTTAAACTAGCTTTTTGATTCAGGTTGTTTGCTGGGTTCTAAATAATTACTATTTTCCTTGCTATATATACGTGTAATTCAAACTGATATTTGAAAACTTTCTTTTTATTTTATGCAAGAAATATTATTTTGCTAATGTTGAAAACTTATTGTTATTATTATAATATATTATAACTGGGGGAAACTTGAGAGAGGGGGAGGAAAAATTTAGAAGCTTCAAGCCTACTCCTTTTTGATATATTAGTTAATTACTCTTATTTTAACTACTTGTTAAGAAAACTTAGAGTTGTAGGGATTGGGTACCTACCCTCTTACTCAAGAGGTATTGGGTAAGGGGTTTAAGGTTTTGTTTTGTTTTTTTATATAAAAAAAAATTACATATACAAGACATATTAAATTTATTTTGTGATACTATTTTTGAGGTAACTCTAGCTAAAACAAAGTTAAAAGGGGTGGGTGGGGAAGGGGAATTATTAGTTGATAAGCTCTTATAGTGATTGAGGTCAGGGTTAAAAGTTGAAAGTTGAAAGTTAATAAATATTAGTTGGGTAAGGAAATATTCTTTACTATATAAAAAATAGTTCATATATATCTCTGAAAACAAAAGTGTTATAAGTTTATCTTTATAGTACTGTATTGGAACAAAAATACATATTTGCCATATTGCTAATAATTTTTAATCTGCATATTTTTTTACTTATTTAGTGATCTTAACTAACTCTCACTTGTTAGTTTTCTGTTAATACACATAGGTGTAGTTATAATTAATATTTTTTGAAGTATGGCTAATTTCCTTAAATGCATGACGTATAATATTAAAGGAATGAACAATCCTATAAAACGCAAACGTATTTATACACAACTTCTTAGAGAACGACCATTGTTTTTATGCAAGAGACTCACAATACGTCTAAATCTCCAAATATATTCAATACTACTAAATTTAAACACCAATTTCAATCATATGGTTCTTCAAAATCTAGAGGGGTCACAATCTTGATTTCTAGCAATACTAATTTTACACATATCAAAACCCTTAAAGATCCTCTTGGTAAGTTTCTATTTGTTGTAGGGCGCATAGATAATATAACACTTACATTAGCTACATTGTATGTTCCAAACTCTGATCAGCCAAACTATATTAAAGAAATACTGAATAACCTTGCAAATTTTAGTGGTGGTGAGATAATACTAGGAGGAGATTTAAATTATATTGTGGAATACAATCTAGATAAATCAAATAAGAATATCTCCCCTTTTGAACTAAAAAGGAAAAATAGAAAAAACAGATTTACTCCACTTGCTGAGATTTTGGAATCATATCCACTGGTAGACATTTGGAGAAAACTCCATCAAGGAGAAAAGGACTATACGTACTATTCTCCATATCATAAAACATATACACATATTGATTTTTTATTGGTATCCCCATCTTTACTTAATTGAATACAAAATTCTCATATTGGTCCCCTACAATGGTCAGATCACAATTGGGTTGACTGTGAAATCATGTTAAATTCTGAAAAAAGACAAACACACTGGATGCTAAACAAATCTTTATTAACTGACCAGACAATAGTAAAAGAAATAGAAGTAGATATAAACAATTATTTTGAAGAAAATTGCTCAGAAGATGTTTCCCCAGTAATCATATGGGATGCTTTTAAACCTGTGTTGAGAGGTCAATTAATCTCTAAAGCCGCATATCTACATAAACAAAGAAAACAAAAAAGAGATCAGTGAACAATGGAAATTAATAAATTGGAAGCTGAACATAAACGTAATGGAAGTTCTAAAATATATAAAAACTTATAATGAAAAGAAGAGAACTGGACACCCTAGACATAACACGTATACAACAAAATTTGCTATATTTAAGACAAAACTCTTGGCAAAACTCAGCTAAAGCTTTAAAAAATCTTACCAGGTGAGTTAAGCAAAAAAAAGAATCAAGAATTATAACCTCTATTAATGACAAGCAAGGTAATGTGCATTATAATACCAAAAACATTTCAAAAATCTTCTTAGATTACTATAAGCAGCTATATAGTAGTACAGATATTAAAATAGAAGATATAAACACTTACCTTGAAAAATATTATAATAATATAAAACTTTCCAATGAGCATAGATCCTTAATGGATAGTCCTATAACAGAAAAAGAGATATTGGAAGCTATTAAGAAATTAAAAGTAAATAAAAAACCTGGGCCTGATGGATTTATCTCAGAATTGAATAAACAATATAAAGATCAAATAGTAAAACCATTAACTTTAGCTTGTAACTATATTATCCAAAAAGAAATACTTCCACCATCTTGGACACAAGCATCAATCATAGTACTACCCAAGCCGGGAAATGATCCTATGAACGTGACATCATACAGACCAATTTCGTTACTCAATAATGATTTTAAAATATTTACTTCTCTATTAGCAATGTGACTGAATACGATGATAACACAATATATACCTTCAGAACAAGTGGGGTTTATGCCTCAACGTGATTTAACTGATGGCACCTATAAAGCTTTAAGCTTAATACATCATAGTAAAATAAAAGGCCTTAAAGCAGCCTGTGTAGCCCTTGATATAGAAAGGGCTTTTGATTCAGTTAATTTCAATTATTTAAAACAAGTTATAAAGTATTTAGGTTTTGGAGAAAATTTTAGAAGAATCATTAATACTATTTATGACCAACCAAAAGCTTATTTGAAAATTAATGGAAGCATTTCTGAGCAATTTACTTTAAAACAAGGTACAAGACAGGGGTGCCCTTTATCCCCTATATTATTTGCTCTAATTATGGAACCTTTGGCAACAAGAATAAGGTCTCATCCTGAAATAGTTGGAATTAAAATCAAGGGAAAAGAATATAAGTTGACTTTATTTGCTGACGATATTTTATTATTCCTCACTAAACCTATATCATCATTACCAGTCCTACAGCAAATATTAACAGAATTCAGCAATATTTCAGGCCTTTATATAAATATGACAAAATCTTGCTTATACCCTATAAATTTAGATGATATGACTATAAGACATATTAAGAGTTGCACTTCTTATAAATGGGTAACAACTTTTATGACTTATTTAGGTATAAAAATTCCACTAGATATACAAAAAAATACAAAAGATTAATTATGACTGTTTGTTGGAAGATTTACAAAAACAATTCTGTCAGTGGCATAAGCTAAATCTATCATGGAATGATAGATTTAATATTATTAAAATGTATGTCTTGCCAAAATTTCTCTTTTTATTTAGAGCCCTTCCCGTAACTTTAACTAAAAAGCAAATAGGCAAATGGCAAAACTTACTACTAAACTTTTTTTGGGCATACAAAAGACATTGTATAAATCCAAAGACTCTATGTAGACACAAATCCTTGGGAGGTTTGGGGTTTCCCAATTTATATACTTACTATCAAGCCGTGCATTTATCAAATATTCTTAAAATGTTACATGACTTTCAAAACGTTGACTGGATAGAGATACAACGAGCATATACTTACCCATACACTGTACCAGAAACCATTTGGCAAACTCAATCAGAACGTCCAATGCAGAACAGTTTTATTTTACGTTCATCTATACATGCCTGGGAAAATAAAAGAAAACAGTTAATACCAGGGATATCAAAATTTCAAGTTTTTTCAACCAAAAAGCATTATTTTTGCCAGTTACTAACATTGAACATGATAAATGGCTTAAAGCAAATGTGTATACATTAGATGATATTTCATACAATTATACACTCATGGATAAAACAAAATTGGAAGAGAAATTGGGATTTGAAATATCATGGTATTTGTATTTACAATTGAAACATTTCACAAATTCAGATAACTAATATTCTTAAATGCCCTTTAACAGATTTTGAGCAAATTTATGCGAACTTCTAGAAAATCTCTTGTATCTAAACTCTATTTAATAATAGATATTCAAGAAGCTCAAAAATTATTGCCATATCAAGTCAAATGGCATAAGCTTATTAACACTACTTTATCAGATTCAGATTGGGAACATATCTGGTCGACATTTCCATTTAATACTAACATTATAGAAATTAAACTACAAACATTCAAGATGCTTACCTTCTGGTATTTTACCCCTAAAAAATTATCTTATATGACTCCATCAGCGAAACCTTTTTGTTGGTGACACTGTGGACAAATTGGAACATATTTACACTATTGGCTTGAATGCCCAAAGTTGCAACTATTCTGGAAGGATATATTAAGTGAAATAACTTACATTACAGGTCAGGTGCTGCAATTTACTGCAGAACATATATTGTTGAATAGATGGAATCCAAATGAAGATTTTACTAATACCTATAAAATAATAGCAATCTTGTTAGCGGCTGCAAAAAATACAGTTGCATATTATTGGAAAAGCACTAACCCATTAAAACAACATTGGCATAGAGATGGCGGCGAGAGCTCGGAGGGGCTAGACGTGTGGGAGTGAGCTCCGCGTCTTTACCTCTACAACTTTACTTTTCTTGGCAATGCTATGTGCCAGGGCACTTTCTTGTTTTTGTTTTTGAAGGTGCCTGCAAGAGGCTTCAATCCAACTCAGAAGAGTGGCGACTTTTCTGGGGGGACTTTTTGGTTGGTCTCTATGCGGGAGTAAAGAAGAAGGCAGCAAGAAATGTTTTTTTCTCTCTCCTTCTTGCTGTGAATCCGAGCGTGGAAGGTCGAAGAGGGAGCAGAATTTACGACCGAGAGAAAGAGAAAGCTCATAAAACCGAAGCTAAGTGTTGTTTTATTTATCTTATGGGACGAGGGATAAGGAGGAGGACAGGACATAATTAACGTGAGGGAAAGAGACGGGGGAGAGAAACAGGGGAAATTAAAGCGAAGAAGGACAGGAGCAGCGGCTAGCTAACATATCGCAAGTGAAGAAAGTAGTCAGAAAGAAAGGTTATAGGTTCCATGGTATTAAAAAAGTGTACTAAACTACACAAATAATTCTTGCCTGTCTCTTTAAACAGCGGTGATTACCGGGTGGCCTGACGCAGCAAAAAAGGAGCTGGGAAGAACAAGCAGTGAGCAAACGACCGGGTGTGATGACGAGAGGTGGAAACGCGACGGAGGAACCCCTTTGAGAGGCGGGAGAGCGACGGAGGCGGCCAGAGAAGGGCGGAGGGAAGAGCAGAGTCGAGAGCTGAGTGGAGCGAGGTGGAGGAGAATGGAATGAACAGATGTGGCAAGAACTGATGCTGTGTAACGAAGGAGCTCTCCAGAGATATTGACAGAACTGACGAAGGCTGACGGAGAAGGACGCAAGAAACGGCAAAGAAGGGAGAACGTGGAGTAGTTTGGAAATGAGATAGTAGTGAAGATAGGAAAAGAAAAATTGTGCAATTTAAAGGGAGAAATCCAGTAATATTCTTATGTTGATTAACATAAACAAAGGGTAAAGGAGACTAATGATATAGGGTTAGGGTTTGACATAGGTGTGTTTAAAGGTATATAAGAATAAATATATATACTTGAAATTAATAATGGCATCAGGGACAGGCAAAAAAACTCCAACAGCATCTCCTAGCCAAACAGGGGGCTCTCTCAATTAAAGCCCTACATATCAGCAACGGAGCTACAAAATATGATGAAGAACTTTTTGCAGATAGCGGCAGAACAAAATGCAGATATTATCAAAAAAGAATTGGAACCTATGCAAAATAAAATGGACCTGATAGCAAACCAATTAAAAAGTGATACAGAGGAAATTAAAACAGAAATTAAAAAACTGATAAAAACTACAAACCAACTAAAGGAAAGGGTGGAGGACATAGATCAAGAGGTAATGGATTTAAAGGTTAGGTCAGAGAAAATTGAGGAATCATTAATAACTCTAGAAATGGAAAAATCAGAAATGATTTTGAGATTTCAAAATGTGCCTGAGAAATTAGAAAAGAATTTGAAGGAAGAGCTTGCTAGAAATATTAGCGAACAGTTTAGCATCTTCAATGAAGCAGAAATAGCCCATAACATTGAGGTGGCTTACAGGAGAAATTCAGCATATGCCAGAAGAAATAGAGCCCCAAGGGAGGTCCATGCCAAATTTATACGGAAATCCGTGAGGGACCAGATATTACAAGAGGCAAATAAGAAAACATTAAAAATTGCAGGGGAGGAAATAAGGATCCTAAAAGATATCCCTTGGAGAGTGAGGGAAAAGCGGCAAAAATATAACTGTTTAGCAGAGTTACTCCGTAAGAGCCAAACCCAATACAGGTGGTTGATACCAGAAGGCTTGCTGTTTACATATAAAGCTCAAAGGTGGAGGATTGACTCCACATTTAAATTGGAGAACTTTTTAGAAAGGTATGGAGAAGAAATGGGGTGGCAAAAGCCATCAGATTATGAAGAAGATCTGGAAGATGAAGAAGTGGAAAGAGACCCAAGGACAAGTGAAGAAATGGAAGGAAAGACTAGGGGTCACATGGTAGCCCCAATAAGAGAACAAAAGAAAACAAGTTACAGGAAACAGCAAATAAAGGACAGAGCGGAATCTCAAATACAAACTAGGCAACAACTTAAGAAATTTAGCTATCTGGGAAAGAAATAATAAAAAGATGGTAAATAAAAATGTATCCTTAGTATCAATTAATGTTAATGGACTGAATAGTCCCCAAAAGAGAAGAAGAATATTCCACCAGGCTTCTAAATTAAAAAGTGATATTACATGCCTACAAGAAACACACATTAAACAACAACAAGAAAAGTATTTGTTATGCAAAAAATTAGGGCTAGCATTTGTTGCCTCAGATGAAACAAAAAAGCGAGGGGTAGTTACCTATGTCAAGGAAAAACTGAATCCAATATTGAGGTTCAAGTCCCCCAATGGAAGGATTGTGGGGGTACAAGTTAAGATTAATGAGACAGATATACTAGTTGTAAACATATACGCACCGAATCAAAACCAAGATAGTTTTTTTTAGAACTTACTAATCTTATCACTAAAGAAAACCCTGAGAACTTATGCATTGTTGGAGACTACAATGCAGTACTAGATGCTAAGGAAGATAGGAAAAAGGGAAAGAAAACTCATAAAGCGGGGCTAGTATTACCAAAAAAATTTTTGGATTTAGTAGAAGAGTTTAATCTTATAGATGTATGGAGAACCAGAAATCCCCAAAAAGAGATTATACTTTCTTTTCAAACAGACACAAGTCTTGGTCGAGAATAGACATGATCTGGATGAATATTAACCTAATAAGGCATGTCACGGAAGTGGAGATTCTGGCAAATACCTATGCAGACCATAACCCAATGTGGCTTGCACTACAGGGATCACAGAAAATAAATAGAGGGAGGATAAATACAAATTTGGTTAAAGATAAGGATTTTGTCAAAAAACTTAAACAAGAGGTAAAGGAGTTTATACAAATAAATAAAAGAGAAGATACATCATTGTTTAATACGTGGGATACCTTAAAAGCGTTCATAAGAGGTATTTTTATAAGACAAGAAGCGGGAAGAAATAAGCAAAAAAGAGAAAAGTTTAAAAAGCTAACTTTGGAACTAAGGGAAATGGAAAAGTTGAGTCAGAAAGCAAAAGATGTGAGGGAACTTAGGATAAAAATAAAATTAGTACAACATCAAATAAATCTATGGTTAATGCAGGAAATAGCGAGAAAGATAGAATGTACTAAAGCATATTTTTTTGAAAATGCAAATAAAATCTCACGATGGCTAGCATATAAACTTAAAAAGGAGAGGGACAAGAAAATAATTGTGGCGTTGAAAAACGAAAGACAAGAGGAAAATTTTAAAATACAGGAATTAAAAAATATAGTAGAAAATTTCTATAGAAATTTATATAAACAAAGCCTACAAGATGAACAACAAATTGAAGATTTCTTACTGAAATATGAACCGGGCAAGTTCTCAGAGCAACAAAGAAAACAACTGAACGGGAAAATTACCATGTGTGAAGTAGTGGAGGCAATCAAAAATCAGAAACAAAAAAAATCTCCGGGACCAGATGCAATTGCAGCGGAAATCTATAAAACAATAGAGAATGAAATATCACCTCTATTAAAGGACCTAGTCAATGATGTTATGACCACCAGTAAAATTCCGCAGACCTGGAAAGAAGCTTTAATTACCCTCATTCATAAACCAGAATCAGAAAGAAACGACATTAAAAACTATAGACCGATTTCATTATTAAATGTAGACTACAAAATCTTTGCAGCAATCTTAGCAAATAGATTTAAAAGGGTTATGGTAGAGATTATACACAAAGACCAATCAGGATTTCTACCTAAAAGACAAATTAAAAATAATATAAGAAATATTATAAATATCCTAGAATACTATGATCAAAACCCTGGAAGACAATTGGCTTTGGTCTTCTTAGATGCGGAGAAAGCGTTTGATAATGTAAATTGGGAATTCATAAAACAGAAATTAAAGTTATGGAACTGTGGACAAGAATTTTTAAACGCAATTAAAGCCATTTATGAAGAACAATACGCAAAAGTTATTGTTAATGGAGAGCTGACTGGTAATATAGCTATCCAGAAAGGAACAAGGCAGGGCTGCCCGCTGTCACCATTACTATTTATCTTTGGATTAGAAACACTAAATGAGATTGTAAGGAAAAATAAAGATATAACAGGTGCTAAAATCAAAAAAGAACAATATAAACTTCAGGCATTTGCGGATAACCTGGTCTTTATCCTAGAGGAACCTGAATCGTCGCTACCGTTCTTATTGCAGGATCTCCAGACATACGGGCAAGTGGCAGGCCTAAGAATTAACATGAGAAAAACTAAAATACTTGCCAAAAATTGTTCTGAAGATCAAAGAATGAAAATTCAAAATATCACAAATATGCAGGTAGTGGACAGGATTAAGTATCTGGGAATAATTCTGACAGATAATAATAAAAACTTATTTAAAAACAACTACACTAAATTACTAGAAGAGATAAGACTGGATCTTAGAAGATGGCACGATTTGCATATCTCATTTATGGGAAGAATTGCGACAATAAAAATGAATATTCTTCCGCGTTTCCTCTTTTTGGCTCAGTGCATCCCGATATTGAGGAACATGAAATGGCTCGAAAATTTAAACCGTATAGTCAGGAGATTTATTTGGCACGCCAAAAAACCAAGAATTAATAAAAAACTTCTTACAGATAAAAAAGAAAACGGCGGACTGGGCCTCCCAAACTGGAGGCTATATTACCAGGCAGCGGCTATGGGTTGGATAAGAGATTGGGTCCTCTTGGAAGATGAGAGACTTCTGCAATTGGAGGGACATGATCTGCAGATGGGCTGGCATGCCCACATCTGGTACAATTTGGATAAAAAACAAGTGACATTCCGAAACCATGTATTTAGAGGCCCACTAAGTAAAATATGGAAGGAAATTAAAATGAGGCATTACACTAAAATTCCAAAGTGGGTATCCCCTTTAGAGGCATTCATATTACCATCCTTATATGAAAAAAAGAAAGGACTAACGTATGAAACATTATTGACAAAAGAGAATGAATTAAAATCCCTAGAGAAGCAAGAAATCAAAACAGCAAGCCTAACTATTTGGGAAAAAAACCAATTAAAATCCAGATTTGCTAAAGACCAAAAAATAAATTTTGTAAATGCACCCACCCAATTGGACAAGATTTGGCTTTCATCAGCGGATAAGTTAATACAGAAGTTGTACAGATTTTTCCTAGGAGAAGATATGATGGACGAAACTATCAAACCAAATATGATTAAGTGGATGGAAGACATAGGGCACACGATTCCGACCGAACAGTGGTCCAGAGCTTGGAGATCTTTGAACCTGTTAAGAGCAACAAATTATAAAGAAAATATCTATAAAATGTTTTACAGATGGCACTGGACCCCAGATAAAGTAGCTAAGTGTTATAAAAAGGCATCTGATAAGTGTTGGAGATGTGGGGGAAAAGTAGGGACCTATATTCATATTTGGTGGGAATGTAGACAAATTAAAGAATTCTGGCGAATGATTAACAAAATTGTTAAGGAAATCACTAATGTAAACCTAGAATTTAAGCCCGAAATTTTTCTGCTCAATATGGTACCGGTAGGACTCAAGAAAGAGGATGTAAGATTGATATTGTATATAGTTACGATGGCAAGGATTGGGATAGCCAGACGTTGGAAGACAAATATTATCCCTAGTAAAGAAGAAATAATAGAGAAACTGATGGAAATAGCTGAGACAGATAAATTAAACGTGCTACTCTCAGGAAAGGATGAAACAATATGTCAAGATAGATGGGAAAAAGTATACAGATGGATGAGACAAAATTGTTAATATTCCTCTTCGACCTCAAAAACAATTTAAATAGATTAGTAAGAAGACTCGATGTACATTTTTGTTTTATATGTAATGGGGTGATGGGATGACTGCTGTTGTTTAGTGTTTGTAGTGTTCATTGTCGTGATGTATTGTTATGGGTTACGTGTGACTGTTTGTTGTTGGTGGAATGAAAAACTAAATAAACAATAATAATAATAAAACAACATTGGCATACAAAATTTTGGAATATGTATGTAATGTCTAAAATTACAGAGAACATTAATGAGAAATCTAACAATATATCCTTACCTGCATCTTCATCATCTTTTGTAGCAATTTGGTACCCCATTTTACAATATTTGGTTGAACAAAGTGTAATCCCACAGGAAATAGATACACTACATCTATGGTAATGGTAAAAATAATATTAACCTTATTTATATATCTATATTCTTTACTATTTTTGTATAACTGCTTTGCATAATATGTTTTTTCTACTTTTCTCTTTTTTATTCTACTTACAATGTAACCAAGGAAGATGTAAATTTATCCTTACCTATGTTATGTTGGAATTGTTAAAGGTTAATAAACTGTTATAAAATAGAAACAGAGTCAATCTTTTCTTTTTTCCCATTGAAGTTGAAGATAAGCCCTTCAGGTATTATCCATCTGTATGGAATGGTATTCTCCTGTAAAAACAGTGTCAGGTCTCTGTATTGTCTCCTCCTTTTCCTGATCTCAAATGAGATGTCTTTTAGTACTTTGATTTGTTCTCCTTTAATTTTTAGGTTATTCCATTGGTTGCTTTCAAGATTGTATATCTTGTTGATCTTTTTGAGAATTTCATATATATTTCTTCAAGTAGCTTGTTGTTTTTTTTAATAAATTCTGGATATGTACGGTAAATCAAGTCAGTATAATTTTGTAGAGCTTCCGCTGTTAAGACCACCATGAGAACCAATTCCTCGCTTAAAATCTCTTTTAGATTTTCTCCCTTCTTCTCTAGAATCCCTTGAAGTCTCAAGACCATATGCTGATTTTTCCATTTGAAGATGGCCCAGAGATTTTTTCTTTTTCCACTACCTCCAGTCTTTGTCCAAATTCTTTTGACTTAATGTCAACATTTTTTCAGCTTCTTTACTATATTCTCTGTTCTTGTTGAGGATTCTTTAAGCTCTTTTTGCAACATGTCAAACTTGTCATTGAGGTTAGTCATCTGGTCCAGCAGAGGGTACAAAGCAGCAGCAATTTTAGGAAAGTCTGTGGTTACTTCTGGTTTAGTAACCGGAGATGATGAGTTGGCAGTTCCTGCTGCAAATTTCCCCTTAATCACAATTTTTTCTGCTCACTGCGTCGTTGTTTATGTTAGGATAAAATTTTTTAAAAGTCTCTGAAAGCCTGCGATTTTATCGCTTTCTTGCTGATTATGCCACACTCAATCAAATATTCATTCCCTTCAAGCCGCCTTCTCAGTCTCCGCTTAAAACTCACTCTTTTGGGGATTGGGGATTCACCTACCCCTTCCGCTTATTTGGGGCTTTGGCATGGCTTTACTGCTGTTGTTTAGGCAATTGTTCACTAGAGCATGGATCAACTCACATTTTTACTCATACTTCTTCAAAAGGTAGGGATGATCATTTTTCTTTGGATTGCTTACATGCTCTGCCCGGTGTGTACCTCTTGGTGCCATAGCTGGCTCCATGCCACGGGAATCTATCAGGGCAAAAAGGAGCCTCAATCCCTTGTCTGCCACCTCAGGAGAGGCACCTCACACGCCCCAGGCTACAACTCCCCTACAAGAAGTCGAGAGAGCCCAAGATCAACTCGGACCCTTCCTCATTGGCACGATTTGTGGGTCACTGACATCAGAGCTGTGATTTAGTGCACCCGCCTGCAAGCCGCCAAAAACCGGAAGTCGAAAGATGACTTTTAATATACATTGGAAATTGTCAATAATATTGTTGTTAATTTTTCTCTTCCTAGATCTAAATCTGCAACCTTCCGTCAAATATGAATACCGTGTAGCTGCATGGAACAAACATGGAAAATGTTTCAGTGAAACTGGCAGTGCTACTACTAAACAAGATGTGCCTGAAGGTGTAAGTCCACCACAGTGGGCCAAAGTGGACAATCGAGAAGACATGATATTTCTCAACTGGAAAGAGCCTCTTCAACCAAATGGTAGTTTGATAAGATTTTATTGTATAATGGGATTTTATTGTATAATGGGATGCCATCAGCTGGCATTGATGATGGATGAGCTCCCCACTGCTTTGCCTTATAATTAATTTCTGGAGAATTCTTGCAGAAGCTTAGAAAGCCAAACTTTGGGAAACCTGTCCCGTTTTTTCCTCCCCTCTTTCCAAGCTAATTGAACCTTGCAGAAGGAAAGAGGAAGGGAGTACTGGTGACACAGAAGGCTTAAGAGACACATGTAGGCCTGTCATCCTAAAGGTCTGGATGTTCCTAAACATGGTCAGAGGCATGTTTTTATTCCAGAGTGTAGAAAGTACAATAAATACAATCACATCCAAATTGCTTTTTTGTGGTGTTTTATGACTCTGTACATGGACACTGGTAGTGTGAAGTAGAATAAAATGTGAAAGGTGCAGCACACTTCACATGTATGTAACTCTATACAAAATTTAGAAATCCAGGGAGAAATTCAGATGAGCAGAATGTGGGAAACATCCCTACTTTCTCACTGAATTTGACCCACTTGTTTTGGCTTCCCTTTCTCCTATTTCAGTATTTCTGTTCATTGTAGCGGGTTTCTGTTAAGGCTGTATCTCTTGCAGGATCGATTGTATGGACATAAGCACTATCAAGTCACAACCAACTTATGGTGACCCCAGCAAGGGTCTTTCAAGGCAAGTCAGAACCAGAGGTGGTTTGCCATTGCCTTCCTTTGCAGAGTCTTCCTTGGTAGTTTCCTGACCCTACCTAGGTCCTGAGGTCTGATGAGATGGGGTATACCATGCCACCTTCTTTTTCAGGTTCTATTAGTTTGACATGTGAATTCCTGGTATTTTTAATCCAAAGATTTTTTTTTTTGGTCTTTTTATGACAAGGTATCATAATTCACTACATGATTCTCCGAAATGGGATTGAGCGTTACAGAGGAAAGGAACTGAGCTTCACAGACACCGATGGTATTCAACCATATCAGGAGTATTCATACCAGTTACGTGCATGCTCTGTTGCTGGTTGTGCAGACAGTAGCAAGGTAGGTACTTAAAAGATTAAAATTAGTAACCTTCAGTTGGATTTTCCAAAGGATCCTGTTTCAAAGACATTTCCCCCCTACTACTGCCAGAAAATACTCACTTCTGGAAAGTGGCTATGTTAGAGCAAAATCTATTGTATACCAACGTCTCAGAGATATCGAGTTGCAAACATCTTATGCTGCACTCCTGCCTTTCTATAAATCTCTGAATACCAAAAATCATATGACTGCTTCTCCATATCTAGCCAATATCTCTAATCCAAACCACAGATGGGCTTTCTCCAGAGCTAGATTTGATACCTTTCCTTCGGCAGTTCTTTCTGGAAGATTCCAACACATTCCTAGGCATCTGAGACTATGCTCATGCCCCGCCGAGTCAATTGAGTTCCTTCCCCACATTTTGCTTCACTGCTCTTATTATGCAGAAGAAAGAGCCCTCTTAATTACACCTGTATTAAGGCCATTTAGGTTCCAAGGACAACTAGTAATTCATTCCGAGGATCTTGTGTTGAAATACCTACTGCAGGATAAATCCATTGAAATAACAAGGACCATTGCTAAGTTCCTTTTTATTGTATTTACAAAGTGCAAGTACCTCCTTAATACTTCTCATGATGTCTCTCCTTTGTAATGTTTTTATGATAACCCGGGATTGGTTTTCTGATTTTGTACATTGTTTGATGGGTCTATGATCGTAACAATAAATGATGATGATGATGCCAGAAAACACTCACCCATATAGTAGTTTTCTGGCAGTGGTAGGGGGGAAATGTCTTTGAAACAGGATCCTTTGGAAAATCCAACTGAAGGTTACTAAGTTTAATTCTGCTTGCATATTAGATTTTGTTGTTGGGATGTGTGTATGCATGTGCATGTATTTATATGTGAAGGAGTTTTCAGGAAGGAGTTTATATGTGAAGCAGTCTTTTCAGATGTGCATTTGAAAATTGCCCAGAAACTTTAGCTGACCCTTAATGTGGAAGCCATGCTACTGTCAGGATCATAATATAAGAATCTATCACCCCTGTGCTGAAAGATCTGCATTAGCTGTCCACTTGTTTCTATACATAATTCAGACTGCTTATTAGTACCTTTAACGCTCTAAAGGTCTTGAGGCCAGGGTACTTAAGGGATTGCTATTACCTATACTGTCCAGATCACCAGCTAAGATCGTTCTCAAAAGCCCTGCTTTCTGTACCACCGCCTTCAGAGGTGAGGTAGCAACCATGGACAGGTCCTTTTCAGTGGTAGCATCTTGTCTATGGAATACCCTTCCCTGTGAGATTCACCTCACACCTATGCTACTCTCGTTTAGGCACCAGGCCAAAAGGGGTTTTTTTAACCAAGCTTTTGATTAATGGATCTGATCTATTAATATTTTTATGAGCTGCTTTTATTTTTTATTTATTGCATTCAATTTCTTCATTTAGCCTGAGAATTCAGGCTGCTCAGTGTTTTATGCTCTGGACTGGGTCTTTAATGCTGAGTTTCAATTGTTAATTTTTTTGGTGTTTTACGTTTTATTATGTTTTACATTTGTAAGGTGGCTCAGGCAGGTTTCTTGGAGAGGTGGTATAGAAAAAATTAACAGTATGAAAGCCGGGATAGTGGGTGGCATACCAAGAGGGTTGGGGACAGAAGACAAACCATGCACTGGGAGGTACAAGAAGCAAACCGACACCGAATCCTCTCTCTCACACATACACATGCACAAACCCTCTCCCCAAACCCTTGGATTTTAGGTCCAAGTAATTCTTCCAATGGCAATTGAAACTGAATTTGGAGCTGCTCCATGTTTTATTGCTTTAAAGTGTGAAACAGTTAACACGTGAGGTACAGAGGAAGAAAGAAAAATCAAGAAACCTTGTTTTAAGATCAGCACAGTGGCCTGTCTGTCTCTAGTATTGGTGAGACACACATACTGTGGTTACTCAACTGTGATTGGTGAGCTCTTTGGCTCTATCTACAGGACTTCAAGAATCAGGCCCTTATGAGGTTTGGGGGGGGGGGAGTGCCATAACATTACTATTCCTGGTAACCATCATCATCAGCTGCTATACAAGCAGCCCACTGCCAGCCAGAGAACTGCATAAGGGCCTGGAACCAAGCGAGAGACTGCAATCCTTTATGATGGCACTCCTAACTAAGGGTAAAGGTAGTAATGGCTTTCTAAGTTTATGCCAGTGTTTACTGATGATAAAACCATATCAAATCAGACTGTTAAAATGCAAAGACACTGATGAACCATATGGAGGGGGGTTATCAAGCATTCTCTGGCAAGACAACCTGCCATCCAGATTTTCCTTTAGCGTAGTGCTATGCACTGAAGACAAAACGTTGTGAATCTACTTTGATAAATTGTACACCTAGACTCATACGTAACATATTCAAGGTCAAATTTCACAATGGGAAAAAAAAATAAACCAAGGGGAGAAAAGTAACTAGTTCTACAGGGCAGTGGTAATGATATGCCAGAGCAAACAACAACATTTTAAACTCAAAGTGACATTCTCATTGATCAAGGTATCTCGTGTACTATTACAATAAATTGCTGTCTAATTCATGTGTGTTCAGGTAGTTGCAGTCACTGTCCAAGGAGTCCCAGAGAGTGTTCAGCCACCAACAGTTACAGCTTTGAACACAACGACATTGCATTTGAGTTGGATGGCACCAAGAAAACCAAACGGTATAATCCGAGAATACCAGATCAGTCAAACTGGCAAAGGCCTTATACACACAGACACTGCAAGCAGGATGCAGCATATTGTATCAGGTAAGAATGGAGAAGCCATTCAAAACAAATGCCCTCACCTATATTTAGTTAATCTGCCTATGTATGTAGTCTTTATTAAGGCTGCAATCCTGGAAATTCTTACCTGGAAAGAAATCTCATCAACTTTCACATCAAAAGATTCAGAATGGGATGTGACTGCCAGGAGCTTTTATATTTTGGCCATGTGCCACAGGGTGGATTCATGCAAGGGGCTTTATGGGGTGAGGTCAATATGTTTTGACATGATAAAATGGAGTTGACATGATCTGAGGTTTTGGATATTACTGTACTTTTAAGAATGGGTCCAAAGCACTGGTCTTTTTTCCCCTCTCAGAATATTATTAGGGGGATCAAATAATCCCAATGGAGATCTCAACTTTTCTTCCTTTTTTTCTTTCAATGTCCTCCTTAAGACACCACAAAGAGATAATGCATCATGCCATCTGTCATGCCAGATTCAGATGTGAAAACATAAGGTTTGATGTTGCCATCAGGTTCCCCTCCCTGCCTTTCCATCTCATTGATGACTTCATGTATACACGAACAGAAATAGCTGTGCACATAATTCCAGTCATCAACCCTGCATTTAAATCAATATGAGGATTTCACCTAGTAGCAGAGGTTTCCATGCCTATAGCTTTCCTAATGTGTTCATAAGAAAAAGAAATCGGGGGAAATTTATGTCTTCAGTGTTGGACTCAGGAATTTGGCAGTCACCTTGAGGAGTGCACATTTTTAATTGGGTTATGTCTCCTGTTAGGACATTGATAATTTTTGAAATCCCTCTTGCTGGAGATTTAAACAAAAATGTCTGGAAAACCCTAAAAAAGTTGGTCTAAAAGACCAATAATATTAGCTTTCTCATACCACAAATACTTGGATTGGTGAATATTTGCCTTTCCTCCTATGGTAGATCTATGCTTTTTTTGTTATGGCAGTCATGTTAAACTTCTACTGACATTGCAATGTCAAATCAGCAAAGAAATTTATTATTCAATTTTAAGCAAGCAGCAAAACTCCATAAGAAAAACATGCAGGACCAGACCAAAGGTTTAGCTGGTCCTGCATTCCACTTCCAACAGTGGCCAGCTAAGTGCCTCTAGGAATTTTCAAGTGGAGCATGAAGCCTCTCTTGTATTTGTTGCGATGTCTGGTTGCCAGCACTAGGACCAAAGCAGAGCTTATAATTTAGTGGGGGTTTTGCAATGCCAAAGCCAATGTAACTTCAAGTTTTATTAATTTTTTTTGTATGCAACAATGTTCCCCAGGGACAATTTTTCACCCAACTGCTAATCTAGTGTTTTTGCAATGTGGATAATTACTATTCTCTAAATTCATGGTGTTCACTAAGACGACTGTACTTTTCACATATCTCTAATGTTTGAACTACCCAGCATCTTGATCCCTTATGGACCATGTGTTTTGATTTTCTCATCTTCTTCAAAAAACCTCTGCTGTTCCCAGAGCAACAGTTGAGCGTTAATGAAGCTGTAGCATTAGCGTTCCCTGAGACTCTGAATCCAAGGGCCTTACAAATTGCAGATGAGGAGGCTTGCACTTTGCCTCTGCACCATTGTCTCGCTGCTTATTTTTAATTACATCAAAGCTTTGGAAACATGATCCCATAAATGCTTTGTGGGAATAGTGGTGAATGTGCTTGTCATGTGAAATCCATAAATTGCTTATAATCCTCTCAAGATGTTAAAAAAAGCATTAAGTAATTGAAGACAGGAAGTCCTCGGTTAATTATTTAGAGGTGTTATCAATGCTTTAAGTAAACTGGAACATTTTCTCCTATCGCACGGAGTTGAATGCCATTGGGATCGAGGGGCACCAGCCATCATCTTCTCATATTCTCTAATGCAAACAGCATATGGCAGCTTGTCAATAAAAGACCTTTTTATATCATTTATTAGTGAACACTTCCAGTACTCTGTACAGAACAATTTGGATGACAGTTATGGCATTGTTTCACTTTGTGTTACTACTCCTTTACAAATGGTCTTGCTAATGCAGTGGGGGGATGGAGGGGGGACTAAAATAATTAGGGGGCATTGTAGCAAAAGCAAGCTAACACTGCCCTCTTCAGCAGTAGGTACTAGAACTGGAATTCATTTTCATATTTCTTTGTAACTTAGATTATTTAGAATAATAAACATTAGGAAGATTTTGAAGGACTAATTGTATTGAATAAGGGACCACAATTTACTGAGATATATCATCATAGTATGCATATATTATACAGAGAATGATTTGGAACTAGGGTTGCCTGGCAACCAGTTGGAAGATTGGGGGTGGGAAGATGAGGTGGTCTCCACTGGCAACATTGTGATGTGACTTCCGGGGAAAACCATAGCCTTTCCATCAATTCTAGAGAGGACTGATGTCACTCTCAGGTTTCCCCTGGAAATGACATCACACTGTTGGAT
The DNA here is from genome assembly GCA_029375565.1 of Gekko gecko. NCBI lineage: Eukaryota > Metazoa > Chordata > Lepidosauria > Squamata > Gekkonidae > Gekko > Gekko gecko. The sequence continues at coordinate 73,871,586 of JAPDNY010000001.1, read as the reverse complement.
CAAAGATCATTTTTTGTTTATTTTCTCCCACCACTGATCATGGGGGAAAGGGAAGCTAGGGTGGGGGATCTCCTGCCCTCACCAGGAAATGAGAGTTGGAAACAGGGGATCCCCTCCCCCCACCATGGGCTTGGCAGGCCTGTTTGGGAGAGAAATGGCTTGATAATTTCCTAAATATTTCCAAGGGATAGCCCTGTCTTTTGTGCAAAAAACAGCACATAGTCTTGTAGGAAATACTAATCAATTTACTGTAGCATAAAGTCTCATGACCTACAGCCTAATTCATCAAATGTATCAAAGTGCACTCTTTGTGTGTGTAAAGTACCATCAAATTGCAGCCGACTTATGGCAGGGGGCTTTCAAGGCAAGGGAGAAGCAGAGGTGGTTTGCCATTGCCTTTCTCTGCAGTCTTCCTCCCACATGAAAGGCTTATACCAAGATAAATTTGCAGGTTGTACACAAATGTATACATGTCTGGGGTTGAAGTGAATATGCCACATTTGTAAATTGGTTCAGGGGAGCTACAAGACTTTAGACAAAAAAAACCTTCTCTTTCCATGACCATTTTTGCTTTTAGTAGTATATAGTAGTAAATGAATCTTGCTTTATTTTGGTTGTTTCCTTTAAAAGTGATTGTGACTCCCTTTAAGGGAATTGAAGTAATCTGTAGCCGCTATAATCTTCCCTATCATGTGTTGTTGTTGAATATTTGGCACCCATTTATGCTTTAGTCTCTCAGGCCTGCAGCTGCCATTTTTATCCCCCTTTTCTATGCTCACTATATAGAGAAATCCCAGCCCCCTACTGCCCCTTCCAGTTCATGATTAGGTCACAGGCCAGGCTGTCCCTCTAACTCATCTTTTTATTTTTCAACATTTCACATCCAGTTCAGTTTAAAAGCAGCTTGAAGCCTTGGGTGTCATTCATTCATTCCCCCCCACCACCCTTTCTTATGGGTCTGTTGCATATTGCCGTTCTGTATGTATGGCCACTTTAAAAAAGCACAATGAAGCTGTCATCTAACCGGTTTTAGACAAAGGGCTCAGCCCTAAGGTTTTTTTCTCCTTGTCATAGAATTGCATTGTTTTTTCTTAAAGTACTTACAATGCTAGTTTAATGAAAACATTTTGCAAAGGATAGGCAAGCAGAGATAAGAAAGAGCGGGACCCATCACTGACAAGGACAAGGAAGATTAGAGCAAAAGTACAAAATGTGAACAGAAGTCTAATAGAGGTTTCTCCGCTCACAAACAGAATCTGGTGTCTTTTTCTGCCTTGATACTGCATTTCAAGGCTTATGTATTAGAATGAATACATATTTACATATTTATAAACCAATTTCAAAGGCGTAGTTGGATCTTGCAATGTTTCATGATAGCCAAAATGCAGAGAAATTTAAAGGAGAAACCATGAAATCTAACTGTAAAAAAGGGTACAGAAATAGGGGAGGACTTGTAAAACTGATTTTGATTTTGAAAATGGTTGTATTTTTAATAGATTCCAATGCACTTTTAATGTGTCCAAAATTCAAGCCTTAAAAGCATTTTCGACCCTTATCTTAGAAGCTGGTGACTGTTTCTGTATCCAGTGGCAGAAATAAAGTGTTTCTCCACACAGTGTACAGAATCAGATAACTTGAGGAAGTTGCTGCTGCAAGTTGAGGTAATGGCTTAGATGGCTTTAAAAGCGAATTAAACAAAACAAGCTGGGGACCCACAAGGATGTACAGAGGGCATCTCATGACCCCCTACTTTACTGTTTCCTCTTTCCATTCCCCGAAAGCCATCATACCATGTCCCCTTTCCTTTTTCATTCTCTCCTTCCCACCCACCAGCCAACCTAACTTTATCTGCCTCCCAGTCTTCAGCTGTCCTGCCTTCCTTCCTCTGGCAGCCCCTACCCGGAAAACTGGCCCAGTTGAGTGGTGCTTGTTTCTGGGCCAGGCTCAGTTGTGCACTGGAGAATCCAGTGTGAAGATCATATCTTTATTATGAATGTACTGTGGAATTAACTAATCAGATCTTATCTGAGTCATGTCCATTATTTAATATAATAAATACTTGGAATCAAACTAGAATAATTTCTAGCATTTGTGAACAGTTGGAAATCTCCCAAACTGACATTTAGTCAAACACTTCACTTTGTAATTTCTTCTTTCTGGACAGAAGGAGGAGGGATCAGCAATGAGGGTAATGACTGACTCAACATTTGGTAGGAGCATTGTCCAACCAGTACAGAGCGAGAGTCCAGCAGCACCTTAAAGATTAACAAAATATATGGAAGGGTATGCGCTTTCATGAGTCACTGCTCACTTCTTCAGATACCAGAACAGTTTGCCAATGTTCTCAGCAAACAGGAACACCATGATTGGTGTTTTTATGTGCACATAGTATCCACTTTCTACCCATCAATGTACCATTAGTAGCTTGACAGGGCTTCCTGATTCTACATAAACATGGGTCTCGTTTGTGTGATCATATGTATAATGCCCAAGAGCCAGAGGCTGAATTCCTCTATATCCATCCTAAACCTAACTCCATGGTCATGTCTTCCTCATTCAAAAATAAACGCACCCCGGCTACACCTTCTGATAAGGAGAGCAGGAAGTTGGATTTGTTTGGTCGACATTTTTATTCAGCTGGAGCTTTGGGAATTAAAACGTCAAATTATATCACTTGCATGGACCGTTATCAGTACTTGCTCTGGGAGCACTTTACTGATTTTTTGACCTTGGTGTTTGATGACAAACATCAGGAGACCAGGAAGCTGCAGAAGGAGGGGCTACTGTTTTCTAAGCAGATCATCAATTCTTCCAAACATGTCTTGGACATGTTCTCCAAGATGATGGCTTCTGCAGTCGCCCTCCGTAGGCACTCCTGGCTTAGGACCGCTTCCCTTCCTAATGACACTAAAGCATACATAGAGGACTTACTTTTTGATGGCCAAGGTCTCTTCCATACCTCAATGGACTCTGCCCTTCAAGACATGGATAAGAGTATTAAAGCTTCTAGGTAGCTGGGGGTCTCTGCCCCTTCGAAGCCTTTTAGACATCGCTCTTAGTCATGCTACAGCTCTAGACGCCAGTACACTAAACTGTCATCAGAGGGAAGCTGGAGGCCATTTCAGTCCCCTTCGGGGAATAGGCAACAATATCAGGCCAGACAGAAATACGGCTCTGGACAATGACACACCAGACTGAAACAACCCAAACCCGGCAAGCAGGGCCTTTGACTCCCCTCCACCTACCATTTCCAACCCTACCTGCCTTTCCCCTTATCTACGTGCCTGGACCAACATTACATCAGACCAATGGGTCCTTTCCATCTTGATCAAAGGCTATACCATTGAATTTCTAGAACTCCCACCTATTCCTGTATTTGTTACCACCCCTCTATCATCATTCTTCCTCGATGAAGTAACCACACTTTTGTCAAAGGGTGCCATAGAATCTGTGCCCCTAGACCACCAGGGCCTCGGCTTTTTCTCCTGGTATTTCATGGTACCCAAGAGGAATGGTGGCCAGAGACCAGTTCTAGACCTTCATGGCCTCAACCCCTATATACAATACCGGAAATTCAAAATGACATCTCTACCGGTCATTCTACCTCTCCTATCCAAGGGTTGTTGGATGGCCACTCTCGACCTTGAAGATGCCTATTTCCATTTAACCATCCATCCATCCCCTCGGTGATACCTTCGATTTGTGATAGGAGGCAGCCACTATCAATACAGGAGTCTACCGTTTGGCCTCAGCACAGCACCATGAGTCTCCACCAAGACGATGGTGGTATTTGGAGCACATCTCCACCTCCGTGGCCTCACAGTATTCCCATAGTTAGATGACTGGCTTCTGGTCACATCTTCTAGGGACCTTCTCAAACAACATGTCTCCCAGGCCCTCAGTGTCCTTCGTTTCCTGGGTCTCCAGGTCAACCACAAGAAGTCACAGCTGGTTCCTTCCCAGAGAGTGCAGTTCATAGTAGCGATACTTGACTCCATGGAAGGCAAAGCTTTCCTGCCCCAGGATTGAGCTTTCACTCTAGCTACCCTTGCAGAACAGATTCGGCTCCACGACACAGTTTCTGCATTTCAAATTCAGTGCCTTCTAGGCCTGATGGCAGCTACGACTGCAGTCCTTCGCTTCACAAGAATGTGAATGCGTCCAATTCAGCTCTGGTTCCTAAGGCACTTCAAGCCCCTACGAATCAGCCAATTGGTTCATCTCTCTCCGTCACAAGAAGCACGTGACTCCCTTCTTTGGTGGACACTGACGGACAGCCTGGTGCAGGGTATCCCTTTCCATCCCCTTACTCCTGGTCTCACCCTCATAACTGACACCTCTCTGTGGGGATGGGAAGCCCACCTCAATAGCCTCTCCGTAGGTCACAAGTGGGATGCCTTGACTTCAAGCAGTCATATCAATTTTTTAGAACTTCTGGTGATCAAGCTGGTCCTTCAATGTTTCCAGCCTGTTCTCACAGGGAAATGTGTGGCTGTATTGACCGACAATACAACGGCTCTCAGTTATGTCAACCGACAGGGAGGCACCGTTTCCCACATTCTCTGCCACCTTGCACTGGACCTTTGGGCCTCTGCACATTTTCCCCATTGCTTCGCACATCACTGGCATGCCAGTGTGCATGCAGACCTGCTCAGCAGGGGTGTCTCTCAGTGCCATGACTGGGAGCTGAATTGGACCTACCTATGCCCCATATTTCAAAAGTGGGGTACGCCTCACATCGATGTGTTCACAACTCAAAATAATGCAAAGTGCAGCCTGTTCTGCTGCAGGGGGGCGCGAGATACCGAGGCCTTGGAAGATGGGCTCATTTACCCTTGGGGCAACAACTTCCTCTACATTTTCCCTCCTCTACTGCTTTTGCTAAAGACAGTCCAAAGGCTGTTGAAGGTTCACACGAGATGCATACTGATCACCCCTTGGTGGCCAAGGCAACCTTGGTTCGCCAACCTCCTATCGTTGACCAAAGGTCTCCATCTCCTCCCACCACTCCCAGATCTGCTCCTAGCAGAGGGTGGAGCTCTGCTGTTCCATGAGGTTCACAAGCTCAAGCTAACAGCCTATCTTGTGGACAACTAACATTTTCAGCTAGAGTTACTATGGTGTTACTCAATGCCAGGAAGGACTCTACACATCTTTCCTACAGTAGGAAGTGGTCTCATTTCTCAGCCTTCTTACAACCCTCCAACATATCTCTGGCTTTGGTGACCCTGAACCGGATTCTAGATTTTTTGCTTTTGCTGGCCAAGAAGGGCCTCTCTCACTCCTCAATCAGAGTCTACTTGTCAGCCATTTCTACCTAACATTTTGGTTTCGAGGGCTTCTCTGTCTTTTCTCACCTGGTCTCAAAGAGATTCCTGAAAGGTCTCCTCCACTTATATCCACCAATCCGTTCGCCGGTACCTTTGTGGGACTTGCCGCTGGTGCTGCGCCACCTGATGGGAAAACCCTTTGAGCCTATGGCAACTTGCGAACTGAAATATGCCACATGAAAGACTGCCTTTCTCTTTGCCATTACCTCAGCCAGGAGGGTGGGTGAACTTGTAGCCCTTCGTCATGACCCACCCTTCCTTGTCTTTCTACCGGCTGGTGTGAGACTGGTGCCTGACTTCTCTTTCCTCCCTAAAGTGGTCTCCGAGTTCCACCTCAGCTTGGAGATTTTCTTACCAAACTTCTTTCCTAACCCAAAAGATAAACAGCAACATCTCCTCCATGCACTAGATGTTAAGAGAGTGCTGCTTTTTTACCTTCACAGAGTACATTCAAGTAGGAGGGACAATCAATTATTTGTCTCCTACACTAGTCACTCCGCAGGGCACAAGATCACGGCACAACGTCTCTCCAAATGGATTGTTGAGACTATTAAACTGTGCTACCTGTTGGCTAAATGCCCATTGCTTGTGCCACTTTGAGCGCATTCCACAAGATCCATGGCTACGTCTACAGACTTCTTGAAGGGTGCTTCCCTGTTGCTGATTTGCGAGGCTGCGACTTGGTCTACTCCAAACACTTTTATCAAGCACTATGCTGCTGATGTTTGTGGATGCCACAGAGTGGAGCCTGGTCGTCTAGTCCTTTCGTTGGTAGAGTACTGAATATACGACAGCAGCCACCTCCAGGTAAGTGACTGCTCTTCAATCTCCCGTAGTTGTGATGCACAGAGGCCACAAAGAAGATAAACAGGTTGCTTACCTGTAACTGATGAGTGGTCTTTGAATGGTCTTCTGTGGTCTTCGAGTGGTCATCTGTGCAGTCACACTACCCACCCTTCCTTCCTCACTGCTGTCGCTTCAGTACTTTTTCTCCTATAATTGACATGACAGTGGTCAGAAGGAACTGGCAGGATGTCCGTGCCCCACCCCCTTGGGCATGCGCAGTGGGGTTCCTGCATGTGCCTGGGATGGAGGTGCGAAAATCCCATTGTGAGCTTTGTATATCACCAATTTGGATCAGTGCAAGCGCATAATCCCATAGGTGTGACTGCACAGATGACCACTCGAAGATCATCAGTTGCTGGTAAGCAACCTTTTTTACACAAAAATCCCATTGTTCTTCTACATTCAATTGCGTCATATGACCACTCAACTACAGTTATCTACCATTCTGAGTTCGCCTCAATTCAATTTTGAAAATCTACTGAATTGCAAAGATATTAGAACTCACGGCCTCATCAAGAAAATATATGATATATTACTCCATCAGGGCACTTCTACACTGCTACCTTATCAGTTGGCTTGGACATGAGACTGCAGAATTGACTTCACAGATAACCAATGGGATATCTGGCAAACTTCTCTTGCTTCCTCCTCTTCTTCCCACATCAAATTGGAGTCCTACAAGGTTTTGTCTCAATGGTATCTCACTCCCAAGAAACTGGCACTGATTTCTTCTTCATATTCCCCACTTTGCTGGAAAGGCTAGAAAGACACTGGCTCCTTTGCCCACCACTGGTGGCAATGTCCACACTTACAAGAATTTTGGGGCAACATCCTTACACAAATAGCACATATAACGGGCTGTACCCTACCACTGTCACCAGAATTAATCATTTTGCACTATGAATGTGATTCCTCAGTTCCCAAAATCTGATGAGAACTCATTCATAGCCTGCCGGCAGCTGCAAAGATGATGACTGCATTAGTGGAAGTCTCAATCAGTCCCCTTGCAGTCTGCTTCGTATGTGAAGGTCTGGAAACCTCTGATAATAGAAGAAATCATGGGTCGACTACTCCAATCCCAGAAAAACCTCATTTGTCAAAAAATGGTTCCCCTTAATCGATTATGTCTTCACTTACGACCTCTCACCTCCAAACCCAATATATCAACAACTACTTTCTCTTTGACCTCTCTCTCCGCGTTTTTCTTTTTCTTCCCCTTCTCTTCTTTTCTTTTTGAGCTGGTGTGGAGCTGAGTCATTCAAGTCATTGGGGTTTCTGGAACCTATTTATTTGTATTTTATAGGGATGATGGAACTTCATATTCTGGCCTGACTAATTAACGTCCTGTCTACTGTGCTGTTTAACACTTTGTAAGGTCTTGTTCTTTGTTATATCTTCACTATTGATTTTCAACTTTATTGTTTGCACTTTGAACTGTTTCTCTGTTTCCCCATTGTACAATTATATTGTGTTATATGAACTGTAAAATCTTTCTGATACTAATAAAATTTATTTAAAAAAAACAAAAATGAGTAGCAGTCAACCCAGAGACAGTTCAGCTCACTGAGATAGATGCATTGTATTTATTTATTTACTTTATAGCCCATTGTTGTCACTGAAACTCATCCCCCCCCAAAAAAAAAGACCGCATTAGAGACAGGAAGGATTTGTTGGGTTTTTTGTGCATAAGGGACTGTAAAAAAAGATTTAATATTTGAGATTACACTTTTTCAGTATGGCAGTTTACACATGGGGGCTGCTTGTGTGGTTCCCCTGTTGCTTGTGTGGATGCTGATAAAGCCTACTGGCAACAGAAGTTCCACATGGCAAGTTTCCCTGCCCAGGTCCTTCAGCAGTGGCAAACCAATCCTCCCTCAGGCAATCTGGATTTTACCATGTACCAGAGTGCTGTAAGGAAGCAGAGGGGAAAAGCTTCCCAACAACATTGAACCTGGGGCAGATAACCTGGGCAGAAATGGCCAATATCTTTAATTTCATGTAAACATCACAGACACACTATTATCCTTATAAATCACACATCTAGAGATGCCATTAGTCCTGGTAAGGAAAAATGTAGACTTCTCATTCATATGAAAATAAAGCAGAAGGGAAGGGCCTATTTCTGAACAAAAATTGGTGTGGCCAGGCCAGGAGAGCTTTGCGCCATCTTGTGCTTTACTACTTTCAACATTTTAGTCCAGATAACCCACTATTGGAGTTAACCTGAGAGAAAGGTGTTGAAAGTACTTGAGTACAGCAAAGCAGGGTGCTGTATTTTCAAGGTTTCATTTCCCTCTTGTGTATACTCTGGTTTTGCACTTTAAAAAGACAAACCTGCCACTTGAATATCCTGGAAAAGGAGAATAAAATTCACCCGCCAATACTGTTATGCCTTTTAGTTATTTGTTCAAATGTGTGTATCCCACACTCTCCACAATCTGCCCAATGTGGCTAGCATTGTAAAATAAAACAATAAATAATACAATTTAAAATCAAATATATAACTATTAAAATAATTCAATAAACTGAACATCAACACAAAAAGCTCATCCCAGTATTTAAAAGTAGTAATCAGTAGCAAAAAAATTAAAAAGTGAGAATAGAGTGAGGAAATAATATTCAGTTAAAAGCCAGGCTGAAGAAAAAAGGTTTTAGTCCAGTGTCTGAAGTCAGGAATGCATGCAATAGATAAGCTTGGGGGAGGGGGGATTCAATGGGATAATGAATCCTCTAATCACATAGGGTGTTATTTTTGTGTGGAGGGGATCTCTCACCTGTTGTTTTTCCTGGATCAGAGCAAATGTCTTGCTTTGCCTGTTCCCTGGAATTCTAATCCTCAGAACATTCCATTCTAATCCTTCCTAATTTGTGTTTTTAGGTCTTCAACCACACAGAAACTACAGCTTTATAATCACAGCATGTACATTTGCTGGATGCTCTTCTAGTCGGGCGAGTTCAGGCAGAACATTGCAAGATGCTCCTCACAGTAAGAAAAAACATATTATTTCTGTGCAGCTTGCATTTTTATGCCTGAAGGAAATTTGGTCTTCCATTGTTCATGCTCTCTGATTATCTATAGCCAGTATCTGAAGGACCAGCTACTAGATTTCTTTTTCTCACAAACTAGGGTTGTCAGGTCTGTTGGACCAGCCAGTGGGGGATGGGGGTGAACTTACAGGGAGCGGGGAGGGAAGAAGCTGGAAATAAATGCAACATCACCTGGAAGTGCCTACATCACCAGGATGTCGGGGGGGGTGCTCTGGTTTGTGGGCAAAACCTCTATGGGAGAATTAGCTTCTACCATAGAGTTTTGCCCAAAAACCATAGTGTCGCCCCCTGATGTTGTGTTTATTTCTGGCTTCTTGCCTGTTGGGGGGGTAATTCCCTCCCACTAGCCAGCTGGCTGGTGGTGGGGAGGAGTGCCCAAAACTGGGGGGTCTGGCATCCCTATCACAAGCCTTACTAATATTTTTAAATGCTAAATGTGTGCAATTAAATGTATGGTCCTTTATACTCCTACATAAGTTAAACATTTTGATGTGGTGTGCAGAAAAAAACAGGGTGAATTTAAAATGGGATTTTAAAATTGTTGGGATTGTTGAGTCAGAAATACTAGCATCAGCTATACTCAAAGGCAGGGGTCATTTGGAGCAGGAGTGTGCAGGAGCAGAGCTCCAGCAGTTAGAAGCACAAGCGGCAGCAAGCCCCACCCCCAGCTCCCAGCAGAAGCACGAAGCAGCATGTGTAGCATTCCTCCTGGGCCCAGATAGGCTACTCTGGGACTGGAATGACAGCCCCCAGAGTGGAAAGACAGTCCCTAGGGGTGGAGCCTGAGCAGTGGGTGTTGCCTTCTGACACACTTCCAGTGATGTCAGGGTGTGTGGCATATGCAAATAAGTTATGCTAATGAGCTATGCTAATGAGCTCCTGCACCTCTTTTTCTATGAAATGACCCCTGCTCAAAGGAATTCTCAGAAGACATTAGTGAAACAGACAGCTGAGTGAAAAATGAGTTTTGATTTTAGTTCTCATTATCATGTTTTCACTCTTTTTATTTATTTAATATAATTCTATACCACTTTCCCAAAATGTTCAAAGCAGTCTAAGAAAAGGGGCTTTAACAAAGAAGGACGGCTGATAGGTTAATGTCTAAGACAAAGTACTATGTAAACTATTTCCAAGCCAATTGAGTGTCTCTTTATTGACTATCCATGTCCCTTCAGTAAGATTCTTAAATGGGGTCTCTAATTTTGTTCAGCCTATGGGCACTTTTGGGATTTTGAGAACTGAGAGTGGATTCCAGTATAAAAGGGCTGCCAATATGGGATAGGGCCTATTACAAAATGATAGCTATGGGATACTGGGGCAATTCACACAATGTTAGAAGTTTATAGACCAATCATTTTCCTACAGTGGAGGCAGCTGTTTCTAGATGGGTGCTCCCAGCAAACACAAAGGTGATCTAACCTGGCTTCATCTGAAGCTTCCCTATTCCAGTGAGATGTTCTATAATATCTTGTGTATGTTTCAGCACATTGGTTATCACATAGGCAGAACTAATCCCATGGGTCCTTTCCACCCAGCCATCACCTCCAATCCCAGTTAGGTGACAATTATGTAGGAGCCTGCTGAATGGGGACATCAACTCTTGGCACCCTTTGTAGCCTCTTCTGCAGCTTGCAGGTCTTCCATTGGTCTATTACTTAAACTACTGCTGATGCTAGTGCATGCTTTCCCAAGGTGACACTGTCAAGTTGGCTCAAGTCACTAGTATAGTGCATTGTGTTATGACTTAAAGTTGGAATTTCCAGTTAGTACATCCAACTCTAAATGTTTATTTGCTGTCAAGGGGAGTCTGAGATAAAACTGAATTTGATTTTTTTGTATTATGTATTAACTAGGAATAAGGCCCGTTGTGGAAATAAATACAACGGGCTCTAGAAAGAGGCTCAGGGAGAGTGCCCTGGCTTTGGGCACTCAGTGACAATTTGCTGTGGCAATCTCAGCAGGGTATAATGACAGAGTCCGCCATTTTCTCCAGAGGAACTGATCTTTGCTACCTGAAGAGCAGTAGTAATTTTGAGTGATCTCCAGCCCACCCCCAAGATTGGTAACAGTGGTTCCCCAGGAGGGAGTGGCTGGTTAGGAGGGTGGAGTCTATGGCATTGTACCTGTCTGAGATCCCGCCCCTCCTCAACACTCACCCTCTCCAGGTTCAACCCCTCAAATCTCCAGGAATTTCCCAACCTGGAGTTGATAATCCTATCTCCCTCCCAGCCAACCATCAACCTACCTTTAGTTTTCCATCTCCTCCCCGCTCCCTCCTAGAGAGCAGTTGTAATTTTGAGTGATCTCCAGCCCCCACCTGGAGATTGGCAACAATGGTTCCCCATCAGGGAATGGCTGGATTGGAAGGTGGAGTCTATGGCATCGTACCTGTCTGAGGTGCCACCCCTCTTCAAACCTCACCCTCTCCAGGCTCCATCCCTCAAATCTCCAGGAATTGCCCACCTGGAGTTGGCAACCTGATCAGGACTGGGCCCAATGAGTTTTCTCCCAAAGGCCAACATAGGTGTGGAAAGGGCCTTTTACTGACAGAGGAGAAAGTACAGGTGCCAACTCTGATTAGGGAAATTCCTGGAGATTTGGGGGGGTGGATCCTGTGGAGGGCAGCATTTGGGGTGTGTGTGGAAGGACTCAGCAGGGGATAATGCCATAGAGTCTACCCTCCAAAGCAACCATTTTCTCCCGGGGAACTGATCTCTGTCATCTGGAGGTCAATTGTAACTGTGGGAGATCTCCAGGTCCTACCTGGAGATTGGCAACTGTAGGGGAAAGTCAGCCACACAGCGGGGAGTTGAAGAAAATGGTTTGATGGTCGCTAGCCCACCTCATTAGCCAGCCAGCCATGCTGAAGCTAAGCAGGAGAAAGAGCTTTTTTTCCATTTATTCTGACAGGAAAGTGACCGTTGAGGAGGGGGTTATAGGCGGGGGAGGGGGTTATGCTGAAAGTCCTTTTTTTTTTACTCAGAGAACCAAGCTTGGCTGCCTACCAACAGCCACTTTGGGGACAGTCCCTCACAGGAGTCAAGAGAACTGTCTTCCTCAGGAGAGAGAGCTGGTCTGCCAGTAAATCTGACATGCAAAAGGGGGAGTGGGTGGGAAAGAGGAGCAGACCCAGCACCCGGCCAATGGCACATGAGTACTCCTGAGTGGCGGCTGATGGGCCAATGGCTGAGGGAGGGCATTTTACAGCCAATGGGAGCGCATGGAATCTTATGAAACCAAAAGATAAATATTATAAGGAGAGATGTAGAGGCTTCTGCGATAGTCCGTTAGATGACTAAGTACTGTAAATACATGAATATATTATTGTTAAAGCTGTAGTGTTTATGTCATTATAGGAGTATGGTCACAACCACGTCACATCATAGTTAGTTCTACAATAGTGGAATTGTATTGGGATGAACCAGAAACACCAAATGGAATTATTTCCCAATATCGATTACTTCGGAATGGAGAAGAGATTTTCAAGGGAGACAAAGGAAGCCTGAATTTTACTGATTCTGGCCTGCAGCCAAACAGCAGGTAAAATGTCACAGTTGTGTGATAAGATTAAGAGAGTATTTAATGTATTGTAATATATACATAGATCTTCCAAAAAGTATATTGAAACTGGCCACTGCTCTAAAGGGACCCTGACATTCAGGATCATTCTCACCAGAGGCAGACAATAGTCAGCTGGGCTCTGAGAAGAAGCAGGAAAGAGCTGCTCAAGTGGTGAGTGGGTTTTGTTTTGGGGTTTTTTTGCCTTTCCTTAACTGCTGGGGAGAATTAGCTGAGGTTACTGTAGGGGAGGACAGTGTATGAGGGTGTGTATAGTCTGACTGAGTGGTGCCTGTTTGATTGTCTCTTTTGCCTGGGTTGTAGCTGATTGCAGCTGATTGCAGAAGGTGCTTGTTGCTGATTGGGGAGGGTCTGTTTTGCCTGGGACTGCCTGCTGGCCCTGTCCTCTGCTGGGTGAGCCTTGAACTGTGTAGGCTCCTCCGCACTAGAGTCATGAGCCTTTGGTGCCAGCTCAACCTGAAGGTCAGGACTAGGGGCCCTGTAAGAAGCTGAGTAGCTCTTACATCCTATATGTGTTAAGCTTTTTTTGCTTCTGCAAGCCTTTTACAAGTAGTCTTGTGAGGCAGTTTGGCAGGGGAGTTATCAGGGAAATGTAAGAAAAACTGAAACACTTCTGCAATGGATCACAGCAGCATGGCTGGTGAGGGAGCTGAGGCAGTGACGTGCAAAGTCTGTGGCATGTTTATATTCTTAGCTGAGGGTATATTATTATCCTTTCTTGCTCATCCATTTGGGAACAAATGATACTTTCCAGCACAGCCCAGAATGTATTAAAATAGACTTTGTGGCTCTGGGTAAAAAGGTGAAGGGCCTGGGAGCACAAGTTCTGTTTTCAGCAGTTCTTCCTTTCAAAGGCTGTGGCTTAGGAAGGGAAAGAAGAATACTGCAAATAAATGACTGGCTAGATAGATTGTGTCATCAGGAAAGGTTTGGTTTTTTGGACCATGGCTTACGCTTTTGAGATGAAGCTCTTCTATCAGAAGATGGTGTGCACATCACAAAGATAGGGAAAATGTGTTTGGTAAGAACCTTGCAAACCTAATAAGGTGGCTTTAAACTAAATCCGAAGTTCAAAGCCTAATATGATGCCAATAACTGGAGATATGAACACTAAAGGTTTGTGGGGAGTGGCACATATACTAGGAAACATTAATTCACAGGTAAGTACAGAAACAAAAACCTCAGGGCACAGAAACTGTGGATTCCGATGTCTCTGCACTAATGTGCAGAGTATGGAAAACAAGCAGGAAGAACTTGAAGTCCTAATACATGAAGGGGACTATGACCTAATAGGCAGCACTGAAACTTGGTGTTGCTCTATTATTTAATAAAGTTGGGGAATTATAATTATTAATATGTAATTGGCTTAACTATAGGATCAGACTTATGTATACCAGAGTTAGAATTCCTAAGAACCCAGGAATAGACACAGAAACTGGGTGGCTAAAATAATGATTTCTTTACTAAACATTCTCAAACATATAAATAATATTCACAAAATACATAACTAAGAAGCAGAGGTGATTGATAGCTTATAGAGGGGTGATACAACCTGTCCAGATGTGCAGAGGAGCATGAAGAATTGTGGCCTAAACTCAGAGAGTTTAGGGGTGGACTGCCAGTTGGGATCATAGCAGAAACACACAGTCTGAGACCATGTGTTTGCTGGGATATAGGCATGGGAAAACAATGCAGACCAATGGGTGGCCCTGGGGGCTGGTCTCAGGTGAGAACAATAGATTACCTGGACCAATGATTAGTCCCAGGGGTGTGTGGCATCAGGATGGGCAAGGCCTAGATGTGACCAATGAGCTTCCAGAGAGGTAGGGTCTGGATTTAACAATAGAAGCCAGGTGCTGGGTAGCTAGCTGAATGGATTATCTGACCACTAATGGTCCTAGCCAGGGTAGACAAAAGGTGGGAGATGAGTCCTTGATTAGCATCAGGAAGGATTGCTAAACATTTGAATGATTGATTGGTTTATCCTGGTATCCTGAGGGACAGAGCAGGAAAGACAAAGAATTTACACATAGACACAGGACAACAAAATAAAAGGGCTGGATGAGGTACTGGAGAGAAGAGGACTATTTACCAGGTGGCCTCTGAATAGCTTTTTAGAAATGTAGATACTTCACCTGGTGGAACTCATTGTTATTACATAAGCATAATCTCTGCTGGCTGGAGGGGGAAGACTGGAGACTTGCTCTGAAGTCACCTTATGAAACCGGAAAATGGAGAGCCCCTTTTCAAAGCTGTGGCTAACTGTGTTTCAGAACCAGGAGTGCCTTCCTTGGCCTGAGTTTTGTGGGTCTCTAAGTCAGGTTAAAAGTAGGGTGCTTCTGCTATTGGGGCTACCTGAGAGTAAAGGAAGTGCCTCTGGCTACATTGGTGGGATGACACTCACAATTGGAATATTAGGATTGAGGGGTACAACTCATTTAAAAGGGATAGACAAGGAAGGGTGGAAGAGTCACATTATATGTAAAGGAGGTATATACTTGTGAGGAAATCCATGAGCATGGAAATTCAGTTGAGAGTCTCTGGGTAAAAATAAAAAGAGTAAGAAATAATAGTGATATTATGGTGGGGGTCTGCTATAGACCAGCAAGCCAGGCAGAGGACTTGGATGAGACACTCCTGGAACAGCTTACAAAGTTCTCAAAGAGATGGGACATAGCAGTCATGGGAGATCTCAATTACCTGGATATCTGTTGCAAGTCCAATTCTGCTAAAAATGAAAGGTCCAATAAATTCCTGACATCTTTCTGACAACTTCATCTTCCAGAAGGTGGAGAGTGAAACAAGGGATTTCCTATCCTGGACTTGATTCTCACCAACAGGGAAGAAAGTAGTGGGCACCCTATGTAGCAGTGACCGTGTAATTTTGGAATTAATAGTCTTGGAGAAGGGAAAAGCTGTACGTAGTCAGACGTGTAATTTGGACTTCAGAAAAGCAAATTTTGACAGACTTAAAAGTTATGCTGCGTAGAATCCCATGGTCAGACATACTAAAGCAGAAGGGTGTTCAAGAGGGGTGGGAGTTTCTTAAAAGCAAAATATAGAAGGCACAGTCACAAACTATTCCTATGAGAAGGGAAAATGGGAAGAGCCTAAAAAAGCCAAGGTGACTCCATAAACAGCTTTCTAAAGATTTGAGAAATAAAAAAGGCTCCTTTAGGAAATGGAAGGAGGGCCTTATAACCAGGGATGAATATAAACAAATAACCAGTGTTTGTAGGGAGAGTGCTAGAAAAAACTAAAGCTCGGTAGGAGCTTAGGCTAGGGAGGGATGCTAAAAACAACAAAAAAGAGTTCTTTGGTTATGTTCAAAGTAAGAAAAAGAACAAGGAGATGGTAAGCCCATTGCAGGGACTGGAAAGTGTAATTGTAACAGGTGATGAAGAGAGGGCACAACAGCTCTACTCCTACTTTTCCTCAGTCTTCTCTTGCAAGGGAAATGGTGCTCAACATGGCAAAAACAACACATGATGAGGGAAGGGAGTTACAGCCTAGGATCAACATAGGGGTAGCACATAGGGGTAGCCTACTTTTTTAGATGAAACTAAGTCCTCAGGGCCAGATGAATTGCATTCAAGGTTACTAAAAGTACTCACGGATGTAATTTCTGAATCTCTGTCCATTATTTTTGAGAATTTTGAGTAGATGAGGTGCCAGAAGATTGGAGGTGGGCAAATGTTGTCCTCATCTTTAAGAAGGGGGAAAAGGAGGATCCGAATAACTACTGACCCATCAGCTTGATGTTTATACCTGGAAAAGTTTTAGAACAAATCATCAATCAGTCCTTGAGCACTTAGAAAGGACAGCTGTGATTACTAAGAATCAGCATGGGTTTCTCTTTTTTATATATATAGGTTTATTTTTTGGATTTTCTACATATTACATAATATCTTTTGTCTCCTTACTTTACATAACTCGATAAGTTCCCCCCTCCCTCCCTCTACCCCTTGTTTGTTGATCCTTTATTCACAGCCACGGGCACAAAGTCTGAATCTTCCACCGAATGTCCTGTCTTCCTTCCACTGTTATCCACTTTAGATAGGTCTTCCATCTCGCTTTAATTTCTTCGGCTTTATCCTCCCATGTGGTCTTCTGGTGCAATTTCTCGATGATGTCCGACTGCACAAAATCAAACAGATAAGAATCAGCATGGGTTTCTCAAGAACAAGTCAGGTCATACTAATCTTATCTCTTTTTTCGAGAAAATTACTACCTTGTTGGATCAGGGGAAATCTGTAGACATAGTTATCTTGATTTCATTAATGGTTTTAATAAGGTTCTACATAATATTCTTGTTGACAAATTGGTAAAATGTAGTTTGGTTCCTATTACTGTTAAGTGGATCTATAAACTGGTTGACAATTCACACCCAAAGAGTGCTTGTGAATGGTTCTTCATCCTCTTGGAGAGGAGTGACAAGTGGAGTGCCTCAGGGATCTGTCCTGGGACCTGTTATGTTCAACATCTTTATAAATGATTGGGATGAAGGGATAGAGGAAATGCTTATTAAATTTGCAGATGGTAGTAAATTAGGGGAGGGTAGCAAATATGGTAGAAGACAGAGTCAGGATACATGATGTTCTTGACAGACTGGAAAACTGGGCTAAAACAAATAAAAAGAATTTCAGTGGAGATAAATGTAAAGTTCTGCATTTAGGCAGGAAAAATCAAATGCATAATTGTAGGATGGGGCAGACTTGTCCTGGCAGTAGTATGTGCAAAAAGGATCTAGTGGTCTTCGTGGACCATACACTGAACATGAGTCAGCAGTGGGGTGCAGTAGCTAAAAAGGCAAATGTGTTTTTGAGCTATATCAATAGAAGTATAGTGTCTGGATGATGCAAAGTGATGGTATCACTTTGCTCTGCTCTGGTTAGACCTCACCTAGAATATTGTGTTCCATTTTGGATGCCACAGTTTAAGAAGGGTATAGGCAAGCTGGAAAGTGTTCAGAGGAGGGCAACAAAGATGTTGAGGGGTCTGGAGACCAAGTCCTATGAGAAAAGGTTAAAGGAACTGGGTATGTTTAGCCTGGAGAGGAGACAACTGAGAGGTTGATGTGATAACCATCTTTAAGTACTTGAAGGGCTATCATATAGAGGATGGTGTGGAGTTGTTTTCTGTTGCTGCAGAAGGTTGGACCAGAACCAGCAGGTTGAAATTAAATCAAAATTGTTTGGGGCTAAACATTAGGAAGAACTTCCTGACAGAGCGGTTCCACAGTGGAACAGGCTTCCTTGGGAGGTGGAGGGCTCTCCTTCTTTGGAGGTTTTTAAGCAGAGGCTAGATGACCATCTGACAGCAGTGCTAATTCTGTGAACTTGGGCAGATCATGAGAGGAAGGGCAGGAAGAGTTGCATCAGTGCTTAGTTCTCGCGGCCCTTTCTTACATGCCCAGGGAAATGCCAATTGCCACTTTGGGGTCATGAAGCAGTTTTCTCCAGGCCAATTTGGCCAGGAATCCTGAAGAGTTTTTTTATCATCTTCTGGGCATGGAACAGGGGTCACTGGGTGGGGGGAGGTATTTGTGAATTCCCTGTATTGTGCAGGGGGTCAGACAAAATGACCCTGGAGATCCCCTCCAAACTTATGATTCTATGATGAATCACCTTGGGATAAAGGGACATTTCTGGGGATCTCCTTTCATTAGAGCCGTCTCTTCTGAAACTGCAAAACTGCTATTAGAGCAAGGATTGTGTAGCAGTTGGTCTACAACTAGGAAGATTCAGTTTCTAACCCTATACAGCCAGGAAACTTACTGGGTCACCCTGGAGCAGTCACTCCCTCTCAGCACCACCTACCACACAGAAGGGTTGAGAGGAAGAGGAGAGAACTATGTATGCTGCTTTGAGCTTCTTGGAGGAAGAATAGGGTAACAATTTGATCAGACACATATGTATGCATGCACACTACTACATAGTCCCTACAGTGATTCCTTCTCCAAGCTCTGATGAGTATCCCATTTCAGAAGATACAGCTATCACGAGACATCTCTTAACAATAGTTTCCACTGAGGAGAGAGCCTGCATCATTAAAAAACATTAATACCCTTTTGTCAAGGGCCCTGACTCATCAGGTGTCACCTAGACAAAGCTATAGTGATAGAACCATTCACAGTAATCAGACAGCAAGCTTATAACATTATATTAGATATGATGTTTCTAATTATATTTATATACATTTTTTTTACTTTTGTCACTCTTTATGGAATGACTACAATAGTGCAAATACTTACATATGTAGAAAGTGACATTTTATTGGTATCTGACAAACATAGACTGTGATCACATGCACAATTAGCTGCACCATAGGCACAAATGCCGGGCAGATTAAATGGGCACGATCAGACGTAAACATCTGGTCAGCGTCCTGTACCCGTCGGCAACCCATTGTGCTCTGCCACAAGAGCGGAGTTAAAAGACACTAGGGAAACAGGTTGCTACAGGCCATGGATGGACTTTCCCCTGTGTGATCATGCTAGCGTGCTCTCATGGCATCGGGATGGTCTGATCAGGCCATCCGGACTTTGTGCCATTCCCCCCCCCTTCCCAGTATGTGCATCATCGTATACTGCCATAGGAAGCCCTCAGTGTGGAGATGCAATTCATTGATCCCCGTTTAAGTGCATTGGAAACACCCAGCCAAAAAAACCCCCGATTCACCTGCGGTTTGTGTCTGATCATGCAGTAGGGGACTGCCCCCGCAGCTCCCATGGGCTGTGTGATCGTGCAAATGCAGGCCAAATTGCTATGGAGCAAATAGCCTCACTTCCCCCCCAGCGTTATCTGGCAGGTGTGACCACAGCCATAATGAATTATAAGGGGTTTCTGTCCTAAATGTAATCTGAAATGTAAAATAAATATATTCCAAATGACTAAAGCATCTGAATACTGATTTATTTGTTTCTGTTTTTCTTTTTTTTTTCTTGTATGTTTACAGATATGTTTACCAGCTAGAAGCCAGCACATGGGGTGGTAGCAATGCTAGTGAAAAATATGTTGTCCAAACCCCAGTAGCAACACCAGAGGAAATTCCTGTCCCATATAACGCCACTGTGATAGATGCATATTCCATATTTGTAGCTTGGAACAGTCCTGGTAAGCATGTGCTTTTGTGTCCTATCTAGAAAATCTAGGGAATGCAGTAAACAAGATAAGGATGCTGAAGAAATGTATTTTTTTCCCCTGTGCTTGCTGCTTAGGGGTGGGGGTTGAAATGTGCACTATTTTCTGTCTCAAGCATCAAAATAGCTTGGACTTTCTCTGGATGGTGTAAAAGCAGTGAGCTAAATAATTAAGTAATCGACTGTGTTCCATTCAGATACATTGTGAATTTTAGCTAGTTGTACCAACACCTTTCTTATACATTTGCTAAACATAAGAATAAAAGAGAAGCCAATGCTGGATCAGGCCAGTGGCCCATCCACTCCAACACTCTGTCACACAGCGGCCAAAAATACCAGGTGCCATCAGGAGGTCAAGCAGTGGGGCCAGGACACTAGAAGCCCTCCCACAGGAGGTTTCAGTCAGTAGTCACTTTAAAACAGAGATTCTACTTTGTTTTTGACTTCTTGGTTGGCTTCAAGGTCTTCATTCTCCTGAAAGGAAATACTGACAACCAGGATACAAGGCTTCCACCTTCTAGTATCTAGTCTTTACCAGCAAATGATGGGAAGAGATTAAACTTGTATTTTTGTTTCCCTCATCTCTTCCAGGCATTTATTTATTTGAAATATTTACATTCCACTTTTATATCCCTCTTATATCCCACTAAACTACATTTTGTTCATCTCCTTTCAACTAGGTATATGCTCATTAGAAATATTTATATCCCACTTTTTCAGGACAGCAAACAAACTATCTCAAATCATGCAGTATAAGCACTGTCAATAAAACGGAGCAGTACAGAAGCCAATTAAAAAGGCAGCAATTCAGTCATTGTAAAAAACAAACCCAACCTTTTAGCCCATGTGGTATGTTATTGAAATACAAAACGGTCTTAACATGGCTTCAAAATGCCAAGAAGGTAAGAGCCAGATGAATCTCCTTTTAGAGGGCATTCCTAATTTTTGTGAAAAGGCCCTGTCTTCTGTTACCACCTACTATAAATCTGACAGTGGGAGCACATCAAGAAGGGCCTCAAATAATGGCTCTAAAATGGAAAAAAGTCATAAATCAACTAAGATGCTTAAGGGGATGGAACAGCTTTCCTGCGAGAAAAGGCTAAAGAGTCTGGGACTTTCCAGTTTAGAAAAAAAAGATGATTAAAGGAGGGGATAGTGATACAGGTTTGTAAAATTAGGTATAAGGAGGGTAAATGTCAGTGTAAAATTACCCCTAAAGTTCAAAACAGTAACATTTGATTTCAAAATGGGGAACTTTATAAAAATGAGGGGGCTAGTTAGAAGAACTGCACTCAATTTGCCAACATATTTGGAAAACACAACAGTGGCCACAGGATTGGAAAAGGTCAGTATACATTCCAATCCCAAAGAAGGGCAATGCCAAGGAATGTTCAAACTATCACACAATTACACTCATTTCACACGCTAGCAAGGTCATGCTAAAGATCCTACAAGCTAGACTCCAACAGTACGTGGATAGAGAACTGCCAGAAGTACAAGCTGGGTTTCGAAGAGGTAGAGGAACTAGAGATCAAATTGCCAACATTAGCTGGATTATGGAGAAAGCAAGAGAGTACCAGAAAAACATCTACTTCTGCTTCATTGACTATGCTAAAGCCTTTGATTGTGTGGATCACAGCAAACTATGGCAGGTTCTTAAAGAGATGGGAGTATCAGACCACTTCACATGTCTCCTGAGAAACCTGTATAAGGGTCAAGAAGCAACAGTTAGAACCGGATATGGAACAACTGATTGGTTTAGCATAGGAAGAGGAGTACGACAAGGATGTATATTGTCCCTTTGCTTATTTAATTTATATGCAGAGTACATCATGTGAAATGCTGGCCTGGATGAATCACAAGCTGGAGTTAAGATTGCTGGGGAAAAGATCAATAACCTCAGATATGCAGACAATACCACTCTGATGGCAGAAAGTGAAGAGGACCTAAAGAGCCTCTTGCTCAGTGTGAAAGAGGAGAGCGCAAAAGTGGGCTTGAAGCTCAACATCAAAAAAACTAAGATCATGGCATCCAGCCCCATCACTCCTTGGCAAATAGAAGGGGAAGTCATAGAAGTAGTGACAGACTTCACGTTCCTGGGATCCCATATCACTGCAGATGGTGACCACAGCCATGAAATTAAAAGACGCCTGCTCCTTGGGAGGAAAGCAATGGCAAACCTAAACAGCATGATAAAAAACAGACATCACCCTGCCAACAAAAGTCCGCATGGTCAAAGCAATGGTATTCCCCGTAGTAATGTATGGCTGCGAGAGTTGGACTATAAGGAAGGCCGAGCGCCGAAGAATAGATTCTTTTGAACTATGGTGCAGAGCCACTTTTTTCAGGAAGGGAGTCTGATGAACAGGGTCAAGTTGAAATGATGAGAGATGACGTTGTAGACATAAGAACAAAAGAGAAGCCAATGTTGGATCAGGCCAGTGGCCAATCCAGTCCAACACTCTGTCACACAGTGGTCAAAAATACCAGGTGCCATCTGAAGGTCCAGCAGTGGGGCCAGGACACTAGGAGCCCTCCCATTGTTGCCTCCCACCCAAGCACCAAGAATACAGAGCACTACTTGCCCCAGCCTGAGAATTCCTATCCATACCTTCTGGCTATTGGCCACTGATGGACCTCTGCTCCATATGCTTATCTAATGCCCTCTTGAAGCCATCCATGCTTGTAGCAACCACCACCTCCTGTGGCAGTGAATTCCATGTGTTAATCACTTTTTGGGTGAAGAAGTACTTCCTTTTATCTGTTGTAACCTGATTGCTCAGACCTGTTGGGGAAAATGAAAACCAATAAGTGGCCAAGTCCTGATGGCATACACCTGAGGGTTCTTAGAAAACTCAAATGTGAGATTGTTAATCTGGCGGAAAGTGCTGTCAAGTTGCAGCTGATTTATGGCAATCCTGTAGGGTTTTCTAGGCAAGGGAATAACTGAAATAGTTTGCCTTTGCCTGCCTCTGCATAGCACCCTGGACTGCCTTGGTCTCCCACTGAAATACTAGTCAGGGTCAACTCTGCTTAGCTTGTGGGTGACCACAGCACATCGGGGCAGACACCTCCAGTGTTACTAGAAGTGGCCAGGAAAGCATCATTTGGGGGTGGGATTTTTCCCCACTGGCCAGCTGGTTAGTGATGAGGAAACACCCCCCCAAAAGCAGGGGTTCCTCCATCCCCAGCAGGGTCTGGGGACCCTAATGAGTATTGATATTGGTGCCAATGTTATTTAGTTTGTTCGTAAATGATCTAGTTTTGTGGGTAAGCAGTGTAGTGGCTAAGTTTGCAGATGGCACAAAATTATTCAGGATGGTGAAAATGAAGGCTGACTGTGAGGAACTCCAGGAGGATCTCCTCAAATTGGGTGAGCAGGCAACAATGTGGCAAATGAAATTCAGTGTAGGTAATTTTAAGGTAGCATACATCAGAGGGAAAAATCACAGCTTTTAAATATATGCTAATAGGACTCCCTCATGGATCACTGCCTTGTCGTGGTGAGGGGGCTTGCATGGTTCGATGAGGCTGTGGGCTATGCCGTGGAGGCCACCCAGGACGGACAGGCCACAGCAGAGAACTCAGACCAAGCGTGATCCCCTGGAGAAGGAAATGACAATCCACTCCAGTATCTTTGCCAAGAAAACCCCATGGACAGTAACAAAAGGCTAAAAGATATGACACCGGAAGATGAGCCCCTCAGGTCAGAAGGTGTCCAATATACTACTGGGGAAGAGCAGAGGGCAAGTACGAGTAACCCCAGAAAGAGTGAAGCGGCTGGGCCAAAGCTGAAAGGACGCTCAGTTGTGGATGTGTCTGTCGGTGAAAGGAAAGTCCGATGCTGCAAAGAACAATACTGCATAGGAACCTGGAATGTCAGATCTATGAATCAAGGTAAGCTTGACGTGGTCAAAAATGAGATGGCAAGAATGAACATCGACATCTTGGGAATCAGTGAACTAAAGTGGACAGGAATGGGCGAATTTAACTCAGAAGACCATTATATCTACTGCTGTGGCCAGGAATCCCATAGAAAAAATGGTGTGGCCTTTATAGTCAACAAGAGAGTGAGAAAGGCAGTATTGGGATACAATCTCAAAAATGACAGGATGATCTCGGTCCAAATCCAAGGCAAACCATTCAACATCACAGTAATCCAAGTCTATGCCCCAACCACTGCTGCAGAAGAGGCTGAAGTGGACCAGTTCTATGAAGACCTACAACAGCTCATAGAACTAACACCAAAAAATGATGTCCTCATCATCATAGGGGACTGGAATGCTAAAGTAGGAAATCAAAAGGTAACCAGAATAACAGACAAGTTTGGCCTTGGAGAACAAAATGAAGCCAGGCAAAGGCTAACAGAGTTTTGTGAAGAGAACATGCTGGTCATAGCGAACACCCTTTTCCAACAACCTAAGAGGCGTCTCTACACATGGACATCACCAGATGGGCAACACCGAAATCAGATTGACTATATAATTTGCAGTCAAAGATGGAGAAGCTCTATCCAGTCAGTAAAAACAAGACCTGGAGCTGACTGTGGCTCAGATCATGAGCTACTCATTGCAAAATTCAGACTTAAATTGAAGAAAGTTGGGAAAACCACAAGGCCATTCAGATTTGACCTAGATCGCATCCCCGATGAATATACAGTAGAGGTGAAGAATAGGTTTAAGGGACTAGATTTGATAGACAGAGCGCCTGAAGAACTATGGACAGAGGTCCGTGACATTGTAAAGGAGGCAGCAATCACTGCCATCCCAAAGAAAAAGAAATGCAAGAAAGCAAAGTGGCTGTCTGATGAGGCTTTACACATAGCAGAGGAAAGAAGGAAAGCTAAAGGCAACGGTGAAAAGGGAAGATTTGCCCAGCTGAATGCAGATTTCCAGAGAACAGCAAGGAGAGATAAGGAGGCTTTTCTGAATGAACAATGCAAAGTAATAGAGGAAACCAATAGATTGGGAAGAACTAGAGATCTCTTCAAGAAAATTGGAGAAATCAAGGGAACGTTCCATGCAAAGCTGGCCATGATAAAGGACAAAAATGGTAGGGACCTAGCATAAGCAGAAGAGATTAGGAAAAGATGGCAAGAATACACAGAAGAACTATACAAGAAGGACCTCGATGTTCTTGACAACCACGACGGTATAATCACTGACCTCGAGCCAGACATCCTGGAAAGCGAAGTTAAATGGGCCTTAGAAAGCATTACTAACAACAAAGCTAGTGGAGGTGATGGTATCCCAGCTGAGTTATTCAAAGTCTTAAAAGAAGATGCTGTTAAAGTTCTGCACTCAATCTGCCAACAAATTTGGAAAACACAACAGTGGCCACAGGATTGGAAAAGGTCAGTTTACATTCCAATCCCAAAGAAGGGCAATGTCAAGGAATGTTCAAACTATCGCACAATTGCACTCATTTCACACGCTAGCAAGGTTATGCTAAAGATCTTACAAGCTAGGTTCCAACAGTACGTGGATAGAGAACTGCCAGAAGTACAAGCTGGGTTTTGAAGAGGTAGAGGAACTAGAGATCAAATTGCCAACATTAGCTGGATTATGGAGAAAGCAAGAGAGTACCAGAAAAACATCTACTTCTGCTTCATTGAATATGCTAAAGCCTTTCATTGTGTGGATCACAGCAAACTATGGCAGGTTCTTAAAGAGATGGGAGTATCAGACCACTTCACATGTCTCCTGAGAAACCTGTATAAGGGTCAAGAAGCAACAGTTAGAACCGAATATGGAACAACTGATTGGTTTAGCATAGGGAAAGGAGTACGACAAGGATGTATATTGTCACCTTGCTTATTTAATTTATATGCAGAGTACATCATGTGAAATGCTGGCCTGGATGAATCACAAGCTGGAGTTAAGATTGCTGGGGGAAAGATCAATAACCTCAGATATGCAGACAATACCACTCTGATGGCAGAAAGTGAAGAGGACCTAAAGAGCCTCTTGCTCAGTGTGAAAGAGGAGAGCGCAAAAGTGGGCTTGAAGCTCAACATCAAAAAAACTAAGATCATGGCATCCAGCCCCATCACTCCTTGGCAAATAGAAGGGGAAGTCGTAGAAGTAGTGACAGACTTCACCTTCCTGGGATCCCAGATCACTGCAGACGGTGACTGCAGCCATGAAATTAAAAGATGCCTGCTCCTTGGGAGGAAAGAAAACACAAACCTAAACAGCATGATAAAAAGCAGAGACATCACCCTGCCAACAAAAGTCCGCATGGTCAAAGCAATGGTATTCCCAGTAGTAATGTATGGCTTCGAGAGTTGGACTATAAGGAAGGCCGAGCGCCAAAGAATAGATTCTTTTGAACTATGGTGCTGGAGAAGACTCTTGAGAGTCCCTTGGACTGCAAGGAGATCAAATCATTTAATCCTAAAAGAAATCAACCCTGATTGTTCCCTGGAAGGCCAGATCCTGAAGTTGAAGCTCAAATACTTTGGCCACCAAATGAGAAGGAAGCATTCACTGGAGAAGACCCTGATGCTGAGAAAGATTGAAGGTCAAAGAAGAAGGGGACGGCAAAGGATGAGATGGTTAGACAGTGTCATCGATGCAACGAACATGAAATTGAGCAAACTTCAGCGGACAGCAGAAGACAGGAGGGCCTGGTGTAATCTGGTCCATGGGGTCGCGAAGAGTCGGACTCGACTGTGCGACTGAACAACAACAACAACAATAGGATCTGAATTTTGTGAGACTGAGAAGGAAAAAACCTTGGAATTGTAATGGATAGTTCAATGAAAGTGGCAATCCAGTGTCCCACAGCAGTAAAAAAGGCAAAAAAAGCAAGGTGAAGGAAGAAGCCTCCAGCCAATTGGATAAGCAGGCTGCCTCTTCGTCCCTCCTTCTATCCCCTTTTGGGGATGGAGGGTCAGGGTCAGGCAGAATGCCTCTTCCACTCTCCCTCCCTCCTTTGGGGGGTGAGGCCAGGGAAAACTGTGGGGAGGGGTCTTTCCCCAGGGTTTATCACTCCTAGTCTGTCCCTACTCACAGGATTGTTCTGAGTATAAAATGGAGGAGAGGAGAATGAAGTAAGGTGCTTTGAATCCCTATTGTGGAGAAAGGTGGGCTATAAATGAAGTAAATAATAAATATAATTGAAGATGGAGGTGCAGATAAAAGGTGGGTGGGTGGGTGGAAAGGAGAGACGGTAGAGGATATGGGGATTGGCAGGTGGAACGAAAGGGGAAATAATTTGGGGAAGTTGAGATGGGGAAAATGGGTGCCCTTTGTAAATCCTTACAGGTTCGCCACTGTAAAACCGGGCCCACCCTGCAATTGGCACTGTGCAACTGGACCATAGTGCTGCTGGGGCAGGGCAGTATGCAAAACTGAAGATGGGAAGAAGATAAAGGTATGTTGGCTGCTGGATAGTAAGGCAAGGAAGCAGGAAAGTGGGAGAGGCTATGACGGCTTTCAAGGAAGAGAAACAGGAAACAGTGGGGGAGAGGGAAATTCATCCTGCAAGTCCTTGCAGATTCCCACTTGTAATTACCTGATTTTTTTTAAAAAAACCAAAAACCACCTCTGTATTTATATATTGTCTTGTATTCAGGGGTCATTTGGAGCACAAGCGGCAGCAAGCCCCACCCCCAGCTCCCAGCAGAAGCACGAAGCAGCATGTGTAGCATTCCTCCTGGGCCCAGATAGGCTACTCTGGGACTGGAATGACAGCCCCCAGAGTGGAAAAACAGTCCCTAGGGGTGGAGCCTGAGTGGTGTGTGTTGCCTTCTGACACACTTCTGGTGATGTCAGGGGATGTGGCATATGCAAATAAGTTATGCTAATGAATTATGCTAATGAGCTCCTGCACCTCTTTTTCTACGAAATGACCCCTACTTGTATCTATATATTGTCACATTTCTAACTTCTTAATGTTAGGAAAATATATGGGAATTTGTCAAAATGAATGTCTCTGTTCATTCCTCTAATTAATTAATTGAAATAGCTGTACTGTACTTTTTGCCAAAGCCCTAGTTGTGTTGCATACATTAAAACTAACTAAAATAAAATAAAACAGTTATAGGAGGAATAATTATGCAATTGTTTTTCAGTGCAATTGTTCTATTATTTAAATATTCCTTCATTTTGCAAAACAGCCACTGGATAGCAAAAGGATATAAAGGTTTATACTCAATGTAAAGTTACCTGAAAACATTTGCATTCATGCTTGGAATAGTAAATATTCCAGCGATGCCTATTGAACCAATGGGTTATAGATCTATAATATCCTGGGCTGTCAATCTTTTAGTTTTCAGAAGCACAAAATCCATTATAGAAATGCTATAATATATGAAAAAGATTAAAATCTTAAATTAAACTTTCCTCCTCTACTGCCTAGAAGGATTTAGCACCCAGAAAGAAGGCAAGTGAATTTGACTTATAATCTACAGTTGATTTCATTGGAAAGTGTCTCAGACTGTCTTAGTGTTGATAGTGTTTCATCGAAAGCTTTGAATATTCACTATTATAAAATGTTTTTGTGACCTTCTTGAAGCCTAATTCTGTGCAATTAGGCATAGCTAAGGCCATTGATTTTGAAGGATCTATGAAACCCTCTCCCAACAAGAATGATTTGTATATTTAATCAATAAATAAGTATCTCTCTTTGCTTTTCCTATTCTTCCTCAATTTGTTTGAACTATACACATTTTAAATGAAATAAAATGTAAAGATTAATTAAAATAAATTCATATTCATAAATTGTCTTCCGACATTCATTACATATGCATATATGAGATATCAAGGGGTGGTAACTTATTCTTCAGAAACAGTACATATTTCAGTGCTAGATGCTGGGGACCAGCAATAAGAGATGGCCATTATTGGTGTGATCCACTGGAGAAGGAAATGGCAACCCGCTCCAGTATTTTTGCCAAGAAAACCCCATGGACAGTAACAAAAGGCTAAGAGATATGATGCCAGAAGTTAAGCTGCTCAGGTCTTAAGGTGTCCAATATGCTACTGGGGAAGAGCAGAGGGCAAGTACAAGTAACCCAGAAAGAGTGAAGTCTCTGATGCTGAAAGGAAAGTCTGATGCTGCAAAGAACAATGCTGCATAGGAACCTGGAATGTCAGATCTATGAATCAAGGTAAGCTTGCTGTGGTAAAAAAGACTGAACATCAACATCTTTGGAATCAGTGAACTAAAGTGGACAGGAATGGGCGAATTTAACTCAGAAGACCATTATATCTACTACTGTGGCCAAGAATCCAATAGAAAAAATTGTGTGGCCTTTGTAATCAACAAGAGAGTGCAAAAGGCAGTAATGGGATACAATCTCAAAAACAACAGAATTATCTCGGTCCGAATCCAAGGCAAACCATTCAACATCACAGTAATTCAAGTCTATGCCCCAACCACTGATGCAGAAGAGGCTGAAGTGGTCCAGTTCTGTGAAGAACTACAACACCTCCTAGAACTAACACCAAAAAAAGATGTCCTCCTCATCTTAGGAGAACTGGAATGCTAAAGTAGGAAGTCAAAAGGTAACCAGAATAACAGACAAGTTTGGCCTTGGAGAACAAAATGAAGCCTGGCAAAGGCTAACAGAAGTTTTGTAAAGAGAACACACTGGTCATAGCGAACACCCTCTTCCAACAACCTACCAACAACTTCCAACAACCTTCCAACAACTTCCAACATAACGAACACCCTCTTCCAATGACTCTACACATGGACATCACCAGATGGGCAACACCAAAATCAGATTGATTATATAATTTGCAGTCAAAGATGGAGAAGCTCTATAGTCAGTAAAAACAAGACCTGGAGCTGACTGTGACTCAGATATTGAGCTACTCATTGCAAAATTCAGACTTAAACTGAAGAAAGTTGGGAAAACCACTAGACCTCGATCACATCCCTGATGAATATACAGTGGAGGTGAAGAATAGGTTTAAGGGACTAGATTTGATAGACAGAGTGCCTGAAGAACTATGGAGGGTGGTTCATGACATTGTACAGGAGGCAGTAATCACCACCATCCCAAAGAAAAAGAAATGCAAGAAAGTAAAGTGGCTGTCTGATGAGGCTTTACAAATAGCAGAGAAAAGAAAGAAAGTGAGAGGCAAGGGTGAAAAGGAAAGATTTGCCCAACTGAATGCAGATTTTCATAGAACAGCAAGGAGAGATAAGGAGACTTTCCTGAATGAACAATGCAAAGTAATAGAGGAAAACAATAGAATGGGAAGGACTAGAGATCTCTTCATGAAAACTGGAAAAATCAAGGGATCATTCCATGCAAAGCTGGCCATGATAAAGGACAAAAACGGTAGGGACCTAACAGAAGCAGAAGAGGTTAGGAAAAGATGGCAAGAGTACACAGAAGAACTATACAAGAATGACCTCAATGTTCTTGACAACCAGAACAGTGTAATCACTGACCTCGAGCCAGACAACCTGGAATGCGAAGTCAAATGCACCTTAGAAAGCATTAATAACAACAAAGCTAGTGGAGGTGATGGAATCTCAGCTGAGCTATTCAAAATCTTAAAAGATTATGCTGTTAAAGCACTGCAATCAATTTACCAGCGAATTTGGAAAACACAACAGTGGCTACAAGATTAGAAAAGGTCAGTATACATTCCAATCCCAAAGAAGGGCAATGCCAAGGAATGTTCAAACTATCGCACAATTGCACTCATTTCACATGCTAGCATGCTCAAGATCCTGCAAGCTAGGCTTCAGCAGTACTTGGATAGAGAACTGCCAGAAGTACAAGCTGGGTTTCAAAGAGGTAGAGGAACTAGAGAACAAATTGTCAACATTTGCTGGATTATGAAGATAGCAAGGGAGTACCAGAAAAACATCTACTTCTGCTTCATTGAATATGCTAAAGCCTTTGATTGTGTGCATCACAACAAACTATGCCAAGTCCTTAAAGAGATTGGAGTACCAAACCACCTCACATGTCTCTTGAGAAACCTGTATAAGGGTCAAGAAGCAACAGTTAGAACCAGATATGGAATAACTGATTGGTTTAGCATAGAAAAAGGAGTACGACAAGGATGTATATTGTCCCTTTGCTTATTTAATTTATATGCAGAGTACACCATGCGAAATGCCGGCCTGGATGATTCAGAAGCCAGAATTAGGATTGCTGGGAAAAACTTCAACAACCTCAGATATGCAGACGATACCACTCTAATGGCAGAATGTGAAGAGAACCTCAAGAACCCCTTGCTGAGGGTGAAAGAGGAGAGCGCAAAGGTTGGCTTGAAACTCGACATCAAAAAAACTAAGATCATGGCATCCGGCCCCATCACTCCTTGGCAAATAGAAGGAGAAGCTGTGGAAGCAGTTTATGTTCCTGGGATCCAAGATTCCTGCAGACGGTGACTGCAGCCATGAAATTAAAAGACGCCTGCTCCTTGGGAGGAAGGTGATGGCAAACTTAGACAGCTTAATAAAAAGTAGAGACATAACCCTACCAACAAAAGTCCATAAGGTCAAAGCAACGGTATTCCCAGTAGTACTGTATGGCTGCGAGAGTTGGACTATAAGAAGGCCGAACACCGAAGAATAGATTCTTTCAAATTATGGTGCTGGAGAAGACTCTTGAGAGTCCCTTGGACTGCAAGGAGATCAAATCAGTCAATCCTAAAAGAAATCAACCCTGACTGTTCCCTAGGAGTCCAGATACTGAAGCTGAAGCTCAGATACTTTGGCCACTAAATGGGAAGGGAACACTCACTGGAGAAGATGCTGATGCTGAAAAAGATTGAAGGTCAAAGAAGAAGGGGACGGCAAAGGATGAGATGGTTAGACAGTGTTATTGAGGCATCAGACATGAAATTAAGCAAACTCCAGAGCATGACAGAAGACAGGAGGGTCTGGTGTGATATGGTCCATGGGGCTACGAAGAGTCGGACTCGACTGTGTGACTGAACATTATTGGGCTCCTTTTTGGGACCTTTGGACATAAAAGGCCATATCTAGCTGGATTCTCCTGTATATCTAGCTGGCTGCTCCTGGATATCTAGCTGGCTGTTCCCTGGACTAGATGACCCAGCAGTGCTTATTTTGTGTTCTGAGACACTTCAAGCATATAATTAACATTTGAAACGTATGTATGCTATATCCAGATCAGGGACACATGTATCTCTCTTTAGTGGAAATATACAAGTTCTAGTCTGTGAAGGATTATTCGGTTAGTAGAGTGCTCAAGGCACATAATGCAACAGGGTCTATCTGGTTAGTGTGTGCTAACAAGAAACAAAGTTACACATGGAGCCTCTTTATCTTTGCAAATCTCAGTCCTTTATTGTAAGGAACTTCATTCTAGACAGGATAGGGTAGAGATAGGATTCTAATCTAGTCTAACTAGCTGGGATGGATAGAGATGCAGGAATCATGTCCTGCTCTCATGAAGCCAAGATGAAGAAGAGCAGCACAGTATGGAGAGAAGGTGTCAGACTGGAAGGAAGGAAGATTCCCTGAGAGTAGCAATCTACACATCAAAGGGAGAGCATCAGAGTAGTAGAAGAGAACAATTATCAGTGTCCTGGCATCCCTATTTCTCTGACTCTCTTATAGACCCCCTCTGAAGTCTGAGGCTAAGATACAGCAGAAAGTCCTTCACTTCCAACACTCTGTACATTAATGATATGCACAGATATAGGAAGTATGATTCTCTAACACATTTTGTGTTCCTATATATAATTACCTGGTATGAATTTGCAATCAGTTGGTGATGAATTTTAACTTGGTGGTGGAAAGTGCCGTCAAGTCACTGTTGACTTATGGCAACACTGTAGGTTTTCAAGTCAAGCCATTGCCTGTCTCTATGTAACAGGCCTGAATTTCCTTAGTGGTCTCCTGACCTTCTTATTTTCTTAGCTTCTGAGATCTGATGAGATCAAGCTAACTTGGGACATCTAGGTCAGGGCTAATTTTTAACTAATAAATTTTTACATTTTGAAATAATGAAGGACTATGAACTACTTAACTTGCTTCTATTTCCCAGCTCAAAATGAAGACCGTTTGAATATATTGTTGGAGAGCAGGCAAGTGGCATTCTTTGGAGGAAGAATGTGGTTCTGCAGAAGTGCAATGATAGCTTAATTATGGAGAGAAATTGTGGTAACTAATGCTGCAGAATATGGTGATAAGATACAGAGAGTCACAAAGAGATGATGGTAACTGCAGTATGACAAACATTTTGCATTGCAATCCAAAGAAGAAGAGCAAACTTCTCAATACTTATGATGGGATGCAGTGGCAGGGGGAGGACCTTGGCCTCTATGCCCTATTTGTCTGGCCCTCCAGGGCAACTGGATGGACACTGTGAAGGATGGACACTGAAACAGGATGCTGGGCTGATGGACCAGCGGTCTGATCCAGCAGAGTCTCCTTATGTTCTTCTGGCTTTAATAGACTTAATATAGTGTGTACCTCTGTTTAGGATTCCACTGTTAGACAAGGGCATAGATTTCTCAGTTTCCTGAAGGAGGAGGCACAGGGTTAAATCTGGTCCAGGCCCACATTTAGTGATCTATATTAAATTAAATATTAAATTATTCATATTTTCAAAACATATGCTATCAACAATTAATCATGTTGTTTTAAAAATATAACTTTCATTAGTAAATAATCTGAATCTCAGTCAAAGAAAGAGGACTCTGTGAGAAGAAAGATGTCATGAACTCCCTCACTGAGATAATTTGGGTAAATATTTCATTCATGTATGAAAGGAAATGCTTCCTCCCCCTCTCTCTTTTCCTTACAACCACCCAGTGCAGCACGTTAGGCTGAGAGTCTGTGACAGGCCAAAGGTCACATACTGTGCTTTGTGGCTAAGTGGGAATTTGGTCTCCCCAGTCTTAGACCAACACTCTAACAACTAAACCACTTGAATATTCAATATGAAGCTGAAATGCATCTCAGAATGCACAGTAAATCCACAGTAAACACTGGCTCCTCTGATACCCAAGCCCAAAATTATGGGAGCATTTGTTTGGTTGAAGTAGGGTCCAGGACTGCAGAATCCTCTCACTTCTTATATTTGGTGAACCAGCTTTATCTCCTCCTCCTCATGTACAAATGCACAGAGACAAAAAAATGCTATTCCCATATCTTCCATTTATTTTCCTCTAAAGCTGCAAGTTTCAGGACACCAAATTTACCTTAACTTCCAGCATTTGAGCCACTGGTCTAAATTCCTCCCCCCCCACACACAACACACATAGTTTAAGACAAATATTCTCATTCTCTCCACTTCTTTTTTGCTAAATCTGTGAGTCCCAGGATACCAAAAATCACCTTAACATCTAGTACATTGTATGCTTCGATGATACACAGGTCAAAAGTAGGGGCTTTAGGCAGAACTTCCAAAGATCTCATGTTAAAAATAGGATAAGGCAGTAGAGGAGTATCAAAGTCCCAGAAAAAAAAAGCACAGTTGGCAACCTCTGTGTGAGTAGAGAGGATAAGACCGCACAATTTAAGCCTAAACAGCTCGGGGGACATAGTCCCCTCTGGAAAATCCCAGGGTGGACTTGAGCCCTGCTGTCCCTCCCCCCATAGTTTACACCCCTGCTGTTAGAAGTTTCTGATTGGAACCTTCCAATGTACTCAACTAAGTTCAGGGCCTTTCTCTAGCACCAACAAGCCTTCCTGCAGAGGAAGAGGCTCTTCCTCCTGAGAAATGCTCTGCATTTAGGTGAGAAGAATGGTAAGATCCAGCCCATTTTTTTTGGGAAATGTTGGTGTGAACATGTAGATTTATAAATGCTCTGACAGAGCTGTCTCAGCTGGCTTCTAGGGGCTAAAATTATAGGGGAGTTCAACTCAACCCAGGCCTGAGAGAAATGGATAAGAGGGTGTTGCAAAGGGATAGGTGGTGCAGCCAGTCACTTCAATTTCATCCCTGAAAAAGGCATATCAGATTAAGCCATGTGTCTCACAGCAGATATTCTGGGCATGTTGGCTCTTCTTCGTCTATTTAGTTTTATTTTCCAGGAGAGTTTACTTTTTCTATGAATGACTCTTCAGTTATGCATTCAATACATCATATTGAAATACTGTATTTCTCCCTTTTACATTCAAAGGTCACTCTTTATAATAAGGGTTGGCAGTGATTCTCCCATTGAGACAGTCGCTTTAATTGATATTGTCTCCAAAAATAAAATTGCTTTTTATTAATCAAGTTTTGATGAGAGGCTAGTTGGCCACAAGTCTATGGAAAGAGGTTACATTTTGGCGATCGATCCTCTGGTCTTCCATAATAAATTTAGATCACATAATCGCCCATAGGATTAATTATGGGCTACCTATCCATGGAGTCTCCTATTATTTTAATGATGATGTTTCATCGGCAGTGATATGTCCAAATTCCATAACTTTATGGATGTAATAATTCAAAACTTCTGTCTTAACTAAATGGCAAGGTGTCCAAGCAGTGCTTAAAGTGACAGATTAAGAAAAGTAGATACTTGACTCACCTCAATCATTATGGAAAATAAGACTTTATTTTTTGAAAGAGAAAGCCATGGTGAATCAGTGCACTGTCCTTTACCTATATGGTGCAGTGGACTAACTGTATTGTATTCATGGATCTAGCTGTATATATGCATTTATATACATGCCATTTCACAACATTCTGTCTCATTCTGTCATAACTTGGACAGAACCAGGGGTTTCCAGGGTTTACCCACTCCTCTAATGTTCCCACTTGTATCTGTTTAATCTTTCCCATGCAAGTATTCGTTTATTTTTCATATGGCATCCCATACAGGTAAATTGTTGCTATTAACTTGTGCTGGAAAAAGTGAAACACTGCGCTTGGGGGATATAGAACATGACCTCCACCCCAACACTCAGCAGCCAGGCCTTAATTCCACAGGGGAGCATATGTTAGCACCTCAAGGAATCCTTACTATATATGGTCTCTCCTGTATGGGCATGATGGGCACTTTAAAAGTGCGTGTGTGTGTGTGTGTGTGTGTGTGTGAGTAGTGTGAGTGAGAGAGAGAGAGAGAGAGAGAGAGAGAGAGAGAGAGAGAGAGAGAGAGAGAGAGAGAGCGCACAGCTTGATCCTCTTGCAGCACAGGTGGAGTGAATTCCTATATGCTGCAATTGACCCCACCTGTGCATTCACAAAGACACACATGCAAGCGGTACAAATGGCCTGTTTATGCCCTCCCTCTAACTGCATTGAGCCATTAGTCTCTGTACCCAGTATAAGTCACATTGTTAGCCCAAGCCCCCGCTTACCACATAAAGATGGTACCCAGGCCAGGTGAGGACCAAAACTGGCATAGGGCAAACATAGCCCTCTCTTTATGCATTTCCTGTCTGTCGTCTATACAGCTTCAAGAGAGTTCTGACTCCGGTATAGTTGGAGTACGTTCCTTAGCTTGCTCACCTATTATGCAAATAGTCTCTTCGCTAATTCCCCCATCATAAATGGAGATCCGGTGTTGCAGCTAACAACATACACCCTGTCCAACTCCCTGTCTCATTTAGTTCAAGTTATATGTTCCTGGGAGCACAAGTAACTTACACTGAGGTGCAAAAGAATAATGAAGGAGGATATGGAATGTGTACATAAGCCTCCCATTTCTCTTCACAACCAGTTTATATATAATACAACCAATTCAAGGTGTTCCATCCCACTTTTATAACATTTTGTCTTACACTAGCATGACCAAAACCCAGAATCTAGGGCAGAGTTATGCTGATTGATTTGACTTTTTTGTGATCTCCATTGATCATTGACATGATCGAGTTTTATAAGATTATGCATGAGATGGAGCAGGCAGAGAAAAAAGTACTTTTCTCCCTTTCTCGCAATACAAGAACTTGTGGGCACTCAATGAAATTGCTGAGCAGTTGGGTTAGAAAAGACAAAAGGAAGTACTTCTTCATCCAAAGAGTGATTAACACATGGAATTCACTGCCACAGGAGGTGGTGGTGTCTACAAGCATGGACAGCTTCAAGAGGGAATTAGATAAGCATATGGAGCAGAAGTCCATCAGTGCCTATTAGCCACAAGGTATAGATAGGAACTCTCTGTCTGGGGCAAGTGATGCTCTGTATTCTTGGTGCTTGGGGGGGTCAACAGTGGGAGGGCTTCTAGTGTCCTGGCCCCACTGGTGGACCTCCTGATGGCACCTGGTATTTTTGGCCTCTGGGTGACAGAGTGTTGGACTAGATGGGCCATTGGCCTAATTCAACATTGGCTTCTCTTATGTTCTTATGAGATCTTCCTTTTCACCTTTCTTTCTCTTCATTTCTCCCTTCCTTCCTTCCCCTCCCTCATCTATTTGCTTTTTTTGTTTCTTTCTGTCTGTTTTCCTTCCTCCCCCATTTATTTGCTTTCTGTTTCTCTCTCTCCCTCTACTTCTTTCTTTCTACCTCTTTCATTCTTTCCACCTTTCTTTCTCTCTTCCTTCATTCCTCCCCCTCCCCCCATCTGTTTGCTTTCTTTGTTTTTCGGTCTCTTTCTTTCTCTCTTTCACCTTTCCTCCCTCCTTCCCCCATTTATTTGCTTTATTTCCACCTTTCTTTCTCTTTCTCTTTCTTTTCACCTCATTCATTTTTTCTTTCCACCTCTCTCTCTCTTAGACAAATAAATATCATTAGCAAACAAATATATGTCATTGGACTAATAAGTATCATTATCAACAGGTCTCAGTTTGAGCAGGAGCATGCCAGGGCTGCGCTCCATCAGTAAGAAGCTCAGGGGGCGGGCACATAAGCCCCACCCACTGCTCCCAGCCCTGCCCATTGCTCTCAGTCTAGCCACGAGGAGAAAGCAGCAGGCAGGTAAGTTCCCTGCCAAGCGCTCCTGTCACCTGCCGAGGCGTCCCCGCCACCCTTTACAGGCCCCCCGCGTTTCTCTGCTCACCTGCCGAGGCAGACAGGCAGAGAAAGTCCTGTGGAGTGCACCCCCCCACCTTTCTCTGCTTGCCCTCTGAGGCAGACGGGCAGAGAAAGCCCTGTGGAGTTGCCCCCTGCCTTTCTCTGCTAGCCCACCAAGGCATACAGGCAGAGAAAGCTCTCCGGAGCACCCCCCGCCTTTCTCTGCTCACCCACCGAGGCATATGGGCAGAGAAAGCCCTGCGGAGCACCCGCCCCACCTTTCTCTGCTCACCAGCTCAGCGTGTGGGTGGAGAAAGCCCTCTGGAGTGCCCAGCACCCACCTTAAAGGTGCCACTGAACATAAACTTAATTCTGGTAATGATGGAACTTTCAAAGCTTCCCAAGCCATTCTTGGGGGTGGGGGGAGAAGTAGCATGTAAGCCCCCCACTGGTGTCCCCGGGGCACATGAACAGCCCCCCCCGCCAGCGTCCCTGGGCCACGCAGGAGTGCTACGGCCCGGGGGATGCGCGAACAGCCCCCCACCAGCGTTCCCAGGCCCACACAGAAGCTCTGTGGCCTGGGAGATGTGCAAATAGCCCCCCACTGGCATCTACACCAAAATCACCTTAACTTCTGCGCCCTAGGCAAGGCCAGCTTGTGGTGCCCATGCCCCCCAGGTGATGCCAACCTCCCAGTAGGGCCTGGAGATCTCCCAGAAACACACCCGGAAGGGGGGCGCCGGGCACCACAAACTAACCTCGCCCCTGCCCAGGTCAAGCCCAGCCAGGCAGCTTCCTCTGAGAAAGGGCTCGGGCTGGCCAGGGGTGAGGGTGCCACCATCACCCCTGCAGGCCAGGTGGCGAGCCGAGTGGGGCCTGCAACAGAGCTCGTGGGTGACGGGGAGGAGGCAGGAAGGAGCCTCGTCTCCCTTGCTGGCCCACTTTCAAGGGGTTGGCTGGCCGGCCTTACTTTGCCTTTCACCTGGCCTGACCTCCTGCTGCTGCTGCGGGCTCCTTCCTCCTCCTCCTCAGTTCCTCTGCCGCTGCTCCCCCACCTTCCTTGCGCTGCCGGCAGCCAACAATGGTGGTCCCGGTGGTAGCGGGGAGGGTGCAGATGGGGGGGCACAGTTCAGCGCCAGCGCCCTGCAGGAGAGCCACCACCACTGCGGTGGCAGTCCCAGTGGTGGTGGCGGAGAGGGCACGGAGGGGGAGAGGTACAGTTCGGCGCCAGCACCCTGCAGGAGAGCCACCACCACCACGGTGGCGGTCCTGGCGACGGTGGCGGGCGGGCACAGAGGGGGGGCAGGGGCTGGGTCCAGTTTGGCACCTAAGGGCCGGCCCGTACTCTAGGCGAATACCTAGTTCACCTAGCAGGTGAGCTGGCCCTGTAAGCATGAAATAAGCCATGTACATGGCTGTCATAAGTAGATATTTGTTGTGATGGCTGACTACAGTCCTTGCCATCAGCCAGAGTTGTTGGGTTGAAACAGTCAGTATGTACTTTATACTTTAAGAATCATTAAGAAAAAACACTCATTAAGAAGGAAAAAAAATTCACCAAGTGTACGTTTTGCTATCACTGCAGAATTTATGCTGTAGTAATCCTGTCCTTATTAATATTTGAATTTTGGTTCCACCACATTCTATGCTTGCCATAATTGATTTGGCTCAAGAACTGGCAGTCAGAGGACACTGGTCAGGGCTGACTGGCTGATTCGCAAAGTCCCGCCCATGTCAGCCCCAGTCAGTGTTTTCAGCTCAGTCTGCTCCAGTCCTCCGACAGGAGAGGACCGTCTGGTGTGTGAGCACAAGGACAAGCCCTCAAGGCTGAGGCAAGTGAGAGAAGCCCTTTTCCGCCCCCATACGCCATCCCCTGGGCCTTCTATGGGGCACTAGGCCCAGAGAAGCCTTTTCCGTCCCCCACATGCCATCCCCTGGGCCTTCTATGGGGGCAGTAGGCCCAGAGAAGGCCTTTTCCACACACCCCCACACCATCCCCTGGGCCTTCTGTGGGGGCAGTAGGCCCAGAAAAGCCCTTTTCCACCCCCCACACCACCCCCTGGGCCTTCTATGGGGGCAGTAGGCCCAGGGAAGGCCTTTTCTGCCCCCCACACCATCCCCTGGGCCTTCTGTGGGGGCAGTAGGCCCAGAAAAGCCCCTTTCCACCCCCCCACACCATCCCCTGGGCCTTCTGTGGGGGCAGTAGGCCCAGGGAAGCCCTTTTCTGCCCCCTACACCATCCCCTGGGCCTTCTGTGGGGGCAGTAGGCCCAGAAAAGCCCTCTTCAGCCCCCTCATACCATCCCCTGGGCCTTCTGTGGGGGCAGTAGGCCCAGAAAAGCCCTTTTCCGCCCCCTCACACCATCCCCTGGGCCTTCTATGGGGGCAGTAGGCCCAGAGAAGCCCTTTTCCGCCCCTTCACACCATCCCCTGGGCCTTCTGTGGGGGCAGTAGGCCCAGAGAAGCCCTTTTCCACCCCTCTTCCCTTCCTTTCCCCCCTTTCCTTTCTTCCTCTCTCCTTTCTTTCACTCTTCCCCCTCTTCCTTCCTTCCTTCCTTCCTTCCTTCAACCCTCTCTCCCTTCCACCCTCCCTCCCTTCCTTTCTAGGGCCCGTTGTCTTCCACCACAACGGGCTTTGCTCCCTAGTACTAATATATAGCATTTATCAGTATTCAGTTGTTGTTGTTGTTGTTGGTATTGCTTCTATAAGAACATAAGACCAGTTGTTCACCTAGTCCAACAACCTGTTTCATATAGTGGCCAACCAGTTACCCGGAGGGCCAACAAACAGGAAATAGAAGCCAAGTTGAAATTCATAAGAACATGAGAGAAACCAATGTTGGATCAGGCCAAAGGCCCATCCAGTCCAACACTCTGTCACACAGTGGCCAAAAATACCAGGTGCCATCAGGAGGTCTGCCAATGGGGTCAGGGGGACTCCAGACTGCATCTGAAAGTTGCCATCCTTCACTCCAGCTAAGGATGGATATATTTTTGATGATGTAAAATCCTTCTTGTTCAGGCAAGAGGTTTGGGTAGAGGTCAGATGTGAGAGGAGAGCACAGGATGGTGCACATTCAGAGGAAGTGAAGGTGCATGTTCCGGTCCTGGTTATGAGAATATCTAGAAGAAGATTTGCTTGCTCTTTAACTATAAAGGTATTAGTTTAGAGCTAAAAGCTGATCAAAGCTAAAAGCTACAATGCAGGGAATGAAGCATATCACTGTTAAAAAGAATTTTTGTGTAGCAGATTAATTCTTCAGTGACCTGGGTCAGCCAGTTCATAAAGTTTATGGGTTCCTCAAATCTTGGGCTTTGTTTATATGCTTTATTTATTTGCTTACTTAGTTCATTCCCCAACTTTCTCCTCAGTGGGGCCCCAAAGAGGCTTACACCATTGTCTTCACCTCCATTTTATCCTCACAACAACCCTGTGAGGTAGGCTAGGCTGTGTGTGACTGGCTCAAGGTCACTCAGCCCACTTCCATGGCAGACTGGGGATTTGGACTCTAACCCCTATGCCACGTTAGCTTTCAAATATGCTGAGAAGCAGAAAATGGTTCCATTCTGGTTAAAGACCTCAGGAAAGGAGAAGACCTTTTTTTGCTTAAGAGTCTGGAAAGCTGCTGCACAGAAGGGCAGAGAATCCTCGCACATATGTGTACATGTGCTAGCTGTACCTTGAATCCTCTCTGCTCGGGATGCCAGCCTCCAGACGGGACCTGGGGATCCTGTGGAATTACAACTCATCTCCAGACTATAGAGATAATTTCCTCTGGAGAAAATGGATACTTCAGAGGGTGGACTCTGTGGCATTGTACACCACTGAGGTCCCTGTCCTCTCCATGGTCCAAAACCCAAATTGTTAGCCAAATTGCTCTATTATTTAATAAAGATGGGGAATTATAATTATTAATATGCAATTGGCTTATCTATAGGATCTGACCTTTGTATACCAGAGTTAGAATTCCCAAGCACCCAGGAACAGACACAGAAATTGGGTGGCCAAAATAATGATTTCTTTACTAAATATTCTCAAGCATACACACAATATTCACACAATATAGCACTAAGGAAGTAGAGGTGATTGATGGGTTATAGAGGGGTGATACAACCTGTTCAGATGTGCAGAGGTCCATGGATTCTGGCCTAAACTCAGAGAGTTCAGGGGTGGCCTGCCATTTTGGATCATGGCAGAAAACACACACTCTAAGGCCATCTGTGTGCTGGGATATAGGCACTGGCAAAGAATGCAGGCCAATGGGTGGCCCTGGGGGCTGGTCTCAGGTGAGAACAATAGATTACCTGGACCAATGATGGGTCCCAGAGGTTTGTGATGCCAGTAGGGGCAGACCTTAGGTATGACCAATGAACTTCCAGAGAGGCAGGGTCTGGATTTAACAATAGAAGCCAGGTGTTGGGTAGCTAGTTAAATGGATTATCTGACTCACTAATGGTCCTGGCCTGGGGTGGACAAAAGATGGGAGCCGTCCCTGATTAGCATCAGGAAGGGTCGTTAAATATTTGAATGATTGATTGGTTTATCCTGGTATCTTGAGGGACAGAGGCAAGAAAGACTAAGAATTTACACTTAGAACACAAAAGGCTGGGTGAGGTGCTGGAGAGTGCCAGGCGGCTTCTAAAGACTTACCTCTGGAACTCATTGTTATTCCATAAACATAATCTCTGCTGGGTGGAGGGGGAATACTGGAGGCTTGCTCTGAGGTCACCTTATGAAACCTGAATATGAAATCTTTTTGCAGACCACTTGCAGCCCAACTCTGTGGTCAAGCTGAGAGTGCCTGGCTTTTTGGACTTCAGGTTAGAAAGTAGGGCACCCCTGTTTTGGGGCTACCCAAGTGCCTCTGGTAACAATTCCCCCCTTGAAGCCGTCTTTAGGCGTGAGCCAAGATGGCTTCACTTCAAATGATGTTTCACTGTCATTGGAGTTCCATATGACCAGAAAAGAAAGGACAGCCGAACAAGGTTAGAGAGAGAACTTACAGGGGAAAGTCTCGGTGAGGGAGTCAGGCATACCGGCTATAAAAATATATCTTTCTGGGAACCAAAAGGAAAAATTAAAAAAAAATGTTTTAAAATAGGGAAGGGTGAGTGCCTCTGTGTATGTGTGTGCAGGGACCTTCTGCGCATCTTCCAGGGAGACATGACAACTGTACATAATGCTACCTATAGCAAATCTAAGTAGAAATACTTAATGAAGGCTTCTAATTATTATAAAGCAAAAGAAAATGCAAGACATCCTAATAATTCTAAAAACTTATA
The DNA here is from genome assembly GCA_029375565.1 of Gekko gecko. NCBI lineage: Eukaryota > Metazoa > Chordata > Lepidosauria > Squamata > Gekkonidae > Gekko > Gekko gecko. The sequence goes on along the minus strand of JAPDNY010000001.1, from coordinate 73,828,530 downwards.
AGCTAAAAACATATCTAACTCAAAGGTAATTGCTTACCAAAATTCCTAAACAATTAGACAAATACAGAAAGTAAAAATTGTTGGGTTAAGCAAACTTAAAGCAGAAAGTTAACTAAAAGCAATGCAAATGCTATGCTGGAAGAATTGAGAATGAATGTGTGTAAAAGCATGATTATAAAACATTTAGAACATGTGAGCAATAACACATGAAAATGACATGGACCAATAAATGAATACAGTCAGTGATACAAATCAATTTGAACTTCAGTTAAACATTACAGATAAATGTGGGTAAGGAACATTGATACATTTTTGAAACCACCACCCCTAGGTACCCAAGTTGACAGAAGGCACAGGCAATCTGAGCCTTGAGTCAATTCTTGGGTCCCAAAGTAATAACTGGGTGGGTGCCATGAGGTATTTGCAGCTGGTTGTGAGAGTTGCCTGCCCTTGAGGTGGCATCCAATGTCCATGAGATGGTTTGCAAGCAATTTGCAGAGGCAGCAGTGGCTGGAGGACCAGAGAAGGCAGCTGGTAAATTGGCAGGTCCTTTGCTGAAACTGGAGCAAAGGCTTTAAATTAGGAGGAGACTTGAGTGCGCAGCAAATAGGGAGCAATGGCTTTGGCAAGACCAGCAGGTCTGTAGGCTGAACAGGAACTTTGGAAAGTTTTTGATGCATATGCATAGCAGGAGTATTCTCCAGGTACAATTGGAAATAGCTGAACGTTCAGTTTTTATTATGGTGACCAGAGCAGAGTTCCAGGTGAAGATGTGCACAGTTTGAAGGCGCCAAGAAGTTATAAAAAAATGGCCAAACAAAAGAACGTTTTTAAAAAAATGAAATTAAGTTGCCATGGCTATTGTAGAAAAAGTTGGAGCCCCCAGGGAAACTGCCGGCTTATGGGGGTGGGTCATACCCCAAAAACAAAGCTAACAAAAAGCTGGAAAGCAATAGTTATTAACACATATAAAACAAACAGTTCCTATAATAACTTATAAGGTGTGCCTTTATTATTAGGCATAAGACTTCAGTTGCAGGTTCAGATTTTCCATTCCTGCAGATGTGAAAGAACTTGAGAGCAAGATCAGCAGAGTTTTGCATGGCTAGGAGGAAGCTGTGGCCATGCAGGAATAAAATTTAAAAAGGAAAATAAACTTAAAATAGTAAGGTACTGATTGTGCACCTCCAAAGAAGAGGCCCTTTCTAGGGTATGTAGAGAACTGGGCTGTTGGCACAGTATCTCAGGCATAAAACTTGTGTTAGAAATATAACTCTGTGCATGCACAGAATGTAGACAAAGCAAAGATAAAAGAATATAGCATGAGTGGCAGAGCTTTTTTTTTTTTTATCAAGTATCTGGTTTATAGACTGGATTGAAAATCCAAGACAAGAGACTAAGCAGGAGCCCTTGATAAGGCTCACAGAATTCTTTATGGCTTAAGAAGTCAGCCAACAAGATCACAACACATACATATCGAACACTGCATAAAATCAACTCTGTGAGGCATTGCACTTTTCTCCAGCGACACTGACTTCAGTATTCTGGAGAAAGGCTGTAACTTTGGGGGATCTCCAGGGCCCACCTGGAGGGTGGCACTCCTGCAATAGTGGCTGCATTTTAGTTTTTCAGGGAGCCTTCATATTTGCTCCTCTTAACTGATGCTACTGTGATCATACCTATAAAAAACAAACATGAGAATATATGCTCCATTTTCATCCAGGCATTTTTCCTAAATGGAGAGGTCTCTCAGATAGACTGCCTCTGTCTGAGGAGGCTTTATCACAAACTATGTGCCACATGGCCAATTTTGAATTTTCCATGAGTCTCAAAAGATTTTAGCAGAATTGCTGCTGTGATTCAAAAAAGTTTGGGGGGTAGAACACAAAATTTTACCACTGACTCCCCCCTTGAATCTTTTGGGGTGTGGGGTGATGTTAAAAAACACCAAAGAAACTTTTCTCCCTCTCTGGCTGCAGAGGGAAAATACTCTTAACAAAAGAGGGAGGTGCAATTGTTACCCTCTGAGTTTGAGATGGGCCATTAATTACCAGGAACCTTCTTATCTTGTGCCCCTAGCTCTTTGGTTATGCAAAATTTACACAAGGGGAACTGATCAGCCTCCTGCCCTGATGGGGGATTACAGGAGGACTTCTTTAGTATTTAACTTCTTTTGTCAGGTAAAGCTGAAGTTGGGCTCAATTTTTTTCTTTTCCCTCAAGGGCAGCTGAAAGGAGAGAGTCTGCCTGGGTTCTGCCAAGCAGCACTACTTCAGTTTTCGCTGCACTGGAAGCTGGAGGCTCTACTTTTGTGCCCAAAATGAAGATTTTGCTGCTTCTTGCAGACATGGGGAACTAACGCACTGCTGGGGCTCAAAAGTTTAAAATGTGCCACTTAAAACTATGTTTGCCCCTCAGTTACTTCTGTTTAAACAAAAGATTTCCAAATAACATGGCATTCTTCCAAAACATATAAAAGGGGCAGCCTTTAAAGGCTTGTTATTATGATACCAAACAAAGACAATACATTGGACATACAGAGGTTTCAGATGGAAGAAGGTTATGCAAGGGTGGAGGAGGTTCCCCCTTTTCCCAAGTGTTCCAAGTGAACTATAGCTGCCTAAGGCTATAATTCTGAGGAGTCTCCAGGTCCTACCTGGAAGGTGGCGTCCCAATGGACTATTGGGAATTTACAGAAAGACTGAAGCTTAGGAGCTTCCATTTTCAAAATAAAAGTTACATTTCTTATTTTAGAATTTCCCTGCTGTTCATGCCCATTTAGGTTTGGGAAGGGGAAAATAACTTCTCATTTTCTTTTTTTTTTTGGGGGGGGGCTGCTAAATTTTCCTGATTAGGCACTCTTTTGGCTGTTTTAAACATGACTGAAATTGATCCAGTTCTCTCCCAAAAGCATTTGGGAAGAGAATGGGATTTCTAGAATTCTATATTTTAAAAGGTAAAACCAGAGGTACAGAATTTTCTCAATTTCTCTCAATTATGCCAGTAATTATAGAAAGATTATTTCTGATGCTACATCTGTATTACACTTCATTTCTCAAGCATTTAAACATGTTTTGGGAATTTTGGTGACATAGCTGCACTGTTTTATAACTACTGGATTCATGTTCTTTCTGGGTCCTGAGTTCTGCAGCTAAGGTTCTTTACTTATATTAAAGTTAGATATTTTGGACTCATTGGTCTAGTTAAGCTTTAAGTAAGGTTGCCAGGTCCCGGTGGGAGATTCCTGGAGAGCTAGGCTGAGGTCTGAAGAAGGATGGAGACTCCAATGGGGTAAAAGCCATAGAGTCTTCCCTCTCCCTCAAACACTCATTTTCTGCAGAGGAACTGGACTCTGCAGCCTGGAGATTTGCTGTAACTTCAGGAGACCTCCAGGTCTTGCCTGGAGGCTGGCACTACCAAAGGGAGATGCTATTCTCTGGGCAATAAGCTAAGGGATGAGGTTTTTCCCTTTTTTTCTAAATTCTTTCCACAGGGAAGTCCTGTGTTCACTCCATTTCTTGCCCAGTTTGGGGTTGGAATGGGGGAAGGTTTTACTTTGGGCATTCACTGTCTTATTTATTTTGCCCCAGCCATTAAGTGGCTGTACTTTATAACTGCTTCTGTTTCTATACTGGGAGTTGGCCTGGTCTTTCCTAGAAGCTTGTGGGCCATTTTAGGGCTCCTGTTTTCCTAATTTTTTTTTGTTTTGCCTTACTATTGTCTTGGTTTTAACATAAGCTACAGAATTCTCACTATTCTGTTCAGGATTACAGGAATTTTAGGGATTTTTCTTTTCTTTTCTAAGAGTTCTAGCAGCATCACATGGGGTGCAAATGCAACCAGGGTCTCAAGCTGCTGTTTCAGGGGAATTTAATCTCAGCATGGCAAGACTGGTGAATTACTTCTGCCTGCTGGTTTTTACTTAAGAGGCTAGGGAGCAAGGCAGTTTGATTTCTAAAAAGACTGCCTGGCATTGTGTATATTCTGTTACAATTCTATCACCCTTTTCAGTTCTCCTTCCCTTTGGGAAAGGGGAATTTGAGAGAGAGGATCTTGATTACAAGGTCAGACTTTCTCTTGTTTTTAACTTAGCATTTTTGCCTAACTTCAGATTCTCGGATCTGAGGAACAAACTTACTTTACAAACCAAAATGGCCAATGGCCACCAAAGGGAAAAAGACCCTGATTCCTGGGGTCTCCCTGACTTCAGATTCTCGGATCTGAGGAGAAAACTTATGTTACAAACCAAAATGGCCAGTGGCCACCAAAGGGAAAAAGACCCTGATTCCTGGGGTCTCCCTGACTTCAGATTCTCGGATCTGAGGAGCAAACTTAAGTTACAAACCAAAATGGCCAATGGCCACCAAAGGGAAAAAGACCCTGATTCCTAGGGTTTCCCGAGCTTCAGATTCTCAGATCTGAGGAACAACCTTATGTTACAAACCAAACTCGGTCAAGGGCCACCGAGCAAAAGGGAGAAGACCCTGACTCCAGGGGCTTCAAAGTCCATGTGGGATGCTGGTGTGCAGCTACCCACACACAAACACAATTTTTCCTCAAAGGAACCCTCCAACCACGGAGAAGCTCCTTTTCTCACTAACCATTTTTACTTTAAAAAGGGAACTATTTTTCTGTTTGCTCCCCTGTACTATAGTTACCAAAGAGGAAGGAATTCTGCTCCCTCCCTTAAACTACACTGACAAAAAGGAAGAAATTCTCCTCCCAAGGGCAATTGCCCTTCTTCACTAACCACTTCTCAAAACGGGGCACGTTACTCTTTGTGCGGAACATGGCAGCTAGCTTCCTATTTACCTTGAGGAAACCTTTTTAACTCTAAAGGTGCCTGTCTGGGCTGTGTGCCTAGACCTGCACGTGGACAGGGAATTTCTTTACTCCCCGTTCCTGGACTGACCTTCTCAGTCCTGGAAAAGGGCACCTAGTCTATTTAGGTTTTGGGAAGGAGAGTGATCAGCTGCTCGATTCCCTAACGGGGTGACCTATTGAACCCGTTTCTGGAGGGTTTTGAGCTCTCGGCTCTGACCGGTGAACCACACCAAACCGGTTTAGGTTTTGAGCTTTCTACGCTCTATAGCAGGGAACACCATTAAACCTGCAGAGTTTTGGGCTTCTCTGGCCCTAGGCTGGCATACCCCAAACCAGCAGGGTTTCTCGAGACACTGTGTCTCAGCGAGCTATCCCCCGAACTCGCACTGACTCACGCTCTAGCCGTGAGGCAAAGCAAAACAAAAATGGCTTCCAAGGCTGGAAGGGATGCAGAGTCGCAGCTCTTTACCGAGCACGTCTCTCAGTTGTTGTGGCTGGTAGGTTTGGGCGGGAAAGTGGATGGCGTAGGGAGATGTTGATGCCGGCTATTGCCCTACGCTATCGTTCTCAGGTCCCACCCATGAGATAGACCGAGAGTTGGCCTAGGAAGGGCCATAGAAGGGGAGTGAAAAGGGAACAGCCAACCCAGAATAGCCACACATGCATACAGAAACCAATCACACAAATCTAAGCTGGGTGTTCTTGGGAAACCGTCCTCCTACGTCTGCCTGCCTGAAAAACATGTGTGTCAACTCACATGTTTCCAGACATGCAGGGCCTGCCGCGCATTCTCCACCATTTTGTTAGCCAAATTGCTCTATTATTTAATAAAGATGGGGAATTATAATTATTAATATGCAATTGGCTTATCTATAGGATCTGACCTTTGTATACCAGAGTTAGAATTCCCAAGCACCCAGGAACAGACACAGAAATTGGGTGGCCAAAATAATGATTTCTTTACTAAATATTCTCAAGCATACACACAATATTCACACAATATAGCACTAAGGAAGTAGAGGTGATTGATGGGTTATAGAGGGGTGATACAACCTGTTCAGATGTGCAGAGGTCCATGGATTCTGGCCTAAACTCAGAGAGTTCAGGGGTGGCCTGCCATTTTGGATCATGGCAGAAAACACACACTCTAAGGCCATCTGTGTGCTGGGATATAGGCACTGGCAAAGAATGCAGGCCAATGGGTGGCCCTGGGGGCTGGTCTCAGGTGAGAACAATAGATTACCTGGACCAATGATGGGTCCCAGAGGTTTGTGATGCCAGTAGGGGCAGACCTTAGGTATGACCAATGAACTTCCAGAGAGGCAGGGTCTGGATTTAACAATAGAAGCCAGGTGTTGGGTAGCTAGTTAAATGGATTATCTGACTCACTAATGGTCCTGGCCTGGGGTGGACAAAAGATGGGAGCCATCCCTGATTAGCATCAGGAAGGGTCGTTAAATATTTGAATGATTGATTGGTTTATCCTGGTATCTTGAGGGACAGAGGCAAGAAAGACAAAGAATTTACACTTAGAACACAAAAGGCTGGGTGAGGTGCTGGAGAGTGCCAGGCGGCTTCTAAAGACTTACCTCTGGAACTCATTGTTATTCCATAAACATAATCTCTGCTGGGTGGAGGGGGAATACTGGAGGCTTGCTCTGAGGTCACCTTATGAAACCTGAATATGAAATCTTTTTGCAGACCACTTGCAACCCAACTCTGTGGTCAAGCTGAGAGTGCCTGGCTTTTTGGACTTCAGGTTAGAAAGTAGGGCACCCCTGTTTTGGGGCTACCCAAGTGCCTCTGGTAACAAAATCTCCAGGAGTTTCCCAACCTGGATCTGGCTACCACAGCCCTTGCTGGTGGCCTGAAGGACCTGGCAAGCCTACTCTCTGCCCATGAAAATTATACAAATTAGAAATTGAGTGACCTGAAAATGTTACACTGGGGAGATGAGCTGGAACTACTGATCACATATCCTATCTGAGCTTCCCTCTCAAGCTCTCCAAATGTCCTCCACTTATTTCTTCACATTTATTTATTTAAAACATTTCTATGCTGTCATTCCAGCACCTTGAAATGGGCCCAGAAGCAAATTGGGAGCCAGTGTAGACAGAACATAAGTGGAGTGATATGGTTTCTTGGACCCAATTCAGTCAAAATTCTGGCCATAGTATTGTTTCCGTCCCCTGGTTTATGAAAACTCTCCTTTCATTCCTTCAGACTACCTTCTCTACTTTCAAACTGTTAATTGTTAGCAAAGTAGTAAATTGTGGAAGTAGTGGGACAAGCAAAATAGGAGCTGATAGAGGAAAATGCAGCTATAACCCAGGGGTCTTTTTGGGGGGAGTGCACTGGAGCGCCGCTCTGGGAGCCCTGCAGCAACAACAAATGGCAGTTCCAGCAAGCCCCGCCCCCACCGGTGTCCCCAGGCCGCACCGAAGCACTGCGGCCCAGGGGACGCACGAACAACCCCCTGCCAGAGTCCCCGGGCCGCAGCGCTCCTGCGGGGATGCACGAACAGTCCCCCACCAGTGTTCCCGGGCCCACGCAGAAGTGCTGTGGCCTGGGGGACACGCGAACAGCCCCCCCCACTGGCATCCCCAGGCCGCTACAGCTTGGGGGAGGCCGGAGAGCCCCACCGCCGTGTCCCTTGGGCCCGCGCAGGAGTGCTACAGCTCGGGGGATGTCAGGAGAGCCCCGCCGCTGGATTCCCTGGCCCCTGCCAAAGTGGTAAGTTAGGGATCTGCGGGGGTGGGGGTGGCGGGGGCTTAATGGGGGTGGGTGGGAGACCCTCCGTCCCTCCATCTCTTTGCCATCTTTCTCTTTCCCTCCATTCTTCCTTCCTTCCTCTCTTTTCTTCCTTTCTTTCTCTTTCCCTTCTTTTCCTTCCTCTTTTCCTCCTTTCCTTCTCTCTTTCTTTCCTTCTCTCCTTTCCTTCTCTCCTTTTCCTCTTTCCCTCCTTCTTCCCTTCTCTCTTTCTTTCCCGCCTTCTTCTCTTCTTTTTCCTCCTTTCCCTGTTTCTCTTCTTCTTTCCTTCTCTCTCTTTCTTTCCCTCCTTCTTTCCTTCTCTTTCTTTCCCTCTTTCCTTCCTTCTTTTCTTCTCGCTACTCTCTCTCTTTCCTCCTTCTGTGGCCCAACTCTAGTGAGAAGGGGTTTAAAGTTTAAACCCCTTCTCTCTTCACTGCCTCCCCCAGGCCAGCTGGGAAGGCTTTTGAAGATGCCTCCCTCCCTTTTGCTTCCCCTTCTGACATCACTTCCGGTGATGTCAGGGGGTGTGGTATATGCTAATAGCCTAGTAGCTCATTCGCACACCACATGCTAATGAGCTCCTGCAGGTCTTTTTCTATGAGAAGACCCCTGGCTGTAACACCTGCAAGAACATTCTATTGTCTGGCCTGATTAATTGCAAATTGTGCATGCCCAGACCTCTTGCAAAACCAGCACTAAGTTCCACCTCAAGACCTGCTTCTTTATCAAAGTGTCAGCCCTAACTGACTGAAGAAGGCCTTTGCATCTATGGTGGCTGCCTTGTCCAAATTGTGTAACTTTAACCATACAGCAGATGCCCCCTTCAGAAAGTCTGAATTCCTCATACTTGGTGTAACATCTGGCAAGTGTTCCTTCATGCTACAAGCACCTAATGGACAGATGCATTAGCTCTGCTGGTTTAGGAAGGAGATTTAGTGCTTTGTGCTTTTGAAGCAGTTTTTCTCCATGTAGGCTCACCAGCTCTGAGTTGGGAAATACCTGGAGATTTTTGGGGTGGAGCCTGAGCGGTGGGTGTTGCCTTCTGACATTTCCGGTGATGTCAGGGGGTGTGGCATATGCAAGTAAGTTATGCTAATGAGCTCCTGCAGCTCTTTTTCTATGAAATGACCCCTAATTATCAATATCTGTTTTTACCCTTTTTTATTTTTGACAGTCTCACTTAATGTTAATAAAAAGCAAATCTGCATATTTTTGATAAAAATATGTGTATAATATTTGTTCACGTCTTGCAGCTCTCAAACATCTGACATTTATTTTATGTGACTCTTACATTAAGCAAGTTTGGCTACCCCTGGTATACCCCATTGTAGTTGCTTGAGTACACTAGCTGCACTGTGCCAGAGTAAAAGGCTTTTAGATGGGATGATCCTGGCTGACTTGCATAGCTTGTACTAGAAGACAAGATTGTACTTTTTATCTGAATATTTTATATTAATGAAAATCAGCTGATTTCTGTAAGTACTTACATCAGACCACATATACACAAAACCATCCATATATACTAGCCTTGTGAACAGCATACATAGCTGTTTTTAATCCTATATTGTTTTGTGAAATTGTGAAATTAAGCCTGTAAGTCAAAAATTTAATAAAGTACAGGAACAATATAACTGAACTGGAAGCTCTGAAATACAACAGAAGTGACCCCAAGGTGCTATATTTTTGCAGGATTTCAAATTAAATTAATAGCTTTTTACCAACTGAGTCCTTGGATCATTAGTCTCTAGAACAGAACAGTTTACTTTTTATCCGTGCTGTCTAATATATATTTTTATTTATGAGACACCTTTGCTTTGAAGTAAATTTGCAATTTCTTCTTCACAAAATTGCCCATTATTCATTGTCCAAATGCAGAGGAAAAAGAGGGGGACACACAAACACCCCAATATGCTATTTGATTGACTTGTCCTGTTGCAGAGTCTGCACCTACTGTGAAATGAAGTCATGGAGGAAAAAGTGGAATAATTTAACTTTTTTATTTGTAAAGATAATCAGGGTTTTCTGATTACATCTTAACTTCATAAATGTTAAATAACCTATCAGCATCTAGTTGTTGTAAATTATGAAAAGGAGTATTGCTGGGAATATTAACCAACTAAATCCTTGTTCTTTAGTGAACATGAAAATGCGTTATGGCAGGTTGTCATTGTGCTCACGGTAACTTTGACACCAAATAACAAAACTGCCATTTGCACTTAGGGTAAATTGGTTGACTTGTGCTTTTACTGTTCCTTTTATTCTGACACAAATTTATGAATTCTGGAACTAACCAAGTCGTGTGGTTTCCCAGCTGACTTTAACAAATCTGCCCATTTCATTCCATTCACTCTTCAAAACATCACTGTAGTAGTTTCAGACTTGAAACAGATATTTTTAAACCTGTGAACTATTCTGACTTCCACATTTCCTATGCACATTTACTTCTCTCATTTTCAAAGGTATCAGTGACTGAAGCAGATTTGTTATAACAGCATAAGGCAAGTGTAGCAAATAGTGGTGTGCATTTGGATCTATCCGAGCTGAAAATTTACCCGAAAAATAACTTGTTGGTATATTTTGACTTCCTAAATGTCTCTGGGTTTTCTTGGGGAAAATGGGGTGGGGGAATTCCAGAGAAAATCCTGGATATATCTGGGAATTTCGGGTAGATCTGAAAACAGTGGAGCAGCAGGAGCAGATTTCTCCCACCCAGGTCCATAGCCAGGATTTTGTGGCTTGTTGGACAATTTTTTTGTCTAGTGGGGCTGAAGTTCTCAGTGCAGAAAGAAAAGCCAGAATGCTGAGGATTATGACACAGCTACTCTTCTTTTTCTGAGTCTTTTCAAGCTATCTATTCCACATAGGTGTTCTTATGCTAGCAGTCACCCTTTGCCTATTAACCATTTAGCCAAAAGAAAGCTATTACCAGGATACATCCCTAAACTGCAAGCTGTCAACCACTTTAGATGACAGTTTTCAGCTGTTGCAAGTTAATCAATTCTGCCAGTCTGAGCAACAGTTCTGATAACAAGCTGGCAGGTGGAGGTGATGGCCTTTATAGTCAAGAAAGCCAACACTTATGCAGAAAAACTCTCTTAAAGGAGACCAGTTTCTTGACACAGAGTTGGAAGGGATCCTAGAGGTCACCTACTCCAATCCCCTTGCTCAGTGCAGGAACTAGTCAACTCTGCTTAAAGGAATGCCTGCCTTTTGGTGTAGTGGTTAAGTGTGTGTACTCTAATCTGGGAGAACCGGTGTAACAGTGTTAGCCAAATTGCTCTATTTTAAATATAGCAATTGGTATTATTATTATTATGGGTTCTCGCCTGTATATACAGAGAATGCTGCTGCTTTGTAATGGTTCCCAGTAAAAGACACAGAGACCAGGTATAATTAATAAAATATTATTTTACTGAATATAATCCTTATTTATCCATTCACAAACACACAAACAGTATTCAAACATTCACACACATAAAATAGAACTAAGAAAGCAGAGGGGATTGATGGCTTATGGAGAGGTGATACTACCTGTCAGATGTGCAGAAGTCCATGAAGAAGGATTGTGGCCTAAACCCAGAGGGTTCAGGGGTGGACTGCCATTTTGGCTCATGGCAGAGACACACACTCTAAGGCCATGCGTCTGCTGGGATATACCCACTGTAAGACAATGCAAACCAATGGGTGGCTCAGGGGGCTGGTCTCAGGTGAGAACGAAAGATTTCCTGGACCACTGATGAGTCCCAGGGGTGTGTGATGTCAGCAGAGGCAGGGTCTGGATTAAACAATAGAAGCCAGGTGTTGGGTAGCTAATTAAATGGATTATAGGACTTGCTGGCCAGGTAAACAAAAGGTGGGAGACTTCCCTGATTGTCCCTGATTAGCATCAGGAAGGGTTGTTAACAATTTGAATGCTTGATTGGGTCAAATACTTATTGGCTATGCTGTAGGTTGGATACCTGGGGGCTGGACAGAGGAAGCTGGCTGGCAGGCAGATGATCTCTTCAGGTAGCTGATGGCTCTTCTATTGTTCATGTATATGGCTCAGGTGGGGCAGGCACTTAATCCCATCATGCAAACGACTGGCAGAGGGAAAAGTCCTTTGTCTGCTGTATGGCCTTTAATCCATGTATGTGACATGCGGCAGGTATGCAATGGAGTCCCTCAGAGTAAAAAGACAACTTTTCCCTTACTCTATGGCTTCTCCCTTGGCATCCATTTTACAGTCTAGCAAGTACACAGACCATGTGGCAACTGCAAGCAGTCCATAGCAAAGCCCCATAATGGCATCGGGGCTAACAACAGGCTGGATTCACCCCCTGGCCAGAGTAACCCCGGCTAGAATAACCCCTGCTGGGCCAGGCCAGAGTAACCCCAGGGGTAAATCCAGACTAACCCCTGCCAGACAAACCTCTGCCGGGCTCTGTTGACTAATGAGATTGGATTCATACCCCATTTTTCGCTACCCAGAGGAATCTCAGATTGGCTGACAAGTTTCTCACAGACCTCAAACCCTCAGAAGCTGACACTGTGCTGGTTACAATGACATTTAACTTACCACTCTGTATTGGGGACTGTGAGACCCAGGTTCAAATAGTTTGGCATAGGCAACTTTACACCCGAGGGGTTACTTTGGCCCATGGTTACAGGTTGTTGTGTTGTGCAGTTGGGGTAACTCTGGCGTGGCCCGGCAGAGGTTTGTCTGGCAGGGGTTAGTCTGGATTAACCCCCGGGGTTACTCTGGCCTGGCCCAGCAGGGGTTACTCTGGCCTCCGGGGTTATTCTAGGCTAGGCCAGAGTAACTCCGGGGTTACTCTGGTCGGGGGGTGAATCCGGCCTGTTACACCGGGTTTGATTCCCCACTTCTCCACTTGTACCTGCTGGATGACCTTGGGCAAACCATAGTTCTGGCACAGCTGTTCTTGAAAAAAGAGCAGTTTCTGTCAGAGCTTTCTCACCCCCACCTACCTCATAGGTTGTCTGTGGGGGGGGAGGACTTTGTAAGCCGCTCTGAGACTCCTTTGGGTAGTGAAGGGTGTGGTATAAATCCAATCTCTTCTTCTTTAAAAAATGCTTACAAATGATTGGAAAAAGCATTTACAGGAGAAATTCTTGTGGTGGGGCTTTTGGGCACTGTACCACTTTAAGAAAGTGGTAGAGCCCCCAAAAGCCCCATCATAGCTGATAGCTCCCTAACCAGTGCAGCTTTGAGCTGCCTTCTCCTAATGCCCAGTTTAAACCAGGCAGCAGGAGAGGGCAGCCCAGTAAGGAGCTCTCAACTTCCCACTGACTCAGCTAATCTTGGGCTGGCTTCTCTTCCAGCCTGGTTTAAACTGGTTTAAACCTGGTGGCAGGAGAGGGCAGCCCAGCCACAATCACTGTGCCTGAGGGGAACCTATCACTACCTGCAGGTGCAGCTCTGTGCTGCCTTTTCCTGCCACCAGGTTTAAACTGGGTAGCAGGAGAGTGCAGCCCATCCAGGATCGCTGTCCCTGTGGGGAGCTGATAGCACTGCTTTCTCCTGCCATCCATGGAACATTACTGCTACATAGGGGTGTGCAATTTTTTTTTTTACTGGTATTTTTCAGTTCGGGTCTATTGGACCCGAAAAAAAATTCAGCATTCCTGAAAAATCCTAGATCCAAATACTGGTATTCGGATCCAGGATTGTTAGGAAATCCTGAATTTTGGAGGGTCCTACAGACCCAAACTGAAAAATGCCGGTAAAAAATACCAGTCTGATCCTGAAGCCCAGTTTACCTCGTTTGTTGTCAAAACCCAGGGCTTTTTTTGTAGCAGGAACTCCTTTGCATGTTAGGCCACACGCCCCTAATATAGCCAATCCTAATGAGTTTCTGCTGTTGGATGTGGCCTGTTATGCAAATAAATTCTTGCTGGGTGTGGCCAACTAAGGAGCCAGCTGGAACTGCATTCCTGTGCATTCCTGCCCCAAAATAGCCCTGCTTATTAGTGTGCTTAGTACCACCCTCAGGCATTATTTGCTCATGAAGTCAAGAGTCTGACAGTACCTAGCATATTTTTATTCCACTACTACTCCAAGAAGCTCAAGGTGGTATACACTGTTGTCCTCAACTCAATTTTATTCTTACAATGAAAAAGTGAGGCAGGTTAGCTTGAGAAGAGTTACTGACCCACGGTCTCCAAGTTGGTTTTCGCAGGTAGGGATGTGAACCCTGGTCTCCTCAGCCTAGTCTAACATAAATATACCACATTGGCATTGACAGTTTATTTTTAAATAACTTCCCAAGGAAGCCTGAACTCAGCAAAATAGCACCTCCTTTGGAATCTGTTGTCTAAAGTGACTGATGCTTCTGGATTCATAGAACTGGCAGGTGGATTCCCACTCATTTGAGAAGCCTACTCACTGCTCCAGTCTTTCCATATCAGCCCAAACAACTTCCTAAGATTGTAGTGGATATTGTGATGATGCCCATGCTGTCCTGAGTTTCTTCAGAAAAACCATGATACCAACGTTGACATATGGGATTGTGGAATATCAGGCCATGTTGTCTCATACTTTAATCAAATGGTTGAAAGCACAGGTCATGTTGGAGTGTGCTTAGAGCAGGGGTGTTTTTTGTGGGGAGCGCACCGGAGCACAGCTCCGGCAGCTCTGGAGCCAAGCCCCGCCCCCAGCCAGCGTCCTGGAGTCTTTCAGGCAGCCGAATGTCAATTTCAGCTCCATTATATCTTATGGGCCATTGAAGTCAATGGTGAAAACATAGGGTATATTCTGGGGGCTGGAGGGGAGGGGGTTTGAGGGAGAGGCTTCAAACTCACAGCGTAGCTTATGGAGCCTCTCCCCAAGATACCCACCAAGTTTCAAGAACATTGGACCAGGGGGTCCAATTCTATGGGCCCCCAAACAGGTTACCCCCATTCTCTCCATTGCCAGAATATTAGTAGCTAAATATTGGAAGTCAGATGGATTACCAGTAAAAGACAATACTGACTTTGATGGACCAGGGGTCTAATGCAGTATAAGGTGGCCTCATGTGTTCAAAATTGAATCAGAAGATACCACTGAGAACATCTCTACCCATATGCCTTTAGATGAGCCAGAGAGTTGGCAAGCAGTGAGTACCATGTCTCCCTGCTTATCTCCCACAACCTAAACCCTGCCATTCTCATATCTTCTGCTTTCATGTACTACCTCAATATCTTAAGACCTGTAGCAACAATTGGCCAACCTCTACTTGTGGTACAAAGCAACAGCATACTAGGTACCAAATATAACAACCCTCTCCTACAGACCCCACAACCCACCACTCCAGATCGGCTGTTCTTCTGCTAAAAGAGCTCAAAAGGAACTCCCCCCAAAAGCTAGAGGAATGGTACTAATTACTGAAGAAAACTAATTTTTGTATCCTACAGATTGATAGAGTTAGGAGGGAAAGCAGTATAGCCCAATCTTGTCAGATCTCAGAAGCTATGCAGGGTTGGTACTTGGAAGGCATATTGCCAAGGAAGACTCTGCAGGGGAAGGCAATAGCAAACCACCTCTGCTTCACACTTGCCTTGAATGCCCCTTGCTGGGGTTGCCACAAGTCAACTGCCATTTGATAGCACTTTACACATATACACAGATTGATAGAACAGAAGTACATACACCATTCTCATGTCATCTGTTAACGGCACACTTGGAATTCAGGACAGTTGGAGTATTTCAAGCTGATTTGCATGCACATGCTAATCATTTGATGTCTCATTACTTGATGACGTATCTTTGATTGATTTCAGCCAACAGTGTGATAGTCATCCATTGATAAGAATTGTGTTTTGGTTGGTATTGAGAGTTCTGCCTGGGGAGATAAATCTCTGATGGCTGATGTACAAATGCAAGTGATTTTGAAGTGCTGAACACGCAAGTGTAAATGTGATGCAAATATTAGAAAATATGTTTTAAATGTTGTGCCTCTGATACATACAGAGCTCTCGTGTATGCCAGAAGCCCACAAATCAAAAATGTTGCATCTGTTCTACAGCAATTATCCTGTGCAATTTTGTGTTTTACAACAGGATTGTTTAAGACCAATGTGCCTTTGAAATACAACATATTACTAAATGCTGGCAGTATCTCGCCCCTTATAAATTCAGTTGGGCAGCCAAATTTTGCTCTTTTGAATGGTCTGGATCCATACACGCAATATGAGATAAGGATACAAGCCTGCCAGGATGGTAAGACGTTAAGTAATTCTCTTTTGTGATCAGCAGACAGTGCAGTTTTGCAAAATAGATTCTGTTCAGCAAAACAGATAACATCTTATTTCAAAATTGAAGTGAAATGTTTACCTAGTAAAAGCAAACCCTGGCACTGAGTGGTGCATTTTACATTTCTCCATATTATATCATGAATATTTTAAAAGAAAATTTAAAACGTTAGCATTTGGGGGAACATATTTCTTTTTATCAAATGCATTATGAAAAGCATAAAACCGAGTTAGTTTTTTCAAATGTCCTAGAAGTACACATAGGATGATATCCATGCCGTTACATCAGCAATTTTATTATTATTTATATAAAAGCCATAGAATATTGGTTTCCTATTCAGTTTTACAAGGAATGTCTGAAACTTGATCTAAAGGAACCTGTTGATAAGGTATATGTGATTTACACTGGTGTAAGTCCACAAAAACTATTGATATTGAACTTCAGGATCCTGACCTGTTGGAAATTATAGGGAAATGGCATCGAACAACTGAAGAAGTACAGAGTGGTTTTGAAAGCTTAGGTTATTATTCCATATGTAAATATCTGAAGAAGTGATCAGTGACTCACAAAGCTTATACCGCACCACAAATTTTGTTAGTATTTAAGGTGCTACTAGACTCTTGCTTTTTTCAATTATTCCAAATGTGTTCTTTCCAGAATTTTTCAGCTCTATCTTGGGTGTAATTTTTACCTCTTTCAGTTTTCATCTTAATGCTAAAAGACTATGTCAGTGATCAGAGTATTAATTTATGTATTGCTACATAAACCATAATCTGAGAAGAAATAGAAAAAAGACAGTAATATATACTTTACATATATAAAGAGAGTATGTAAATTCCAAAGACTTTTCACTTGTGTTTGTGGTTTACCTTTTCTGATATCATGCCATGCTTATAGTGTCAATGAATTTGCATTAAGAAAAGTATGTTGGTTTCAGTTCATTTAACAATATTTTGTTTTACTCCAGTTGGCTGTGGAGTTGGTGAACGGGCATATGCACAGACTGCTGAAGCACCCCCTAAGGAATTGAGTCCACCTGTAGTTATAGCCACTGGATCAACATCTATTGAAGTAAAATGGTTGCCACCTAAGAAATCCAATGGAATAATCAGAAACTACTTTGTTTACAGGTAGCTCTTATGACATGATCATTTCTCTTGCCAGGTTCAAGTAAATATTTCTTGTTCAGTCAACTGTAGCCAAATAGCTGAGAGTTGTACTAAGGTCCATGAATGTTTAGATCCTCTTCCCATGTGGTAGGATAGATAGTGTGAGATGGAAAAAGTTGTGGAGTCATTTTGTTCCAAGCAAAATTCAAAACCAAGAACAAAATGCATGTAACTACTTTTATTGGACAAAAATAAATTTGCATAAAAATCTGTGCAAGCTTTTGAATTCTCCAGAATATTTTGTCAAGCTTGATGTTACAAAATCTAAAAAGATAAAATTTTGTATTTTGCGTGGATAGCATAAGAAACATTCCTGCCAGTGCTACTAGGTACCAGGAATTTGGCAAAATAAAACATTTGTGTCCATGTTCATAGGCAAGAGGTCTCTGATGCCTATTGCTGGGGAGGCAGAGTGAGCAGAAGGTTGGTTTGTGACAGAAACTGTGACTGTGGGCTTCCTGGAAATACTTAAGTGGTCATGGGAAACAGGATACTTGTGTAGATGGTCCAAAAGAACTCAAGTTGTTAAGGTATAACAAGTAGTAAGGACCTGTGTGAACAGAGTATTTAAACATTTTCCCAGCCACATGGAGTTCTCATTGTGGTGGTAGGA
Source organism: Gekko gecko (assembly GCA_029375565.1). Lineage (NCBI taxonomy): Eukaryota > Metazoa > Chordata > Lepidosauria > Squamata > Gekkonidae > Gekko > Gekko gecko. The sequence goes on along the minus strand of JAPDNY010000001.1, from coordinate 73,810,942 downwards.
AAACAGCAAAAGAATTGGTTCTCATTCAGCCTTACTGAAATAAGTAGGGGAGAGAGCCTTTTCATATTAGCATAAGTACTAGGACTGAAGGAACTGCAAGTTGGCTTCTGTATGTGCACTACGACTCTCCCTTCCCATGGAAGTCTCCTATATTCATCTGCAAAAGCTGCTTATGAAATTCAGTGCCTTTCTTGTGTGGCATGCAATATAGCACAAAATGTTCCATCCACATAGCAAAATTGCCTATGTGAATCACAGTGTTTTAGATATATTCATGTGCTTCTTTGGATCCCAGCCACCTATATTGTATTGCACTTGTGGCAATGATACTGACTTCTGATAATGATTGGCTGACCCAATCTGAGATTTTCAGTTTTTCAAAGAATAAAGGGAAAGTTATCAATTCAGCTGGGATTAGAACCATATGTGGGTGAAAGCTATGGGGAAAAAACCCAGGGGGTAGGAGAGCTAAGGGACTGAGAAACCAGAGGCAAGAATGAAGGGGTTGGTATAGAGGAGAGAAGATAATGAAATCCTGTTCAGACAGATTTCACAATTGGAATCTTTGCCAGTGAGTTTTTTGGAGGGGGTCGTGCTGTGGGGTGATCTGGCACCTAGGTGACTGAAGGAATCAGCAACTCTATGAGCTCCCACTCTTCAAAAGGGGGATGGGGGGAGAAGCAGATTTCATATCCTTCCTCTGAAGCCAAGAACCCCCCCCCCCAATTCCTAGAATACTGTGTCTCATTTTTATTTTACCCAGATAGCTTCATCTTGCCCTTTGTCCTTACGAACAAACTCATGAATACCCAGCAGTCCCCAGACCCCAGTTTGAGAACACTGGTCCAAGATGTGGCTTCACTCTGCTGGTTTTGTAAATAAAGCTGATGATTACAGCTGCAATTTCAACTGCAGCAATAGAAAGGGAAAACAGAAAATATAATGCAGAAAGTGGAAAATACGGTAAATTGAATTTGACAACATTTGATGGCATTTGATTATTCTAGTCACAGCCAAACAATGATATAAAGAGTAATATGAAACAGAATGTGTTACTGCCTAGCAGACTCGAAAGCAATAAACCTTCCTCCAATGTGACACAATCACTTCACAATCATAATTGTAGCCTGTTTGATACCTCTGAGTACAGCAGAAGGGCACTGACTGACATAGATACATTTTGTTTTTTATTTAAAGTGAAATGAAAATGGCGCACTGGGGCTCCAGATACAATCGTTATATTCACCTACATAGGCATGAATCACTTGGCAGTTATTTCAGCTGAAGTTTAAATGTGCTTAGACAACAACAATATCACATCATTCTCAGATAGCTGTGAAAAAATCAGAAATTTGTAAGGACAGAAATGGGATGTTAGCACGCAGTTCTCTTTTTTTTCTTCATGCAATACCCATGCCTAGCCCTACACGGTTATAGAAACAAGCTTGCAGTATTTCTAGAGGATGTTATGGTATGTAATTTCTTTTCATCATTTGCTGCCATTGCCTTGCTGTTGTTTGTACACCAACTTAAATTTATTTAACCCACAAGTGAGTAAGACAGCTTTTCATTAAAACTGAATGATTTAGAGTTATCAGCTACCATCTCTGAGGACTCCCAGTCCCTGTCCCTCCCAAACCTTTTCTTAGCAAACACGGATTCTTTACTGAAATAAAATTAAAAATAGGCAAAATAAATATATTTACTTGATTTGTTTTCTTTTTCCATTTGTAATGTTTGATTTCTGTAGAACTGAGTGGTGGAGGTTGTCAAATACTAATGGTGTAACCCTAAGAACAGTTTCCTAGGAGTTTGCCTAAGACTCAAGTAGGCACTGTTAATAAGCGGTGTAAAGTTGGAATTAAATGCAGTTTAAACAATTGGTTTAAAGCAATTTGTTTGCTGGGAGTGTTAGCCATGGTGCAGAAGACCTGCCTCTGACTAAAAGAAACATTATCAACAACTTATGTAGTTTATGAACTTTGAGCAAAAGAAGAAGAGTTGGGGTTTTTTACCCTGCTCTTCAATACCTGAAGGAGTCTTAGAGTACAATTGCCTTCCCTTCCTCTCCCCACAAGAGTCACCTTGTGAGGCAGGTGGAGCTGAGAGAGCTCTGGAAGAACTGTGACTGACCTAAGGTCACCCAGCTAGCTTCATGTGGAGGAGTGGGGAATCAAACCTGGTTCTCCAGATTAGAGTCTACCACTCTTAACCACTACACTTCATCTTGCATAGGCACAGCTCTTCAGTTTTCAGAGTAGACATCTACAATATTTGGGTTATTTCTGGCTATGATGTGACCTATGTAGCTTGTCCTTACAAAACTTGCCTACTTAACCATCATAAAAAGAGTGAAACCAGCATATGCAGATTCAGTAGTAGATCCCAGTTCCTGTGATATGTCATCTTTCTCTTGCGTTTCTCACTGTGTGAGAGAAAAGCTTCCACTTAAATGAGCAGCTGAATTCTAAATCTTCAACCTTTTGGAATGATTAGAGACTGCTCAGCCATTTCTGTTCAAAGTTTATTCATACATGAGGATATTCTCTCCTTGTAGCACTACATGGAACCATTTACCTAGCCATAAGTTTCTTTCATTAAATATTCAGCAGTAATAAGATCTAAACACTTTAACCAGACTACATTGTTCAGCTTTGCTTGTGGAAGAGCTCACAGTTGGTGGCATATTTGATCTATCAGGGCAGAGAAATTGTTTATCACAGATTTTCCACGTTGCTAAACACTAATTTGTGAATTCAACAAACAGCTATGGTGGCTAATTGAGATGCTGTGCAGTGCAAAGCAAACTAGCAAGCATTAAAGAGAGCATTGCTGGACTTAAAATATCATAATTTTTCACTTTTCTGCAATTGAGGGTTTTCCCCCCTCTTAACTCACTGGGAAGTCATTATACTTCAGACTATACAATTAGATGGAAGTGCAAGTATACAATATACTTTGGGGCAATCTTCTAAACTCTGAAAATACTGTCTCCAATTTAAAAAAAATGTTGCTAGTTCTTTTGGATGCTCACAATTTACAAAAAAAATCATAATGACAATCATTAGAGGAAGAGGTGTCATCCTTTTCTCCAACCAGATTAACTAAAGATAGAAATACTGCTGTTAGGCATAGTTCTGAACATCTATAACAAGTTGTGTATTAATATTGTAAAATGATAAAATGCCATAAACAAAACAGATGAAAATGGGAAATTAGCCAAAGAAGATAGGTGAGACACACTTTCTGATCATGCATGTAATTTACAAGCAACAAACAAAAATATATATTTATACATATATAAAAGAAATCTTCTTTGTCCATCATTCCTACTTAGCAGTCTTGGCATTCACTCAGTATGCATCCTGATTCCATTCTACCCAGTGTGCTAGGTTTGCTGTTACAAGTGATAGACAATCTAATTTATTTGTTTGGTTACTGACACAGTTCTCTGTTAAAAGAAAGGGAAGTACTTGCATCCATTTCTTAATCCCACATGTTCCCATATACTAGCCTTGATATTTATGTAGGGTTGCCAGTTCCTCTCAGGAAATCAGCCCCGTGTGCCACACCCCCACCTCGCTCACAGAAAACCCCACCCCAAGCCCCAAGAGTGACCACCTGCCTGGCCACCCCTCTCCCTCCCTCCTGCTAGATTTAAAGGGCCCTCTAGCTGGTTGGCAGGCCATGTGGTCCCCACCAATCAGCTGAAGCTCTTTGAATCTGGCAGGAGGGGAGGGAGAGAGGTGGTTGGATGGGTGGTCACTCTTGGGGCGGTGCTTGGGGGTGGGGCTTTCCCCACTGGCCAGCTAGCCAGGGGCGGATTGAAGCCCACAGAGGTGGGGGAAACCCCACCCGGACCTGGGGGCTGGCAACCCTATTTTTATGCCTGTTATAGGAATTTTGCAGCTCTTTCTCGTGTGGTTTGTCACGTTCTCAGGTTTTCATATGAGTAACTGTAGGCTTGCGGGATCTCCCCTGTTGCCCCTGCTCCACGTATCTGCATCTTCAACCAAAGTGAAGAATCAAAAGCTTAGTTAACAGAACAAGAAAAAAAGAGGTCCTGGGTATGGGGGTCTCCTTGTATTCCCCTCCACACTATTTCCTCTTTCCCTTCCTCTAGCAAACCCCACAGTTTCTTTCCTTTTCTTCCCTTCACCCCAAGTGTTCAGCTTTCCCTCCCCATGAGAGCTCCAGCAGCCTCTCCCCTTCTCTTCTCTCCCACCACCTTTATCTGTCTCCCTCCCCAGTCTTCCGCCTGTCTGCCTTCCTCCCTCCCTACATCCCTTGAGCAGCTCTCTTCCTGTGACTTTTATCTGTGTTCTCAGACCTTTCTTCCGCTTTCCTTCCTTCCCTACCCCTGGCAGCTCCAACAGCCTCACCGTTTTTCTTCCTTCCAACTCACCAGCCTACATTTTCTGCTTCTCAGCCCTTCAGATTTATTTTCTTCCCTCCCTGTTCCCTTTTTGTGTGCTTCTTTTCCTCTATTCCTCCCTTGTATCTTTCTTTGTCTTCCCCCCACACAAGGCACACTCAGCTAACACTGAGACATGGAAGCCTTGGCAATGTTCTCTGAGATTCCCTAGCAACCTCCAAACTGGCCACCAAGAACTAATAACATAGTCTTGTATGGTCGGCATTATTTTCTTTAAAGGTACAGATGTCACATATTATTGGAGGGAATATATCTCTGGCAGATACCTCTGCTAAAGGGGTCATACCTTCAGTACAGTACAAAGTCTTTTGGTATAGAATTTAAAGCATACCTTTGTAATCTTACCTTACTTTACTCAATGTTTAAGATCGCCATGCTTTTTTAAAACACACAATCAAATATTTTACCACGTCCGTATGGATATCTGATACTATTAGATCTTATTTTAAACTTTAACCTTTATGAGACCTGAGTTAAATTGAAAAACTGAAAAATGATTATCACTTAGCCATTCAGGGCTTTTCATAATCTTTTAAAGAAAGTTCATTATTCTTTCCTTTCAAAGAAACCTGTATTTACCATTTCTTGCTTTTTATTTTCATTATTATAGATAGGCTGACTGGGAGACAAAGAGCAATTACTCTATGAAGCTACAGTTATTTTAACATCTGTACTTCAGAATCATATCTGTTTTGTGTTGTAAAATACCATTCTGTTACATGCACTTTTTTTTGTGTGACTTTTCAGGCGTCCTGTGGGCACTCGAGAGGAACTGCTTATCTTCATTTGGTCTGAAGGTGCTTTGGAATTTATTGACGCTACTGACATACTTCAACCATTCACAGAGTATGAATATTGCATCAGGGCTCAGAATTCCAAGGGGTCTGTGGATAGCCTGTGGTCTTCAGCACAGACTCTTGAAGGTCCACCTTGGGGCATGAAAGCTCCCTGGGCTCAAGCTGTTAGTGCTTACTCAGTACTCCTAAATTGGACCAGCCCAACTTCTTCTAATGATGTTATTTCTCAATATCGAGTTGTCTATCAAGAGAGACAGACTGACCCAACATTTAACACCCCAGCTATTACAGCACTGACTGTACCGGTAAGAAACTATTGTACAACCAGTATTTAAGAACATGCTGGATCAGGGTTGTGGTCATCTAGTCCAGCTTCCTGTTTCAGGGTGGCCAACCAACTGCCCTCGATGGCCAGCAAACAAGGCCTGATGTTGCCTTTTAGGACCGGTATTCAGAGGTTTTATCACTGGTATTCAGAAATTTGCTGCCTATACATATGGAAGTTCCCTTTAATCATCATGGCTAATAGCTGTTAATGGATCTATCCTCAATGAATCTGCCTAATCCCCTTCTAAAGCCCTGTATTCTAGTGGCTGTTACTACATCTGCTGGCAGTGAATTCCAAAGTTTATTTATTCCTTAAAGTATTTGCTTTTGTCCATCCTAAACCTATTGTGCATCATTGGGTACCCTTGAATTTTCTCCTTATTCACTTTCTCCCTATGCATAATTTTATAAGCCTCTATCATGCCCCTGCATACTCATTGTTTTTTCCTGAACTGAAAAGTCCCAACAATATCTGAAGAAGTGAGCAGTGACTCACAAAAGCTCATACCCTGCCACAAATTTTGTTAATCTTTAAGGTGCTATTGGACTCTTGCTTCAGCCTTTTCTCATAGGAAAGGTGCTTCCTCCCCTAATCCTCTTAGTTGCCTTGTTCCACACTTTCCCCAGCTTTGCAGCATCTTTCCTGAGTTGTAGCAACCAGAACTGTACACAGCATTTTAAATGAGTCTGTGCCATAGCCCTAAATATTGGCATTACAGTATTGGTCGTTTTATTTACAATCCCTTTCCTAAAAATTAACAGCATGGAGTTTGCTTTTTCAGTGTCACACATTGAGTCAACATGTTCAGACTGTCCACTTACAGCCCCAAGATCTCATTCCTTCTCACTGAGCAGACTCCTTCAGTGTATATTTGGAATTTTTTGTGCATTACTTTGCACTTAAGTACACTGAAGTTCATTTGCCACTTTGTTGCCTACTCAGCCAGTTTGAAAATTTCTTCCTGGAGCTCTTCATAATCCATCCTGGTTTTCACCATCCAGAATAATTTGGTATCCTCTATAAACTTGATTACTACACTTCTTACCCTGACCTGGGTAGCCCGGGTTAGCTCAATCTCATCAGATTTCAGAAGCTTGGTTCAGCCATGGTTAGTGTTTGGATAGCAGGCCACCAAGGAAATTCAGGGTAACTACACAGAGACAGGCAATAGCAAATCACCTCTGAACGTCTCTTGCACTGAAAACCCTATGGGGTCATGATAAATTATCTGCTACTTGCTGGCACTTTCCACCACCATGACTATACTTGTAACTAGGGTTGCCAGCTCTAGGTTAGGAAATACCTGGAGATGTTGGAGGTGGAGCCTAGGGAGGACAGGGTTTGGGGAGGGGATAGACCTTTCCAAGATATGATACTATAGAGTCCATCCTACAAAGTAGCCATTTTCTTCAGGGGAACTATCTTGATTGGTTGGAGATAAGTTGTACTAATGGGAGATCTCCAGCTGCCACCTGGAGGTTGGTAACCCTACTTGTAACCCCAAATTCCAGGTCATTTATGAACAAATTAAACAGCTCCAGTTGCAATACCAATCCTTGTGGGAACCCACTGCTCACTTCCCTCCATTGTGAGAACAGTCCATTTAGTCCTCCATTCTGCTTACTGTTATTTAATTAATCTGGACTGTATGACCCTATAGCCATCATGAATGCAGATGTTTTATCATATTGCCAGAAGGAAGGATGGTACAAACTAGCATTTTATCTTCTGTACTTTTTTTTTACTACTTATATGGCATCATTTACATTTTGGTGAGCTCTTGAAAGAAGATGCCAAGTAGACTTGGTTCCAGCAAAGTGTATGCAGAAAAGTTGCAAGACACAGGATTATTTGCCCCCCAAGCCAGATTAAGGAGACAGACAACAGTTGGGGTACTAACGGGCCACTTTATTGAACTAAACACAAGAAGCAAATGGCAAGGTAATGGCATGGCCAAGGCCAGGGGACCAAAGAACCCTCCCTTGCCATGATAACTAGGGCGAGCCACCCCGCCCCAGACAACAGCCAAGCAATATGGCTCGTGTCTAGTCAGCCTGGCAATCGGCTAATTGCCGGGGAACCACCCCCGGGCCGCAAGGCTCAAAGGGAGGCAAATCCCGGCAATGCCGTAGGTGATCTGCTTTCCGCGCCCCGGGTCGCATGGCCCAGGACTGTAGTAGCAAGACCCCTATGCCCAAAGGGGTTATAGCCAGTGCTCACTGTGCCGCAACCTGTATGGAAAGAAATCCTGCCAACTAAAGTGACAACTTATTTAAAACCCAGCCACACCGAGCCAATTACCAACCTCAACAGCAGTACAAGGTAGGCGAAAACACCCCCTCCAAGCAGCCAATCAGAGAAGGGGCAAAAAATTCCTACCTGGCCCCCAACAAGGCGACCAGCAAAAGCCTGCACTGTCTGAAGGGCAGGAGGGTGGGACGAGCGCGAGGTGAAGAATGAGGACGGGAGCCTGGAGCTGGCTTACAAAAAGCCTCTGGCTCTGACCTCTCAGCCCCGGATGTGGCTATGCTGTGTCATTACTGCCTCCTCTCCTTACTGGGAGGCAAAAGCGGTCCCCCAGCCAAACGACCATGAGGGCCGACAGCTGGGAAACCAAGTTTCCAAGAAGAATCTGTTATCAAGATTTTAGCCATTGAGTCTAAGGATTACAGTTGGGATTAGGGGCAAAAACAAATGATTTCCCTTTTCTCCCTCCCTCCTCCCTCAAAAACCTGTCCACATTTTAATACTCATGGAAATATTTTTTTTGTTTTGTTTTTCAGAAGGGTATAACTTCTTTTTAGGATTACTATTTAAAGAACCCTTGGGTATACACCTTCCAGACCCCAAATTGGTGTCATATTTAATTTGCTCAGTAATCCTAGAACTTCATGTTTCATTACTTCAATTTGTGTCAGTTGTTCAGGTGCTCTTCCCAGAAGCAGCAGTTCTGGTGTACGTATGTGGCCCACTTCTTCCACAGTGAAAACAGGCATAAGGAATTCATGCAGTTTCTCTGGCATTTTTCCATCTTGCGTTTATTGTATGTTCCGGCACTTTCCCTTTTTGAGTTAAGTATGGTATACAAATATATGTACACAATGTATATTATTCATATACATTTTGCACAAGGATGATTCATATGCAACCTGAAGGAGAAGTGGCTGAATCATTTGTATATGATCCCAAATATACTTACTTGCAATGCAATTAAATACCACCAAGTGCAGCGGAATTTATTTCTTATTAAATAGGCTTAGGATTGTATCTTAAAGGCTGAAGGGAAATAAAATTGAAACAAAATCAGATATTTTCCAATCCTTGGAATGTAATTTTTTCCCCCTTTACATATTTGAAGTACATTCTGGTTTAAGCATGATAGTGAAATTAACATTAGCTTGACATCTGTGATTTATGTTTAATAATTAGGGAGATTTGACTCTTCACAATCAGAAATAAATTAACTACTATAAAAAGAAAAAGCTCTTACCAACAGCAACAACTGGTATTTCTATACTATCTTTTACTAAGAGCAAACCTTAACAAATAAGAGTACCTAAAACTTAGGTGAATATTTTAAAGTTATATTAGAAAAAGCAAAAGTGATGATAGTATATATATATTGTAGTAGTATATATTTTGACCAGAAACATGCTATGTAGCACCTCTAGCAATGATATATCCCAGAATTGACATTAGACTGGCACTGATTTGAAAATACAATAATAGTGCCCGAGATAGTCTTTCTGAGTGTGAATTTACAGTTGAAGGAGATGGCAGACTTTGACTAGAAAGTTATTCATCATTTGCTGTGGCAGCATTTTAAGCTAAAATAGTGGAAAGAAAATGATCAGGCGCACACCCAATATCACCTCTGGGACCATAATCAGACTTCTGCTAGTCTAGTTCTGTCTCGGGTTTGGGGCAAATCCTTAGGCTAGCAGGCAAGGATTGAGGTCCAGAAGAGCAAGAAGCAGATTAGCAAATGACTTTAGGCATGTTTCAAAGAGAATATTGTACCAGCAAAGGTCAGGCTTTATTCAGGCTTGGCTGCCTTATCATTTATGAGGTTCTGAATGGGGCCCTGAGCATGGCTCTGTGATGGGGGACCCTGGCCAGCTAATGACATCATCTGTCACCTTGAGGAAGCTGTGTATGGACCAACTGCATGCATTGTTCTTGGGTTTTAGGGGACAAGCCTGGGGATTTCAGAGGTGGACAGGTCTGGTGTGAGAGCTTCTGCTTCCTCAAATCACTTTTCCTGGTTGGTACCTAGTGGTTACTTCTGGGGTCCTGACTTACCCATCTATTTGGATACAACAAGGTCTGAGGGGACACCCTCATTCTTCTGAGGAGTCCTTGTCCTAACAGCTTGTACTCTAATGTGAAATAATATAGAATTGTAATCTAATAGTAATCTAAGCCTTAAAGGATATATATTTAGGTATGCGATCTGAATATTATACCCTATACTAAAATATGTGAATGCTTAAAATACTTACTGCTAGCATGTGTTCAGGGAAGCAGGGGCTGACTCCACATGGGTGCATGAATGGGAACGGTTGCTGCAGAACCAGCAGCAAGTAGGGTAGGAGCTAATGTGGATGGTGTCTGCATGCCCCATTCCAATGCCACTCACTCCTGATGTGGCCCCCTCCCCTCCCTCTTTCACAACATTGCATTGGGGTCGAAGCCAAAATGACAATGGCATGCTCCCTCACATCTGGCAGGATCCCAGTACCCCTTCACAGCTGAGCCACAGCACCAGCTATACTGCCCCCCTTCAGCCGGGAAAGCAGAAAAAGCTCCAAATGGCTAAAAAAGGAGAGAGAAATGTGCCCTTTTGAAAGCAAACCTAAGCACCACCCACTACCCAGATTCAATGTGAAAAGCTAGCCCACTCTGTCTACAGCTAGCTTTCCTTTAGCCAGCGTGGTGTAGGCATTAGACTAGGATCTCTGAAATCCCCACTCATGCCAGGGAAGCTTGCTGAGTGACCTTGGGCCAGTCATAACCTCTCACCTTAACCTACCTCACAGGGCTGTTGTGAGGATAAAACAGAGGAAAGAAGAATAATGTAAGCCACTTTGGGTACCCTCCCCATCGGGATGAAAGGTGGGATATAAAGTAAATAATAAATATAAATAAATCAGACCAAAGGAGGTTTTCCTTTGATCAATCTAAACAGGAAGATCTGGGAGCTCAGTGTGGTGTTCAGAGCATGACATAATGTAGAAGCTGCTCATCATTCAGGGTAAAAAACCTGTATAGCAGCAGCCAGGATTGTTGAGGCAGAGATAAGGTACCTGTGGGTGGGGGACATGGAGAAACAGTTGCCACAATCGCAGTTTGTGCAGGACCCTCCTTTGTGGGATGAGTCTGTTCACTCCTAGCTGGAGGAGTGAAGGTTTCCCTGTGGTGTGGGCATCCTGAGGTGGAGAACTGTCATAGATCTGAGCAGAGCAATATTAACAATATACTACAGTAGTGTTTCTTCCCCTTCTTACCTGTTCATGCAAAATGTGCCCTTTCTCTGGTTTTCCCATCACCACACCCCCCCTAGATGTGTTCTTAATGTGTTTTCCAAACCCAGAGAGATCTAGCCCAAGCTGTGCAGTTATCACTTGAGTTATAGGTGTCCTGGCTGGGGTTTAAGTTGTAAAGTACTGGGTTTCGGGCCTCATGACTCGGACGACGACATAAGAGAAGACGCGTTTATTCGTACTTCACACAAGACAAGAACAAACAGTAACGGCCGGAGGCCAACTATATACAGTTAGGGGGACGGCCCCATGTTCCTATTGGCGGGTTTGAATCGCCCGCCAATGCTGCCATTGGTTCTCTACTGGCGAGCTCAGGAACCTAGTCCCTATTGTTCTCAGAGAGCGAAGCTTGGCTGTATTTCGCCAGCTCTGCCTTCTGATCCCAGGACACAACACCCCTCCCCCATAGTTCATCTCCTATCAGGTGACGTAGTCTTTTAAGTATGCTGGTGCCCTCCGTTACCTTAGCGATCGTCGGGGGCTGGTACCGGACTGGCGGGGCCCCCATCGGGTGGTCCTCCAGCACAAGGAGCTTGGATCTCCGGTCGTAGCTGAGGCGGTGACGGTGGCGGCTGTAACGGCGGCGGCAACGGCGGCGGCGGTTCAGCTGTCTCCGGGACCCCTCCGGATTCTGTGGACCTTCCGGCGCGGGCTCCGCTGTCGGTGCCTGCAGTTGATCGGATGCTGGGGCGGCCGCGTCGTTTCCCAGTAGCTGGATCCCTGTGTCGGGGTCTTGCCGCCTCCGGAGCTGGTCCACGTGTTTACGGAGGACCCGGTCCCCATCTGTTAGGACCTCGTATGACACTGGCCCGGTGGGTTTTAGGATGCGCCCGGCCACCCACTGAGGCCCCGCCCCGTAATTCCGGAAGTAGACAGGTTCCCCCGGGAGGAAGCTTCGGGCGCCTCCCGGATCTCGACCAGCTTTCTCTCTGGGGCTCGGTCCGGGTGGAGCCTGTCTAACAAAGTTGTGGGGCGGCGGCCCATCAATAGTTCTGCGGGGCAATGACCGGAGATGGGGTTTGGGGTGGTGCGGTATGTTAGGAGGAAGCGGGCCAGCCGGAACTCCCAGTCCCCCTCCATTATGCGGCTCAGGGCTTCTTTGGCGGTGCGTACCGTTCTCTCCGCCTGCCCATTTGTAGCCGGGTGGAAGGGCGCTGATCGTATGTGCCTGATTAGGTTCTTTTCGAGGAACGCTTGAAACTCAGCAGATGTGAACGCTGCCCCGTTGTCCGACACGATTGTGTCTGGTAACCCGTGCGTCGCGAATATTTTCCGCAGGGCCCTTATTGCCGCTTTGGCAGAGGTGGTAGACACTGGGCTTATTTCCACCCATTTCGAGTAGGAGTCTACCGTCACCATGAACTGGAGCCCCTGAAACGGCCCCACAAAATCTATGTGTAGGCGTGACCACGGCTTGTGGGTAGACTCCCAGCTTTGGGTTGGCGCTCTCGGGGGATTGGGGCGGACTTCCTGACACCGTGTGCACCCTCGGACCCAGGTTTCAATTTCTGCGTCCATCCCGGGCCACCACACATAGCTCCTTGCCAGAGCTTTCATTCGTACAATGCCGGGGTGGGCCTCATGTAGCGTTTCTAGAACCCCTTGTCTCATGGGCCCCGGGATGACCACCCTGTCCCCCCATAACAAGCACCCTTTTAAGGCGGATAACTCTTCCCGCCTGGCTTTGTATGCCGTGAACTCTGGCCCTGTCTGTTCCGCTGGCCATCCCCTCACCACCCAGTTTAGGACCCGGGAGAGAATGGGATCTCGGGACGTGCGGGCGGCCACGTCTGCAGCCTGAAGGGGGGGTTTGGCAGCTCCTCCATTAACAATACTGCGGGAGCCGGGGCCGGATCTTCCCCTGTATGCGGCAGCGGCAGGCGGCTCAAGGCGTCGGCATGACCCAGCGCCTTGCCCGGCCGATGCTCCAACTGGTACTGGTAACCCGCTAAAAACAAGGACCAGCGCAACACCCGGGGCGACAGTACCTGCGGCGTTTGTTTGTCCGCCGCAAACAGTCCCAAGAGCGGCTTATGGTCGGTTACGAGCGTGAAGTGCCGCCCGTACACAAAGTTGTGAAACTTTTTCACCCCCGCCACCAGTGCCAAGCCCTCCCGGTCGATTTGAGCATAGTTGCGCTCCGCGGGGGACAGCGTGCGGGAGTAGTAAGCCACCGGGACTTCCCTCCCATCCGGTAGCTTGTGGGCCAAGACCGCCCCGACCCCATACGGTGATGCATCGCACGCAAGGATTACCGGGAGTTTTTCATCAAAGTGGGCGAGTACCGCGTTGGAAATCAAGACTACTTTAACCCCCCGAAACGCCGCCTCCTCCCTCGCTCCCCATGCCCAAGGTGTCGCCTTATCCAGTAGCCTGTGCAGGGGTTCGGCCACGGCGGCTTTGTGAGGGAGAAAGGCGTGGTAAAAGTTCAGGAGGCCTAAGAACGCCTGGAGCTCGGTCTTGGACTTCGGGGCGGGGGCCTCCACGATGGCCTTTACCTTGTCCCTCGCCGGATGCAGGCCTGTTGCGTCTACCCGGTACCCCAAGAACTCCACCTCCGGCACCCCGAGGAGGCACTTTTCCCGCTTCACTTTCAGCCCCGCGGCTTGGAAGCGCTCCAGTACAGTTCGGAGGCGGGCGGCGAAGCTTTCAGGGGTGGTCGCGGCGATGAGGACGTCGTCGAAGAACGGCGTCACCGCAGGGATCCCTTTTAACAAGTCGTCCATTAGATTTTGGAAGATCCCTGGGGCCACACTGACCCCGAACTGCAGCCGCTTCACCCGGAAGGCCCCCGGTGGGTCACTATGGTTTGCGCCTCGGCCGTGGCCTCATCTACCGGGAGTTGCTGGTACGCCTGCGCGAGATCCAGCTTTCCAAATATGCGCGCCCCCGCCAGTGTGGCTAAGACATGGCTGACCACGGGTACGGGGTATGCGTGCGCCTGAAGTGCCTGGTTAATGGTGCACTTATAATCCGCGCAGATGCGGATTTCCCCGTTTGGCTTGACGGGTGTCACAATCGGGGTCTCCCATCGAGCGTTCGGGACGGGCTCTAGGACTCCCTGGGCCACTAACCGGTCCAGTTCGGCCTCTATTTTCGGGCGGAGGGCCAGGGGCACGGTGCGGAAGCGCCGTCGGACGGGCGTCACTGTGGGGTCTAAATGGAGCAACACCGGGGGCCCTTTATAACACCCCAGTTTCCTGTCAAAGACCTCCAGGAATTCCTTGCACACCGCCCCCAGTCCTGCACTCCGCACTTATTCACTCCCCCAATCGTTATGCCTAGGGCCTCGAACCACGCCCGCCCCAGGAGACTCACGAGATTTCCCTCTACCACCACCAAGTCCAAGTTCCCCTCAAAGTCTCGGTACTGCACTCGGAAAGTGCCGACTCCCCGGATGGGGACTGGGTTCCTTTGAAAGTCCACCAAGCTTAGTGGCGATGGACATAGAGGAGGTCCCCCTAATGGGCAAAGTCTTTTTAAAGTGTCCAGGGAAATGATGGACGCCGCCGATCCCGAGTCCACTTCCATGCAACAGGGGACCCCTCGATCCGCACGGTTACTTGGATCTTCGGGGCAGAGGAGAGGTTGGGGTTGGGGAGGCGAAGTACCTGCAGCGGCTGGTCGGTGAGATGGTACAACTCGGCGACCTCTTCCGTCGTCTCGTAGGCGGTGGACGATGCGCGGTGCGGTGGGACCGACGATCTCGAATTCCTGGGGCCCTTGGACCGGCAGACCCGTGCGAGGTGTCCCTGCTTTCCACACCCGTGACAAACAGCATCCCGGAACTTGCAGGATTTCCTTCCATGGCCTTCCCCGCAGCTGGCACAGACGGTCCGGTTGCCGGAAGGCTTGGCTGGCTCCCTGTTGGCCTGCTGGAACGGCGCCGGCCGGCGTTGTTGGGGTCTGAGGGCGAAGACCTCTTCCGTATCTACATTCCCGGGGCTTGGACTCCTTCCGACCACATGGGCGGCCGCAGCCGGGCGTTCCCCTTCCGCGGCCTCGTGGGCTGTTGCGGCGTCGAGGGCCTCGTCCAAGGAGAGCCTCCGGTGTCCAACCAACTTGCGCCGCAGCTTGGAGTCCGCCAGGCCCCACACGAACTGCGTCAGCAGGTTGTCCTCCACCTTCGGGAACACGCAGTCCACCGCGAGCGCCCTTAGCGCGGCCAGGAAGGTGGCAATGGATTCCCCTGGGGCCTGGACTCGCCTCTGGAAATCCATCCTCTTGGCCAGGAAGGTCGGCCGGGGGCTGAAGTAAGCGTTGAGGACATCCAGGATCTCCCCAAACGAGCTCTCCAAGGCCGTGCGGGGCACCAAGAGGCTCTTGGCGAGGCGGACGGTTTGGGTGCCGCACGCGTTCAGCAGGATCGATCGTTTCTGGTCTGGGTGGCGGATTTCGTTGAGCTCCAAATAGCTGATGAGCTGGTCGACCCATGCGTCCCAGGTTTCTGGCTGCGACGGATCGAAGCGCTCCAGTGTTACATGAGAGGCGGCCATGGCTCTGTCTGGGAAGGCGTGCGCCGGGGCGAGCGGTGCGGTGCTGCTCTCGGGGTCAGCGATGCGATGCTCGGCGGCGGTGCGGTGCTGCTCGGGGTCAGCGATGCGGTGCTCGGCGGTGTCCTTTTCGTCGCTCATGGAGTCACGGAAGGCGTTGAAATCCCACCTTCGTCGCCACTGTAAAGTACTGGGTTTCGGGCCTCATGACTCGGACGACGACATAAGAGAAGACGCGTTTATTCGTACTTCACACAAGACAAGAACAAACAGTAACGGCCGGAGGCCAACTATATACAGTTAGGGGGGATGGCCCCATGTTCCTATTGGCGGGTTTGAATCGCCTGCCAATGCTGCCATTGGTTCTCTACTGGCGAGCTCAGGAACCTAGTCCCTATTGTTCTCAGAGAGCGAAGCTTGGCTGTATTTCGCCAGCTCTGCCTTCTGATCCCAGGACACAACATAAGTAGTGCTTAGGAGGGCTGTGGTTGACTGTACACTTAGTTGGCACCGTAGTTGGTATGCACTGGGGCTTAGGGGTGGAACCTGAAGAGGGCAACTCGTATTCTTATTTTACATGTATTCATTGGAGATTTTTAAAGCCCAATGTCACATCAGCATTCAGGGCATGACCAGGACTGGAGGGTCTTAGGAAAGCTGACTAAGCCCTGTTCCTCCCCAACACACTCATGATACCACGCTTCAGAGCTCTGGGATTATGCTGGTGGGCAATGCAGGACTTGGTCACCATCCTAAACCATTCAGATATGAGGTTTGGGATTGCACTGTTAATGTCTCTTGTTTATCTAGTGTTAACCAATGCATAAGACTGATAATTCTCCAGCTGTTTAATAAGACTTTACACAGCAGGAATATATAAAAGCCTGATGCCCCTCTTTCCTTTCTTTACTTTGTGGTGTACTGTGCCTTGACATATCTAGATTCCACATTTTCACAAGCTGTAGAATGTTTATACTTCCCCAGCAAACTACAGTAACTGCAGACCTAATCAAATACTAAACTGTCTTGTAACGGTTTTCAGAATCCCGTCTCTAAGGCTGCATGATGGCTAGAATTTCCATAAGGACCATTTGTAGTAGTTGTTGGGGGGTTTTAAGTATCATTTTCAAGTACTGTTCAGCATGTTGCTCAGCTTCAGAATTCCTCTCTCCAGTCATGCATTGAACTGTCTTCCACACCATGCCAACAACAACACAAAATATCCAAGATGGTTGCATTGAGAGTAATAAAATGTACCAAAATGGCTTTTTAAATAATGTTACCACAGTATGTTTCCTTAGCATCAGCATTTTAATGCCTTTTAAATTAGTATTTTCTTGGCACCAGAAACTATTTCCCTGGAAAAACCTAAACTGAAATAACATCTCAGAAATATGCGCATAACTTACCAAATATAGGTAAGGTAATTCTGATTATTTTTCAGTGTCTTTCCATTATTGAAACTCTCTTTAGCTGTTTCATAGGAAATATTTTTCACTATGTAAAATTCTGCCAGTGCACATGGCTTTCTTTTCATTTATATTAGTTTTAAATTAATTTATATAGAAACAGTTTTATTGCCATTACTATAACACAGAGCACATTGGATGGAGCTCTTCCTTTGGTGTGAAGGTGTATTGATTTAGCATATACAGTCCCCATAGGGATTGATTTTTAGCCTGTGCAAGTACTTAGAGTATTTCTGCAATAGAGGCAAAGAATATTAGGACCTGTGGTCTGCCAAGGCATAATGTCATTAACAGGTTGTCCTTTGTCAGGAGCTTTTGTATCCAAGAACATCTCTCATACTTCCTGTTTGGTGCTAAACTGTTGCATAGCAAAGAGAAGCTCACAGGTAGACATGCCTGTAGATCTGAAAACCAGCACTATTCTCACTGAAATGCAGTTGATCTCATTGTACAAGTTAAGTTCATTGCAATGGGCTTTCTGTAGTAGAGCTTCTTACTAGATTGTGACTCATCTTCTGTGTTCCACCAACAATTATGACTACTAGTAATGGACACACAATCTGGGAAAAAATTAAATTTGTTAAAACAGTTTAGACTTATTTCCAATTTTTTCAGATGTTTCACCTAAGAAGGTTCCTCAAAATTTGCTTTATATTTTGCTTTAGGCAAAATTGGATGTCAGATTATGAGTGGACCCTAACCCTCATCCCATCACAGGTGAAACTTTGCTTACATTATTTATAAATGTGTTTGTTTCATTCAGAATCTCTCAGATTTACCTCCATGTTCAGCATAATTTTGTTTTAGACTACATTCAATGGCCTCTGTAATGGTGACCTAACCTGAGTAAATGCATAGATGATATCTATGTGCATTATTTCAGTTGTAGAAGAGACTGAAATGTAGACATCATGTTTGAAAGTTACAGCTCTGTAGTAGGAAATGGAATTGTGCCATCAAATTGCTGACACACCCTTAACTGCAGATTTGTGAATGAAACATTTTAATTAAAATCTAATTTTATTGAAGGAACTAGCTTTCCAATAATTAAACTTATGCCCCTTTAAAATATAGCTTTCTGGGTTACTAAGTTAAATCATTTAATCTCCTAAAGCATCTCTACCGGAGCCCTGTCATGGGATATGCCATTAGTCATTCTTACACACAAGGTTCCTCATTATTTTGCAAGACTTAAAGTATTTAACAAGCACTGAGCTCTGTCCTTTATTTAATCAGTTAGATTCTGTTCCTGTAGTATAGGATGCTGTGCATGTTCTAGAGACTTGTACTCTGTGCTTAATCAAGAACAGCTGAAAAGTCAGGTACCAAAAGTTTGGTACAGTGACTGTAATAAAATATAACAAAAGCAGTGCAAGAGAAGAGCTCTGCCTAAAATTAAGGGGCCACATATTTCTATAGTTCCACTGAAGTCACAAGACTGTTGGTTCAGATATTAAGTCAAGTAATAGTTTGTTGCTATGCAAGCAACCCTGTGCTTATTTATTTAGATTTTTATGCTACACTTTTCTCCCCAGTAGAGACCCAAAGCGGCTTACAACAAATCTCTCCTCTTCCACTTTATCCTCACAACCCTGTGAGGTACGTGAGGCTGACAGAAAGTGACTGGCCCAAGCATGCTTCTGTGGCAGAGTGAAGATCTGAACCCATGTCTTCCAAATCATAGTCCAAAAATGCCAATACATACTATATCATGACTCATAAAATATTTTCATTTTGAAATCTCATTAATAGTAGCTCTCATTGGACCTGTGTTATGTATTTACTTATGTGTTCTGTGATGTAATCTAAACCAGAGCTTCAGGCACAAGCTCCATTGACTCTCAAGTATTCTAAATCTTACAGTCAGATTAGTCACTGTTGCGTAACAGACCAATCTGGAAAGACTCTGAATGACAGCGGGAACGAATCCCATTGGTCCTAAGCTCTTGATTGTGATTGGACATTATTGTACTAGGGGGTGCGGCCTTGCTAGTTCAAAATGTATATAGTTGCATCATTCTATGAAGGTTCTTGTGTGTTGTGCTCTGAGCTGAATAAACAAATCACTTGTTCAAAATGCTGCCTCAATCCCAGTATATAACAACCCGCATTTCCCTCTTTCCATAGTGAAGTCCTAAGAGGGAAAGTGTGAGCATGGGGTTGTTCAAAAGGTGCCACATCATGGCTTGGCATTTGAATCGTGCTTTATTCACCTCTTGCATACACAACTCATGAACTATATCCTCTCACATTGACAGTTTTATCACATTTTTTTTACCTGCCCTTCCTTAAAACAGCACAGGGACATGCCCATGAGTCTGTTCTTCTCCATTTTTAATTCACAGCAATCCACTGAGGTAGATTAGACCGAGACAGTGACTGTTCCATAGCCTTCCAATGACACAGACAATTAGGGTCTTGATTCTGGCTCTATTGTCCTCTGTCACTGTAACCAGTATGCTAGACCGAGCCAGTTGCAAGACATTTACAGCTGCTAGATACACTGTGGTAAACTAGCAATAATAATAATTCAAATCATTGTTGTTCAGTATTATTTTTAAATGAAATAATGTAATGGAAAATTAAACAAACTTTACCCCTTTTCAGATGCTTTGGAACACATTTTAAAATTTTGGTTAAGCTATGGGATTTTTTTTAGTCACAATACTACAACCTAATAAACAAACTAACTAAAACACTGGAGAACTGTGCATGCCACTTAGGCTATGTGCTGCTTAGGAAAGACCAAACACTGCCAATGGCAAGGAGGGGGCAAATGTTAATTGAACTGTTGTGCTGCTGATAGCGTAGAGAGTAGCCACCAACAGAAACAAGATGGCTGCCCCAGACATGCCCTATTAGAGTTAGAAGATCATATCCTTAGCTCTGCAAGGGCTTCTGGGTTATGGGGAAATCATACACGGATGACTAATTTTTTTATGGTTCACAGCCAAGGAAAGTGAAATTCAGCAGCTGTTCAGGACAAGTGACCACTCTAACGGCTGTAATATAACCCACTAAATAGAGAGGGAATTGCATGAGAGCAAGAGGTTAGCAGTGATTATCGGCAGGTGAGTGCTTTATTGAAGTTGAAAGACCATTAACATTGATGGAGTAATTATTTCAACTTGAAAGTAATTACCTTGATGGGTGATAACTTCTCCAGTGTTCCCAGATTGGATTGGGCCAAACAATTGTGAACTCCTGAAGCCTAGAAAAATATTACAACAATACTGCAACATTTAAATTACTGGAATCTCTGTTAGAATATTTAATTACAACTAACATTGAAGAGATTTTTTAACTTACAGCAACCAGCAACCACTCTAGCAGACAGACATTTACTTTCCAGTCCAAATGAAATGACACACACCTGACACATACTCTTCAGATTGTTATTTGAATTCTGCTTCTACAATGCTAACCTTTGTTTTGTTTTAAACACAGCTCAGTTTTGAGTGGTGCTGGTTAGGAATTGCTTAGCCTATTGAACTGACAAAGCTAAAGTAATAAGATGTACCATTGTCTCTTGATCTATAAATTATAAGAATTTGATAGAAACATGTAAAAGATGCAATGGAATCCCAGGTGCTCAGAAATTTGTACATATACTCAGGGCTTTTTTTTGTAGAAAAAGCCCAGCAGGAACTCATTAGCATAATAGACCACATCCAACAGCAGAAACTCATTAGCATATTAGGCCACACCCCTGACAGCACAGCTCATTAGCATATTAGACCACACACCCATGTTACCAGAAGTGTGGTCATCCAGCCACACCCACCTTTTGCTTCTTATTCTGTTTATCTTGTTTGTTGTCAAAATGGTCCAGGGCTTTTTTGTAGCAGGAACTCCTTTGCATGTTAATCCACACACCCCTAATGTAGCCAGTCCTAATGATTTTCTGCTGTTGGGTGTGGCCTGTTATGCTAATGAGTTCTTGCTGGGCGTGGCCAACTCAGGAGCCAGCCAAAACTCTGTTCCTGTGCGTTCCTGCCCCAAAATAGCCCTGCATATACTAACAATCCAGATTATTCAAAATTGATTTCTGTAGACTGGCTGATGCCCACAGATCACTTGCCATCAGGAAGTTGTAATTCTTGTATCAGTTGGGAACCAAAATAAGCCACATAACTCATGAAAGAGGGGGCAGTTGCATTTTGTAGTAGACAACTTGAAGAGACAGATGCACATACAAACAAAAGAACCTGACAGATATTTTAGTTAGCTATATTTTACTTACCTGCGCAGTTGTTGCCTTGATCTGGATACCCCAGGCTAGCCTGATCTTGTCAGATCTTGGAAGCTAAGCAGGGTCAGCCCTGGTTAGTATTTGGATGGGAGACCACCAATGAAGTCTAGGATTGCTGCACAGAGACAGGCTATGGCAAACCAACTATGAACGTCTGTTGCCTTGAAAACCCAATGGGATCACTATAATAGTTATTTGTTGCATTTGTATTCCATCAATCCTTCAGGGGCTTAGAGTAAAGGGGTAGTATGAAGTATATTGGATAGAATGTTTGACTAGGACCAGAAACACCCTTGATCAGATCCCCACTCTTCCATGAAATTCACTGAGCAACTTTGGGCCAGCCATTCTGTCTCCTCCTAATCTACCTCACAGGTTTGTTCAATCAATCAATCAATCAATCAATCAATAGTTTATCACGGTCAATCTCGTTCCATAATACAGTGAATATTAAAATATATGGAAAGCTTCACAAATTTGCATGTCATCCTTGTGCAGAGGCCATGCTAATGTTCTCTGTATTGTTCCAATTTTAGTATATGTGCTGCCAAAGCGAGCACCACAGGTTTGTTATGAGTGTAAAACAGAGGAGGGAAGAACGTGTACACTGCCCTGAATTCTTTTGAGGAAGGATGGGATAAATTGTGACAGATATATGTGATCTACCAGCTAAGTAGCTAGTGGGATTAACTAGATTTCTCTAATTGACTAATTCTATTTGTTGGTCAATTATCACACCAGAGAAGGTAGTGATCTACATAATATTTAACAAAAACTATCCAAGTATTGTTTAATTACGGTAGTATTTTTTGAACATGAGCAAGACTCAGGCTTCCAACTCTCTTCAGGATTAAACAAATTTAGCAATTTGCAGAAAAATTAAATATTATTTAAATAAATCACAAATAGTCTATCACAGGGGTGGCTAAACTGTGGCTCAGGAGTTACATGTGGCTCTTTCACACATATTGTGTGGCTCCCATCAAGGCAGTTGGGGAAGCGAAGGGAAGGCTACCTCCATGACTGGTCTTCTCTTCCCCAGCCTGTGTTCCCCTCCCTGGGTAGGCTTTGGGGGGGGGGGGAACAGAGAAAGAAAGCAACCTTATATTCTCAAAGCACCCCCCACACACACTGGCCAGCTTAGAGAAAGCATTTGTATCTTTAAATCCCTTCTCCAAGCCAAGCCAGCTAGTGGGGGTGGGACACTTGGAGGGTGCATTTAAAGTTAAAGTTGCTTTCTTTCCACCTCCCCCTCCCTCCCCCTCATCTATTTCCTTTCTTTCCACTTTCTTTCCACATTACTCTCACTCTCTCTTTCTCCCCCTCCCTCCTTATCTAAAGTTAAAGGCATTCTCTTTTCACCTCTCTCTCTCTCTCTCTCTCCCCACCCCTATCTCTCTCTCCCTCCCTCCCTTCCTCTCTCTCCCCCTCCCCCATCTATTTGCTTTCTTTATTTCTGTTTCTGTTTCTCTCTCCTCCTTTCTTTCCACATCTCTCTCTTTCTCTTTCTCTTAGACAATATTATTAGCAAACAACTAAATATCAATGGACAAATAAATATTATCAATATCTGGTTTTACCCCTTTTGTTTTTATTTTTGGCAGTCTCATTTAATGTTACTAAAAAGCAAATTTGCATATTTTTCAATAAAAATGTGTGTGTAATATTTGTTCATGTCTTGCAGCTCTCAAACTTCTTGACATTTATTATATGTGACTCTTACATTAAGCAAGTTTGGCCACTCCTGATCTATCATGGCCTTGACTCCAAACATTTGGAGAGCTCAGAACACCATGGGGTCCCTGATAATGTCATTAGGAGTACCTGGAATCTCCATGCACCCTCAAGCTCCCTCCCCTCCCCTCTTCCCTCCCATTCTATGGTATAGTAGTAAGAGAGTTGGACTTGGATTTAGAAGATCCAGGTTTTAATTTCAGCTCTGCCATGGAAGCTTGCTGGATGATCTTGAGCCTGTCACATACTCTCAGGGTTGTTGTGAGGATAAAAAGGAGGAGAGGAGAATGATGTAAGCAGCTTTGGTTCCCAGTGGGGAGAAAGGCAGGGTATAAATGAAGTAAATACATAAAGAACAAGATACCAGCATGTTAAATAGTGGGTTCCATGGATGAACGGACCACAAGTCTAGTGATCAGCTCTACTTTATTAGTGAACATAACATAAGAACATAAGAGAAGCCAATGTTGAATCAGGCCAATGGCCCATCTAGTCCAACACTCTGTCATACAGCGGCCAAAATATACCAGGTGCCATCAGGAGGTCCAGCAGTGGGGACAGGACACTAGAAGCCCTCCCACTGCTGCCCCCTCCAGCACCAAGAATAGAGTGCATCACCAGCCCCAGACTGAGAGTTCCCATCTATACCCTGTGGCTAATAGCCACTGATGGACTTCTGCTCCATATGTTTATCTAATTCCCTCTTGAAACTCTCCATGCTTGTAGCTGCCACCACCTCCTGTGGCAGTGAATTCCATATGTTAATCACTCTTTGGGTGAAGAAGTATTTCCTTTTATCTGTTCTAAGTGATTTCAGCAAGCACAAGACAAAACCCCAGAGCTGCAGCTCTGATAAACAGCATGCAATTGCCACACCCAAACAGACCAAACACACTCCCAGTGATAGGCTATTTACATAACATTACTACTAGACTGGTTACTTTCAGAATCCTGGCAGGCTATTGTTCTTGTGCACCAAGCTCAGCCAGTCTCTGGGGTGATTCAACCAGGAATGATTCAGTCCCATACATAACAGCACATTCTGCACTTCTGCTGGGGAGGTTTCCACAGAAAGCTAAGAGGATGGGAAATTCTTGTTGTTTCCCTTCAAACTTCTTTCCCTCCTTTTATTTTTAAATTTTAGAACCTTTACCTTGGGAAAAGTAGCCTCAAGTATAGCATCTGTAATACCCAGTATATTTGGGAAATTGTAGTTTTCAGAAAACCTGACACTGGACATCGAATACCAGGCATATGTGATATATAACTTACATGGCACCTGATGCATTCTGGGAAATGTAATTCTCAGAATACCTGACATACAGCTTAGATATTCTGGGAGACTACAGTTCCTAGAATGCACCGGGTGTCAAGATACTGCAAGGGGGAGGAAGAGGGAAAGAAAAATAGAGGGAGGCAACACAAATTTTGTCTCCTCTCAGCTGTTGGCCAGCACTACCACATCATTTGCCAGCATCACAACAAATACATTAGATTGGGGTGGAACAGGGCAGGAAAGAAACTTCTCTGGCTCAGGCTTATCATCAGAGTTAGAGGAAAACTGGACAAGTGTGTTGCTCACTTCACTCTGAATTACCAGTTTTCCCAGAGTTGCTGAAGCTTGTATTCTGAGCCAAAGGGTATGAACTTAAGAAGCATCCCTAGGGTTTTTTTCTGCTTTCCCCCCGTCACTATAAAATACTTGGTTTAAATCTGTTTTGTGGTATCTTCACTATGGGTCCCTTTCACATAACTGTTCTGAACTGGATGATATCCTTTGTATGTTCCCCAACAGGTGTGGAAAACTAAGCCGGGGGGGGAGAGTCTTGGTAACATTATAAGGGCCAGCCAGTTAGCATCCTGCCCTGCTAGCTTTTAAAAAGCAGAAGCTTACAGAGTTGCCATTGCCCACTCTCACCTAGTTTCTAGATCACCTCAGAGCACTAGCCAGAAAATGTGCTGATTGGGTGCCTTAAACCAATAGAACATTCACAGGAATTCTAACTGGTTGAATAACTCCAAGGAATTAATGTCCTTATACTGTCATCACAGTAAGTTCCAGTATAAAACTGAAGTTGAACAGTTTTCCAGTGCAAAGAATTTCAGCACAGAAACAGAGAGATGCGGCTGTGTCTCTAGATAGTAAGAGCCAATGAATGTGAGAGGATGGACATCTCTGCCAGGAATGAGCAGCTTGACATGTGCATTGTGGAAAGGGGCAATTCAGCACATTATAGTGGAGGCAAGGTGTGGGTTGAGTGGTGTCCATGAAATATTTTAAATGAAAATGGGGATCCTCAGGTTCCTATCATTGGAGAACAACTGCCATAGGAATTCCCAGCGAGGCTGGGCATAGTGAGTCCATAGCAGGAAGGAGCAGCAAGTTCACTCCAAGGATATCTATTATTATTCATTGTTTTATTTAAAACTGGAAAGAGGCTCTGGGAAAGTACCCCAGCCTTGGGCACTCAGCACCAATTCACTGTGGCGACCTCAGCAGGGTATAATGACACAGAGTCCACCATTTTCTCCAAGGGAACTGATCTGTGCCATCTGAAGAGCAGTTGTAATTCTGCGTGATCTCCATCCCTCCCCTGGAGATTGGCAACAATGGTTCTGCATGAAGGAATGGCTGGTTTAGAGGGTGGAGTCTTTGGCATTGTACCTGTCTGAGGTCCCACCCCTCCTCAAACCTCACCCTCTCTAGGCACCACCCCTCAAATCTCCAGGAATTTCCCAACCTGGTGTTGGCAACCCGATCTCCCTCCCAGACAACTGTCAACCTACCGTTATCTGCCCCCTGGCTTCAGCTTTCCATCGCTTCCCCCTCCTTCCTGGAGATCAGTTATAATTCTGAGTGCTCGCCACCAGGAGATTGGCAACAATGGTTCTCCATGGAATGGCTGGCTTGGAGGGTGGAGTCTGTGGCGCTGTACTGTCTGAGGTCCCACCCCTTCTCAAACTTCATCATCTCCAGGCTCCATTCCTTAAATCTCCAAGAATTTCCCACCTGGAATTGGCAACCCTATCAGGACTGGTCCCAATGAGTTTTCTCCCAAAGGCCAAAACAGGTGTGGAAAGGGCCTTTTACTGACAGAACCTGGTTGCCTAGCAACAGGCACCGAGGAGAAAGCACAGTTGCCACCTCTAATTAGGGAAATACCTGGAGATTTGGGGGTGGATCCTGTGGAGGGCAGCACTGGGGGGAGGGGAAGGACTCAGCAGGGGGTAATGCCATAGGGTCTACCCTCCAAAGCAGCCATTTTCTCCAGGGAAATGGATCTCTGTCATCTGGAGATCAATTGTAACAGCTGGAGATCTCCAGGTCCCACCTGGAGATTGGCAACCCCAGGGGAAAGTCAGCCGCACAGTAGGGGGTTGAAGAGAATGGTTTGATTGTCACTGGCCCACCTCATTAGCCAGCCAGCCATGGTGGAGCCAAAAAGGAGTGAGAGGCACGTTAAATTTATTCTGACAGGAAAGTGGCCAAGCGGGGCGGGGGGGGGTTATGCTGAAAGTTTTATGTTTTTTTACTCACAGAAGCAAGCTTGGTTGTTTGGTTGCCTACTAACAGCCACTGAGAAGACAGTCACAGTGTCTCTTGGCTCTCACACAGTATCTTCCTCAGGAGATAGTCCGGCTTTCCAAGAGCCGCAGCTTGTTTCCTCTAGGCCAGATCCTCCCTTGTGCTGCCACCACTGCTAAAGGAAGGTGAAGGAGCCTTTGAAAGGTGCTGGGCAGCCTTCTCTGTGGTGCAGGCCTTGCAGCCAAGGGAGAGGGGCCACAAGGGGCAGCGAAGGTGAGTGCTTCCCCTGCTTGCCACCGCTTGCTAGGTCTGCCTCCTTCTCCCCCATGGAGGGGTTGCCACTGTCTCAGTGGTGTGTCCATTCCCTTTGCCGGCTCCCTCCTGACTGAGGGCGAAATGCTGCCCGCTGGCTCAGTGGGCGGGGCTGAGCCAACGCAGCGAGCCGATGCAGCCACAGGATTGGGAGACTGTGAGAGCGGCATCTGAGCGGGCCAAAGGCTGTGTAAGCATGTCCAGGTGGGACACCAAAACTCAAATATATATAAGGAGAGATATGTACATGCCTGCCTTTCTCCTGAGTCTCTGAGGACTCAAGGAACTTATGAACATGCCTTTTTCATTCCTGCTTTTGTATTTTGACCTAAGCCCTTTCTCTTTGCCTATTTTTGTTGCTAGCATTATAGCAAATTCATCTGTGTCTGTACCATTTCTGACCTCAAATAGTTAGAAAAAATGTAATGGAGTTTGAGAGACAGGGGAGAGATGATCAAGCTCTACCTGCCACCTCACCAGTTTGCTGTGGAATTTCTTTTGAACTCAGGTATCAGGAAGAGACAGGTGTACTTTGAAAGCAAACATGCAGCTTTATTGATCACAAAACTGTCGCTTCCAACTTATGGCAACCCTATGAATTAATGACCTCTAAAATGCCCTATTGTTAACAGCCTTGCTTGGGTCTTGCAAACTCAGGGCCATGGCATATTTAGAACTTCATTATTCTGGCGGGGGGGAAAGATGATGGCAGTGACATCCCATGTTCAGAGAGCCCATGTCTGAAGCTGAGATTTCTTTTTAAAAAAGGGTGTGTTCATGGAATTTACTTAGATCCTTAGCTAAAACATTGTATTTCTCAGACCAAAGGCCTAATGTTGAAACTTCTAAATGAGTGAGGTTGATCATCTTGCAGTTTGGTCAGAGCTCAGGCTGAATCCCTGCTTGGCATCCCAGGCTAGCCTCTAATGCAAATGTGAATCACTTTCAAACATTTATTTCCTAGCAGTATCTTCCTTGCCACTGTTTGTGAATGAGAACTGAACTTTGCCTTGATCCGGATAACTATCAGAGTCACTGAATCTCTAAGGAGAATCCTTATTCATTTCATTGGAGTGATACTTTAAGTGTCCTGCTCCTTCCTAGAGAGGCTTCTTTCTCCTGTTTTCTGAAATCTGTGCAAACAATTTCTCCAATAACCTACCTGAAATTTGCAGCAATACTTCCAGCACATTGCCTACACTGTTGTCTAGGGTAGTGTATCATGTTCAGACCCGTTTGTGAAGGGGAGCACACATTAATTGAATGATACAAAGGTTAGCCATAGAAATAATAATAATAATAATAATAATAATAATAATAATAATAATAATAATAATAATAATAATAATAATTTCACTGAACGACAGCCAGATGTCCTGTGTTCTGAAAAGTCATATTGCATTATATTTTTTAAAAAACCCTAAATGTTTTGACAGGAATCAAGTAATGAATTTTACTGTATATGTTCCCATTCAGTGGTTATGACTCTGAGTGGTGTTGTTTTTTGCTGAAGCAATTACTAAAGTCATGGCTGATACCTATGCCCACTAGAGCCTGGTTCTGTTTTTCCTTTCCTTTTTTTAAAAAAAGGATAGTTATTGATCTCTTGCTGAGCTGAGATTTCAGTTTTATGCCAGATAGCTTGATTAATGGGTTGGTTTCTGTAAGTGGACTGAATGGGGATAGGAAGCATGGGTAGCCCATACTGCCAACCCTAAATCCGTCAAGACACATAGCTCATTATGAAACAGTTATCAAGTATACATGAAAAATTAATTGGGCTCAGTTTGATTCTGAAAAGAATCAGCCTTCTACTTGGCGGTCCCCCCAATCTTTCCAGATGTTGCACACCAGCCTCTTGAGGAACAGCAAAGGGAGATGTATTAATACGTTGTATTGATTAGATCAAGACCCCTGACAGTTATTTGTAGAGATACCATCTGGCGGCTGTTCGAATTCCTTCACCAAAAACAGGACGTGACATGTTATTAATCTCAACTCTCTAAGTATAGACAGTTGCCTTTTCTGCTAAACCGCATTTTACCATTCCGTAGGAGATGAATGCAGACCTGAAGGGTGCTGAAATTAAGGTTATTACACAAATTGAGCCATATGGTCCAAATATTTCAGCAAGAAAATTGCCAGGCAATAAAAATTGCTCCTGCCTTCCTAATGGTGTAAATTACAGTTTAACCATGGCTCTAATGATGTCCTTCTGCTGCGCTTAACTACTGTTACATGAAGGACATTGTTTTAAAAATATAAAAAACAAGTAAATGCCAGCAGCGTGTTTTACAATCTGTTAGTGTGTCATTAAGAACACTGTCAGAATTACATAAACATAATGGCAGGCAACCTAGCATACAAAAGAACAAGTATGGAAATAGAACGTCTTGAAAACTGAGTAGTGTCAAGAGCTCTTTTGGGTTTTTCGGATCTGTTCCATCTATTGTTTCTCATGTTCATCACATTCCGCAATGGGTTTTTCTAAAAAATAAAATCATTATGCATATTTACATGGAAACCACAGTCCAAAAGTCCATGTGGATAAAGGTCACCACAAGTATGCTGGCCTTTGTTCTTAGCTTTTACCAGTCACTCGTGGTTGATTTACAGGAAGGAATTTCAGACAGATGATATAATCAGGAAGAGGAACAGTTCCCAAATGGTTTCTGGTCTGGCATTTCAGACAGAACCGTTTTAGAACCGGTTCCCTACCAGAATATATTTGTAATTTCACACAGAATTGCTTCTGTCCTGTTCAGGAAACGGGGCTGAAGCGTTTTACCTGTCAACCGCTTCCAAGTAGTTGTCAGTATCTTCTCCCGGATCCGATACGCTTTTTTCCCGCCTTTTTTCGCCTGCGCGGGCGATCTCCAGCTTTTTTTTAATGTTCGCTTTAGAGCGCTATAACGCAATAGCGCAATAGCATCATAGCAACCCCATTGGAATGCCTGCAGTGTTGTTTTATAGCACTATAGTGCTATAGAGCTCTAAAGTGAACATTTTTTAAAAAAAAGGTGCGGCGGGAAAAGGCGGGAAAACAAAGCAGTGCAGTCTGAATTGCCAAACCACTTCTGATTCGGCTCTTTTCCGGTCAGGGAAAGCCATGTGTGAAATGGCAGCCCTGTATTGGTTTACTTCAAGACGAATCAGAAACGGCTTCAATCCGGCAGAATCTCAGTAATGTGAAATTCCCTAGGGTCTCATTCATGCAGCCATGTAATGTAAATAGACCAGTAACATAAAAAAGTGGCTCTCTGTGATCATTGATAACAGCGGTGGTGAATGGTACAAACATATTTAGACATCTGAAGTACGACTTGTCTCTGATGTGCAGATTTTTATATTATGATTGGGCAGAAAATACTTTGAAGGAAGTTTTGAAGGTCAGGATACTAAAGAACTGAAGATGCTTGATTACTTTTTCTGGGTGGCTACAGATGATCTTGTTATCCTTAGCCATCCTCTATAAAACATACTTCTTGTCTGAGAAGAGCAATAGTAATTTTGTCTTTGTCCTTAATGGTTATAGGAGTGTGGGCCACAGACCTGTTGCCTACAGTTGCCAGTGATATAACCAGGATTCAATGAAACATGTAGGGAAATTGACACAGGTAGCAGTCCTTCCCATTCCCCCCCTTCTGGTGTGTTTGTTTCAGTGCATACGTTATAAAGAATTTATCAACCCAAAAATCTGCCCCTATTTACCAAATCCAGACAAAAACTGAAGTGGGGCCTAAACCACTCCTGAGTGTCTTCAGATCCTTGTAGCAAATTGAAAGCATACTTTCTCTGTTAACTCACAGTTTTGCGACTGCTGCAAAACTGCCACAAAGTGCATGCTCAGATTGTAGTGAGATGCATCTTCCTTTCTTTGTCAGTGCACTGCATCAGAAGCTTTTTTTGTGTAAAACTTTAGTGAAATGTGATGAAAGGAGAGAAAATGAATCTGCTCTTTGAAGGGAGAAAAATGAGGGGAAAAAACATGCAATGTAAAAATGGTTCAATGTGGCCGAGTGTAAAGTGATGCACATTGGAGCCAAAAATCCTGAATATAAATACATGTTGATGGGGTCTGAACTGGCAGAGACTGACCAAGAGAGAGATCTTGGAGTCGTAGTAGATAACTCAATGAAAATGTCTAGACAGTGTGTAACTGCAATAAAGAAGGCCAACGCTATGCTGGGGATTATTAGGAAGGGAAGTGAAAACAAATCAGCCAGTATCATAACACCCCTGTATAAATCATTGGTGTGACCTCATTTGGAATACTGTGTACAGTTCTGGTCGCCACATCTCAAAAAGGATATTATAGCATTGGAAAAAGTGCAGAGAAGGGCAACTAGAATGATCAAAGGGTTGGAACACCTTCCCTATGAAGAAAAGTTAAAACACTTGGGGCTCTTTAGCTTGGAGAAACGACGGCTGAGGGGTGACATGATTGAGGTTTATAAGATTATGAATGGGATTGAGCAGGTTGAGAAAGAAGTACTTTTCTCCCTTTCTCACAGTACAAGAACTCGTGGGCACTCCATGAAATTGCTGAGCAGTTGGGTTAGAACAGATAAAAGGAAGTACTTCTTCACTCAAAGAGTGATTAACATATGGAATTCACTGCCACAGGAGGTGGTGGCTGTAAAGTACTGGGTTTCGGGCCTCATGACTCGGACGACGACATAAGAGAAGACGCGTTTATTCGTACTTCACATAAGACAAGAACACACAGTAACGGCCGGAGGCCAACTATATACAGTTAGGGGGGACGGCCCTATATTCCTATTGGCGGGTTTGAATCGCCCGCCAATGCTGCCATTGGTTCACTACTGGCGAGCTCAGGAACCTAGTCCCTATTGTTCTCAGAGAGCGAAGCTTGGCTGTATTTCGCCAGCTCTGCCTTCTGATCCCAGGACACAACACCCCTCCCCCCATAGTTCATCTCCTATCAGGTGACGTAGTCTTTTAAGTATGTTGGTGCCCTCCGTTCTCTTAGCGAACGTCGGGGGGCCTGTACCGGACTGGCGGGGCCCCTATCGGGTGGTCCGCCAGCACAAGGAGCTTGGATCTCTGGTAGTATCCGAGGCGGCGACGGTGGCGGCTGTAACGGCGGCGGCAGCGGCGGCGGCGGTTCAGCTGTCATCGGGGCCCCCTCCGGATTCCGTGGCTTTCCGGCGCTGGCTCCGCTGTCGGTGCTTGCGGTCGATCGGATGCTGGGGCGGCTGCGGCATTTCCCGGTAACTGGATCTCTGTGTCGGGGTCTTGCCGCCTCCGGAGCTGGTCGACGTGTTTACGGAGGACCCGGTCCCCATCTGTTAGGACTTCGTATGACACTGGCCCGGTGGGTTTTAGGATGCGCCCGGCCACCCACTGAGGCCCCGCCCCGTAGTTCCGGAAGTAGACAGGTTCCCCCGGGAGGAAGCTTCTGGGCGCCTCCCGGTTCTCGACCAGCTTTCTCTCTGGGGCTCGGTCCGGGTGGAGTCTGTCTAATAAAGTGGTAGGGCGGCGGCCCATTAATAGTTCTGCGGGGCAATGGCCGGAGATGGGGTTTGGGGTGGTGCGGTATGTAAGAAGGAAGCGGGCCAGCCGGAACTCCCAGTCCCCCTCCGTTATGCGGCTCAGGGCTTCTTTGGCGGTGCGTACCGTTCTCTCCGCCTGTCCATTGGTTGCCGGGTGGAAGGGCGCTGATCGTATGTGCCTGATTAGGTTCCTTTCGAGGAACACTTGAAACTCAGCAGATGTGAACGCTGCCCCATTGTCCGACACGATTGTGTCTGGTAATCCGTGTGTCGCGAATATTTTCCGCAGGGCCCTTATTGCCGCTTTGGCAGAGGTGGTAGACACTGGGCTTATTTCCACCCATTTCGAGTAGGAGTCTACCGTCACCATGAACTGGAGCCCCTGAAACGGCCCCGCAAAATCTATGTGTAGGCGTGACCACGGCTTGTGTGTAGACTCCCAGCTTTGGGTTGGCGCTCTCGGGGGATTGGGGCGGACTTCCTGACACCGTGTGCACCCTCGGACCCAGGTTTCAATTTCAGCGTCCATTCCGGGCCACCACACGTAGCTCCTTGCCAGGGCTTTCATGCGTACAATGCCGGGGTGGGCCTCGTGTAGCGTTTCTAGAACCCCTTGTCTCATGGGCCCCGGGATGACCACCCTGTCCCCCCATAACAAGCACCCTTTTAAGGCGGATAACTCTTCCCGCCTGGCTTTGTATGCCGTGAACTCTGGCCCTGTCGGTTCCGCTGGCCATCCCCTCACCACCCAGTTTAGGACCCGGGAGAGAATGGGATCTCGGGACGTGCGGGCGGCCACGTCTGCAGCCTGAAGGGGGGGGTTTGGCAGCTCCTCCATTAACAAGACCGCGGGAGCCGGGGCCGGATCTTCCCCTGTATGCGGCAGCGGCAGGCGGCTCAAGGCGTCGGCATGACCCAACGCCTTGCCCGGCCGATGCTCCAACTGGTACTGGTAGCCCGCTAAAAACAAGGACCAGCGCAACACCCGGGGCGACAAAACCTGTGGCGTTTGTTTGTCCGCCGCGAACAGTCCCAGGAGCGGCTTATGATCGGTTACGAGCGTGAAGGGCCGCCCGTACACAAAGTTGTGAAACTTTTTCACCCCCGCCACCAGTGCCAAGCCCTCCCGGTCGATTTGTGCATAGTTCCGCTCCGCGGGGGACAGCGTGCGGGAGTAATAAGCCACCGGGACTTCCCTTCCATCCGGCAGCTTGTGTGCCAAGACTGCCCCGACCCCATACGGTGATGCGTCGCACGCAAGGATTACCGGGAGCTTTTCATCAAAGTGGGCGAGCACCGCGTTAGAAATCAAGAGTACTTTGACCCCCCGAAACGCCGCCGCCTCCCTCGCTCCCCATGCCCAAGGTGTCGCCTTATCCAGCAGCCTGTGCAGGGGTTCGGCCACGGCGGCTTTGTGGGGGAGAAAGGCATGGTAAAAGTTCAGGAGGCCTAAGAACGCCTGGAGCTCAGCCTTGGACTTCGGGGCGGGGGCCTCCACGATGGCCTTCACCTTGTCCCTCGCCGGATGCAGGCCTGTTGCGTCTACCCGGTATCCCAAGAACTCCACCTCCGGCACCCCGAGGAGGCACTTTTCCCGCTTCACTTTCAGCCCCGCGGCTTGGAAGCGATCGAGTACAGTTCGGAGGCGGGCGGCGAAGCTTTCCGGGGTGGTCGCGGCGATGAGGACGTCGTCGAAGAACGGCGTCACCCCAGGGATCCCTTTCAACAAATCGTCCATTAGATTTTGGAATATCCCTGGGGCCACACTGACCCTGAACTGCAGCCGCTTCACCCGGAAGGCCCCCCGGTGTGTCACTATGGTTTGCGCCTCGGCCGTGGCCTCATCTACCGGGAGTTGCTGGTACGCCTGCGCGAGATCCAGCTTTCCAAATATGCGCGCCCCCGCCAGTGTGGCTAAGACATGGCTGACCACGGGTACGGGGTATGCGTGCGCCTGAAGTGCCTGGTTAATGGTGCACTTATAATCCGCGCAGATGCGGATTTCCCCGTTTGGCTTGACGGGTGTCACAATCGGGGTCTCCCATCGAGCGTTCGGGACGGGCTCTAGGACTCCCTGGGCCACTAACCGGTCCAGTTCGGCCTCTATTTTCGGGCGGAGGGCCAGGGGCACGGTGCGGAAGCGCCGTCGGACGGGCGTCACGGTGGGGTCTAAGTGAAGCGACACCGGGGGCCCTTTATAACACCCCAGTTTCCCGTCAAAGACCTCCGGGAATTCCTTGCACACCGCCCCCCAGTCCCGCACCCCGCACTTATTCACTCCCCCAATCGTTATGCCTAGGGCTTCGAACCACACCCGCCCCAGGAGACTCACGAGATTTCCCTCTACCACCACCAAGTCCAAGTTCCCCTCAAAGTCTCTGTACTGCACTCGGAAAGTGCCAACTCCCCGGATGGGGACAGGGTTCTTTTGAAAGTCCACCAAGCTTAGTGGTGATGGACGAAGAGGGGGTCCCCCTAATGGGCAAAGTCTTTTTAAAGTGTCTAGGGAAATGATGGACGCCGCCGATCCCGAGTCCACTTCCATGCAACAGGGGGACCCCTCGATCCGCACGGTTACTTGGATCTTCGGGGCAGAGGAGAGGTTGGGGTTGGGGAGGCGAAGTACCTGCAGCGGCTGGTCGGTGAGGTGGTACAACTCGGCGACCTCTTCCGTCGTCTCGTAGGCGGTGGACGATGCGCGGTGCGGTGGAACCGCTGCTCTCGAATTCCTGTAGCCCTTGGACCGGCAGACCCGTGCGAGGTGTCCCTGCTTCCCGCACCCGTGACAAACGGCATCCCGGAACTTGCAGGATT
This sequence comes from Gekko gecko, assembly GCA_029375565.1. NCBI lineage: Eukaryota > Metazoa > Chordata > Lepidosauria > Squamata > Gekkonidae > Gekko > Gekko gecko. The sequence goes on along the minus strand of JAPDNY010000001.1, from coordinate 73,775,723 downwards.
TCCTTCCGTGGCCTTCCCCGCAGCTGGCACAGGCGGTCCGGTTGCCGGAAGGCTGGGCTGTCTCTCTGTTGGCCTGCTGGAACGGCGCCGGCCGGCGTTGTTGAGGTCTGAGGGCGAAGACCTCTTCCGTATCTACATTCCCGGGGCTTGGACTCCTTCCGACCACATGGGCAGCCGCGGCCGGGCGTTCCCCTTCCGCGGCCTCGTGGGCTGTTGCGGTGTCTAGGGCCTCGTCTAAGGAGAGCCTCCGGTGTCCAACCAACTTGCGCCGCAGCTTGGAGTCCGCCAGGCCCCACACGAACTGCGTCAGCAGGTTGTCCTCCACCTTCGGGAATCCGCAGTCCACCGCGAGCGCCCTTAGCGCGGCCAGGAAGGTGGCAATGGATTCCCCTTGGGCCTGGACTCGCCTCTGGAAATCCATCCTCTTGGCCAGGAAGGTCGGCCGGGGGCTGAAGTAAGCATTGAGGACATCCAGGATCTCCCCAAACGAACTCTCCAAGGCGGTGCGAGGGACCAAGAGGCTCTTGGCGAGGCGGACGGTTTGGGTGCCGCAGGCGTTCAGGAGGATCGCTCGTTTCTGGTCGGGGTGGCGGATTTCGTTGAGCTCCAAGTAGCTGATGAGCTGGTCGACCCATGCGTCCCAGGTTTCTGGCTGTGACGGATCGAAGTGCTCCAGTGTTACATGAGAAGCGGCCATGGTTCTGTCTGGAACGGCGTGCGCCGGGGCGAGCGGTGCGGTGCTGCTCTCGGGGTCAGCGATGCGATGCTCGGCGAGCGGTGCGGTGCTGCTCTCGGGGTCAGCGATGCGGCGCTCGGCGGTGTCCTTTTCGTCGCTCATGGAGTCACGGAAGGCGTTGAAATCCCATCCTCGTCGCCACTGTAAAGTACTGGGTTTCGGGCCTCATGACTCGGACGACGACATAAGAGAAGACGCGTTTATTCGTACTTCACATAAGACAAGAACACACAGTAACGGCCGGAGGCCAACTATATACAGTTAGGGGGGACGGCCCTATATTCCTATTGGCGGGTTTGAATCGCCCGCCAATGCTGCCATTGGTTCACTACTGGCGAGCTCAGGAACCTAGTCCCTATTGTTCTCAGAGAGCGAAGCTTGGCTGTATTTCGCCAGCTCTGCCTTCTGATCCCAGGACACAACAGTGGCAACTACAAGCATGGACAGTTTCAAGAGGGAATTAGATAAACATATGGAGCAGAAGTCCATCAGTGGCTATTAGCCACAGGGTATAGATGGGAACTCTCAGTCTGGGGCAGGTGATGCACTCTATTCTTGGTGCTGGAGGGGGCAGCAGTGGGAGGGCTTCTAGTGTCCTGGCCCCTGAAAAGTACTGAGACTTACTAGTGATTTCAGCTCTCACATACTTTATTAGATGAAGAACAAGACAACTGAGCCGGCTCGCAGGCCGGCTTTTATTCCCAAATGACCCACACCCCAAACACACACACACCCGGTGATTCGCTATTTACATTGATTGGATTAACTCCTGCTCCTCCATTGGAGGGGAGTCAGGATCCACTAGTCCATTGTCCTTTGGGGCGAAGCTCAGGCCCTTCGCCTGGCCACATGGTGGACCGGTTAGAACCAGTCCAAGCACATGGCTGTCCAGAGCCCATGTTCTCCAGTGGATATATTACACCCCTCCCCCTTGGTCCGATAAACACCCGCACACATAGTCTTTCAAATAGCTGGGGGGCCGCCGCTCTCGCGTGGAGCGACGGGGCTCTGGCATGGGGGAACTGACAGCCTCCCGGGCGGCTGTGGGGACTGGTGGCCGCTCTGGTGTTGGCGGGGCTGGGCTCACCATCTCGGCCGGTGTGTCATTTGCGGTGGCTGTCAGTCCGGAGTTGAAGTCCCCCGGGATTTCTTCTGTTGCTTCCGCCCCCGCGTCTGGTTGAGCTGGCTCGTCCCACTCCTCCCCCTCATCCGGCTCCAGGGGTAGCACCCGGCGACGTAGCTGATCGATGTGGCGATGCAGGATCTGGCCGTCTTCCACCGAGACTTCGTAGGACCGGGGGCCACGGACCCGGACTACTCGGGCGGGAATCCACGGGGGCCCTCTCGCGTAGTTCCGTGCGTATACCGGGTCCTCTGGGAAGAACCCTCGCGCCGCCACTGGCGTTTCCGTGCAGGGCTCCCGCTCGGGCGCTCGATCGGGATGTAACCGGTCCAGCCTGGTGGTGAGGCGTCGGCCCATCAATAGTTCCTCCGGGCTCCGGCCGGTTGTCACATGGGGCGTCGTTCTCTGGCCGAACAGGAAGTGCGCCAGCCTGAAGTCCCAGTCCGTTCCTTCGGTCCGACGGAGCGCCTCTTTGGCCGTCCGCACCATGCGTTCGGCTTGGCCATTGGTGGCGGGGTGGAACGGGGCCGACCTGATGTGGCGAATCCCGTGCTGGCGGGTGAACTCCTGGAACTCCCCAGACGTGAAGGCCGTCCCGTTGTCGGGGACCAGGGTGTCGGGGAGTCCGTGCGAGCTGAAAATCCGCCACATTGCTCGGATGGCCGCCCGGGAGGAGGTGGATGGCACCGGCTCTACTTCTAGCCACTTACTGTAGGCGTCTACAAGTATAAAAAACAGCTGCCCCTGGAACGGGCCCGCAAAGTCGAGGTGCAGGCGCGACCAGGGGCGGTGAGAAGATTCCCAGGCCCTGTCTGGGGCCGTCGGGGGTGCGGGTCGGGAGGCCTGGCAGGGTTGACACCTTTTTACAATGTCCTCAATATCCCGGTCTAACCCTGGCCACCAGACATACCCCCGCGCCAGAGCCTTCATCCTGACTACCCCAGGGTGGTGCTCATGAAGGTCCCTCAGTACCCGTTCCTGTAGTGGTTTCGGAATGACCACCCTGCCTCCCCACATTAGGCACCCCTTATAGGTCGACAGCTCATCGCGCCTTGTGACAAAAGGCGCAAACTCCGGGTCTTGTCTAGCTGTCGGCCATCCTGACATGTACTGGGCGATCGGGCAGCGATTCTAGGAGTGCGATGACGTGGGCGGGGGCCGGGTCTGGGTCCGTTGCGGGCAGTGGGAGGCGGCTGAGCGCGTCCGCATGACCCATGGCCTTTCCCGGGCGGTGGGTGAGGGTGTAAGAGTACCCCGCCAGGAATATGGACCAGCGGAGAACCCTGGGCGAGACCATCTGCGGCGTCTGTCGATCGGGCGCAAGGAGGCCCAGGAGAGGCTTGTGGTCTGTAAGGATCTCGAACGGGCGGCCATAGAGATAATGGTGGAATTTTTTAACCCCCGCCACTATCGCTAGTGCCTCCTTGTCTATCTGCGCGTAATTACGCTCCGCAGAAGACAGGGTCCGAGAATAGTAGGCGACTGGAACCTCCCGGCCATCCGGCAACCGATGCCCCAACACCGCCCCCACCCCGTAGGGCGACGCATCACACGCCAGAACCACAGGTAAAGCCTCGCAGAAGTGGTGCAGCACCCCGTTGGAGACCAACAAGTCTTTTACCGCCTGGAAAGCTGCGGCATGCTCCGGCTTCCAGGCCCACGGCGCCTCCTTGTCCAGCAGCCGGTGGAGGGGTTCAGCCACCGTTGCCTTTTGGGGCAGAAACGCGTGGTAAAAATTCAAGAGGCCTAGGAAGGCCTGGAGTTCCGGCTTGGACGTGGGGACCGGGGCTTGTGTGATCGCTCTAATTTTCTCATCTGTGGGGTGGATGCCTTGTGCATCGACTGCGAACCCCAGGAATTCGATGCGGGGCACACCCAGGAGGCATTTCTCCTTCTTCACCTTGAGGCCCGCCTCGTTGAACCTCTGCAGGACCTGACGCAGCCGTTCGGTGAAGGCGGTGGAGTCCGGTGCCGCGATGATGACATCATCTAAAAAGGGCTGGACCCCTGGAATTCCTTTCAGGAGGGAATCCATGAAAGATTGAAAAATCCCTGGCGCCACTGAAACCCCAAACTGCAGTCTATTGACCCGGAAAGCCCCCTTGTGGGTGGTGATGGTTTGCGCTTCCGCAGCGGCCGTGTCCACTGGCAGCTGCTGGTAAGCCTGCGCCAGGTCCAATTTGCCGAAAACTTTGGCCCCCGTCAGGGAGGCCAGGACATGGCTCATGGCTCACTACCGGGACCGGATAGGCGTGGTCCTGCAGAGCCTTATTTATGGTGCATTTGTAATCTGCACAAATGCGTATAGCCCCATTCGGTTTCATTGGCGTTACAATGGGGGTTTCCCAGCGCGCTGATGCAACCGGTTCCAGCACGCCTTGGGCGACCAGGCGGTCGAGCTCGGCCTCTATTTTTTCCCGCATGGCTAGGGGAGGGGGCCGTGCCTTTATGCGGATGGGTCGTACGTTAGGGTCCAGATCTAGCGAAATCGGGGTCCCATTGTACCTCCCCAGGGTCCCATCGAATACTTTGGGGAACTCCCGGCAAACTGCCTCCCAGTCAGCGGTCCCGAGGTGGTTTACTCCTGCTATTTGGAGTCCCAAAGGCCCAAACCACGACAGTCCCAGGAGGCTTGAGAGGCGCCCCTCCACAACCAGCAGGTCCAGCAAGCCCGAGAACCCTTTAAATCGGACTTGAAACTTGCCCCAGCCACGGACTGCCACTGGGTTTTTGTTAAAGTCCGTCAGTTTCAACCCCCGTGGCTTGTGCAATCGGGGTCCCCCCTTGGGGCATAGCGTTTTAAGGGTCTCCGCGGAAATTATAGAGAACGAGGACCCTGAGTCTATTTCCATTTGGCAGGGGGACCCCTCTATTTGGACAGTCACATGCACCTTGTCCGGGCTTTCAGGGGGCAAGTTACATACCGTCTGCTGGCGCTGTGTCGTCACGGTGTGCAGGCTTGCGGCGTCCAGCTGGGCAGTGGATCCCAGGCGCTTGCCCTTGGAGCGGCAGACTCGGGCGAGGTGTCCGGCCTTGTTGCAGGTCCTGCAGACGGCGTCCCGGAAACGGCAGGTCCGGCGCTCGTGAGCGTCGCCACAGCTGGCACAGGCAGATGCGTTGGGCTGGTTTGGTGGTGCGGGAGATCCCCTGTTGCGTTGGGTGCGTGGCTGTGATCGGCGGTTCACCTGTAGGACCTCCTCATCGTTCGAGTCCTCCGAGGGGCCGGAGTCCTGGAGGCGATGGACCGTCTTAGGCCGGCGATCTGCGTGGGACTTCTCGTAGGCGGCCGCTTCTTGGATGGCGGCCTCCAGAGTGAGGTCGTCCCGGCTGACGAGCCTGCGGCGCAGCTTCGCCTCCTTCAGCCCCACCAAGAACTGGTTTAGGAGGGTATCTGCGAGGTTGGGGAAGGCACACCTTGTGGCTGCGCGGCGTAGTCCGGCCAGGAATTCCGGAGATGTTTCGTCGGGGCCCTGCATTCTCGCGAAGAACTCCATTCGTTCCGCGAACTTGGTGGGCTTTGGTGCCAAGTGGTCAGTAAACGCCTTGACCCGCATGTCGTAGGTGGCGGCCGCGTCTTTCGGCAGGAGGGGGTTTACCAGGTCCTTCAGGAGGAGGTGTGCCTCGATGCCGCAGTAGCGCAGGAGATAGGCCTTCTTCGTACCCGCATCCGTGATGCCATGGATCTCGAAGTGACGCTCCAGCGTCTCGATCCAGGTCTCCCAGTGTGCGGGACGAGAGATGTCGAAGGCGGGGAAGCTCTCGTTGCTAGCGGCCATGGTGCTCACCCGTGGAGGTCGCGGTTCAGGCGTAGAGTTGGCGGCGTTGGAAGCGAGGCTGCTCTCGGGGTCAGCGGTGCTAGGGAGCGGTGCGGTGCCCAGGAACCGAAGAGGCGGACACGAAGCTCGGCGGCGGCGTTCGGTGCTTTCGGCGTTGGGGCGGTCAGCGGTGCTCGTCTCGTGGTCGTTGTTCATGGAGGGAGTTGGCATCCCATCCTCGTCGCCAGTGAAAAGTACTGAGACTTACTAGTGATTTCAGCTCTCACATACTTTATTAGATGAAGAACAAGACAACTGAGCCGGCTCGCAGGCCGGCTTTTATTCCCAAGTGACCCACACCCCAAACACACACACACCCGGTGATTCGCTATTTACATTGATTGGATTAACTCCTGCTCCTCCATTGGAGGGGAGTCAGGATCCACTAGTCCATTGTCCTTCGGGGCGAAGCTCAGGCCCTTCGCCTGGCCACATGGTGGACCGGTTAGAACCAGTCCAAGCACATGGCTGTCCAGAGCCCATGTTCTCCAGTGGATACATTACAGCCCCACTGCTGGACCTCCTGATGGCACCTGGTATTTTTGGCCACTGTGTGACAGAGTGTTGGACTAGATGGGCCGTTGGCCTGATTCAACATTGGCTTCTCTTATGTTCTTATGTGTGGCCTAGTATGCTAATATGTTTCTGCTGTTGGGGGTGGCCTATTATGCTAATGAGTTTCTGCTGGGCTTTTTCTACAGAAAAAGCCCTGAGTACAAGAAAAATGTTTGCCTCTGTTATTCCCTGCAGGGCAGACGTGTGCCTATCTCCAGGGACAGCAAAGCCTGGGCCTCTGCCTATATTCTCCCTCCCAGTCTGAATAGCAAGCCTGTTGGATATTGTAACTTTGTGTGCAAGAGGAACTGGGAGGGAAAGGTTAAGAGAATTCTCTCACTTGGGTACACCAGGCAGTTCACCCCACCCTCTCATTGGTTAGATGTTAAAGCCTCTTTGGCCATTGCTTGCCTTCTGGTTTTTTATCTTACATATGACCTCTCTTCTATCACTTTCCAGGGCAAATTGATCTTTCTCTCTGTCTTTTACATATAACCCAATAGATTACATGCCTAGAGTCTATCAGAAGCTTAGATTAAGCTTAATGTTTAAAAAGGACTTAAAGTCTTTGATTAGCGGACCCCTTGGTTTTGGGTTTTTTTTAAAAAATCTTGAAAAATTCTGCATTGCTCTTCTCCATGTGATGAGGATGGCTGAATCAAGCAGGTATTTGAAGAACCCAAAACTTACTGCTGAAAATAATAGAAGCTGGCTTAAATGATTTCATGTGCTCCTTGAAGCAAAAGGAACTGCTGGAATCCTAGAAGAAGAAAAACCTACAAAGAAAGACAAGGAATTGGACTCTTGGATAATCAACTATAGGATTGCCAAGAACATTACTATTGGATCGTTGGATGACAGTGAGACTTTCATGTCTGAAAATTTCCAGACAGCAAAAGAAATGATTAAGATTCTAGAAGAGTCTTTTGGATTTACTAGTGTTAAATCACAAGCAGTATGAATAAGAAAACTTTGCAAAACGAGGTTACATAACAGAGAAAATTCCAAAAATATCTCTCTCAATGAAGGCAGGTGTTTGAAATCTGTGGCTTTAATCTAACTGATGAACAAAAGGCAAATTTTATGCTTGGGACTTTGGGGGAAGATTTTTCTGCATTTGTGAGTGTGCAGAGTCAAAGCCAAAAGAAAGAGACAAAAACTTTCATCAGGCATGAAAAGAATTGTAGGAGAAATGCTCAAAATGGCTTATTGCAGAGGTGTTGAACTCATTTGTTATTGAGGGCCAGATCTGACATAAATGTAACTTTGTCAGGCTGGACCATGTGTGCCATAAAATGTAATGCCAGGTACCAGATATATAAACTGTATAAAGGCCAGCAGCTGGTAAGTTCCGAGTTGGTGTGTCTTCACTGAAAGGCCCCATGGTTGCTGCCTGGAGGGGGAGTAAACCCCTTCCCCAGCCCACTCCTGTTGCCAATGCTTTAAGCCCCAGTGTAAAAACATGAAGCAGCTAGGTGTTGCGAGCCACCATGGAAGGGGACTGGAAAGATGAGTTTGTTTAGTTTAGTTTATTTGTACCCCACCCTCCCCACCAAGGCAGGCTCACAGTGGCTTACATATATGCAATAACTAAAAACTAAAAACAGCAGTATAATAAAAGCATTAAATCTAAAAACTACATAAGGTGCTAATAACAATATAAGTAATGATGGTGAAGGCAGAGTAGCATCAACACACTGGTAAATGCAGTCAGTATAAGATTTTAGTGTCGGCAGAACTCAGGTTGTCGGTGATGGTATTGGGCCCAAGGCCTTGGTGTATTGGGTGCCGCTCCTTAATTAAAGGCCTGGTGGAAGAGCTCCATCCTGCAGGCCCTGCAGAACTGTAAGAGGTCCCACAGGGCCCTAAGATCTTCTGGAAGCTCATTCCACCAGCACAGAGCTGCTACTGAAAAGGCCATGGCCCTAGTTGATGCCAGCCTGACGTCTTTAGGGCCCAGCAGGGCCAGATGATTTTGGGATCCTGACTGGAGTGCTCTCTGGGGAACATGTGGGGAAAGGCCTCAGGTAGGTAGGCCTCTGACCATAAAGGGCTTTAAAGGTAAGTACCAGCACTTTGAAGTGAATCCGGTATGCTATCGGCCGCCACTGCAGTGCTTTTAGCTCAGGCTGAATGTGCTCCTGCATAGGGAGACCCAACAATAGGCTGGCAGCTGCATTCTGCACTAGCTGAAGCCTCTGGATTTGGGTCAAAAGCAGCCCCATGTAGAGAGCATTACAGTAGTCTAACCTTGAGGTGACCATTGCATGGATCACTGTCGTCAAGTCGTTATATTTGAGGAAAGGAACCAACTGCCTGATCAGCTGAAGGTGATAAAAGGCTCTTAGCAGTGGCTGCTACCTGGGCCTCCATCATTAAGGAGACAGCTAAGAGTACTTGCAAGCTTCTAACCTCTGACACTGGCACCAGTGGTATACCATCGAAAGTTGGGAGTGGGATCCCTCACCCCGGGCCACCCCGACTCATGTAGAGGACTTCTGTCTTCATTGGATTCAATTTCAATTGGCTCAGTCTAAGCCAACCAGCCATGGCCTGCAACACCATGTCTAGATCTCCCAGACTGGAGTCAGACTGACCACCCAACAACAGGTAGATCTGGGTGTCATCTGCATACTGGTGTATCTGGGCAATCTGGGCAAGGGGGTGCATATAGATGTTAAATAACACTGGAGGAAGTATTGCCCCTTGGGGCACACCACGAACAAGCAGGTGCCTTCAGGACATCTGTTCCCCTAGGGCCACCCTTTGTCCCTGATCCTGAAGAAATGAAGAAAGCCACTGCAAGACAGAGCCCTGAATCCCAGCGTCGGCAAGGCAGTGGATCAGTAGTTGATGATCGACCATGTCGAACACCACCAACAGGTCTAACAACAACAACATTGCCAAACCACCCCAATCCAGATGCCTCTGAAGGTCATACATGAGGGTAACCAGTACAGTCTCTGACCCATGGCCTGGTCAGAAGCCAGACTGGAAGGGATCTAATATGGAAGTGTCATCCAAAAAACCCTGCAACTGAATCGCCACTGCTCCCTCAATTAATTTGCCCAGATAGGGCAAATTGGAGACTGGCCGATAGCTGGCCAATTTGTCTAGGTCCAAGGATGGGTTTTTTAAGAGAGGGTGTACCACCCCTTCCTTGAGAGCCCTGAGGACTTGTTGATAATATCTCTCAGGGCACCTCATAGCATATCACGGCTAGCTTTAATTAGCCACGATGGGCACAGGTCAAGGTTGCAAGTGGTTGGGTGAACAGTTGAGAGTAATTTGTTAACTTCCTCTAGGATGAAAGGATTGAAATAATCCAAAACCTGACAAGAAGATATGTGTGGAGCCTCGAGTTCACTTACTGTCATATGAACATAAGAACACAAGAGAAGCCAATGTTGGATCAGACTCTGTGTCAGACGGTGGCCAAAAATACCAGGTGCCATCCGGAGGTCCAGCAGTGAGGCCAGGACACTAGAAGCCCTCCCACTGTTGCCCCCCCAAGCACCAAGAATACAGAGCATCACTTGCCCCAGAGACCCTTGTGGCTAATAACCACCGATGGACCTCTGCTCCATATGCTTATCTAATTCCCTCTTGAAGCTGTCCATGCTTGTAGCCGCCACCATCTCCTGTGGCAGTGGATTTCATGTGTTAATCACTCTTTGGGTGAAGAAGTACTTCCTTTTATCTGTTCTAACCCAACTGCTCAGCAATTTCATGGAGTGTCCACGAGTTCTTGTATTGTGAGAAAGGGAGAAAAGTATGTCTTTCTCAACCTGCTCTATCCCATGCATAATCTTATAAACCCCTATCCTGTCACCCCTCAGCCATCGTTTCTCCAAGCTAAAGAGCCCCAAGCATTTTAATCTTTCTTCATAGGGAAAGTGTTCCAACCCTTTTATCATTCTAGTTGCCCTTTTCTACACTCAACTGTGACAGGGAGGACATTGCAGAGTGACAAGACTTTATCTGCGAAATAGTTCACAAAAGCTTCACAGCCAATATCCAATTCCTTAGCATTTAGTCTGCCCTGTGGCAGAGTAGTTATGGACCGAATCATTCTAAACAACTGGGCCAGGTGTGAGGTCGCAGATGCAATTGTAGCTGCATAATAATCTCTCTTAGTGGCTTTGACTGCCATCTCATAGAATCTCATAAACATCCTATAAGATGCTTTTGAAGCTTCATCACGAGTGTGCCGCCACTGCCTCTCTAGCTGTCTAAGCCTTTGCTTCATCAGCCACAACTCCTGGGTAAACCAAGGAGTCAGCCTAGAGTGAGGGTGCAGAGGGCATTGGGAAGCGATCTCATTGATGGCTGTGGAGAGTTGGCCATGACAATCCTCCACTAGTTCATCCAATGAGCCGCCAGGGGGCATCAGATCCCACAGAGCCATCTGAAGCTGCATTGGGTCCATTCGGTTCCACATGCCAGCTAAAATATGCTCACCACCCAAACAGGGTTGGGGTGAAATGTTCATGGGGGCCTTCAAGGCATGGTGGTCCACCCATGGTACTGCCATAGCAATGATCTGGTCCACTGTAACCCCCGCTGCAAATAACAGATCAAGTGTGTGCCTAGCACAGTGTGTGGAGGCCATTACATACTGGGAGAGTTGAACTAACCCTACCCTCCTGTGAAAGCAAGGGAGCAGCAGCCCAAATCCAAGGCCATGTACATGGCAGGACCCAGGCCAAGTAAAGCCTGTGTGGTAGTGTCTGCCTCCAGCCAAGGCTGCCAGGCAATCCATGGTGGGGCGATGCTGGTGGTTCAAGCCAGAGATCGTCAGCAAGCCATGCTACTCCCATGCAGTGGCACCTGCACTAGGCAAAGGCTGCTGGATCATCTGATGAGGGAGCAGGCACCATGTGCACAAGGCCATGCATGTGACAGAGACCCCAGGCTACCCAGCAACCAATATAAATGGAAATTGCCAGCACTGCCTCCCATGAGGCCACTGAAGGTCACCAGGTGGTCCATGGGGGAGGAAAACCTGGCTACTAGGTCACCAGTGGGCCACAACAGAAGATTGTCTGTTTTCCTTACGTGCAAACGCCAATCCCTGTGGCCATCTGGAACAGCATCCCCAGAACTGAAGGCCAAACAGAAAAGCTTGTGACCTTGGAACTTGGAGCTGGCATGAATGCAGCTGCCATAGCTCCCAACTTACCAGTGAGGGTGCCACTGAAGCAAAGGGATTCTGCTTGACTGCTGTGGACAAGGATGTTCCACTGTGCTGAAGTCATAATCAGTGTGGCTCCCACCAATTCCCCTCTGAGCGGCCTCCTGTTCCCTCCCTCAGACCAGTTACTCATGGGCCAGATAAGAGCCTTGGATGGGCCAGTTTGACACCCCTCACTTACTGAATTTGACTCACCAAATGGCTCAAGTTACATTTCTAGAAATAATTTGAAAGAGTGAGTCATACCCAGAGAACAGGAGAAAAAAACAATCACTGTGTTGCTTTAATTGCAACAAAAGGGTTCACTTTGCAAAGGACTGTAGAGAGCCACCAGCTAATGATAGTTTTTCTAAGATGTACAGGAACAGCACGCAAGCTATAAACAGAGAGGCAATTTTAAAAATCAAAAGCATGATGGTCCTAATACAGCATACAAAGGAAACATCAACGGGCAGTGGTGGCACAGAGGATTTATCCTCTGGTTACAGTAACATCTGAACTGAACAGAACTTCTGTCAGTTCTAGTCCACACTGGTGTGAGCTACCAGCCTTGTCCCCAGTTCCCCGTCCACCCAGCAGTTTGAAAGCTTCGGCGAGTAGATAAAATGGGTACCACTCCTTAGAGAGGGTGGGCGCACTAAACCCCCCCAGTGGGGGGAGGTGTTAGCAGGCAAAATGGAATGTCCAGCTCATAAGCTCGGAAGCCTGAAAGATCTCTTCAGCATTAGAAGCCTGCGATGGGTCGATCCGGACAGGCGGTGGCAGTGCGGCACTGCGATTTGAAGTAGTCCTGAAAAACGCCGATGTCATCAAGCCAAGCCAAATGCCGTCTGGTACATGTCTGAGTCTACAGCTGAACAAAATCCCTGTCAGCTGCAAATGTGTGCGGTTTAAAGATTTATATGTTGTCCTCCCTTACCCCTATGAATCATTGTTAGTCCTGTGTTAATGAGTAACTGTACATCGCTCAGGGCCAGCAGCTCTGCAGGATTGAACGATTAATAAAATTGAAAGAAATCGAAATCGAAAGAAAAGATTTTACTGACTTCCAGTTAATGGCGGCTTGAAAGCAGATGTCTCTTTGGGACGCTCCTAGGACACAATCTGTGCACCAGTGGATTGGAGGGGGGGGGAGTAATCGCTGCTCCCCAGGAGCCTTGGGGACAAGGCTCCCAGCCAAGGGGCTTCTGAGGGGGCTGCCTCTTCTCCAGCATGATGCTGGAGAATTGAGGTGCTCCCTCGCCCCAGTGGTCCAGCCGCTGTGTGTCCAAACGGACATAGAAACGCTGGCTGGGACAAGCAGAGGAGATTGTGCGACCAGATGATCACAAGCGATGTCATAAGACAAGCAAGGAGCAGTGAGTAATTTAAAAGCAGAAAAATGGCGGTTTAAAAGGGAAGCACCACCTTTGGTAGAAGCGTGGGAAGCGAGACTTTAAAGCAGATTAGCAAGGGAGGAGTGGAAGATCAAGCATAAACCAATTTAAAGAACCTTACCAGTCAAAGTCAAAGCGCATTGGAGGCATTCAGAGACTTTACAAACTTTCAGTTAAAGTAAACAATACAGAAAGATGGCGGGGAGATGACTTGACAAAGGACAGAAACTGAAACCACCAGGAGGTATGAGCCCGAGGCCAGAAGAGACCATAGAGTTCCCTAGGATTTTGGCAGATTCTCTACGCCCTCTGCTGGACCAGATGACCAACATCAACCAGCAATTGACAACTCTGAACCAGAATTTTGCAGCACAGCAATTGCAACTTGCAGAAACCACAAAGAAAACAGAGCAGGTGGTTGAAAAAGTAAGGGAACTTGATGCAAGCTCTACAAAAGCAGGGAAAAAGATGCAAGTGCTAGAAAAGAAGCAAGCTTCGATGGAAACACAATTGTTACAGCTGCAAACAGAAAGAGCAAATATGGTACTCCGGTTCCAAGGGGTTTCAGAACCCCCTAATGAGAATCTAAAGCAACTACTAAGCGATGCATTGGCCACAATGACGGATTTGAAACCAGAAGATATCTTCAGCGAAATGGATGTTGCCTATAGAGCTTATTCCACGTATATTAAGAAAAATAATCTGCCTGGGGAAATTGTTCTGAAATTCTCAAAGAGACATTTAAGAGATTTAATTTTAAAAGTGACTACAAATACACTCCTGAAAATTGGAGGCAACAACATAAGTATCCTAAAAGATATCCTATTTGAGATAAGAAAAAAGAGACAGAAGTATAAGGAACTAATCCTTTTTTTACAAACAAATAGCATTGCTTACAGGTGTTTAATTCCCGAAGGCGTCACTTTCAAAATAAAGGAAAGGAGAAAAAATTGACTCTATTTTCAAAGCTCAAGAGTTTTTGCGGCTGCAACTGGGAAATCCAGAAGAGGAGACGAAAGAAGAAGACAGCAAATCTACTGGCGAATTGGACTCTGTATCCTCGGATGGGGACTCGGATGCAGAAAAGGGGACAGCTGCTCCCAAACAAAGCTACCAACTGAGAGACCGCAAAGAAAAGCAAAAATAAGGATTGAGACCTTGAAAGCCTGTATAAAGCCTAATTTTATGAGATGACTTGGGGAGGGTTCTGGAATTGGGAAAATAGTTAAGCTGATGCAGAATTGGGACTATTAGATCGTGCTCAATGCTTTTTAAAGCTTTTTATGGACTATCACGGATATAAGCATTATTGAAGATCTCCATCTCTTGGGGTTTTAGTTAGTTGTGGTTATCTTTTCTTTCTCCCTGGATTTAGATGCTTTCCCTCCCTCTTTTCTGTTGTAGTTTATAGCGTTAGAAAATGCAAATTAAAAAAAAATCCCCTTCAAGGGGCCAAAAAAAAAGAAAAGAAAAAGTTTTTTACTAATTGACCAGAAAAGCCTTATTTATGATGACACTGAATTAGATTTGAAAGAGAATAAGTGGCTAATAGGCAGCGGAATATCTTTTTATTTTATTTTTTAAAAATATTTTTATTATTTTTACACACTTCCAGACAGATAGACAAACAAACAAATATATGAGAGCAATAGTAGCTTCGTCAAATCTCTTAGATCATCCTAATAAATATATCTATTAACCAATTTTCACTCGGTATGTGGTTTTTATTACTACTAACCCATATTTAGCAATCTAACCTTTTATATTTCTATTCTATAAATCTAATTATGCATATATCTTGAAATTATGTACTTACTTCAATCTATAATTTCCATTTCATTTCTAATAATAATCAAAAGCAAGTTTTCTCCTGTTTAAGCTTTTTATAATATCTCTTTATAGACTAATATTGATCTAATCATTATAATGTTTTTGTAAATATATTCTGGAAGATTCTCTATAATTCTATTTTCCCTAAACATTCTTCTCTAAACAACGTTGTTCATGTGAGCCTTTTTAACCTGTTCTTATAATCTGTATATTTATAACCTTTTCTCCCCTATTTCATCACAAGATATATCACTAATTTATAAAACTTTACAGCAAATCTTCCAGTCTTCCCAAATTAATTATAAACTATAATTTAAAATTACCTATTACACCAAATGTATATTCAATTTATAATTGCAGATACAGATTCCCCCAACCCATCTTAGTTGATTAACCTAAAACACAGATTTGCTAAATCAGTCTTATTTGAAAAACTTTATTCTTTTTTTCTTTTTGTACTTCCATTTTTTCAACAAAATCCTCAGGCTGTGTTTTTGTTCCTTATATGGATAGGGGGTCTCTTTTAGGAATTGTCTTCTCAGCTCAAGTTTTAAGGTGGTTAGAGCTTATAATATTTCTGTCTCATCTTTTTGAAATGTAGTTTGGAAGATTCCAAGCTTTGTCAGTCTTTTGGGAATTCTGTTGTTATTAGGTTCTGTTTCATCTTCCCTCTGTAGTATAGTTTGGGAGAATCCACGGTTTAACATCCCTGTAGTCAATCTGTTTTCCATATTATGGCTTAGATCATCTTGATTTTAGCTTTGTTGTGCAATTAGCATTTTGAAATGCTGAGAAACCTTTTCTTTATGTGTTAAGTTCAGTAACTTGTAAAATTCCCCGGCAGCTTGGGAAGTTTTTTGCTGGACCTTTCCCTCTTCTTGCGTTGTTTGTTGGTAACATTCGTTCATCTGATTTGTAGTTTGGCTTAATAATACAGCTTGTTTATCCATTGCAGTTTTTAGTGCATCCTCAATGGCCAAGGTAAAAATATCCACCATCATGTCCCGAATCTTCTCCCATGTCAGTTGCAATTGATTGCTTTCTAAAGAGCTCCACAAGGGCATGTCATCTGGCATTTTACTTTCTACATTCTGGCCCTCCATTTTTACAGCTATTATGGGAGTCTCGGCAGAGTCCACAGTCACAACTCTTTAAGCAGATGATAGGGATTCTCAGTGCAAATCCGCTGCTTAGATCTTACTGGAGATGCTAGACATAATAGGCTCATCTGTTCCCAGCACTAATACATGATGTCATCAAAAATCATCGCACAGTAAGAGAATCAAATTCCAAATAGCTCTTTTACATTCTTTCTTTTCAAAAAAAAAAAAAAAAAGGAGTTCTAAAGTTCTTTTATATAAGCTCAAACAAGAGTCTCTTTTTGCCCCGGTATAAAACTCACTCAGGTTTCTTTATGTGAGTCGGCCACTCTGCGGGGGAAGAAGGGGGGATATCACCCTCCTTCCCGAATCCTTTTGAAATTCAAAGAGGCTTATGGGGCAAGGCATATGCTTCTTCTAGAATGTATTTGCAGATACTTACAGCATTAATAGTATAGTATGGTAATATAATAGCTTCATCGATGACAGGGATGAGGTTCAGCTTACTCTTGTGGTTCCAGGGCATATACAGTTAAAACAGTGATGGCTGCCATCACCGTGCTTCTTCAGTCTTTGCTTTGGGGTGTTCCAGGTCTTCACCCCCTTTTGCCAAAAAAACAGGGTGCCCAGATTAAGTCCCCTATGCCAGACCCTCCTCCAGAAGGTCCAGTGGCATTTCGGGAATCCCAGAAAACTCCTCTAAATAGAACATGGAGCCAGCAACACCCGAGAGAAATTCAGAGTGCCGACTGTGTTGCTGTTCCCGTAGGCCCCCCCCCTATTTATTTATTATTTTTTATTTATATCCCACCTTTCTTCTGCTTGTCACATACACAATGCAAAAATTTCTTTGATGAAGTTAGTGAAAGTGAGAAAGGGGAAAGAAAAATTGCTAATGGTGAATGCATACAGATTCAGAGCATAGTTACTGGCACTTTATGGTTTAGCACACCTCACAAAAATTTCCTAAATGAAGTTGGAGATGCCCTGTACATACATGAATCAAGCTGTAATTTATTGAGTGCATATGCATCAGACAACAAAGGCTTTGACATACATTAAGGAAATAAGATTGAAGGTCAAAGAAGAAGGGAACGGCAAAAGATGAGATGGTTAGGCAGTGTTATCGATGCAATGAACATGAAATTAAGCAAACTCCGTAGCATGACGGAAGACAGGAGGGCCTTGCGTGATGTGGTCCATGGGGTCATGAAGAATCGGACTCGACTGTGTGACTGAACAACAACAACAAAAAGGTAATAAGAAATGTACTATTAGCAAAGGCAATGTTGTATATGCACAAGGTAACCAAAAGGGAAAAGTATATGAATTGAGTCTTGCAGGTGAACAGGTACACCTGGCACAGGAAAGGAAAGATAAAGAGAGCCTGGAACTGTGGCACAGATGCCTAGGATATTATAATCCAAAGGTAATCTTAGACCTTCAGAACAAGAACCTCGCCAAAGGCATTAAGGTAAAGCCATGTGACATCAATGACATAAGCAAATGTGCATGGTGTATAAGAGCAAAATGAGTTAGACCTCATTTTCACCCAGAACTGAGATATGAACTAGCAAGCCATTAGAATTCATAGTACATGTAACATCAAATGATGGAAATAGATATCTCTTAAACTTTCTGGATGATTTCTCAAGATCCTCACTTGTATATCTGCTGAGGCAAAAAAGTGAAGTTCACAAATCCCTCAAGAGATATGTCACTGTGGTTTCTAACAAGTTTGGAAGAAAGTCTCAAATGCTACAGATGGATAAGAGTGGTGAGTTTATATCACATCACACACAAGCCTTCTTGGCAGAGGAAGGCATCCGGCACAGGAAGTCCATGAGCTTTATACCTGAGCAGAATGGCACTGCTGAAAGGAAACTGAGATTTTTATTGGAGATGAACAAATGCATGCTCATGGATACAGGCCTACCCAATAAATGGTTGGGGTGAAGCAATCCTGACTGCAAACTGTCTTCAGAACAGACTGCCCACAAAAGGGGGCACATCTATACCTTACCAAATATGACATGGCAAGGTACAGCAAGGCCTTCACGTTCAAACCCAAAGAGGAAAGAGAAGAGCTAGATTCTAAAACCAGAGAAAGTGTTTTTGTGGGATATGATTCTGGAAGTAAGGGGTGTAGAGTGCTGTCCCCAGGAACATCTGAAGTCTATGTCAGGCATGCAATTTGCTTTGATGAAAGCAAAGCCAGTAGAGAAGGAGCTGCATCTTGTGACTCAGAAAAGTCAGATGGCCAGTACTGGCTCTTGGACCTTGAACCACTGGGCAGTGATGAAGTATCAGAACAAGACATACAACCTGAGAAGGCTGTTTCTGAAACAGTCATGCCAGAGATTCAGAGCAGTACAATACAGAAAGAGGAAGCAAGTGAGAATGAGAAGACAGGTGGATTGGACAGCTCTGTGACAGCAGATGAAACTCCAGGACCACACCTCCAATGCTCTTTGTGACTGAACAAAAGCATACTAACCTTGTGATTGTCCTATCTCACAAGGTCAGTGTTACCATCTGAACCTTCTGCCTGTAAGAAAATAGAACAGATGCCAGCAACCAAAGCCAGTAGGTGGAAGAAGGCAGCACAAGGGGAGACTGATGCTCTAAACAAAAATAAAATGTGGACCTTGACAAAGCTACCATCAGGAAAGAACCTTATTGGATACAAGTGGGTGTTTAAGGTCAAATGAAATGCAGACAAATGTGGAAAGCTACAATGCAAGATTAATTACTAAAGGCTTCTCACAAGAATATGGTCAGGACTTCAATTAAACCTTTGCACCAGTGGTGAAACATAGAACAATCAGATTACTTTTGAGCACAGCAGCATCCAAGAAGATGCAGGTCAAACATCAAGATGTAAAGACAACATTTTTTTCACAGGGAAATCCAGGAAGATCTATACATGGAGCAGCCAGAAGGTTTTTAGATCCCAAACAACCAAATGTAGTCTGTCAACTGCAAAAGGGGCTCTATGGATTAAAACAGACAGCCTATGCCTGGAATAAAAAATTACACACAATGCTCATGGAGCAGGGATACAGGCAAGGAGAAGCAGATTCATGTCTCTACCAAACACAAAGATGGGTATTGTAGTTTTATTCTCCCATATGTTGATGACTTCATGGGTTATGAGAGGCAAATGGATTATAACAGTGTGGTAGAGTGCCTAAACTGAGAAGGAGAAATTAAGAAGCAAGGAGATGTTTCTTACTACTTTGGTATACAAATTGAAAGTGAGGAAGATGGTTCATTTCTTCTAAACCAGAGACAGAAAATAATCAAACCCTTACAGACGCTAGGTCTGGAAAATGTCAACACAATGGCAACACCTGTGGAAACTGACTTTCTTAAGAACACTGAAATAAGTGAGCCTTTAACTAAAGACAATCAGTACAGAACCACCATAGGAAAACTTCTATATCTAAGCACCACTAGCAGACCCAATATTGCAACCTGTGTTGGGATCCTTAGTAGAAAGACAAGTGCCCCTAGCAAGAAAGAGTGGCTAGATATCTAGAAGGAACTTTAGATATGAAACTAAAATTGTAATCCACCAGTAATCCAAAATTAGTTGGTTACATGGATGCAGACTGCGCAGGAGACAGCTTAGACTATAAATCCACATGTGGGTAATTATTTCTGTATGGAGGTGGAACAATCTCCTGGGCCAGTACAAAGCAAGCAACAGTAAATTTGTCTTCCACAGAGTCTGAATGTATAGCATCTGCTGAAGCATGCAGAGAACTGAAGCATGCAGAGAAACATGCAGAGGCTAGACCAGTTACTAAAGAATTTTGGAGTTGATGAGCAAAAACCAATTCAACTTAAAGAAGACAACCAGAACTGCATTAAAATTTCTCAGTCATAAAAAATGGTTGCACACACTAAACACATTGGTGTGAAATTTCACTTAGTGTGTGACCTGAGAAAGACATAATACAGCTGGAGTACTGTTCAACAGAAGAGATAGTGGCCAACAGACTGACCAAGCCTCTATCATGAGACAGATTTGAAAAACTACAAGATAAACTGAAAATTGAGAACACTTGGATGCAATGTTAAAAAGGAGTGTTAGATATTGTAATTCCACATACAAGAGGAACTGAGAGGGAAAGGGTTAAGAGAATTCTCTCACTTGTGTGCACTTGGCCCCACCCTCTCACTGGTAATATGCTGAACCTCTTTGGCCATTGCTTCCCTTCTGTTTTTTCATCTTATATACAATCTCTCTTCTTTCACTTACCTGGGATAGGAGCTTTAGCAAGTTAACCTTTTGGAAGTTAATTGTTCACAATAAGTTAAATGTACCTATATGAACATATCATGTAAGATGTGCCTCTATTTTTGTAAGTAAAATTTCTTTCTTTTGTTACCATGGTAGTCATATCATCTTTGTAATTTATTTAAGCAGCATTTTCCCGTTAACTGGGAAACACAGAGGATTTGGGATACTGTTTTATATTTAACCCAATAATGTTTACCTCTGTTATCTCCTGTAGAGCAGACATATGCCTGTCTCCAGGGGCAGCAAAGCCTGGGCCTCTGCCTATATTTTCCCTCCCACTCTGAATAGGAAGCCTGTGGGATATTGTAACTTTGCGTGCAAAAGGAACTGGGAGGGAAAGGGTTAGCCAACACAGCCCCAGAGAATGAAAATGCTCACACAAACAGGATCCATGCTTATATACCATTGGAAAGGCCTCTCAAAGCCAGTGAGATGGTGCAATGATTGGTGGGGAAGAAACAATATATAATCGTTGGCAGGAAAGTTGTCATACTGTCCTGATTGGGCATATGTTCCTGGCATTTATAAGCAAAGTCATTTTCTACCGTTTCTGTATTTCACTTTGCCTGAAAAACTGAATTCAGATAGAGAAATAGCAGTATAACCATTAGATCCAAATTGTCACTAAATGTTTCAGTTAGATTATATTAACCACGTTAAAGATTAGATATGATTTATAACCGATTTTAATTAGTAAATGGCATGTCCCTAACAAAACACACATACAATTTAATCAAAACATCAAATTAATGCTGGAGGATCACCACCATTCTGAAGCATTCTCAACAGAACTGTTTTGTTTTGAAATTCAGCTATTCAACTTCTGAAGACCTAGGATTTTCCTGAAGTTGTTGTACAATATTTATTTATTTATTTGGGATATTTCTGTGTGGCCTCTTCAGAGTCCTGCTCAAGTCAGTTTACAATTGTTAATGTAGTATTCTTAGTGAGAATTTACTTAGTGAGAAGTTACAGCTTATCCAGAATGCAGTGGCGTGGGTGCTGACACGGACCCGATGACAGCACATATCCAACCTGTGCTTCCCTGCACTGCACTGGCTCCCAGTTGAGTACCAGATCTGCTTCAAGGTTCTGATACTAACCTTTAGGGCCCTAAACAGTCTGGGGCCAATGTACCTGCAGGACCACCTCTCCCACTCTTATGTATTGGGCTGGAATCCCCCAGGTCTGTCCGTAAGAGATTAGCTGAGCTTGAAGCTCATAAGAACATAAGAGAAGCCAATGTTGGATCAGGCCAATGGCCCATCTAGTCCAACACTGTGTCACACAGTGGCCACACTAGAAGCCCACCCACTGTTACTCCCCCAAGCACCAAGAATACAGAGCATCACTTGTCCCAGACGGAGAGTTTCTATCTATACCTTGTGGCTAATAACCACTGATGGATTTCTGCTCCATATGCTTATCTAATTCCCTCTTGAAGCTGTCCATGCTTGTAGCCGCCACCACCTCCTGTGGCAGTGGATTCCATGTGTTAATCACTCTTTGGGAGAAGAAGTACTTCCTTTTATCTAAAGAGCCCCAAGCGCTTTAAACTTTCTTCATATGGAAAGTGTTCCAACCCTTTTATCATTCTAGTTTTATCATTCTAGTTGCCCTTTTCTGCACTTTTCCCAATGCTATAATATTTTTTTTGAGGTGTGGTGACCAGAACTGTACACAGTACTCCAAATGAAGTCGCACCATTGATTTATACAGGGGCATGAGACTTCCAGTTTTGGCGACTCAAATGGTGGGCGCACTCCATCAGTGCTCCAATCGGGGCAGCCCATGACCTGGTGAACGGGAGGGGTACTGGATGATTCTGGACCTCCCCAGGGCCCCCAGCCTGGGGCGCCAGAGGTGCCTCTCCCGAAGCTGTGGCCAAGGGACCAAGGCTCCTCTATGCCCTGACAGGTCCCACCGCCATGGCACCATTACAGCATCAAGAAACACACACTGGATGAGTGAAAAAGTGGTCTAGTGGATAAAAAGCTCTCCCTACCTTTGCAGCTGGCTTAGAATGAAGTGTGAGTGTTAAATCCTATTATCTGGATATGAGGTCAAGTGTTTCTCCAAAGCCCCAATCTACAACGATGGGCTTTGGAGAAGGGGAGGGAGTATGCTACCCCCCCTAACCTTAAGCGAACTGTTGAACTGATATACAAAGCCAGGAGTAATGGCGATCTTGGTTTTTATCAAGTAAAGTGCAGATTTATGTAAACTGACTTTACAAATAAACTTCCGTTGACTCAAAAAAACCTTTCCCTGAACTGTAAACAATGACTAGCCAGGCAGAAAAGATGGCAATGAGAACAAAGCACTCTCCTGGAACTGCCAGATCAGCACTTCTGGCTTCTTGTCATGGATTGAGGTGTGGGGCCAGGCAAGAGCGAAGAAGTCAAGGCACAGTCTGGAGTCAAGAGCCAGGCAAACCAACCAACTGGGAAAACCAGGTCCAAAGCGCAAGGCAAAGTGGGGTGGTCAAGGTACAGTCCTCAGTCAAGATCCTGGCAAACAAACCAACCAGGGAAACCAAGTCCAAAACACAAACCATCAGAGTTGTCAGTAAGCCAGAGTTTCCAAGAGTCTGGGAGTCAAAGGTTCAAGGTGCAGGTCTATGCGTAGTCATGCAAGCCGAGGTCAAGGAGCCGAGGATGTCGAGGCAGGAACCGGGAATCAGGAACACAAGCGAGGAGGTGCAAAGCTTCGTCAAGTGACTAGTTGCTGGCACGACTTGTCGGCATGAGTGTGAGGGCTAAATAGCTGACTAAGCTGCTGGCAATTAGCACACCCCAAGCACGTCCTGGCTCCTGCTAATACTCGGGACTGAAAGAGCATCTGTTGCACATGCGTTCCTCTCGCCGCTGGGCTGCCATGTCCCATTGGCGCTGTTCTCTCAAATAGGAAACCAGTGGAGGTGAATTGGGGGGGAGTGCTGACTAGGCGGGAATCTGCCTCAGTTGTTGCTGGAGCAGCCTCCAGACTCTCCATGCTGTCAGGTGCAGGATTTTCCAGCATCGGGAGCTCATCCCCAGCAGCACTTAGTTCCTCCACTGGAGCCGTGTGCTTGGACTCAGCAGGAGCCATGACAGTTCTAAACCAGAAGCAAATACTGACTTCTCCAACTTAATGGCTACAGCATTGCACCCTCTGCTGGATCAGATGACCAATCTGAACAATAACTTTGAAGCACTTCAAAAACAACTGAAAGATACCAATATAAAAACAGAGGAGATGGCAAAATCTGTGAAAAAGGTTGAAGTCAAGACAAAAGCAATTAGTCAAAGACTGGAGGTGGTGGGAAAAGACAGAACCTCTGATAAAGAGCAGCTATTAAGACTCCAAATGGAAAAATCTGCCTATGTTCTGAGATTTCACGGTATCCCTGAACAGAACAGTGAGAATCTGAAGGAAATCTTAAGTGAAGTGTTGGCCCCAATGACAGGTTTAACAGTGGATTTACTGCAAAGCGATTTGCATATAATCTATTGGACAAATCCAGAATTCATTAAAAAAAAAAAAAAACCTGCCTGGGGTGATATTAGTGAGATTCTCAAAGAGATCTACATGAGACATGGTGCTCAAGACCACAAATGGGACATCCCTAAAAATCAAAGATGAAGAAATCAGTGTCTTAAAAAATGCACCATATGAGATAAGAAAGAAGAGGAAACAATACAAAAACTTTCTTGCAGAAAAATTCCACACTCTACAGATGGATAATACCTGAGGGACTTGTCTTCACCTATAAAGATAAAAAAGAAAAGATTGACTCTGTCTTAAAAGCAAAGCTGTTTTTGAAACAGCAACAAAGACCAGTGAAAGATAAGAAAACAACAGAGGAACAAGAAAAGGAAGAAGAAGGCAGCACATATGGGTTGGGAAGTTCAGAAAATGCAGTGTGCAGCACTCCAGAAGAGGATTCTGAATCAGAAAAAGGGGCGGCAGCCCTAAAACTCCTGAAACTGAACTTTGATAAAAAGAACAGGGAAAAGAAGAAGAAATAACATAATTGTGTGATCTTGAAAGTTTAATACTTTAAGCAGTACTTACCTGATTTAATCATGCAAATACCAGTTTGTAATAGAAGCTTTAAGAAATAGCTTTACTTCGCTACCCTTACTATAGAATGTTGTTTCAGCTAATGCTCAATTAGACTGTATGACCCTTGTCTAGCTTATGTTTTAATTTAGTGTCTTAGAATTAGCATCTGTAGAAATAAAAGCAATAAAACATTTTAAAAAAGATTTATACAGGGGCATTATGATACTGGCTGATTTGTTTTCAATTCCCTTCCTAATAATCCCCAGCATAGCGTTGGCCTTTTTTATTGCAGTTGCACACTGTCTAGACATTTTCAGTGAGTTATCTACTATGACTCCAAGATCTCTCTCTTTGTCAGTCTCTGCCAGTTCAGACCCCATCAATGTGTATTTATATTTAGGATTTTTGCCTCCAGTGTGCATCACTTTGCACTTGGCCACATTGAACCCCATTTGCCACGTTGATGCCCACTTACCCATCCTTGACAGATCCCTTTGAAGTGCCTCACTTTCCTCCCTGGCTCTCACTACCCTGAACAACTTCATGTCATCTGCAAATTTAGGCACTTCATTGCTTACTCCCAACTTCAAATCATTAATGAACAAGTTAAAAAGCATTGGACCGAGTACTGATCCCTGTGGGACCCCACTGCTTACCACCCTCCACTGAGAAAATTTCCCATTTATACTCACTCTCTGTTTCCTATTAATTAGCAACTCCCTATTTATGCAAATGTTAAACTCAATAACATTATGATCACTGTTCCCAAGCATTGCAATCACTTTTACATCTCTCACCAGGTCTTGGGTATTACTTAGGACCTAATCCAAGATCACCTCTCCCCCAGTAGGTTCTGTGACCATATGCTCCATAGCACAGTCATTGAGAGTGTCTAGAAACTCAATCACTTTTTCCCGACTTCAACACATATTGAAGGGGCGGGGCAACAATGTGTGGATAGTTAAAATCACCTATTACGACACAGTTATTTTGTCTAGCAGATATCTTTAATTCATTCATCATTTTATAATCCTCCTCTATCTTTTGATCTGGTGGGCGATAACAAACTCCCAGTGTTAAGCTTCCTTTTGGGACCACTATTTCAACCCATAGCATTTCCAGAAGTAAATCCAGTTCACTTACCCTCTCAATCTTACTGGACTGTATACCCTCTCTGACATACAGAGCCACCCCACCTCCAACCCTTCCCCCCGATATAATTTATAACCAGGAATCACTGTATCCCTCTGATTTTCCTCATCCCACCAAGTTTCTGAAATACCCACAATGTCTATTCCCTCCCAACACCAAGCATTCCAATTCCCCGATTTTACCTCGGAGACTTCTAGCATTTGTGTATAAACACCTATAATTTCCCATGCATGTTAAACCCACAACCTTCCTCTTACTGCCTTGAGACCTTGCCAGGCAGTCCATATCATTAGCCATAGTCTCAGTGGACAATTCTAATCCTTTTCCTTGTAGAGAAGTAACAGCTATTTGTCCCCCCGCTCCTTATAGGACATTTATGAGATCCTATGAGATGGCAGTCAAAGCTGCGAGTACTACGCAACCACAATTGCATCTGCGAGCTCACGCCCAGCCCAATTATTTAGAACAATTCGGTCTATAACTACTCTGCCACAGGGCAGGCCAAATGCTTGGGAATTGGACATTGGCTGTGAGGCATTTGTGAGTTATTTCGCAGATAAGGTCTTGTCGCTCTGCTGTGACCTCCCTGTCATAGTTGATACAGTGAGCAAGCTTGAGGTTCCATACACGTCTTCGATTCCAGTTCTGGATCATTTCGACCCACTCAGCCTAGAGGAAGTTGACAAACTGCTCCTAGCTGTTTGCCCCAACACATGCTGCCTTGATCCGTGCCCGTCATGGCTAATTAAAGCTGGCCATGATGGGTTTCAAGGCACCCTGAGGGAGATTATCAACAAGTCCCTCATGGAGGGTCAGTTCCCTGGGGTGCTTAAGGAAGCAATAGTCCGCCCTCTGTTGAAAAAAAATCTCTGGATCCGGCTGAACTGGCCAACTATCGGACGGTTTCCAATTTGCCCTATTTGGGCAAATTAATAGAGAGGGCGGTAGCTAGTAAGCTACAGAGCTTTTTGGATGATGCTTCTGTAATGATTCCCTGTTTTATGAGTGTGTGTGTGCCTTTAAATGCTTGGTTGGAGTGCATGGTTATTAGATTAGAGTGATTGAGAGAGAGACATGTGCTGTGATTGGTGGGTGATAGAGTGTGGGAGGGGCTTTTGAAGTGAATCTGTGTGGGTGTGTCAGTGTGTCAGTTACGATAGACAGGAAAATCAGTTGGAAGAGTTCAGTTAGAAAGTTAAGTCAGTGAGTGTTCAGTTAGTTCTGAGTGAGTTCTTAAAGAGTGTAGTATATATGTCCTTAGCCAGTGTGGCTGACTATAGGAAAGAGTGACTCTTGTTAATGTTGGAAATGAGTGTCAAACAAACAAAAGTAAGGAGAAAAGACTGTGTGTATGATACATTTGATAGACATATTTTTAAGGCCCTTTATTCAAAATAGTTACAGAATAACCAACCTCATATTTTGTTCAAACTTCAATAAATCATCTTTTGTTCAAGTTTATCTTGAATTTAGTTCTGTCTGTCCTCCGGACGACATAGATCTCTAAAAAACTCTGACTCTAGGTCACCTTACCAGCAAAAGAAACAGAGAGAAGGTTTGGATACCCTTAATTTCCTGGTGGCAGCCAAATCTTCCCAGTTTACAAAAGCGAAGAGCACATTTAAAGAGAAAACCAGTCCTCCCTAAAGAGAGGACACCACAGCTTCCATCTTAGACCCCTTCCAGTCCGGCTTTTGCCCTGGTCATGGAATGGAGACGGCACTGATTGCCCTCATGGATGACCTCCGAAGGCATCTGAATCGAGGCAGATTGGGCGTGCTGATGTTGCTGGACCTGTCAGCAGCGTTTGACATGGTCAATCATCAGCTACTGGCCTGCTGACTTGCCGACATAGGAATTCAGGGGCTTGCCTTACAATGGCTTGCTTCCTTTCTCCAAGGTTGGGGACAAAGGGTGGCGCTAGGGGAACAGCAGTCCAAGAGGCATCCACTGGACTATGGAGTGCCTCAAGAGGCAGTGCTCTCCCCAATGTTATCTAACATCTATATGCGCCCTCTTGCCCAGATGGCCCAGAGGCATGGGCTGGGATGTCACCAGTACGCTGATGACATCCAGCTCTGTCTGATGTTGGGCGGCCAGTCCAACTCCAGACTGGAAGACCTGGACCGGGCACTACAAGCCGTGGCTGGTTGGCTTAGGCTGAGTCGGCTGAAACTGAACCCAATGAAGACGGAGGTCCTGTGCTTGAGTCGAGGGTGGTTCGGGGGTGGGGTTCCCACTCCCAACCTTCGACGAGCGCCATTGGTGTCAATGCCAGAGGTTAGGAGTTTGGGAGTGCTCCTGGATGCCTCCCTAACAATAGAGGCCCAGGTAGCGGCCACTGCCAGGTCGACCTTCTACCATCTTCGGCTGATCAGGCAGTTGGTTCACTTCCTCGACCATGCTGACCTGGCAACAGTGATCCATGCTATGGTCACCTCGAGACTAGACTACTGTAACGCTCTCTACATGGGGCTGCCCTTGTCGCAGATCTGGAAGCTGCAGCTAGTGCAGAATGCTGCAGCCAGGCTTTTGATGGGTCTCCCCAAGTGGGAGCACATCCAGCCTGTGCTGTGGCAACTGCACTGGCTGCCAATAGCATACCGAATCCGCTTCAAGGTGCTGATTCTTACCTTTAAAATCCTATATGGCCAGGATCCAGGATATCTGTGGGACCACCTTTCCGCATATACACCCAAGAGAGCACTTCGGTCAGGGTCTCAAAATCGATTGACCCTCCCTGGCCCAAAAGAGGCCAGGCTTGTGACTACCAGGGCCAGGGCTTTCTCGGTGGCAGCCCCATCCTGGTGGAATGAGCTCCCGGAAGATATCAGGGCCCTGCAGGACCTTTGCAGTTCCACAGGGCCTGCAAGATGGAACTCTTCCGCCAGGCTTTCAGCTAGGGTGCCGCCACCATTATAGAGCCCCGGCTCTTGGTCTTCCTAGCCACAGGAAGATCTGGAGCAGAAGGATTTTTAGAGAGTACATTGAAATAAGCCATCTTGAGTAACTATCCTCTGCACTTTATGAAGCTTTATTAGTATGGATTTGTTTTATATGGTTTTATGTGGTCTTAACTGTTTTTATGCACTGACTGTGAGCCGCCTTGAGCCTGCATTGCAGGGAGGGTGGGGTATAAATGTGATTAATAAATAAATAAATCTCTTTGAGATGAGCCATACCAAACCAGAGGCTTTTCATCTCCTGTCAGCTTTCCCCCAATATTCAGTTTAAAAACTGCTCTGCCACCTTTTTGATTTTTAAGCATCAGCAGCCTGGTTCCATCTTGGGACAAGTGGAGACCGTCTCTTTTGTACCGCTCCCTCTTGTTCCAAAAAGCATCCCAGTGCCTAACAAACATGAACCCTTCCCCCCTACACCATCATCTCATCCACGCATTGAGATTCCTGAGCTGTGCTTGTCTCTCTGGCCCTGTGTGTGGAACAGGTAGCACTTCTGAGAAGGCTTCATAGCAGGCAGGCAAGTCACCATACGGTCAGTACGCGGGTTCACCACCACCTGCCTAAGGATCGAATCACCAACTACCAAGAGTTCCCCTCCCTCCCTGACAAGGGATGGTTCCTTGATGCAAAAGGATACCCATTCAGCAGCTGAAGAAGAGGCCCCTTCTGAGCTTTGACTGCCATCTCATAGGATCTCATAAATGTCCTATAAGGAGCGGGGGGACAAATAGCTGTTACTTCTCTACAAGGAAAAGGATTAGAATTGTCCACTGAGACTGTGGCTAATGATATGGACTGCCTGGCAAGGTCTCAAGGCAGAGGCCTCTGGCTTCATAATTGCTTTTAAAATAATGATTATATATAGTCCCCCTTTTAAAACCCTTTGTGTTTATGTGGTTCTCCTTGTAGAAGTCTACTTGCCTTACTGGGAACCCAAGGAGACTAGGGCCCTGGCTTTCCGGCTCTTCCTGGGCTTCTTACAGAGCCCCTAGACCAAGAGCCCTTTGGCTCTCACCCTTCAGCTTGTGCCAGAGGCTCGTGCCTCTGGCAAGGTGCTGCCTTAAAAGAAGCTTCCCCCAGCAAAGGGTGTGTCCAGCAGCTATTCAAATTCACCCAGGCACTCAATTACAGTCAAACAATGATCCTTTCACACCCTATCTCAAGCCACCTGGACTCAGCACAACTCACCCAGATACTCCCAAATACAGTACCCTCTCAGCTAAATCACCTCAGCTGAAAGTAAATAACAAAACTCACCCCTCTAGCAGCTCTATCTCCTGCTCCTTCTCAGAGCTCAGCTGGGTCACATAGACCACCAGGATTCTAGAGGTAACCAATGAGAAGGCAATGTTATGCAAATAGAGATAACCAATGAGGAGACAATGGGGAATTTCAGACAGGTGATATATTCCGGTTCAGGAACTGTTCCCAAACGGTTTCTGGTCTGACATTTCAGACAGAACCATTTTATAACCAGTTCCCTACTGGAATATATTTGTACTTTCACACACAAATGCTTCTGTCCCATTCAGGAAACAGGGCTGAAGCATTTTACCTGTAAACCACTTCCAAGTAGTCTTCAGTTTCTTCTCCCAGATCCGAAATGCTTTCCCCTGCCATTTTTCGCTCATGCGGGCTATCTCCGGCTTTTTTTGGGGGGGGGAACGTTTGCTTTAGAGCACTATAGTGCTATAGTGCTATAACACAACCTCAAAACAGCGCCATAGCGATCCCATTGGACTGCCTGGACTCCACTGGGATACATACAGCGCGGGCGGAAAATAGTGGGAAAACAAAGCAGTGCAGTCTGAATTGCCAAACTGCTTCTGATCCGGCTCTTTTCCAGTAGAGGAAAGCCATGTGTGAAATGTCAGCCCTGTACTGGTTTACTTCAAGACGGATCAAAACCGGCTTCAAACCGGCTGAAACTTGGTAATGTGAAATTCCTTAATATTATATAAATAGCCTATCGTTGGAAGTGGGGTGTGTTTGGGCCCACGGGGCTCACTCTCTGGGTCTTTCAAAAGAACAAGGTGGCCATTAAGGGGTGGGGCAAATTCCACACGCAATACTGACAGTTTGAGGGAATGCTGGACTTGTTGGTAGTTGAGGGCTGGTTCACTACCTTGCTTGGACTGTCCTGGTTTGCGCCCTTGGGGTTCAGAGTAATGGGGGTGCACAGCATGCAGCCCTTGGACTTTAGTAAGCTGTGTGATGAGTTCCTTGCCATTTTCTATGGGACCGTCAGCCGATACACAGGGCCCCCTGTGTTGCTACAACCCAAACCTGAGGTGTGGCCTATCCGCCTAAAGGCCCAGAGGGTTCCATTCGTGCTCAAGCCCAAAATTGAGGTGGAGCTGGACCGTTTGATGGAGCAAGGAGTTTTAGAGCCAGTTCCCCACACCACCTGGGAGACCCCCATCATAACCCCAATTAAGCCAAATGGGGACATCCACATCTGTGCGGACTACAAATGCACAATCAACAGGGCACTGAGGGATGGCTGAGGTCAGCCATCTTCTAGTGACATTAGTGGGGGCCAAAGTCTTTGGTAAATTGGACTTGGCCCAAGCATATCAACAGCTCCCGGTGGATGAGATGACCCCTGTTGTGTAGTGGGTTCGATGCATGAAGAACCAGGACACAGCGTGATTGTCAGCTCATAGTTTACTAGCAAACACAACAGAACAAAGAATACCGGCCAGGTGGCCAACATATACAATCTCCGTGGACCACCCACAGGTCCCATTGGAAGGTTTAAACTTCCCGCCAAGGTTCCTATTGGTGCCCGTTTGAGGTTTCAGGATCCTAGTCCTTATTGTTTACTGAGAGCCAAGCTCTGCTGTAAGTCACTAGCACTTAGTGGTAGTCAGCAGACATAACACCCCTCCCCCCTAAGTTCAAACCCAGCCTATGTAACATAGTCTTTTAGATAGGTGGGGGTCTGGCATTCTCACATGGAATGCCTTGGAGTCGGAACTGGAATGTCGGGAGGCCTGTCCAGCCCTGTGACTGGAGTACTGGGAGGGGGAGGCAGCAGAGCCTCCTCCAGTGCTGAGGCAGAGGCAGGCGCACTGTCTTCTGGTGCGGCCACGGTGATGGGGGCTGGTTCCTGCAAAATCCCATTGGGAGTTTCTTGTTCTGGGAAGTCAGGCAGCCCACCTCGGTGGGACCTTCGCCAAAGCTGGGAGCATGTGCCTTTGCAGCTGTTTGATACGCTTCTGCAAGACCCGTCCACAGTCTGTTGAGACCTCATAGGACACAGGGCCAGTGAGGTGGATGATTTGGCCAGCAATCCATTTGGGGCCCTTCCCATAGTTCTGGAGGTATACAGGGTCCTCCAGAAAGAATCCCCATGGTGCCTCCCTCCTCTCGGACAGATTGCGTGACTCTGGGGCCTTGTCCAGGTGCAATCTGTCCAAGAGGATCATGGGCCCCTGGCCCATGAGGAGTTCCGTGGGGCAGTGGCTGCTGACCAGGCTGAGGGTGGTCTGCTGCATCAGGAGGAAGCATGCCAAATGGAATTCCCAGTACCCCTCTGTAAGGCAGCTGAGGGCTTCCTTGGCGGTGCACACCATCCACTCCGCCTGGCTGTTGGTGGTGGGGTGAAACGGGGCAGACTGTATGTGCTGGATCAGGTTGCTGCAGAGGAACTCCTGGAATTCCTCCGAGGTAAACACCATCCCGTTGTCCGAGATGATGGTGTCTGGCAACCTGTGGGTAGTGAATATTCTGTGGAGCGCCGGATGGTGGCTTTGGAGGAGGTGGCAGAGACCAGGCTTATCTTCAGCCATTTCGAATAAGAGTCCACCATTACCAAAAACAGCAGTTCATGGAATGGCCCAGCGAAATCCATGTGAAGCCTTGACCATGGCATCTGGGTGGATTCCCAGGCTTGAGTGGTGGCGCTCGGCAGATTGGGCCTGACAGTCTGGCATATTTGGCAGTGCTTCGCCCAAGACTCCACTTCTGCATCTATCCCTGGCCACCTAGCTCTGGGCCAGGGCCTTCATCCAGACGATACTGGGATTGGCCTCTTGTAGAGCTTGCATAACTCTGTGACACAGTATGTTGGGGATGACCACCCTGCTTCCCCACAATAAACAGCCCTTGTAAGCGGACAACTCATCTCAGCAAGCGGCAAAGGCTGTGAGCTTGGGTCCTTCTGTTGCCGCAGGCTACCCCTTCACCACCCAGCCCAGATGACAGGGTCCTTAGCTGAATGGTGGGTGACATCTGCCACCTGGACGGGGGGATTGGGAAGGTCCTCTGCCTGCAGAACGTGGTGGGCTAGGGCTGGATTGGCCTCAACGGATGGCAAAGGCAGGTAGCTAAGGGCGTCGGCGTGGCCCATAGCCTTGCCTGGGCAATGCTGCAGGATGTAGGAGTAGCCAGACAAGAAGATGGACCACCCCAGGACCCATGGGGAAAGGACCTGCAAAGTCCGACGATCAGGGGTGTAGAGGCTGAGGAAGGGGCGATGGTGAAGAGCCAGCCATACACAAAGTCATGAATTTTTTTTTATGCTGGCCACAATCATCAGGCCCTCCTGGTCAATCTGGGCATAGTTCCTCTCCACCACCGACAGCGTCCAGGAGTAATAGGCAACGGGCACCTCGTGGCTGTCTGGGAGACAGTGGGCCAACACTGCACTGACTCTGTAGGGGGATGCATCACAGGCCAGAACCACCAGCAGGGACTCATCAAAATGCGCAAGAATATCAACTGTGCTTTGACCCCCCTTGAAGGCGGCAGTCTGGTGGAGGCCCCATGACCAAGGGGCGTGCTTGTCCAGGAGACGATGCAAGGGCTCCGCTACCACCACCTTGTGGGGGAGGAAGGCATGGTAGAAGTTTAATAGACCCAGGAACATCTGGAGTTCCACCTTGGATTTGGGTGGGGGTGCCTCAACAATGGCCTTTATCTTGTCCCTAGCAGATTGGAGGCCATCTGCATCAACCTTGAAGCCCAAAAAATCCATGGATGGAACCTCTAGAAGGCATTTCTCCCACTTCACCTTTGGCCCTGCCTCGTGGAAACGGCGGAGGACAGTGCGCAGCCGAGTGGTGAACTCAGCAGGTGTTGCTGCAGCGATCAGCACATCATCGAAAAACACTGTGATGCCTGGGACCCCTTTCAAGAGAGAGTCTATAAGTTGTTGGAAAAGGCCCGGGGCCATGCTCACCCCAAACTATAGTCTTTTCACCTTAAAAGCCCCTCTATGCATGATGATAGTTTGCACAGCGGCAGTTGCCTCGTCAACCAGGAGCTGTTGATAGGCCTGGGTGAGGTCCAGTTTCCCAAAAATGTTTGCCCCTGCCAGGGAGGCAAGCACATGGCTAACAACTGGGACTGGGTATGTGTGGTTCTGAAGTGCCTTCTTTAATGTCCCATTTGGCTTAACTGGGGTGACTATCAGGGTCTCCCACACCACGTGTGGGTTTCAGGACTCCTTGCCCCACAAGACGGTCTGGTTCCGCATCTATTTTTAGTCGCAACATGGATGGAACTGTCCTGGAGCACGTACGGATAGGGGCCACATTTGGGTTGAGTTGCAGTGACACCAGGGGCCCCGTATAATGACCCAGGGTACCATCAAAGACAGATGGGAACTCGTCGCAGACCTCATGGAAGTCCTGCAAGGTGCAGAGCTGTACCCCTTCTATCGATATTCCCAAAGGGGCAAACCACGCGCAGCCAAGGAGGCTGACCAGGTCCCCTGTGACCACAATTAAGTCCAAGTGGCCATCAAACCCCTTGTACTGGACACGGAAACTCCTCAAACCTTTTATTGGAATGCGGTTCCTCTGAAAATCTGTCAGGGTAAAGGTAAAGGGGTGCAGGTGGGCCCCCCTTGGAGGCAGAGTCTCTTAAGAGTTGCCTCCAAGATAATGGAGCCAGCGAAGCCAGAATCGAGTTCCATAGTGCAGGGGAACCCTTCTATTTGGACCCAGACCTGGATCTTCGGGGCAGAGGACTGGCTCGGAAGCTGCAGTACCTGTTCGGCTGGATCGGCTGCGAGGAGGTAGAGCTCTTCCTTGGAGTCTTTTTCCTCGTAGTGAGTGTCTGCTTTTTGGCAGGGCTGTGGTAGTGCTGGCTGGGCTCTGGACCCCCTGGGACCAGCACGCTCTTGCAATGTGCTCTGAGTGGCCGCAACTGTGGCACTTGGCATCCTGGAACCGGCAGGTTTTCCAGTCATGCTTATCCCCGAAACTCGCACATTCCTGGTGACCCTGCTCGTGGAGGGGAAGGGAATGAGTTGCTGGCTCTGGATCCCGGCATCTGGTGGACTGCTGAGTGCTGTGGACTTCCTTCCGGTTGGGGTCGACGTGGTCAAAGTTTGCCTGGTATGCAGCGGTCACAGTTGAGGGATGGTTCCTCTCCCAGGTGGTGGCGGTGGAGAGGGCAGATGCCAGGGAACACTTTTCGTCCTTGAGGATCCGCTGCTGGAGCTTCTCGTCACCCAGCCTGCAAACAAGTCTGTCACAGAGGGCCGTGTCAAGGTGGGCCCCAAAGGTGAAGTCTGAGGTGAGCTGGCAAAGCTCAGCCAGGTACGTGGTGACGGACTCCCATAGTTGCTGTTGCAGGGAGTAGAAAGCCACGTGGAGTGTGATCTCTGAAGGCCGGGAAATGAAGTGGGCCTGGAGCTTCTCAATTATGTCCTCGAACGAGGCATCAGCAGCTTTGTTGTGGAAATCAGGTTGCAAGGCAACTCCACCGTAGCAGGTCCACAGGAACTGATGAGGAAGCCCTTCTTCCTTTCATCTGTGGTGACCTCATAAAAGATCAGCATGGACTTGAGTCCCTTGATCCAGGTTTCCCAGTGATGTGGGTGGGTATGGTTGAATGGAGGGACAAATCCTGCTCCCAGAATGACTGCCATAGTACTGCGTGGAGGTGGAGGAGGAGGTGAAGCAGGAGGTGAAGAAGGCACGGAGATCGCTTGATCTTCTGGATTCTTCGGCTGGAGCCACAATTGTCCTCAGGTACCGGTCTTCCTCTGATGCCTCCATGGCCTGGCCAGCTCAGCGGGATCCCATCCTCATCACCATTGTTGTGTAGTGGGTTTGACGCATGAAGAACCAGAACACAGTGTGATTGTCAGCTCATATTTTACTAGCACACACAACAGAACAAAGAATACTGGCCAAGCGGCCAACTATATACAATCCCCATGGACCACCCACAGGTCCCATTGGAGGGTTTAAACTTCCCACCAAGGTTCCTATTGGTGCCCGCTTGAGGTTTCAGGATCCTAGTCCTTATTGTTTACTGAGTGCTGGGCTCTACTGTAAGTCGCTGGTGCCTAGTGCCGGTCAGTGGACATAACAACCCCTGACGCACAGACTGTCGTCACACACTGGGGTACATTCTGGATCAAGCGGCTGAAGTTCAGGGTCAGCGTGGTCCCAGAGATTTTCCAGAACACGATGGACTCTCTTTTGAAAAGCATCCCTGGGGTCCGAACCTTCTTTTGGTCAGAACCAGTTACAGGATACAGCATACTTAATGTTCATAGACCAATCTCTGTGGCAGAGTTGTGGGCAGTGTTCCCTCTAAGCTGAGTTACTGTGAAGCCCAAGAAGGCGGCACCTGAAAAGAAGTGAAGAGCTTCCCTCAGGTGGTGGTGGGCAACACGCCAGCTTCCGGCTCACACATTTTTGTCTTTGCTCAGGAAGAGTGGCTCCAGAGCAAATTAATTTATGCAGTAGCCAAATTGCTCGCTCACAACTTTAATGCCAGTAGCTCACAAAGTAGAATTTTTGCCCACAAGACTCCACAGCTTAGAAGGAACATTGGTTGTGGTTCAGTGGTACAGCACATGCTTTGAAAGCAGAAAGCTCCAGGTTATTCTCTGAAATCTCCAGTCAAAGGATCTGAGGTACTGGGAAGGACCTTTCCCTGCCTGAGACACTGGTGAGCTCCTGCCACTCAGAGTAAGTACTGAAGTAGATAGATCAGTGGTCTGACAGGGTATTAGGCAGCTTTGCATGTTCATTCCAAAACCACCTTTCTTTGTGAGGTTAAGACTAGTCAACGTTCTGATGCAAAGTGTAAAAATTAATCAGCTCAGTTCACCATATAAAAATTGGAAAATATTCACTTTAGAGTAAGGAGTTGTCTACAGGAACTATGTCTATTAAAAACATGTTGTTACAAGGAAAAAAAGTTTATTTTGTACTTCTGTTACAACGAACTAGTCTGACACTGGCATAAAGAAAGAGGTTTCTGTAATGCTTCGCCAGCTAGGTTGTTGATCATTTAAAAGCCTCCTGCCACCTACAAAGCCAACATGATATCTGAATGCAATGTGCTAAATGCACTTGCTTGTAGAATACAGCCACTGACTTCTTTTGTGGGCCTTTGTTTTCAAGTCAAAGCAAAGAACTCAGACTCTTATTTGGACTCTAGCAAATCCCCAGTTGTCAAGGGGTGCCAAGAAAGAAAACAATTTACAGTCACACTAAGTAGTGTCTCCTTTTAGGCTGTGATCAAATACAAATCCAGTCACTTTTAAGTGAGGTA
Source organism: Gekko gecko (assembly GCA_029375565.1). Classification (NCBI taxonomy): domain Eukaryota; kingdom Metazoa; phylum Chordata; class Lepidosauria; order Squamata; family Gekkonidae; genus Gekko; species Gekko gecko. Next base: position 73,738,997 of record JAPDNY010000001.1, on the reverse strand, counting down.
GGGCGCAATCCACCAAGCACTGCTGCCTCTGCCAAGCATGTACATCCTCTGATAATTTCAAAGGACCTGTATAGAGTTCCTCTGGAAGATTCCCTGAAATGAATGGAAATTTGGCTGTGCCAATGTTAAATGGGTTTTCTGCCACGTTTGTAAGTTAGGGTGAAAGAAGGAAATCGTTATTCTTAAAGTCCAATTGATGTTGTTTGTTTAGCTCTGTCATAATAAACATTTAAAGAACTGCACATTTTTACTTTTTTAAAAAACCATATGTTCATATAGTTAAAAGGACCAAAATTCAATCACATCAACTTAGAACCAATCAGGAGGGCCATATTTAAATTTTGAAGGCCTTCTTTTGGACATCTTCAAGGTCACTAAAAATGAGGCATGTATTAAGAGAATATTCAGATTTCTTTCATGTACTTCATGGTAACAATAGAAATGTTATAATCACTGTAAGAGTCCCATACTTTTGGTTTGGTTTTGAAGCAAAGGAGTTTGTGTATTTGGCACACTTCCTTAGTACATAGGCCCATTTAATGTTCTGTAACAGAAATAACTCAGGGTTTAGAAGCAGTAAGATGTCCAGAGGTCCCTGTGAGGTGTTGGCAGAGTGTAAATATGCAGTAAAGCAGAGCACAAGCTGTTTAAAGAATAAAGTCGGTTTATTAAGGAGAGAACAAACTCTGTAAGAAAGAGGAGAGAGAAAGAGAAATCTGTCTAGCTAGGAAGAGGTCAGTAATGGAGAAATCTCAGCAGGAGTAGGAAAAACCCCAACTAAGCCAATCAGGAGAAGGAAAGGAGAGTCTTTGAAAATAGAACCCATGGTTCTTTATTTTGGTGTAGTGGTTAAGTGAGCAGGCTCTAATCTGGGAGAACCAGGTTTGATTCCCCGCTCCTCCACTTGTACCTGCTGGATGACTTCGGGCAAGCCATAGTTTTGGCACAGCTGTTCTTGAAAAAGAACATTTTCTGTCAGAGCTCTCTCAGCCCATCTATTTCACAGGGTGTCTGTTGTGGCGAAGGGAAGGAAAAGGAGTTTGTAAGCCACTCTGAGACTCCTTTGGGTAGTGAAGGGCGGGGTATAAATCCAATCTCTTCTCTTCTTATTATTTCCACACCATTTTCTTTTCCTGCACTGAATTTTTCCTGTAAAATGTAAGCATTTTTAACATTATTTGTGTCAATAAATCAGTATTATGGAAAAATGACATATACTGTACATATAAATACCCTATACATTGCATTTAAAAACATATTAAATACATATAGAATACAAAACAAATTGCAAAACCAGGGCTCTTTTTGTAGCAGGAACTCCTTTGCATATTAGGCGACACACCCCTAACATAGCCAATCTTCCAAGAGCTTACAGTAGCCCTTGTAAGAAGAGCTCTGTAAGCTATTGGAGGATTGGCTACATCAGGGGCATGTCACCTAATACGCAAAGGAGTTCCTGCTACAAAAAGAGCCCTGTGCAGCAAAACCAACAGTGAAAAGTGGGGAACTGAAGCCACTGATCAATACTTATTTTTATATATTTATTTACAGAATTTGTATCTTGCCTTTCTGCCCCTACAAGGGCTACCAAGGTGGCTAACAATTTAAAACACACATGATAAAATTACATTATAAAACCATTATAATAAATCCCCCTCCCAAACACATATCATTAAAACAATTTTAAAACAGAGTTAAAATACAGAAGGAGGGATCATTGAGGAAATGCCAAATAAAACAAAAAAGTCTTCACTCACTGGTAGAATATGGCAACAGAAGAGGACCAACAAATCTCCCTGGGGAGAAAGTTCCAGACGTTTGGTCCCAAGACCAGGAATGCCTTCTCCCGGTTTGCCATCTGCCCAATCTCAGAAAGTGGGAGCACCCAAAGCAGGCCTTCAAACATGACGATAATGAATAGGCAGGTTCATAAGGGATTAGGTAGTCCTTCAGGTACATTGGTACCAATCTGTATCGGGTCCCAAACTATATTTCTAAACAAATATGAAAATAAATGAAGTAGGAAACATTAGTTTTTCATTTTGTCCCTTGTTCTAAAATAATAGTTCCCCAAATCATAGAATCACACAGTTGGAAGGGGCTATACAGGCCATCTAGTCCAACCCCCTGCTCAATGCAGGATCAGCCTAGAGCATCCTTGCTAAGTGTTTGTCCAGATGCTACTTAAAAATTGCCAGTGAGGGGGAGCTCACCACCTCCCTAGGTAGCTGATTCCACTGTTGCACAATTCGTACTGTAAAAAGGCTTTTCCTAATATCCTGCCGGTACCTTCCCACCCTTAATTTAAACTCATGATTGTGAGTCCTATCCTCTGCTGCCAACAGGAACAGCTCCCTGCCCTCCTCCAAGTGACAGCTCTTCAAATATTTAAAGAGAGCAGTCATGTCCCCCGTTAACCTCCTCTTCTCTAGACTGAACATTCCGAAGTCTCTCAACCTTTCCTCATAGGGCTTGGTCTCCAGGCCTCTGATCATCCTCGTTGCTCTCCTCTGCACCCACTCCATTCTGTCCACATCCTTTTTGAAGTGAGGCCTCCAGAACTGCACACAATACTCCAAATGCAGCCTGTACAGTGGGACTATGACATCTTGCGATTTGGATGTTATGCCTCTGTTGATATACCCCAAGATCACATTCATCTTTTTTGTCACCGCATCACACTGGTTGCTCATATCTAACTTACAGTCCACTCGTATCCCAAGATGTTGTTCACACACACTGCTACCCAGAAGTGTATCCCCCATCCAGTATGTGTGTTTTGTTAGCCTGATTGCGCGTTATTATGAATAATAACGAGGGGAATTATATTGATTATTAATAAGCAATCAGCTGCGAGAGCGAACACCTGTGCATACAGAGGTCAGCCCCGCCGGGAGGAGTTGGTAACAGACCAGGAGACTTCTTATGGTTGAAAATAAAGTCTTTTACTGAGGTTTTGCACACACAAACAATTTCACAAGCTCACACACAATTATTCAAGATCTAAGAAATACAGAGAGACACAAGCACATTTGCATTAGCAGGTAAGTCGTTGGTGGGTCATATTTACCAGTCTCGTCGTGTAGAGCATTCCTCAGGAAAAATGGAGGGGAAAGAAACTAAGAAAAATGGGGCCACGTGGTCTGACCAGCAGATTAACACGTGGAAACTCGGCCTGCAGACCAGAGTTTAAAGATGGAGGCAGGGGTTGGGGATAGCAAGCTGGACATAAGAGGGTCAAAGGTTTGATAGGGGTCGAAGAGCAGTGAGAGAGCCGGTGGTCTGGCGACTCCTTATAAGCAGGAGGGTGGGGCCTGTTTACCTCCCTGATTCCCGCCTCCTGGTAGGTCCGTCCCTGAAAACACCCTATTGGTTGGGAGATGTAGGGGAGGTGTGTGGAGGTGTGCCTGAGGGATGGTCAATACTGAGAGCTAGAAACTTACTCATGTCTGACACCAGGTAACAGCCAGGATGAGTCACCCGGCCACTTCTATTGTGTTCTTGATGGCATTAGCCCGGCTGTTGATGGTCCTCAATCAGTTACTAGGCAACGATGAATAGACTCTGCCAGGTCTACGTGAGGTCTTTCAGGTGAGGGTGGGGGAAGGAAAGAGGCTGCCTGCTTTAGAAGGAACTCTCAATGGCGTTTTTGGAGTCCCTAGTTCGTGTACTTTATCAAGACATGATTCTGTGCTTTAATGTGTACTGGTTCTGATTCATATTTCCTTCATGAAGAGCAGGCTGGTAACCTCTGCTGGGCACTGGAGCTGCTGGAAAGGTCAGGAGAAGCGTCTCTTGCCTGGCTGCAGTCTCTGCTGGCATCTGGGAGGGTTACCATGTGGTTCAGTTTCCCATACACGCACTGGCACAGTTTATTATTTTATTACAGTCCAAAAAGAGGCTAAAAAGCCTTGCAGGGCAACATTGTTACCTAGATGTAGAACTTGGCACTTATCCTTGTTATATTGCATCTTGTTCATATCTGCCCACTTTTCCAGTATGTTCAGGTATTGTTAATTCTGTCTCTATCTTCTAGTGTGTTTGCTGCTGCTCCCAATTTGGTGTCATCTGCAAATTTAATGAGTAACCCCTCCACACCCTCATCCAGATCATTTATAAAAATATTGAAAAGTACTGGGCCCAGAACCCTGTTGCATCCCACTGGACACCTCCCTCCATTCAAATGAAATGCCACTGACAACTACTCTTTGAGTACAGTTCTCCAGCCAGTTCTCTATCCACCTAACAATCCTAGAATCCAGTGCACAGTCCTCTAGTTTAACTATCAGAACATCAGGGGGAACGCTGTCAAAAGCTTTACTGAAATCCAGGTAAACAAGCATTCCCTCAATCCAGTAAGCCCATCACTCAATCAAATAAGGAAATGAGGTTGGTCTGGCAGGACCTGTTGGGGACAAATCCATGCTGACTTCCCCAGATCACCAACTTGTCCTTTAGACTCTCTCAGACTGATCCCTTTAAAATCTGCTCCAGTATGTTCCCTGGGACAGAGGTCAGACTGACTGGCCTGTAGTTTCCTGGGTCATCCCTCCTCCCTTTTTTGAAAATTAGGATAACATCTGCCCTCCTCCATTCTTGTGACACGTCTCCTGTCCTCCAAGAGGTCTGGAAGCTCTCTAGAAAGTTCTTTGAGCACTCTTGGGAGCATACCATCCGTCCCAGGGAATTTGTACTCATTCAATGCAGCCAGGTGCTTCTCTACCTCTCTGTCCATGTCAACCAGCAGCCCAGACACCGTGCCTTGCCTACTACCATCTCTAGATGAGCCTGTTCTCTTCTTCAGGGAAAAAACTGAGGCAAAATAGGTATTCAGCCTTTCTGCTTTCTCTCTGTCCTCTGTCAAAGTTTCTCCATTTTCACCCAGCAGTGGGCCCATTGCCTTTTTTATCTTGCATTTGCTCCTCACGTATCTGAAGAAGATTTTCTTGTTGTAGCGAGCCTCTCTGGCCAGCTTTAGCTCATTGTGAGCTTTGGCCTCTCTGATGGCTGACCTACAAAAGGGACCCTGCCAGCCATGTCCATGCTCCCTACTACACACTCTCTATACCCTTTTATCTCAAATGCTTTTGGTCAGAATATAATTACTCCAGTGTGAAGGCACAGCACTCTTCATATGTTCAAGTGTGCTCTCATCACTGTTGTTCAGGGGCTGAAAGAAAAAACCCACAAATCTGTTTCCCATTCTGACAAGTTCCAACTGAGCACTGATTCAGTGCAGCATCAAGTGATAACCTGCATGAACCACCATGGAACAAATAACACAAACATCACCTTGAATACTATGTTTAGTTTGGAGTCAAAGTCAGTTGTGAGACATCAGACATTTAGTAATCAAGTGGTGTATAGCATGCATGTGTGAAGCAGCAATCAGACAAAGACCTTCACATGCTGTATGAAAAGGCAGCTGTCTCCTGAGAACCAATGGCCATTCTGACCTGGAAGGGGAGACATTATTTCCCAAATATGGCAATCAGGTTACAGCCTTAAGTGTAGTAAAATCCATCCACTGAGTCTCCCCAAGGAAAGTCTAATGGAGTTCAAGTCCATGCTCCTGCTTAGTTGCTACTGGTCCCTGGTGCCCACAATGCTTTTATTTATCTGTTTGCTCATTTCTGTTTACATCCTACCTCTATCCCTTAGGATCAAGATAGTTTACAACATTTTACAATATAAAATAAACCGAATATAAAAATCTCACAACTTTGCTGAAATATTCTTGAGTTACTTTCATTTCCTGAGAGTGCCATAACTAGAAAGCTAGAAAGCAGCCAACAAGAACACATCCTTTTCTTATGCTGCCTCATCATCTTCAGTTGGTATGTCAACGTAGTTGGCCGTGCTAGCAGAACTTGGGCACTTAGGAAGTTCAGGAGCAAGGGTACCTGGAGAGGGCATCAATGGGGTTTCTTTTTCCTCCTCAGTGGTTTGGCTGAAGGACCACAGAAATCCACTGTGGGGAAAGAGCTCCCACTATAGCCAGTTTCCCCTGCCTACGGCCGAGTTCAGACTTGCAGTTTGAAGCGGGAGCAAGTCGTGGCAAAAAAGCCCTGGAACAAACTGTTCCGAGTTTTCCCAGTCACACTGCGCTGACTGATGTGGGAGCATACCAGGGAGAAGGCATGAGGGAGCGTTCACACTGTTGGCCCGAAGGCCTGGCTGTAAGGCACGGCTTTCTGTTTCTGTTTCGCTAATCTGGAGATATGCGCTTATGCTCATGAGTGCTTATGCGCATGAGCACACAATCAAAATTGTGGATTTTAGCATTCACACTGTGTTGGTGCAGGATATACGCAGGATAGACATGCTTTCCGGGGTTTGATACCACTTTTAACAGGTATCTTTTTAACTCGGGAACGAAGCGTTACAAGACGGGTTGAGTACGGCTGGGGAACGCCAGACAGATGTGCCTGTGTGATCGCCCCCTTTAATCCGCTTGTGAAACATTGCTGAAATGCACCTCTCTTGGGGCAAACTGCCAGTCTGAACTCAGCCTAAGTCAGGACAAAGGCAAAGGGTGTTTTAACTTCTTCCTCCCCAATATGAATTTTGAGGTTCCGACTACATTTCCCCTTATTTTTCCAAGCTGCTCAGCACCTCCCTTTCAGTTTTGCTTGTTCTATGGTTCACATGGGCAGAATTCCCTGTTATGTGGCAACTATGCTGATATTTAAAGCACAGGAGAAGGAGCAGAATCATACCTACTATTCCCATCCCCAACTTCTGTACATAACTTCAGCTAAAAGCATGAAAGTTGGGGGGAAAGGGAGAAGGCCCAATCCTGGTTGCTTCTATCCATGGATCCACTAAACATATCCAAAGCCTTTGCTGTTTGTGCCTGTGTGTGTGGGCAACAGAAAAGCTTCTGATTATGTCTTGGTGAGCAGCTATTGCCCATAATATGGCGAATGGCTTTCCCAAAGCCACTGTTGCATGGAGTGTTCTTTGGCTGTAACTCAGGCTTTGGTTTATACAGGAGTGCAAAGCCAGTGCTGCTAGTCCTTGTTCAGTTCATAGTATGATTCATTGCTAAAAAAATCAGTTATGAACCAGGGCCATAGCAATCATCAGCCTGCTCTCTGCAATGGGGAGCTTTAATTTGACAAGGAAAGAAATATAATGCATGCATACTTCTATGTATATGACTGTTATATATGTGATACATGCCTACCCCAATGTACTCACATGCTGAGTTGTACATTCTTTGCCCCTCAAAACAGGGGCAAAGCGATTGCATATTGCAGGTGTAAATTAGGGATGTGGCCTTGGAAATATAGTAGCCAAGATCCAACCTGAATGATGCCCATTTATAGTAAGTGTGCCAATTAAATCAAAACAGATGATTCTGAAGTTCAGGAGAAGCCAGAGGACTTCCACTTTCATAGTAATACTGGTGCCTTGCTGTATGTTTTAATTTTTGTGGGAAGTGGAAAGGGCAGTGACAGGTGAGGAGTGATGCAGGCAGCAGATATGTGTCTGACGGAGACATGATTCATCTAGGAGTTAAACAATGTTTCTGCCAAACCAAGTAGTTACAGGGTGTATACCAGAGCTCCAGGGGATGCAATTCTGTAGATAGAAGCCAGCTGTGTGGACCCCGCTGGCCAATTATTCTGATATTAAAGAATCCATTTATGAGAATATAAAGAGCCAAATCTGAATCTGAGGGTTGGGGGTTTGGGGGAAGGGATCAGTATGCTCATCCCTAATGTACCTGCATAATGCCTGCATTGCATATGTGTCCTACAGACAGTGAGAGCCACACTATACGTTACTTTTTTCACTTGTTTTCCCATTTTCCCTTCAGCCATTTATTTCACCAGTTTTGCTGTTCTGCATGAAATATCTGTGCATGTGGAGCAGCAAAAGTGGTGAATTAAACCCCTCAGTGCAGTTTTACTGTGAGAAAACTGCCCTTCCTCCCCTGCAGCCGCATTCTGAGCCTATTTGCACTCTTCTTTGTAAAAAGTAGTTCTCCACAGCTGCTCTGTAGTTGCAGGGAATGTGGGAAGACAAGTGTAAATAAGTGTGTGTGTGGGGGAAACCCTAAAGTATCATTTGGCTCTGAGAGATATAGCTTTCCCTCATAATGATGGGTGGAGGCATGGCCTTGAGAGGGACCATGACTAGGATCCCATGCCTCAACATGCAGATTCAATCCCTGGCATCTCCAGTTAAAGGATTTCATGTGCTGTGGTAGGAAATACCATTATCTACCAGAGAGCATGGTGTGTTGCTGTTGGTTAGAATAAACAATATTGAACTAGATAGAGCCATGATCTGACTTGGCTAATTCAGCTATATATATGTTCATATGTCCACACAGTTCCCTACCAGGGAACATGTGAATTTCCCCCATTCTGATCTTAAAAAGGGATGGAAAATGAATGTTCTTCTGGAGCACTGGAAGCAGTCTTAATGTCTCTGATTAATGGCACTCTTTGTCTTGATGATTACTCCCAAAGAAGTGATAAATAGCCATATTACCTGTCCATCAGCTCTTAGATGCCACAACAACTCTTCTAATACAGCTAATATTGTTCAGATCCTTTCCTGCATTCAGGAAGGAAACACCAGGGCATATTTGGAGATCTTATGAACAGAATGCAAAGCCCAGAGTGACAATCGTGGAAACTGCTGGATCACCAAATCAATAGATTCAAAGATGACGCATTTGTGTAGCTTTGTGCTGTTTAAACATTTGCGCAGGGAGTCTACCCAGCTGGAGTGTTATTGACAACCACAAATCAATGCTAATTTTTGATCCTTTTCAACCTACACCAACCTCTTGACCCTCTTTCCACCACTGGGGCTCTTCAAGTAGTCAAAGACAATCACAGGAAAAGATATAAACTTGTCAGGGTATTGAAGGCTGGATAGTTTTGACCATACCCATGAGCAGCACTGAAAGGTATGTAGTCTTCTGGGATGCTGCTCCTTTTCACCTTCTCTGAAAGGAGATGCTAATTGTTTCCAAAGTTTAAGCAACTCATCTTCATTAATTGGAGTAGGTAGGATAGAAGAATACAGTCTGAAAGCATGAGACAGTTTATGTATTTATTTATTTATTTGATTTATAGCCCTCTCTCCTCTGTACATCAGAGCTCAGAGTGGGTGACAGCAGTATTTATAGAAACAATATTAATAATTTTAAAATGATTAAAAGAACTCTTGCAGTACTATGGGCAACCAGTAAATTAGTACATAAAAAGGGAAGCATGACAATGATGCCCTATATCCAAGGAAGACTAAATATCATACTGAATGGTAAATAGAAAATAATCAACAGGGGAAGGAGAAGGGATGGGGGAAGGAAGGGAGGGAGGCTAGCCTAGATGGAAACCATTTCTGTCCTCAACCATAGGCCTGGTGGAACATCTCTGTCTTACAGGCCCTATGGAACTGCATCATTTGACAGAGAGTTCCACCAGGCTGGGACCAAGACAGAAAAAGGCCTGGCTCTGGTTGAGAACAGCTGGTCTCTCTTTTACTCGGTCTCTCCTGCTGTAAGGGTGTTTTACAAAGAAGATGGTGGAAATTATTCATTTTAGGGTATTTTTTTAATATCAGAGATTGAAAATGTGCTTGAATATTATATTTTTATCCTTATTCTGATGATGCACAAGTACAATAGTAACATACCATAGCTTAGGTTGCCTTGAGTTTGGGAGTTTATACATTATTCAAGGTACAAGAGAAAGAAAAAGAATGTTTTGTTACATTTTCTTCATCCTTTAGAATAATTAGTCCTTGAAAGGTATGTTGGGAAGTAATGCTGCATTAAGCCTAAGAGATAGGTTAGGTTATAGATTTGTATGGATTGTTAATACTCCTGTTGGAGTTGCATGGAGTTCTTTTAGGGTCTCTACAAGAAAGCACCGATAGGTAGAAAGTCAGCAGCTTTGGCAAAATCTACTCTCAGAAACTCCCAGCTGTGAAAACTGTGAAAACCCCCAACATTATCTACCAAAGGCAATAATTCCCATATATATGCAAAACTTCTAAGTGTCTCCATTTGAAGCAAAAATGTGGTGTTTAGCAGGTGATAGGGAGAATGTGTAGATTCAGTGAGAAGAAAGTCTTGAGTCAAACACTGAAAGGAAATCAATGCATTATCACAAGAGTTAGCAGCCGTTGTAATCTGAAGAAGCAATAAGAGAGCGGAAAGGATGGGTGTTAAGAAACCAGGAGCAGCTGCAGCTGCTGGACTAAGTAGGGTGTGGAACATGGAGAACTGAAGAGGAGACAGTGCTTCATAGATCAGCCCCCTTAGGTGATACTATATTCCACCTCTAAACTGATTGTTGGGATCTGCCTTTCAAACCATTAGAACCCTTCTTACCTCTTCAGAGGGGTCCAGAGATGAGGCTGTCTAATGAACTTCCTTGCACTTACTTAGGGCTCCAGTAGAGAATTATTGGAGCAAGCAGTGCAATCCTCTCGGTAGCAGGGTTTAGAAGAATTCATTTTGTAGCCGGAGTTCCTCTGAAATGCTGCTTTTGATTGTTCCATCTATATACACTGACATACAAATATGACTGAGGGTATTAGGGATTTTTTTTACACCTGATGATGCATATAATCCTGAGTTTGCCCCCATCTCCAGGGCTCTGTGTAATAGATCAAAAGCAGTCATTTAAATCTGAATGTCCACCCACATCTCTGCTACTAAACCTTTGGGAATAAATTGTAGGCTTTTAAAAGTTTGGTTGTCAAAACCTAATAGATAACTGGCTTCATAAAAACAGTTAATACAGACCGCATCACATAGTAACGCTAATTTTAGTTGTATTTTGTGCCAGCATAATTCCTGATGCCAGATTTTTATGCCGAGCATGAGCTTCAATTTGAGCTCCGTACTTTAACCCACAGTCCATAATTTTGCATTGGGCTGTACAAGTTCCCTTTAGCTATGGCAATTTGAATGCTTCCACTTTCAAGGATCTAAGCCATAAATGTTTATTAAAAGAATCTATAATGAAATCATTTTTGTTATTTTTTAATGGCTTCCTTGAGTATGTTGGATGACTGAACGCTGGTTGTTAATCATTAAGTACTCATGGTACAAAAACTGTTTGATAGTATTGCCATCTAGGGGCTGAATGAAATTCTCCATACTGAAGTAAACTATAATTGAGCCATTATTAACAATACACATTTTTTTTCTTTCATATCCCACGTGCTTTCCTAATTTCTTGTGACAAAATATATATCTAAATATCCCCAAATAACCAACTTTAGAAAATAATTTCTTTGAGGTGATTTCTCACACATGTTAATCCTATTGTGCTTTTACCAAATAAATGTTTTAAAAATAGGTTAAATTTCCCCCCTCTTATCTAGTGCACTTCATACTCCGTGTGTACTTCAAAAAGTGGGTGATCATTCTATGGTGCAATCACACGTGTGTGAAAGAGAGTGAGAGTGCAAACTTTTATTAATGTGTAAATGTAAATTGTTATTTTAATATTTTTAAGTGTATTATTTAACTTCTGTACACCGTCCTGAGCCCATCTGGGGAGGGTGGTATATAAATCTAATAAAATAAATAAATAAATAAATAGAACTTTCATTAGAATGGCATTGGAGTCAATTAAGACCCCAATCTCCATGAATTGGGGAGAACACAATAAAGATAATAGAACTGATCACTCTAAATGTCCCCAACATGATTAAAACTGTCATTTTGTGAATGCAATGTTAGTCATTTGGGACCATTTTTAAAAAAATTAAAATTAGAAGATTTTAGAAGAAGGGTCACTAGATACCTCTGATGCCATCCCTGCACTGTAATACAGTGGTAAACAACACACCCTAATAAAATTTCATATTGATTACATTCTGTAATAGTCTGATCAAATACATCTCACTAGTTATTCAAAACTATGACAAGATTGTTGTCTGACTGAAGTACTTCATTAATAAAGTGGTTTTTACAGGTACTGAGTGGGATAAACTCAGGTTTTTCTTAGTATGGATGACTGGAAATTCCTTGCAAATAGCTATACTTTCCCTCACCTTTTCATTATTAATCTTGCCAGTGTTTGCCCTGTTCAACTGGGATGGGGGGGGATAATTGTCGCTGAAAAGTATATTTATAATCTGTAGTAGAAGCATGTTGAGTTTTAATATTCAGAATGGACATCGTGTGCTGTACTATATTTATCTAAAAGGAAAACTCATTGTTGTGAGGAAATAACTATTTAAATATTTATCATCTAACTTTTAATATTTTAAAAAAAGAAATTATTTTTTCCCAGTGCAAAAAATGTTTTTGAATCTAGGACCTTAACAGATATTTAAATATTTAAAAGATTAGAAGTTCTGGCTTTTGGCCACTAAGTGCAAAACTGAGGAACTGACCTGACTTTTTGCTTCATAGTGGAGACCCCCCAAAGAAGCCCCAATCCTCCAGATTTTGCTTAAATGGCTACAGTCAAATATGATGAAAAAATGATGAAATCTAATGGCACCAGAATTATGTGCCACAATACAGCACAAAGGAAGAGATGTTATGTCCAGCTCTGTTATGTCCAGCTCTAGACTGTAATCAAAAAGGTCACATAACCACAGTACAGCTTGTGGCTGAATACATTTTGTGTGTTAGGAGACAATTGTGCACTGGGAACTAAGTTCTGTGTAGCTGGCGTATTAGTAGCTGGTTTAATAAGGACCTTCCTTCCTTCCTTCCTTCCTTCTTCTTCCTTCCTTCCTTCCTTCCTTCCTTCCTTCCTTCCTTCCTTCCTTCCTTCCTTCCTTCCTTCCTTCCTTCCTTCCTTCCTTCCTGTTAGAATTCAGGTTAGAAAAAAGTACTGCTGTGCATGCTTGCAACTTAGACACTGCATTAGCTGCTTGTGCCATGAGCAAAACCTTTCCCATGTCAGCTTATGTTCATGTCTGCATCATGTTGTGCACCTTTTTTAAAGGTTATGCTTTCTCCCCCCTCCCTGCGCACTGGAGATCTGCGCACTGGAGATCTGCGCACTGTTTACTTCAGCATGGGGTATGAGAACAGCCCATACAATAAAGCCATACCATTGGCACTGTTTGTGGTAAAGGAAAGATTTTAATTTGGATGAGGAAAAGTAATGGAATCCTAATGAGAGATTTTGCTCTATCTTTTAAAGTTCCTCCTAAAGATTTGGTTATCCTGACCTGGATGGCCCAGGCTAGTACATGGATGGAAGACCACCAAGGAAGTCCAGGGTTACTATACAAAGGCAGGCAATGGCAAACCACATCTGTTGATCTCTTGCCTTGAAAATCCATTGGGTCATCATAAATTGGCTGCAACCTGACAGCACTTTCTACCATCAAATATTTGGTTGTACATACACTCGGGGCTTTTTTTGTAGAAAAAGCTCAGCAGGAACTTATTAGCATAATAGGCCACACCCAACAGCAGAAACTCATTAGAATATTAGGCCACACCTCGGCAGTACAATTCATTAGCATATTAGGCCACACATCCCAAGCCTTCCCTTGGGGAGCCCAGGCAAGCCAGCCCTTGAAGGGGAGGGGAAGCAGTTTAAACTGCCTTCCCTTGGCTTGCTTGGGCACCCTGGGCAAGCCCCCCCTTGGACAAGCCAGTGAAGGCATGGGGAGGCATTTAAATGCCTCCCCAATCCTTCCAGGCTCCCCCTGGCCTGGCCTGCCTCGGATTTGCCGGGGGGGGGGGTCGCTCTCCAGTCCTTCCGTCTGTAGCCATGCACATAGAGGTTTTGGCTGTAGTGGGTGTGGCCAACTCTGAAGCCAGCCAGAACTCCATTCCTGTGCATTCCTGTCCTAAAATAGCCCTGCATATACTTAAGAAGAAAGGATTGTCACTGCTGGCCTGGTAATGTGAAGCTTTCAGGTATACTACATAAAACAACCCACAGTAATTCCTGTGTTTGCCTAAAAGTGAAGAGAATGATCTGGAAACATTCTGTGTTGTAGCATTGCTGAGACTAAGTGGTATCATTCTGAACAGTGGCAATTGTAGGAGGTCTCTGGAAGCTCCATGAAAAAGCAGACTATGGTTGGGATCTAGACTAGATGTTTCTGGGGCTTCAGGCACTTCAACCCATGGAATGTGATTTTCCTGCCTACCCCTTCCCACAGCAGCCTAAAATGCACCCCAAAATCCTTTTGCTGGGGATCCCCTCTTCTCCAGGAACACAATGTAGGGAGGCATTTCAGGCTGCTATGGGAGGAGGTACACCAGAAAATTATACACTGTAGGCAGAAATCCTTGGCCATCAGAAATGTTAGGCTGGATCCAACCCTATTATGTGCAATAGATTAATTTATTTTAAAAACCAAAGTGAAAGAAAGTTCTATATATTTCTGCTGCAGGGGACAGTGCATCAAACTCACTTGTTTGGTTTGAAGCCATTTACAACCTACCATATTCATATTGTTGCTGTCAACAATGCTGGACAAGTTTCGAGTCCTTGGACTTCCGTGCGGACACTGGAAGCATCCCCAAGTGCCTTGAGCAACTTTACTGTGGAAAAGAAAGAGAATGGCAGGGCACTGTTACTTAAATGGGCAGAACCATCTAAGCCCAATGGCATAATTAAGGTAATCCAAATTATCGAATTATATTTAATCAAGGTAGAACATTTGCACTGAATGCATGGGCATGAATTTGACTGTTCTTAATAATCTTTTGAAATATGTATAAGGATATGTTGCAACATTCAAAGGGAGGTACAACTGGTCATGTTGGCAGTATCCCAGGGACAGGGAAGGGTGTCTCTCCTTCATGATCACTATTGGAAGCCATACATGTGAAATCCATGGTACATACAGTCCAAGCACTAGGGACCAGTTATTTGTTAGAAACAGCTATTTATCTGGTTGGGTGGAGTTTGAAAAAGCAATCTTGGGTTATATGGGAAGGGCTGCTGGAGCATGGAGACAGAGACAGGGGGCAGGACTCACCTACCATGCAGCTTAGTCTCAGCTGTTTCCATTTTAAAGGAATGTGGAGGTTTGTTTCTAGCCTTTGTGGCAATGGGAGTGGCCTGAGATGATCCACTTTTGAAGCAGTTTGGGTATGAACAGAGAACTTGACTCATGAGACTCACAGGGGACAGCAATTCGCCCCCCATCCCTGTTTCCCACTCTTTAACTCCATTTTCCTTCTCTTCTGGCAGTGCTTCCTGATCTTTGCCCCCCATCTTCATGCTTGCCAGTTCTTTCCCCCCACTATCTTTCAGCTTCGTAGATTAAATGACCAGTGACATCTCATGAGAATGTCACAGAAGATTTCAGCATCCATTTTAAGTTGTCTAGCCAAACAATTAGTGATACTGCCTACGGTTGCCTAGGCTGTCAAAGATCTCATGAGGTAGTCTTGCAAGATCTCAGCACTTAAAGTATTTTATGCTAATTTCCTTGCCTCCCTCCCCCTTTTTTCTTTTGCTAATTTTAAGATTTTTCTGAAAACATGGGTCTCCCAAGTTTGTAGACATATTGTCCTAGTCAGTACCTGAGATGTGTTTAGACAGGAAAAGAACTTTACTCTCTGCTAAAGTATACAGATGGGAACAGAACTAAAAAGAATTTGGAAGATTACCCCTGATAAAGCTGCAGGTGAAACATGTAGGGGTTGTACAATCATTAAAGATTCTTTTCCTCTGCACCATTTGTCTTTTTCATCTTCATCTAGTAAGTATCTGGCCCCACTGTGAAGTTTTGTTTTTGTTTTTAAATCTGAGCACTAGGGGCCTAGTTCAGAATTAGATGTAAATTTCACTATTGTCAACCCTTGGTATGTGCTGTCCCCTAATTTACTTAGGAGAAAATGAGATATGATGGGAGCACCCACATGTCCTCTATTCGTAAGGAAGTTAGGAGCTAGGTTTGTTTTTTGAAAAAGAATGTACAGGTAAGGCCTGTCTTCTTTCCTCAGCCATGCCCATGTGTGGTTTTAATCCAGCCAAGCTGACAGAATTCTCTTCTGTCACAGAACTGCAAATTGCTTTATACACTGAGGAACTGAAACTTCACACCAATTCAACCAATCTGTGTCTGTAACTTCATTTCTAGAAGTTCAATACAGTACAGCTTTTATTGGTCCTCCACTTAAAGAGATCAAAGAATTTCCACACCATCACCAAGTTCCTCACAATAGCCCTCTGGGAAAAACTAGGGTAGGAGAAAGGAACTGGTCACAAAGTCACCTATTTTTGGGTGGTGGTGGTGGTGGTGGTTTGCTTTTTAACTAATTTGCCATCCCTTTACCAGCTAAATTTTGTGGCTGGATGGGCCCTGCAACCTCATCTTCCAAACCAAGCCTCACTTCATCGAACTGAGTTTCCCCAATATGTGGGATCAATGAGACCATTGATTCTCATGTTTAAATTCAAAACACCATTTTAACATTTCTTGTGAGTGCAGAGAAGGTTATGGAACAAGTGGTTCTCACATGTTGAAGACAGCATGAAAGCAATCAAATCAAATTCAGGTTTCAATCCATATATCACTGCTTAATATGCAACTAGTTTTTTGGGTCTCAATCAGCCAACAAAAACATGGTGTTTACTGAGCCTTTGGTGGCCTGGCAAAGTGCATTTGACTTGGTGAGTAGTGATAGGCTAATCAAGATGTTCGGCCTGCTGTTGTTTCACTGGCAAGGTATAAATTCTAACAGTATCTGGTTTATCTCCCCTTTCAGACCTACAATATTTTCAGTGATGACAACCTCGAATACAGTGGTTTGTCTCGCCAGTTCCTCTTCCGACGCCTTGAGCCGTTCACTCTGTACACTTTGGTCCTTGAGGCTTGCACAGTAGCTGGCTGTACTCGCTCTACATCCCAGCCAATCTGGACAGATGAGGCCCCTCCTGCATCTCAAGTGGCACCTTTAATCCAGTCAGTTAATGCAACCAGCATCGAACTAAACTGGTATAACCCAATTAATTCAAATGGAAAAATAATACGCTATGAAGTTATTCACAGATGCACCAAAGAAGATGCTTCAGGGAACAATGCAACAATAGGAGAAGAGAAAATTGTTTTCACAGAATATAACACGGGGAGTAATTCATTTGTGTATAACGTTCAGCATTTGCAACCATGGACTAGATATGAATATAAAATACGTGCCTGGAATTCAGCAGGCTATACAGATAGCTCATGGTCTGCCGCAAAGACCAGTCAAGCTGCCCCAAAGGGTTTGGCTGCACCAATCTTGCAATATATACCTGCAAGCCCTGACAAAATGTTGATTTTGTGGTCTCCCCCAGAGGAGCCCAATGGTATTCTGCAATCATATAGACTCCAGAAAAATGACGTTCCATATCCGTTTAGCTTTGATGCCACTGTTTTCAACTACACTGATGAAGAGTTATTGCCATATTCAGTCTACCACTATGCAGTAATTGCTTGTACCTTGGGAGGCTGCTCCATCAGTGACCCAACAAGCATACGAACTCTAGAAGCAGCTCCAGCATTTGTGAACCCTCCCTGTCTGGAAGATATTGGTGCCACTCAAATTAACATGTCTTGGTCACCCCCTCAAATTCAAAATGGTGAGATCACCAAGTACATTTTAAAATTAAATGGTGATGAGATCTATGTTGGGAAGAATCTATTTAGAACAGTGTTCAATCTACAGCCTTACACAAAATATGACACCACACTGGTTGCTTGCACTAATGGAGGCTGCACAGCTAGTGAACCTCAGTCTATATGGACAATGGAGGCCCCACCACTTAATATAGAAGCCCCCAAGTTGCTAGTGACAGGTTCAGAATCAATAGAAATCACATGGAAGGCTCCTGCCAATCCAAATGGTAAAATCCAAAGTTATGAACTGAGGAGAAATGACATGTTGGTTTATTCTGGTCTGGATACTCATTATCATGACTTTATGCTAACTCCAGGAATAGAATATAGCTATTCTGTTACTGCAAACAATAGCCAAAGCAGTGTAACCAGTCCAATAGCTAAAATTAGAACAACTCCCTCTGCACCATCTGGAATGTTACCTCCTAGACTGCAACCATGGTCCCCAGGGTTAATTTTGATCAGCTGGGATCCTCCAGCAAAAGTCAATGGTGATATAAGCAATTATACCATCACTCTTCGGGACCCTATGGAACTGGCAAAGAAAATTGTGCATATGAACTCATCTCATGTGTCCTTTAGGAGGAGGTCTTACACTGCAGCAGAACTAAAACCCTGTCATAGGTAAGTTGTGAATGTATAATTTAATGAGTGAATATCCTAAATTAATCTGATCCATGTGTACCATGGGATCAATAAGATGTTTCTGTGCTCCAAACAGACAGGCTGGAATATCTGGTGTGACAATTCCCAAAGATTACACAAATATGAGAAAGATAATCTCCAGATTTACCAGTCAATCTGACATGGGTACAAAGGGAACATAAATAAAGAACTGGCTAGATCAGACAAGGTGTCCATCTTTTTAAGCAGTAGTGTTACCACAAGTGGCCTGTCTTAATATTGGGGGAAATTAGCTATGAGACAGAGGAAGCCAGAAGGGTACAAGGAATTGCACACCTATATATACCAGTTCAGTATGAAGACTCCAGATTTAAAGGGTATTCAATAGTTTTATTAGAAAATGTCCCTGCATACAATCGCACTAAGCAATCAAAATATATACGCAACCCAGAACTAAGAAATAAAGAGGTGATGATAGAGAAGGAACAGTTATAGGGGTTATACTACCTATCCAGATGTGCAGTTGTCTGTGTAGAAGAGAGTGTGAATGGCCAGCATTTCATATGGAGAAAAAGGAGACCCAATGTAAAGGCTTTGGGATATAACCTGTAATAGGCAGCTTCAGAGTGCACACAGAGGTGGGGTTTGCTCTCAATTTTTATAGGAATTCAAGAGGCAGTCTCCCTGGCCAGGGCTTGATGGGACTAATGACCAGGATAATTTGAATGAGTTTGATGACCATTGATGGTCCTACCGAGGTAGGTTGAATGGGTTCCCAGGCTTAGACAAAGGGGGGAATGGGTCTCTGATAGGTGTCAGGAAGAGTCATTGATGAATTTGTCTCAGTGTCCTGAGGGAGGGGGCAGGAAGGACAGGTGTTGAGACAAAAGATTTCCACATAAGCATAGGTATCACACAACAGGGGATCATGTGAGGACATGGCAACAGAGAAAGTTTGCCAGATGGCTACTGAATGGCTATGGAAATGCAGATACTGTGCCTGAAGGAACTTGTAGTCATTCCGTAAGCATACCTTTGTTGGGTGGAGGGGTGATTGGAGATTGCCCTGGAGGGCACCTTGTGCAACCTTGGACTCCAACCCTTTGCAGAGCTTGACTAGCTCTTTGGCACAGGTCAAGAGCATTCTCTTTAGCTTGGTTCTGTGGGTCTCTGGTTTAGGTCAGAAGTGGGGTTACCCCACGAGTAAGGCAGTGCCTCCAAGCTACAGTGGTTAGCAAATGTACAAAAAGAACAGTCACCCTCTGATATTTGCTTTTCAGTATCTAGTATTCACAGATGTGCTTTCCTGAACCTGGAGGTTCAATTTAGCTGTTATAGCTAGCAATAGACATCCATGTATTTGTCTCATCCCTTTTCAAAACCCTAATCACATCCTGTGGTAGTAAATTTCACATGTGTGCATGTGCATTAGAGAAATACATGGTACGTACTTTTGTCTGTCTTGAATCTTCTCCTAATCAGTTTCACTTGGTGATCTTCAGTTCTGCTGTCCAGAGAAATTTCTCCATACCAAGAATAATTTTATAAACATTTATCACATTCCATCTTTGCTGTTTTGTTTTAAAGAGAAGGGTATAAATGGTTTATATTTAAAGAGTCAGTGGTATAGCTATTAGAGTGCTGGACTTGGACTAGAGAGACCCAGGTTCAAATCCCTGATCACCATAAAAATCACTGGATGACCTCGGGCCAGTCTTTCTGTCTCAGGCCAACCTACCTCATAGGGTTCTTGTAAGGACTATAATGGAGGAGAGAAGACTCTTATATGCCACTCTTGAGTTTCTTGGAGGAAGAATAGGCTAAAAATGTACTAAATAAAAATATCAGTGGGGTGGGTTTTGGTGGCCTGGATTAAACGTTTACATTATTTGTTTTAAATTATAATCCTATGAGATGGGGTGAGTTTAGATATGTAGCTAGTTTATGTAACAGTTTATGTAACTAAACTGCAGATTCAGAGGAATGTTAATGACAGCTGTTTTTCCCAGTTCAAAGGAAATATAAAGATTATCACATCAAACATATTCAAATTGCAGTGTTCCTAAGAAATAAATACTATCAAACTGATTTCTCGTCATCACAGAGATTCCAATGCATCTGCAAAGCATTTGTTTACTCATTAAAGTGTTGAAACACACTGTTCTCCATTCACTTCAAACAGGGATTCATGCAACTATAGTCACTCAAAGAGAATGAGGTATGGAGTGAATAAAAAAAAAATATGCTTGCAGAAGTTCCACCTGTTCACTGAAGTTCAGATCGGGCTCTAGGCCACAGTTTATCTGAGGAATTCAACTAAATTTCCATTCCAACACTACACCAAGGCCCAAGATAAAAGAAAATATTAATAGTCATAGAATTAATTCATTTTGAAAGTACTGGAGTTTTTTGGGTGGAGTTCTAAACAAATATAGCAAAAAGTTTGCTAATGACCTCCCCATTTTGGACTACATTTACTCTATAAACCTCTAAATGTAACATATATACAAATATATGTTCTACTAACTGGGTTCTGATTTGTATTTCTAAAGGTATGAAGTCCAAGTGCAAGCTTGCACACTCCTGGGTTGCACTTCCAGCGAATGGGCTTCTGTACAGACTCTGGAAGCACCACCTGAAATCCAGCCAGCCCCTCTAACAGATGTACAGTCGAACAGTGATGGATTCCAGTCTGTTCTTTCTGTGGCATGGACAGGCCCAGAGAAGCCAAATGGAAGGATCTTGTATTATGAGCTTTACCGAAGACAGGCAACAGCTAGCTCCCTAAATGTGGACTTGGTACTTGTGTACAATGGCTCAGCCACATCCTTCAAAGATTCCAGACTCCTGCCTTTCACAGAGTATGAATATCAGGTATGAAACTGAGGTAACATGTAACTGAAAATTCACATAAAATGAGTCCTTGGGCATTTCAGCAGAGAAGTCAGCTTGTTATATCCTGTGATGGCCGATGCCTTCAATACTGTTGTTGCCTCTGCAAAAATCATTATTCCAGGTAGACCAAAAATTGGTCTCAGTGTTACACAAAGCATACACTTAATTTGCTTGACTAAGACAAAGAAATTTAATTTTTTACATTTACTTGTTCTATCAAATACCAAAGCTGACATATTCCCAAGGGCATGATGCTGAATGGCCCTCTTCCCTTTCTTTTATACAGATATAACTTTTTGCACACTACGTATAGATGTACCACAGTCTTGTTCCCACTGTATGTAACTATCAGTTGTGTGTAACTATCAGGCCCCTGTAGAGCTATTTCAGTTAGCTGTAGCATTGCCTGAATAATATAGTCTCATCATGGTTCTTAGGCATGTTATGAATCTTGAGGAAAAGGTTGCAATGATTCTTTCTTTTCAGCAATTACTTCTGAATGTTTTCTTCAGAAACATAAAGCTTAATTAATCTCTCTTGGCTCTGAAGGCCTGTTCACAGGGTAGTGAATGTACATACAATCTGTGTACAATGTACACTTGACTTTTCTTCATGTATGTGTGATGAGTAATTTGCCTGTTACATTCCATGCATGTGATTGAAATCACACATTTATCCAGGTACAGGTCCCCAGTTTCATTTGTAAAGTGAATGTACATGGGCTCTTTCTTACAGACATATGCACACATGTTCATGCAGGATGTATGTGCATCCACTGTAACTTGTGAACAGGACTAAAATGTTCTCGGGGAACCTATTACCCAATAGTTTTCCATCTCAGGACTATAATATGGAAAGTATCTTTTTCATGTGTAGGGATGGACTGTATCCCCAGGGCAATTTTTTCAGGTCGAACAATCTGGTTTATACCTAGGTCCCAATTTAGCATAGCATTCTGATTTGGAGGGGGAAATGAGACGGAGAGTAAATTTCTAAAATAAATAATTTTATTCTCCTGATAAGATACAAGGCTTGAAAAAAATTGAAATTATTGTATGGCAGAGATCCGGTGTGGGGGGGTGTTGTTTGGCTGCCAAAGCTGTAGCTTTCTTGGCACCACTAGGTGGCGAGCTATGCTTATTTTTAGTCTGAGAATGCTGTAACTTGCCTGAGGTCACCCAGCTAGCTTCAAGTGGCGAAGTGGGGAATCCCAGTTCTCCAGATTACAGTTTGCTGCTCTTAACCACTACACCAAACTGACTCTCAAGGCTAGAAAGATGAAAAACAAGGGAAAGCAAAAATGTGAAACAGTATTGCAGTACAGTAGTGCAATCCTAGCAATGCTACCCATGCCTTTGTCTGATTGGAACAAAAGGGGAATCCGTGGTGGAAAGTGCTGTCTAGCCACAGTCGACTTATGGCGACCCCGTAGGATTTTCAAGGCAAGCAATATTCAGAGATGGTTTGCCACTACCTGCCGCCACGTCACAACCTTGGTATGCCTTGGAGGTCTCCCATTCAAATATATGCCAGGGCCAACCCTGCTTAGTTTCCAGGATCTGACAGGATCAGACTAGCCTGGGCTATCCATGTCAGGGCAAATGAGGGAATCTAAGGGGAAATAAATGATGAAAATAAAACATATATTCCCTTTGTCCTGAAGAGAAGAGTCCGTAGGGAAGAGATAGAAAGAGATGGGAAAATCCAAACCAAAACCGACTAAGGAGCTGGTGATCCAAAGTGAGGCATTCAGTGATTCAGCAAAAGGGCAACATCCAGAAAACAAGCCAGTCATGAAGTTAGAAAGCAGGCTTGGGTACAAGACCAGCTACAGAGTTGGAGAGGCTCGAGATGGTCTTTTTAAGGCTTTGCAGAAGGAGGAGATTGGGTTTCACAGCAGGATTACATCAAGAGTGCAGATCATTAAGCTCATGGGGTATCTTTTGTGGGGTAATCAAGTTACCAGGACTAGGGAGCACCTCCAGCTATTTAACGAAGTCTAAGCAGCAGCTTGATGATGTTTCCCTAGTTTCAGGACTGAATTGCTGGTTCGGCTGGATAAGTCTCTAGCCTTCCTGAGTTAATCAGTTGCAGGTCTGATGGGGCTTCTGGAAGGCAATAGGCTTTTTAATCAAGGTGCTCTTGGGTGCATTTGAGCAGGTGAGCTACTCCCACGGGAAGCATTCTTCTGCTAGTTGGGGCACCAGTTTGATATCAAACTGGATTATTTTATCTGGGCCTTTGGAAGGTGGTCAGAGAGTCCTTTGGGGTCCTTATGAGGGGAGCATCTCTCTGGCAACAAGCCTGGATTGCTACACTGATAAACATAGGGCTCCATGCCCCTTGCTCCAAAGGAAATGTCTGGCATTCTTGGAAAGCCCATTTTCCATTACTGATGATGGCTTCATCTTTCTAATGATGTAATTTCCCTAAAACTTCAGTGAAGCAATGAGGTAACTGCTAGGATTCTTTCCAAAATAGATCACTTTATTTTAGAGGCTGGAACCTTTTCCTCCCTCCCACAGTTAATGTACCTGAGGGGATATTTTTCTTCCATTTGGGCTTCTTTTTACCCAAAATGTTAAATCTTTTCAGAAAACTGTCTGATGCATTATAGTTGAGGTAAGCATTTGTATTTGAAATCAGGTTTCAGAAGCAGTTTAGCTATCTTAACTGACCAGACTTTTGATGTCTGAGATTAAGGGGGAGGGAAAGAGGATTTTTGTTTGTTTGTTTTCTTATTCTTTAAAGACAACCTACCAATATTGGCCACGGATCAGCAAGAAACCCCAAACAAAAAAGATGCCTATGGAACCCAAGACAAACATATTTATTAGGGCATGAGTGTTAATAACGACTAAAATATGAAAAATTATGGACTTGTCTAGCTGCATTTGAAGAAATATATATGAAGTATCAATGCACATGTAGATTTACAGAAACATTCTGGTTCTGCCAAATTATTCTGAATAAACAAACTGCAGGTGGGAGCAGGAAGTCTCAGTACCATCCTTCTTACGATGGGACTCCTAGCTTCTGTTTTAGAAGACCTTCTACTGAGCTTCTACATGGCTTTTCTAACTGGATTTCTCCACCATGTGTCAATCAACCCTGGTCACATATTACAGAAAACACACATACAACCAGCATGTATATGTGTACAACTGTTTAAACTGCCTTCCCTTCCCTTCAAGGGCCAGCTTGCCCAGGCAAGCCAAGGGAAGGCATGGGGGTGTGGCCTAATAGGCTAATGAGCTGTGCTGTCAGGGGTATGGCCTAATATGCTAATGAGTTTCTGCTGGGCTTTTTCTACAAAAAAAGCCCTGATTAGATGTGGATTCGAGCACAAAGTCCCCTTTGCAACATTGGCACAGAGAACTAAAGACAGGTTCAACTATTCCAAAGAACAAAATATACAGGTTGTTTTCCCACACAGAAAAGGTATACTGCATAAGATTGAGCAGACAAAGTCATGGTAGTGAAGTAAGGCTGTTCTACTGTCACCTCTGTCGCACAATTGGATGAGCCACATGGATTTGCCATACATTTTCCACCACCTGTGCTTAATTAATTAATTAATTGTTGAGTTCCACTCTGAAATTGGGCTTGCCTGCCTCAGCCTGGCAGGACTGGGAAACAGTTTTGTTCCTTCCTAGCCATCTATTTTTGTGTGTGTTGGTTCCTCTCCCATTGATGTCACTTGTGGCATCCCCCAGGGATCTGTTCTTAGCCCCACCATTGTTGGAAATTTATATGTTGCCAATGAGACACGTTATTCATAAGTATAAGGATTGGCTTTTGCTATTATGCTGATGAAACCCAGATTTATATTTCACTTAAGCACAATATTGATTCTGCTGCCTCTCTCTTGGAGGCTTGTTTGCTGGCCATAAAATTTTAAATGCAACTAAATTTCCTCCAGCTGAATGAAGCTAAATTTAAGGCACTTCAGGCAGGCTCTTTGCAACACTTTAAAAAATGCTGTCAGTCATCAAGGTCCAGCTTGATGAGTTTGTCATTAACACCTCAGCTTAGGTCAGAAATGTTGGACACCTTTTGTTTCTTTGCTGGGGCTTTAGCAGAAGTCCATTTTACTGCAGGCAATCCAGAAATGTTGATAGGCTATTTGTTTTGTTAGCGTAGAAATCCCCAAGCCTTGTACTGGAACATACTAGTGTGTGATTAATGTACGGGAAGAATATATATATATATATAGACTCCTATGCACCCAAAGCCAACCCACAGAAGGGACTGTGTGCTGAATCTGTGTCCTTGCCTCCTACCCATCAACCATCTCTAGGGCTTCAAGAGGGAATTAGATAAACATATGGAACAGAGGTCCATCAGTGGTTATTAGCCACAAGGTATAGATAGGGACTCTGGTGCAAGTGAGGCTCTGTATTCTTGGTGCTTGGGGGGGGTCAACAGTGGGAGGGCTTCTAGTGTCCTGGCCCCACTGGTGGACCTCCTTATGGCACCTGGTATTTTTGGCCACTGTGTGACAAAGTGTTTGACTGGATGGGCCATTGGCCTGATCCAACATTGGCTTCTCTTATGTTCTTATTTAGCTCATTCAGTCACCTCATAGAATAGATCTAGCAAAACATTCTAATCTGAGGAGGAGCCATTCTTACTGTTATACACTCAGAAAGTAAAAACAGTGAACTGTGGTACCACTTTTAATCCAGAAAAAGATGTGCCTCAGAAGTGTGAAAAATACTTTGATGTACAACATAAATTCTGTAAGAATTTCCATGCTGGTTCCTCATCTCTCTATCTAGATGGTTCTGACACCCTGATCACTAGCCACTGGAAGGTAACCTCTATCATGAATTCATTTATCCTCATAGTCATTGCAGCATTTTGAAGCCATGAGTTCTACTTGTTAAACAGGTGTTACATGAAAAAGTACTTTATTTTGCTTGCTTTTAACCTACTGCCAACAATTTCAGCATAGTAGACCTTCAGTAGAGTGGCACCCATTTTACCTCGGTTGGCCATATGATGTGTCATTTTCCTCTTGACCAGTGCTTGATCATGAATGGATTGAATCATTGCAGAACTCTTGGTCTCTGATGCAGATGAAGCTTCCAGTACAACTTATTCTGCTTTAAGGCATGAAATGAATATAGCAAACTGATAACTCAGAGAAGATTATTTTTATAGGGGCTTTTATGTTGCTGATTTTCTTCTTGGTATAGCTGTGTGTTCATTCACAGATTCTGCCAGCTTCCAGGGGCCTGTATGCTTGACTTTCCCACTGCATATCCTCCAGCTCTTTCAAAACCTCAAGTTTATTCTTATGCAGCGCTAGGATTACCAGCTCCAGGTGGAGAAATTCCTAGATATTTGGTGGTAGAACCTGAGAAAGGTGGGTGTTTGGGGAGGGGAGGGACATTGGCAAAGTATATTGCTGTAGAGTCCACCCTCCAAAGCCGTTTTCTCCAGGGGAACTTGATCCCTGTAGTCTGGAGGTCAGTTGTATATCCAGGAGACCTCCAGACCCTAATAAAAGCATTTTTATTTCTATAAGCCACTGGGAAGGCATGTTTTTAAGGACATTTTAGACTGATTATGTTATTTTAATGCCTCGATTGTTCAGTATTGTGGTGTAGGGGGACAAGGATCTGGGAAACCCAGGTTCAAATGTTACTTCCATAGAAGTTTATTGGGTGAGCTTGGACCAATCACGCAATCTCAGCCCAATCTGCCTTACAGGGTTGTTGTGAGGATAATATGGAGGAGAGGAGAACCATGTAAACTTCTTTGGATCCCCATTGGGAGGAAAGATGGAAAGTATATGAAGAAAATAAATATAAAAATAAGTATTTGCTGTTAGTTTAAAGGAAAAACCCCTCAGTGTAGCATGTTTGTTGTTATTATATGCTGCCTTATAGTGGTGGAAAGAGATAGCATAAATTATACACTATTACCTTGCTGGTTTAAGAAACTGGATTCAAGCTTTCTCAAAATCTTTCATGTATAACAGTTAAAAAGTCACTTCTTGTTGACTAGAGTTCCCACGTTTCTATATAGCAAGTAAATGATTTGCAAACCTTTGGTTATTCCTTAAACCAAACAAGAGTATTCCTCCACAAACACACACACACACACACACACAGCTTACGACTCTACTCTGGAAAGGCTTCCTTGTTTAGATTGTGATTCTGACATATTCAAATGCCGTGACAAGCCTACCTTTTAAAAAGACATTACTGTGAGAGCCATCGGAAAATATACCACAGGGCTGTGGATGAATTGATATGATTTCCTTGATTGTATCTTTTTATTTATAAGCCATAATTTATGAGCAGTGAAAAGCAAACTAAAATGAGTGATGACTAACTACAGCCAAAGTAATAAATCAGAAACACTGAAAGAAGTAGTGATTTTGATCGAATCTATTGAAT
The DNA here is from genome assembly GCA_029375565.1 of Gekko gecko. Classification (NCBI taxonomy): domain Eukaryota; kingdom Metazoa; phylum Chordata; class Lepidosauria; order Squamata; family Gekkonidae; genus Gekko; species Gekko gecko. Next base: position 73,711,491 of record JAPDNY010000001.1, on the reverse strand, counting down.
TAGCTGTTGCCCTTAGCCATTACAGGTATTGGAAAGACCTTTTAATATCTGCTTATCTCTCTCCTGGGAATGGTTTAACTATCTCATTATGTACCCATAGGAAACAAATTATTAAATTGTCTGCCTTTTGAAGTTAAACACATTTGCATCTCATCTTCATTACTGATGTGATAGAATATTAAAAGGTACAAGTGTTGGCTGAAACTTTGGTAACTTTTTAAAAAAAATTCAAACTCCTTAATATTTTTATAGCTTCACCATGAAGGGGAGCAGTTGTGGAAACTGCAGTGTTAGAAAACCTTCATATCTTTAAGGTACATGTATATAGATACACCAGATTACATTGTCTATCAATTAGAGTTTCTCCTGGTTTGACACTCTGTTCTAATGTCTCTGCTGAGGTTTGGATCCAACAAGATATGGCAGGACTATTCTAACTCTATTTATACTTTGATTGCATAGAATGATATGAATCACTAGAGGAAAGTTGGGCTGCAGTTTGGATGTAATATGGGCTTCTGTTATTCTTCAGTGAAAGTTATAGTGGCTTTATTTATTTATTTATTTATTTCGGATTTCTACCCTGCCCTCCCGGCCGTAGCCAGCTCAGGGTTGCTTACATAAAACAAACAAGTTACATTAAAATATGAATTACGATTAAAACAATTCTAAAACTGTAATAAAGTGCTAGTAATCGTTGATATTCTTGACAGTAGCAGCTATTATTCAGAGCTCTCCACTGGCAGTCAGCTCACAGTATTGATTGTTCTTGCGGTGCTTGCTGTTCCCTAGACTGTTGGTGGTATTTTCCGGTATCCAGAATCCAGGACCCTCTCACTTTCAACCAGCTGATGTTTTTCATTGTTGCTGATGGCAGCCCTCAAATGCCTGGTGGAAGAGCTCTGTTTTACAGGCCCTGTGGAATTATAAAAGTTCCCACAGGGCCCTGATCTCCTCTGGGAGCTCATTCCACCAGGATGGGGCTGCCACCAAAAAAGCCCTGGTCCTGGTTGTCAACAGCCTAGCCTCCTTATTTCTGGACCACTGACCACAGTGGTCTCTGGGGAATATGTGAGGAAAGATGGTCCCTCAGGTATGTAGGTCCCTGACCATGTAGGACTTTAAAGGTATGAACCAGGTATGAAACAAAGGTATGCTATCGGCAGCCAGTGCATAAAGGTATGAAACGAATGCGGTATGCTATCGGCAGCCAGTGTAGCACCTTCAGCACAGACTGTATGTGCTCCCATCTAGAGAGCCCCATCAAGAGCCTGGCTGTGGCATTTTGCACCAGCTGCAGCTTCCGGATTTGATAAAGAGGCAGCCCCATGCAGAGAGTGTTACGGTAGTCTAATCTCGAGGTGACAATTGCATGAATCACTGTTGCCAAGTCATTGCGTTCAAGAAGGGAACCAGCTGCCTGATCAGCCGGAGATGATAGAAGGAGGCATCCAGGAGCACTCCCAGACTCCTAACCTCCAGCACTGGCACCAGTGGCGCCCCATCGAAGGTCGGGAGCAGGATCCCTAACCCCAGCCCGTTCTGACTCAGGCACAGGACCTTCATCTTTGTCAGATTCAGTTTCAGTTGGCTCAACCTAAGCCAACCAGCCACAGCTTGTAACGCCCAGTCCAGATCTTCCGGTTTGGAGTTGGACTGATCGCCCAACAGCAGATAGAGCTGGGTGTCATCCGCATACTGGTGACAACCCAACCCGTGACTCCAGGCAATCTGGGCAAGGGGGCACATATAGATGTTGAAAAGCACTGGGGACAGCACTGCCCCTTGAGGCACACCACAATCCAGTGGGTGCCTCTGGGATAGCTGATCCCCTAGTGTCACCCTTTGTTCCCAACCCTTGGGGAAGGAAGCAAGCCACTGCAAGGCCAGCCCCTGAAGTTCAATGTCGGTGAGGCAATGGATCAGTAGCTGATGGTCGACCATGTTGAACACTACTGACAGGTCCAACAACAACAGCACTGCCAGTCCACCTCGATCCAGATGCCTCTGGAGGGCAACCAGTGCCATCTCCGTCCCATGGCCTGGGCGAAAGCTGAACTAGAAAGGATCTAAAATGGAAGCATCGTCCAAAAAGCCCTGTAACTGAGCCGCCACTGCCCTCTCTATCATCTTGCCCAAATAGGGCAAGTTAGAGACCAGCTGATAGTTGTTCCTTAATTTAGCTTAATTTAGAAACAGTCACACTTTAAGACATCTCTTGTCAAACACATATGATAAACTTGGGGTTGTTTCAGTTAGTCTTGATGAGGGTTGCAGAGGTGCTACCCAAAGCACATATATGTACCTCTAAATCAGTGGATGTAATGGAAGATGAGACAGCTGTAACTTCTCCCATCCATTTTTCTCCACTCCCCTATAATGAGTGTAGTAAAAATACACATATGTTTTCTGGGCTACAGTCTTCAAACTGGTGGGAGACTGTCATTAAAGGAATGAATGGTTAGGGACTGTTCTTCTGTCATATCTTATGATCATGGCCTGTAACACTATCACTTGAAACAGTTTCTTGGCTGCCTCTTTATATCTGGTGTCATGTAGCCTTTTCAGGTGATTGTCTTCAGAACTTGGGTTCTATGAAGGTGCATTTTGCAGCCACCTAACCAAGTTTCTTCTGCTTTGCCTAGAATTCTTTAGCTCTCTAAGTAGATGGATTCCACTGAGCTTTTTCTTCTTTCAAAGTGCTCTCTGGGCAACTGGCCAAGGAAATGAAGATGAAGACATCTGAATTACTGCTTGGGTAGATGAATCTGGAGTCTTCTTATGGCTTTCTTAAGCCTATGCACCTTCTAATGATGATAGAGATTTTGGCAGGGCTTTGAATTTGGGATCTGCGCAGCATGATGTAAGCCTAAATTATAGAGGAGGCAATATATAGTCTATGATTTCAAGGCATAAGTACTTTTTGTTCCCAGTTCTCCCTTGAATCTATCACTTGAAGGATATTTTAAGATTCTCAAATGAAAATTTTATGCATTGTCCATGAATGCACTATTAAAACTTAAAGAGGGTTGGTGTTAGCTTATTCAGTAGCTCAGTGACTGTGTGTGTCTTCAAAGTCCAAAATAAATATGATCACATAGAGCTCAGCTCATGTACTTCTTACTTTAGATTGCATCCAACTTGCACCATTTTCAGTTCAAATGTCTTTTAGTCAATGTAATTGCCCTGCAGATGTTCTGTATGTATGCAAAGTTCACGTTGCATTTATCTTAATAAGTGGGAAATGTTTCCACAGTAAGAGTTGACTCATCTGGACTCTCTTTGAACTCTTTCTTTTTCTCCATTTTGCTTTTTGTATTCTGTCCAGCACAGAAGCACAGGCAAATATGAACTGTGAAATTTTGTTCTCCTTCTGCTATGTGGCTTGCTTGCACTGTTGCTTGTGTAAAATCTGCCCCCAAGCCAGCATCACAGAGCTCAAATTCACCAAAATGCCATCCACATGTAGAATCATCAGCTCCTGTACAGACCAGTGTATGGAATTCTATCTTATATTGCCCCACGATAGGAGACAACAGCATATATACTTATTGATTCAAAACATTTTTATGCTACCTTTCTGCCCGATCAGGGTCCCCAAGATGACAAACATTAAAGCATTTGAACAACTGAAAAAAGTGTTTAAAATAATTCAGTATTTAAAAAATAAAATAACACCACACCAGAGCCAGAGAGGAAGCTAATAACCATTACTGGGGGTGTACCAAATGAAACAAAAAGTTTTCACCACTGGTGGAAGACACCGATTGAAGGAAACAGATGAATCTCCTTTGTGATCTTATATATAAGAACCTGCTTCATATATATTCTCCATTCCTGCTGGCAGTGGCTCCACAGGTTCACAAAGAAATGTCTTTCCCAGCACCTGCTAATTAAGATCCTTTTAACTGGTGATGCAGGGATTCTGCATGGAAAACTGTTATGTGGTTTTGGCAGACAACTAGTAGCTGCGATGTTCCACAACCATACAAATGCACAAACTGACTTTATGAGGGCAATGGAAAAACAATCCCCTTAGTAATAGGATGGAGAAAGTCATGTGTACAAGAACTGGCAAGGGAGCATCCACAGTTTAAAAACTGTTTAAAGCCACTAAGACCAGAAAAGCCCCTAAGAAAGAGACTTTCAGAAACAAGAAATGCAAGTCAGTGCAAATTTGAATTAGGGTAAATTATAGCAGAGAGAATCCCCTGGAAATCATCTGAGCTTCCTTGCAAACAAGTGAGACATTCTGTATTACTGCACTTTCACATAAAGGCTTTTGCCCTACTAGTGTACCCAACATCTGCAATCTGCATAGGGCCTGTGGCGATCATGGTGCCAAAGACCATGGCAATAGTGCAGGTCATAGATTTATGATGTAAAAACAGGTTTTGCCAACCAAGTGGTAGATGGTTCCTGCTTGTCCCCTATTTCTTGCTTAATGTAATCATCACTTGGGGAAAACAGTTGTATGGAAGTGCCCTTGACCTCTGAGCATAATTGAGATGATGAAGGGGGAGGGGAACATTTGCATCAGGATTACTGTGTCTTATTTGTTCAGATCCTTTAACTTTCGTCTTTGCAGGTATGAATCACATTTACCTTCAAAACAGGCTATTCGTAAAACAAACACGGCCCCTGAAATGAACAAGGGTGGTTAAATTGCGACACTTTTATTTATAGCAAAGATTACACTGATACAGGCTGTTTTCTTCATCTTTGGGCAATTGGCTTGTTGGACTTCATGAGACATGTTAGGAACAGTTTTCCCTCTAAGCTGAGTTAGTGTGAGCTAGCTCACACTTTTTTAGCCTCCGGCTCACAAACTTTTGTCTTCGCCCAGGAATGATGGCTCCAGAGCAAACTAATTTATGCAGTAGCTAAATCACTCGCTCACCACTTTAATGCCAGTAGCTCACAAAGTAGAATTTTTGCTCAGAAGATGCCACAGCTTAGAGGTAGCATCAGTTAGGAATACTTTACATAGATTAGCGACATTACACCACCAGGATTTTACTAGCTGCTGTTCTGTTTACATTAGTGATGCAGTAGTAGTGTAGCTTTGATTCTGGGGTTGCAGCTGAACCTAGGAACATGTTGATCACAGTGTCTCCTGCAACTGCTATAAACTTCTGCAGCTCACCTGAAGTTTTCAGAATTCAGAATAAAAGAAGGCTAAGGTTATTTTGCATTTTAAGTGAAATGTGAAGTTTTGCCTTCCCCCAAAGTAGAAAAGATCACAGAAGAGAATGTTTTACTGCACTGAGAACAGCTCAACATGAAAGCTTACTAAGGAATACGTAATATGAAAAATCACACAGACAGTCCTCTCGTATTGCCATTTAGATCTATCATTCTGATTGATCACTGTGTGTTTCGCTATTATTGAGTCTAATTTAACCCTATACTCTCGCACATCCATCTACTCCATCTATTGTACCTGACATTCTACAAATTACTTACTCATGCAAATGATGACCTAAGTCAACCTTTTATGGTATTCGTGTTTAATTATACAAATGGTATCTGATAAATAAGATTATACATCCTTCCATATGTTGATTCCCTCCTTGATGAAAGTGAAATTTAATTTTCATGCAGATTTGTTGGAGGCAGTGTTTGATAAGTGCTGAGTTTTCTGTAGTGTGCAGATCACCTGGTTTTGGGAAGCTGACAAAAACAAAATCAGTGGGCACAGTTCACTGAGATTAGCAGTTTTTAATCAGGTCCGGTATGAGTGGCTGTATCATGGCATCCTACAACTAAGTCCCACACTTATTTGTACTGATACAATAAAATGAATGTACTGGCAAAATTAATGCGAATAATAGAAGGGGATGTTTTTATATTCAGTAATAACTTAATGTTACTATATGATCAATTGCATTAATTCCTTTAAGACACTGATGCCCTTTGAAAACAATGTTGTGTTCAGTTACTAAAGCCTTGTCTCATGGACTGAATAGGAGTAAATTGAACATCAATAATAAGGTGGTTCTGCTTTTTTATTTTCCAGATTTGTATGCCATCTGTCAATACAAGTTTTCTAAGTGGTGTGTAACTTTAAAAGCAACACAATTTATAATAATTTAAACAAACATAAAAATCCATAACACCTCTACCGAACAAACAGCAGTCCTAACAGCAGGATTTAAACAGAGGCCTCCCTCTCCAAATCCTGGTGCAAAAAAAAGAAGGAAAAAAATGGTCAGTGCTCTAACTAAAAGAGGCAAGCCAAGCCATGAGGGCTTCGTGAGAGATGACAAGAGGTTGTGGCACAGTGGTAGGGCATGTGCTTTGAATCCAGAGGGTCCAGAGTTCAGTTCTGCTCCTTGTTTGGGACTATAGACTGCATGAGCTCCCTTGCCCTTAAACTAGTTGCTCCAGTCCCTGTACCTTCTTGCTGATAAATGAATGCCTCCAGGGAAGAGGTAAAAGAGAGGCATTCAAAGAAATAGAGTGAGTTGAGAAGGGGTGAACAGAAGGATGGTAGAGAGGGACAGAGAGAGCCATAAGGGGCATGAGTTAGGTCAAGACTGGGATGATATTGGGTGGTCGGATTGAGAAGGACAGAAGGAGTGGAAGATACACTGGCAGCTGGGCAGATTTGGACTCCCAGAGGAAGGGAAAGGATAATGAAGGAGACATAGAAAGATGGCTAGAAGAAGAGAGGTATTCAGAGCAGTATATCAAGTAGGTGGGGAAGAAAGAGAGGAGGGGGACTAAGATTATGTAGAAGAGAGTGAAGGGGAATAAATTATATGTGGCTTGAAACTGAATAGTGAACGTGGTCCAGGTGCAGCTATGTAGTGGCGGAAGGTAGTCTTGAGGCAGACTGAAACTAATTTGCCAATTTGAAAACTGGTCTTTTCCCCTAAATTTGCAAGTTTTTTGGTGATGTGATGTTAGAAAAAGAGCAGGAATTACCTCATCAAGAACTGGTCTGGTAACTACACTCATCTCTGACAGGATATTATCTTATTTTTTATGATTAACTCAGGAAGGCTGCTTGGTTGTCCTGTCCAATCTTTGCCTGTTTTTTTGGATATTTGCTAAACAAGCACTGGTTATTTTGTTTGGCTTTGACTTAAGGGAGTCGCAAGATAAACTTTCAGGCACACAGGATGCACAGTTCCCTGGCTACCTCATCATGGGTGCGGTCACACTGCCGTTTTGATCGGATGCGCGTTACTGCCATCGTCACGTTCACAATGCTTCCGGGTTTTCCTGACCCCTGGAGAAACTAGTGTTTTCCTGGCACTTACACTTCGATTGCGCAATTTCGCCTATGTGGCCAGCCCCTCTCTCGCAAGGATTGCGATTAGGGCCGTCTGAACGTTCTTGGTTTTGTTTTGTTTTTTAAAAAAGTTTCCGGTTTGAGCGCTTGAGCAAACATGCGCTTAATAAATCCATTTAAAGTTTAATAATGGATTTATTAAGCGCATGTTTAGTCAAGCGCTCAAACCAGAAGCTTTTTTAAAAAAACGCACAACGTTGGCCCTGGAGGCGGGAACGAGAGGTGGGGGCTACGGCAGCCTGGATGGGGCTGGCAAGGAGGATGGCGGAGACGGTGGAGCCTATTTTCGTGGGTCAATGGTGGCAGCAGCGGTGGCAGCACCCCCCCCCAAAGTGTCGGCAGGAGCAGCAGCCGCCCAAGCCTCCCCGTGGCTGGCAGGATCGCCTGGAAGAATGGTGCAGCAGTAGGCAAGCGGGTGCTGGGAAAGAGGGGCTGGCTGCATGTAGACAGCCCAATGCGAATAAAAATGTTCCCGATTTAAATAAACTGGGAACAAAGCGCATGTCAGTTGCAGTGTGACCAGAGCCCATGAGACAGCAGTTTATCTAATTTCATCTAAAGGTTTAATTAAAGATTCTTGGCCTGACTAAGGTGGAGTTTGCCTGCTATACCAATAGCATCTGTGGATTAGAAGTTTCAGGTGATTTGTTGATGAAAGAATCCAGGAGTGGAGAAGGTCAAGGAGTAGACAGGTTTGCAGTATACATATAGTTTCTGTTCCTATAGTTCAGTGCTGTTGTTACCCTTTGGCACTGTTTATTCTAGCTTTTAGCTACTCATCAGAAAATTGAACAGGCACCCTTTATGCTAGAGAACTGAATGGACACATAAATATCAAAAGCATTGCAATGGCACTTGTGTATTTATTTATTTAATTTGGATCCCACCCTCCCCGCCTGGGCAGGCTCAGGGCGGCTTACAGGTTATATATAGATATATAAACAACAAAGGAGTTAAAATGCAGCATTTAAATAAGTAAAACCACATCATATAAAATCATAAGTGCCAGTAACATAGATGTCAAAGTGCTAAAAAATGGTGGCGGTGTGCTCTCAGCATCCAGATGTATGTGAATCTTGTGAATCTTGTAATGCTCTCAGCATCCAGATGTTGTGAATCTTGTGAATCTTGTAATGCTCTCAGCATCCAGATGTATATGAATCTTGTGAATCTTGACATTTTCAGAGCTTTGACTCATTCTAATTGAATAGCCCCATTTATTTCAATATGCCACTTAATTGTCACATGTTAGAATATTGTGGATGATTAAAACAACAGCACAATGCCAGTTAGACAAAAATTATGCAGATGTGTAAATCTTTTCCACAGACCCTTTAGGGATTTCTGATAATTTCACAGCTTGAATGTAGTTCTTTTATTTGTGTTTTTCAGGTTTGGGCCGTTAACTCTGTGGGCCGGGCTGCTAGCAGTTGGACCCGATGTAGGACAGGGCCAGCCCCTCCTCAAGGCCTTCATGCACCTCAGTTCGGTACAGTGGCTTCAACGTTAGCTGTGGTGAACATAAGCCCTCCACTTATGCCAAATGGAATAGTCAGTCTCTACAGGCTATTTTCAAAAAATACTAAAGGGAATGATGTGGTGGTGAGTAGTGTGTGTGTCTATGTATGTGTTTATGTCTATATGTGTATGGGTGTGAATACAAACACACACACATATATATATATAAATGCAGTTTTGATATTTCAAATGTTTTAATGCCTTGAAGTTTGCTACTTTGGAGACCCTATTTGGGTGGAAAGGCAGTATATGTTTTAATGAATGAATAAATTAAATGCTTACTGATCAATTTGTTTTTGAGTCAGTGAAATACTTGATTTAAAAATATTTCAAAATATTTTTCTTTAGTCATTTTTTTCAATTATGGTTCACACTTTACATACGTTAGTACATGTAGTAAATGGGTGTAGTTGTTCAGCATTCTTAATATTTGTGATGAATTCACATAATGTATTATATACTGATGACACAGAATTTCCGTATTATCCTAGGAATTGTGTGGCACTAGAAAAGAATGCTGAAGGGGAAATTTAATAGGTGCATGGTTTGAAACCATGACTTGAAAGGACAGATTTGATGAAAACATTAATTTCATATTTTAGGGATAGAGAGCATGCTTGCATTTTTATATTAATCCTTTTTATTCCTGGTTCCGAATGAAAAATCTGTCTACAAATTACTGAGTTCAGTCATCTGGATGCAAAAATCTGCTTAATAATCAGATATTTCCTTCATATGGCCCATATTAAAGTCCATTATCCTTGCATAACTGTTGTCTAGAAAAATACATCTCCAGAAAGCATGCTTGGATTGCCTGATTTCATGAAACCATACTGGAAGCAAATCAAAGAGGTATTCTACACATTTCAAAGAATGAGGTAGCACAATGAAGGAGAATAATTCTGGAACAAAAGTAGAACAATTTTCATATTAGTGAAACTCTTTTACTATTTTGGGATGCCGCAAAGGCCTTTGACAGGGTAGAATGATCCTATCAGTTTAAAAATAATGAAACCTTTGGGGATTAATGCTATTATAACCTTCTGCATACAGACTATTTACACAAAACTCATAGCAAAGATTCTGGTAGACTCCCATTTTGCTGTCTCTTTGATTTAGAGATGGGGGTGAAAGCAAGAATTTTTCTGATGCTTTTATGTTAATTGGTCAAATACATGAAAATCAATCTGTTACTGGAACATGCAGATTAGATTAAAATTACCCTTTATACCAAGGGCATAATGCTTCCTTTAGAACAGCCTATAGGTTCTCTTTATAAGTTTTCACAATTAGTAGTTGATCATTGCTTTATTTCTGCTATTAACAGAGATAAGTTAGAATTATTATCATGTAAGGTATAGATTAAAAGGTATAAAAATAATGTTTTAAATAAATTTATTTGAAAATACATAGAACACCATTTACTGTTTAATCCTTGTCTCAAAAAAGTCAGGTATTTATCTTACTTAGTAAAGATAAATTGTGGAGGACTCCTTGAAAGAATAAATGAAAATGTGGAGAGATGGAGCAGAGTTCATATTTTCTGGTTTGCTCATATTTTCCATCATTAAAATAGTCCTTCACTAGACTTTTTTCTTGCTCATTTTCTTCCTTTTTAGTACATTCAAAGGACATCATAAGATAAAACATTTTATTAACATCAGTGAACAAGCTAGAGTTAAAACCAAGCTTATTCCAAAGCATCTATCTCAGAATATTCTTCGCCTTCATAATGTATGCTTTTATAATGTGGCTTCTGAACTTCACTGGCAGGGCAAGTGGTTTAATCAGAATAAAAATGAAGTTTGACTGAAGTTTGAAGACTTAAGGACGTGAGAGGGAGTAGTAATTTTATTATCTGTGAGATTCCTATCTGATCACTGTGTTGGAACCCATCGTGGTACCAATGTTTTCAAGTTTTATATAGGACCAGAATTCCCATCTATTAAAATGACCCAACTGAGACTTTTTGTTGTTGAATAATCTAAAGAAAACTTGTTCTTTCTCTAGTGTTGTTGAATTATGCTACCAGGGAAGGTAATTTTAAAGTAGTGTGAGGAAAAGATGTAGGGTTCACTGTTTCTGAATGGACATGAACTAAGAACCAGTGTATGGTCAACGGTTTTTGTCTTAGTTATTCTAAAAAAGCCCAGTATGAGATTCTATGTAGCTGGTAATTAATACCAGCAAGATTGAACAGGATTTTCCATAGTGTTTTGCTCTCTGTACAGATTTTTTCTATGTATGATGGACTTCCCAGCATCCAACAATATTGGGCTCAAGGTTTATCAGTTGTTTCTGATATTTTTAAATTACTATTAGATCCATTGCTTATATTATTGTGCTATACAAGTTAGGATTATCAAACTTTTCTTAAATTGCTCTTAATAAATCTTCTAGTGCCACCAAGATTGTTTGGGCAAGATATTGCAAAAAGTATGTGATATCCATAACTAAAGAATAATAGTTTAAGCCTTGGAATTACTTCATTTATTAATTATTGGAACAGGTACCCAGACTTCATCAAGACTGAAAATAATATTTTCTTGCTGTAATTGTAACAATTGTAATTCTGTTTGTTTTAGTTTTATAAACTACATGAAAAAGGAATTTTAGACTGTATTGGGCACTTGCATGTCCTAGTTGTGAATACTCCAATCAAAATCTGTTTGTATGTTTCAGTGGACTAGCATATCAATGAGAATAGTCTATAGTCTATTAGTCTGTTTCCTGATATGCTGTTTTATTATATGGAGAGAGGATGTGTGTCCCCCCAGAACATTAAAAAATACTTCCCTGTGTGTTGAAGGCTGTCTATGCTGCTTAACAGGACATTAGTTGAAAGTGGTAAAATACTTTACCACAGATTATCCAGCTAAGGATCCTAGGCCCAAAGACTGCTTCATTAATCTGGCTTTCTGTTTCCAACATGATATGCTGTCTTCTTTCTTATCAGTTGTCTGAAGGAACTGCCACCCAGCAAACAATCCATGGACTCAAGCCATTTACTACCTATTCTGTTGGTGTAGAAGCCTGTACCTGTTTCAACTGCTGCAGCAAAGGACCTGTGGCAGAACTCACCACTCAGCCTGCTCCACCTTCACAACAGCCACCTCCCTACGTACATAGTGTGACTTCAAGGAATGCTTCTTTTAAATGGGATACACCACAGGAACCCAATGGCATTGTTAGAAGGTAGCATTAGAAAGATAACTAAGAGTGGTAGTACTAAAGCAATAATAAAATATATCCTAGCCAAAATATACTATTGATTTTAAATGGCTCTATTCTATTTAATATGTAATTGTTCTATGAGATTTGTTTTAAGCTTCTAATTGTTTTATGCAATATGCATGAATCTGTCCATTCACATGTAAACCTTGGTTTGTCTGTCTGATTTTTAAGCAAAACTGGAACACGTGTGCAAGGAAAGCTAACTGCCACCTTACCTCACTGTAGTTCCCTTGCTGGGATCCATTACCAGAGGGTGGGATATAAGTCTACTGTAATAAAATAAATAATGCCGAAATAAGCAGAATGTAGTGGGGCAAGATATGGGAAGGAGAAATTGTTTACTTCTATCATCTGCATACTTAAAGAAAGCCCTAGAATCCTGCATCCCCTTGCTTAAGGACCTCAAGTGAAGAGGGAGAACATCACTTGCACTCCAGTGCATGGTTCTTTGTGCCCATCCTGCAAGGGAAACATTTAATTTCTTATAAAACAAGAATGCTTTCTGTTATCTGCTTAAAATTCGGAAGGCGTGGATCCTTTGAGTGAGGGGTCTATACTCAGAAATGAACATCTAATTGGAAATAATGGAAATGACCATCAGGCTTATTTTCTAATATGCCTGCCTTAATTCTGATATTCAGGTTTATTGTCTAATATCAGGTCTATTTTCTAACACGCCTGCTTTAATTCTGATATTAAAGAATCAAGTTCAAGTTGTGTTCTGCCCATCGCTAGTAAAGATACCAAGAATCTTCAGTGTGCTGTCATTGACAACAAATTTAAATTGTATTAAATAAATCAGGAATTAACATTACAGTTTAAGAAAAATAAAAAGATTATCTTTTTTCTTAGGCATGTACAAAAATAATCCCATATATGTACAGAGCCTAGAAATTTTGTGCTAGTGCTTAGGAATTTGTAATCTATTTCCCCAAACTTGTGAAAGGTTAGTGCTTACGCTTTTGATGCTGGTCCCATCTTTTCTTCCAGGTATGAACTCCACATGTATATGTCCTGCCCTCCCCATTTACAGCCAAAAGAAAGGACTTGTAAACCTGGTCCTATTGAAGTGAAGTATACTGGCAGTGGCCAGAGTTCCAATGTGAGTGATCTACAGCCTTACACAACCTACTACCTGAGAGTTGTGTCCTACAATTCAGTTGGCAGCAGTACTTCAGAATGGATTAGCTTGGTTACCAAAAAAGAAGGTGAGTTTGTAGAGGCAAGCATAAGCAATGAATAATCATATAGCCGCATTGTAGTCAGCTTAGGTACCCATTACATAGTTAGACCATTTACCCCAGGCTAAACTAAGCAGACAGCTCATTCAGAGATATTTATTTATTTATTTAATGAGATTTATACCCTGCCCTCCTCACTAAGGCAGGCTCAGAACTGCTTATATTAAAATGTAAAAACAGATTAAAACTATAAAACATTTCTAAGGTGTTATATATTACATGTATGATGATGAACTTTTTTTTTAAGTATTAACCATAACAGGCATCCAGTCAGCAATAGTTATAGGACTACTGTCTGACCCCATAGTACATTAAGTATCAGCATGGTACAATGGCCAGTGATAGATTCCAGGGCAAGGCTCTAATTTTACGTTAAGAAGTTAAATGCAGCTCCTCAATTGAATGCCTGGTAGAAGAGCTCCATCTTGCAGGCCCTGTGCAACTGCAGTAAATTCCACAGGGCCCTGATGTCCTCGGGGAACTCATTCCACTAGTGTGGGGCCATCACAGAAAAGGCCCTAGCCAAGGTCATGGCCAGCCTGGCATCTTTAGGGCCAGGGAAAGCCAGGAGGTTTTGTGTCCCTGAACGCAGTACTCTCTGGGGAGCATGTGGGGAAAGGCGGTCCCTCAGGTATGCTCAGGTTTCCAAATCAAACTGGAATCAGAGTGTACAACATGTGCTACTGTGATATATCCATCTGTTTAGTTATTCCCACATGCCACTTCCAAACCCTTGTACTGAGTCTCAAAACTCTCTCTCATGTTATTAGCCAAGTCAGTAGGCATGGGAGTCAGAACCATGAGAGTCAGGTCCATCAGTGGCTATTAGCCACAAGGTATAGATAGGGAGTCTGGGGCAAGCGATGCTCTGTATTCTTGGTGCTGGGGGTGTCAACAGTGGGAGGCCTTTTAGTGTCCTTGCCCCACTGCTGGACCTCCTGATGGCACCTGGTATTTTTGGCCACTGTGTGACAGAGTGTTGGACTGGATGGGCCGTTGGCCTGATCCAACATTGGCTTCTCTTATGTTCTTATGTTCCTACAGAATGTCATTTTTGTTCGTTTGTTTTGAACCACAGTGTTTTGAATAGAAACTTTCTGATATGTCACCAATTTAGTCACCTGACGCACACACCCGATAGCAGTGGTCCAATAGCAGTGGTACCAAATATATATCCTGAGCGAGGAAGTTCCACAGGACAGGGCAGCAGCTGAGAAAGCCCTTGCCTGGTTCCCCACCAATCATACTTTTTCAGAGGAAGATTCTTTCCTGAAGTCCCTCCAGATCTAAGCCACCTGACAGGCTTTATACTATAGCAATGTACCCACTCCCAAAGCACAGAATTAAAGCCAAATTAATCACATTATGGTTATAGTGGACATTTTGCCTTTGAGGATCATTTTTTTGGTAAAAACTGTATTTTATTTGGGTTAGATTACATAGGTGGACATTTATGCCATTGTTTCTTTATACCATTCCTATTTTCATTTACAGCTTCACAGTAAAAGTTACTAAAGATTAGTGATCTGAAACGCTGACTTCTCTGCAGTTTTACCACAATGGTTTTGCAATGAAAGGCTGGCCTCCTAGGAGCCATCATTACAGGTCACACTGATTATATAGTCTAGTTAGTTAATTACTGTATTAATTTATTCAGCTTGTTAACTCCATCAGCCTTTCAGATCTGTTGTGCACACACTGTGGTTCTTTGTTTCATCTTCCTCTGCAGGTTCTGAAACATGTAATTAAAAAAATAAAGAAGTCACTGGCTTGCAAGCTTTCTTCTTTGCTTTAGTGCAGAGCCAAAATCGTGACAGATGAGCATACCTGCCCCATGTCTATAAACTGACTTTCTTCCCAATTATAACTGGGGGCAGAGTGTGAATTCCCTAATCATGATGATAAAATGATGTTTATATATAATCTTTTATATATATACCCCCCTGAGTTTGTTCCAAACACTGCTACTTTTCTGTTTTGTGTCCTGAAAATACTGAGGCATGCACATTGGCAGTGAATCACCCACATGGAAGTTTTCTACACACTTTGGTCAATCAGCCATCTTGCACTTCCCTCTGCCATGCTCCAGAGGGCTTTTTAGAAATCTGGAAATGGTATAGAGTTATAGTATTATAGCTGTGTAGCAGTTATCATTTTCAAAAAGTGGAGGAAATGGCAGCTGTAAGAGATGGATAGAAAGAAAATGGCACCAATATGGGACCTCTGAAAACATGCCTTTCCTGTCCAACTGACATGATAACATGCTTGGACTATACTCTTCCCAAAATGACTGTAGCGAAGGAGGTTCTGGAAAAAGTGTGCTGAGGATGGGAAAGGATGATTAGAGTAAAATTAAAGCACGTTGTATGGATGGATCAAAATAATTCTCCAATTTAGACACCAAGTGGAGAAAACCCTCCGCTGAAGCAGCCTTAAATACTATATGACTCACATTATTTGGAAAAATAGATTTTGAATTCATACAAGGAAATTAGAATTATTTAAATATGCTTGAGATTCTTATTTTCTAAATTCATTTCTGTGCTATCTGTAACCACCTAGCAAAGAGCCACCATTGATTTTTCTAATGTGTAAACATCATAGCTAAAAGCGGGGCTCTTTTGTAGCAAGAACTCCTTTGCATATTAGGTGACACACCCCTAATGTAGCCAAGCCTCCAAGAGCTTACAGAGCTCTTCTTACAGGGGCTCTTGGAGGATTGGCTCTTGGAGGATTGGCTACATCAGGGGTGTGTGGCCTAATATGCAAAGGAGTTCCTTCTACAAAAAGAGCCCTGGCTAAAAGGTTAGGGATTTAGATTCCTCCCCCTATTATAACTGGGATGGAAGTATCCTCCAGCATTTAAGATTTGGGTCCTATGACATTGTTCCAGCCAGGCTTCTCTCCTTCAATGACAGAGAATTTCCTCTGCTGTGGTGTTCACTTCCTATGCCACTAGCTCTTCCACTTGCATAAGGGCTCCTTGAAAAACATGGCGTTATGCCAATAAAGGTTATTGGAAATTGGAAAAACATGGCTCTTGTGCACACAGAAGTTCTAGCAGCAATGTGCTGCTGTGGGGAAAAGACTCCCCCGTGGGGAAAAGGAATGATGTCATGGGTTCCAAGCCATAGTCTTCAGTGAATGCTTCATGAATCTTCATGGATATGAAGCACTTTTAATGAGGAGCTTGCATGCTAGACATTCCTGTGCCCAGATTGCCATATATAATTATATTCTTCAGCTTCAATGAAAGGTTGCCAATCATTGGCAAGATTGGGGTGCCTCCTGGATTGTCTTGTCCGCAAAGAAAAATTGAGTTGCAACTCATTGCAGCCCCAGAGTTGCCAATGTAAATGACATACATGTTTGTTTGTACCAAGTTGGGAAATTCTAGAAAACATCTCTCAAGACAGAACACAGTATGCCTGGAGACAAGCAGTTCAGCTCCCCCTTCTCATCTTGTCTGCCTTTCTGACATTTCTCATACAATTCTCACTAAGCAAAAAACTAGATGTATTGTAATAGCTGGGTGTGTGTTACAAACTGGAAGATCCTGGATTCTAGTGCAACTTCAGCTACAAACTCATTAGCTGGCTTAAGGCAAGCCACTCTCTCTTAGGTTCTGCTCCTGTCTGCTGTGAGGGGATAATAACACAGATCTACATGTGAGGGAGCAAACTGAGATCTGTGGAACATAACTGGGCCACAAAGAAAATTAAGGGCAAAGAGACAGGAATGAAGCCAACAGACTGAAAAGGATTTTCCAAGAGTCAGAACTAAGCAAGACAAAGCAAAGAGTCCAAAAATTGGGTTCAAGTCATAAGAACATAAGAACATAAGAGAAGCCAATGTTGAATCAGGCCAACGGCCCATCTAGTCCAACACTCTGTCACACAGCGGCCAAAATATACCAGGTGCTATCAGGAGGTCCAGCAGTGGGTCCAGGACACCAGAAGCCCTCCCACTGCTGCCCCCTCCAGCACCAAGAATAGAGTGCATCACCTGCCCCAGACTGAGAATTCCCATCTATACCCTGTGGCTAATAGCCACTGATGGACTTCTGCTCCATATGTTTATCTAATTCCCTCTTGAAACTGTCCATGCTTGTAGCTGCCACCACCTCCTGTGGCAGTGAATTCCATATGTTAATCACTCTTTGGGTGAAGAAGTATTTCCTTTTATCTGTTCTAACCCGACTGCTCAGCAATTTCATGGAGTGCCCACGAGTTCTTGTATTGTGAGAAAGGGAGAAAAGTACTTCTCTGGGAGCTGGATCCAGAGAAGCTGGGAAGATCAAGTAGCCTCAGGTCAGCTGGCCTGATTAAATAGGGTGGGTCTGAAGAGCTATTTCTGTCTCTTGGTTCCTGCACTGATGTTTGAGAAGCATAGGGAACACTTCAGGTATAAAAGCTCAATAATATATTAATGTTTCCTTCTCTCACTAGTTGCAGCAGCCCAGATCCAGATAAATTGTTTCTTCACTCAGATACTAATATAATGTTTCTCCGCATGGTGACTGAGGCAGAAAATGGCTTTAGCGTTTATATTGATATATTTAATCTCTTGAAGTTAGAGGCTCTTTTCAATTTTAAGCAAACTATTCTTTTTTTTGCCAGTACCCCAGTACAAAGCTCCATTTACAGTTGTCAGCAATTTATCCACGATCTACCTTGACTGGAGTCACACCTTCCTTCTGAATGGACAGCTGAAGGAATATGTGCTAATGGAGGGAGGGCAGCGCATCTACAGTGGCTTTGACACCTGGCTGTATTTGCCAAGGACATCTGACAAAAGTCAGTTTGGGTTTCTCAGTTCTCTTATTCATGATAGTACGTCTGTTATGTATTTAATTTTTTATTAGTATTTTACAAAACAAAACAACACACAGGAATTTAGGAGAACATGTAAGTCTCATGTAATTATGTTACATTTGACAAAGGGTGGGAATCCCAGATCCAAACTGTGTGCTCTGTACGTGTGAAGAGGCAGTACACATCCCCTTGCATAGGGTCCAAGCACTGTGGGGAGGTTGTAGAAATGACTTGCAGGTTCAGGGAGGGTCCAGCCTCAACTATAAGACTGTTATTCTGTAGGGCTGCCATGGGCCTACTGGGTTGGGAGATCTCTGGTCCCCTGTGGGCCTTGCCAGCTGGCACTCCAGCGGGTGGCAGGAGAAAGAATGTTTAAAAAAAACAAAAACAAAAACCTGCCATCAGCAATGGTGTGATGTCACTTTGCAGAAAACCTGGAAGTGATGTCACAGCTCTCTAGGAACCACTTTCAGTAAGACCTAGAGAGGACTGGCATCAGTTCTACTTTCCCCAGAAGTTACATCAGTCCTATAAAGGAATCACCAAAACCTCTATGGCTTTACCATAGAGCTGTGACATCACTTCTGGGTTATCTGAGAAGTGATGTACACCATCACTGACAGTCAATCCCACCCCAACTTCCATTCTCATATGGTTGCTGGGCTGGGCCTGGCAACCTATTACTGTGATATGGTGTATTTATGACATTGGAGGGATAGTTTTTGTCATGTTTTTGTAGACTTTTTGTCACAACTTATGACTATAATTGCATTAGACAGAGGTCTCAGAGCACATATATATGTACCCTGAGAAATTATGCTTTAGACCCTGCCTTTGTGTACAGTACTAGGAGTACCTTTGTGTGCAGTGGAATGAGAAAGTCCATTTGGAGGCTCTGTGTGGACCTGGTTGCCTACCACATTTGTAGCCTGCTTTTCACATTATGTGTCATAGGTACAAAGAAATCACTCCAAGATTTGTTCCCATGAAATATTGTGGGAAGGACTTTACAGTAAAATGCTAAATTACACCCTTCTAAGTCCATTAACTTAAATGAACTTAAGATTGCATTGTAAAAATATCAGACTCCTAACTTCCGAACAATAGAGACAGTTAATATCTGATAGGGGCATAGTGTATTGTAGTTTACTATTTCATGCACAAATCTTGTTGCATCCAATTTTTGAAAGACACACATTAGAAATAGCATGCTTATGATTAAGATTTTTTTGTCTGAAGCATGTGTATAATGTGATTAGAATGTTTATATAAATTGGTTCTATTTTATGAATCTTTACCATAATCACAACCTGTATATATAATGCTATGCATTATATGCCTGATCAAGAATGAATGTTTGTGTATAAAGCTATTTCTTGAGGGTGTTTTTCCTCTGGATATTTTGAACTGGAAAATGGCAATGCAGGATTACTAAAGAAGAAGTGCTTTCTAAACAAGAAATTATCAAATGTTTCTCCAACACTCAACCACTTCCAATATTCAGCTACCTTTTTTATAACTGCATACCATGCATCTGTAAATAGCTGACAAGGCCCCAGTTTGATACTGGTTTTCCAGAAGTCAGGTCTGTTGAGACAAACAGGAAGAAGTTTTGATGGAATATAGCCTACATGTTTACAACCTTCCTTCTGCTAAATTCAATGAGGCTAGTATTCAGGTTGTTGTAACAGCACACAAGCAAAGGATATACTCCAGTCCATCTCCCCATCTATACAGCTGTGCATGGCTATTTTGGGGCAGGAACGCACAGGAATGGAGTTCTGGCTGGCTCCCAAGTTGGCCATGCCCAGCAGGAACTCATTAGGATTGGCTACATTAGTGTTGTGTGGCCTAACATGCAAAGGAGTTCCTGCTGCAAAAAAAGCCCTGGATTTTGACAATAAACAAGGTAAACAGAATAAGAAGCAAAAGGTGGGTGTGGCTGGATGACCATACTTCTGATAACATGGGGGCATGGCCTAATATGCTAAAACACTGTGCTGTCATGCGTGTGGCCTAATATGCTAATTAGTTTCTGCTGATGGGTGTTACTTATTATGCTAATGAGTTCATACTGGGCTTTTCCTACAAAAAAAGCCCTGCAGTTGTGTGTGCATGATGGGATTAGCACAGAGCTCAGTGCAACTCCCTTCCTCTCCCTAGCTGACCCTTGGCCATATACACAGACACATGCCCACATGTACCTCCAGTATCAGCCTCCAGTCATCTCAAGTGCACCATGCACTGTGCATAAGATACTTGTGTTCCATGCATAAGATATGTGTTCCATGCATAAGATATGTGTTCCAGAACGCTCTCCATCGGGAGGTACACATGGGTCTTCCATTGGAAATAGTGGCCATTTTACTGCAGCGTTTGTGCAACAGAGAGCCAAGTAGGGATGAAAAAGAATGAAAGTAAATTCTGTTGAGCAGGCTGGACTCTTCCTGTTCATGCAGCTGCTCCCCTGGGTGATGGATTAGAACTCCAGTTTTAAGATAGGAATCGAGTAAAAGATATTAGTTGTGATACAGAAAACAATGACATAAATATAAGAATAAAAACAATTTGATTTTTGTGTGTAATTCATTTGCTTAGTTTAATTATACAGGTTTTTTCAGCCTATTTATTTCAGGTATCATGCACCACTGATGAAGGTACTGCTGTAACACCAGTGATCAAATACAACACAGCTATGGGACTCGGTAAGTGCTTAAAGACATATCGTCGTTGGATGTCTCTAGATACTAGTCTCTAGAAATCATTTTGGAATAGACAGATGGAAACAGCAATGTTGTAGAAGCCTGTGGCAATGTTCTTTGGCACGGTAATATTTCTTTATCAAACACACTCCTCTTTTTGGCAATCTTCTATAAAGTTAAGCAAATGAGTATGTGGCAGCTCCCCCAAAGAAGCTACTAGTTTAACACGAAGGTGAAAGCAAAAAGGTAAACCTGTCCATTACTTGGATGCCTCTGTATTTTGCTTTTGGTAGGATTTTAAAACCCATTCAACTTCTAATGCAGCCTTCTAATCAACTTCTACTATATCTTTATATTAAATAGCAAATATTATATCAAATAGCAAATCATGTCTTTGCTGGGTTAACAAAAAAGTGAAAGTAGGTCAAGATGCCTGAAATGTAATTGTAATATTCTCATAAACTGATCCTTCTGCTCTAACTGCATCTTTTTATCAAAATCATTAATAGTAGAGACACAGGTATCTGCTTTAAAGAGAAGATGGTGTCGATATAATAGTTGAGTTTTGAGATCTTACAAAATTACACTGGTTTAGTTTATTTGAAAAAAGAGTTTTCAAAATTATTTTTACATTTAAAGCAAAACAAGAATTTCAACTTTCGAAAGACCTGAGGCCCTTTCAAAAGGCCCAAGCAAGACCCAAGTTGCTTTAGGGTGCTCTGGATAGCCCAACTGGAAGAAAATATGGCTGGGCTGTTTAGGATATGGAGATGCTGCTTGGAGGGGGCAGACACGGGTCTTGCGTTGGGAGGCCATACAGCTAAAAGATGGCTAGGGTTGCCAGGTCTCTTACCTATTGTGAAGGGGGAGGAGAAGCTCCTGGTCCGGGACATAGAGTTTTCAGGCTGAATGCTAGAGCGTTCCCCAGTGATGTGCCCAGTGCCATCACACTGGGCATGTTAGCCGGATCCGGGCACTTTGGGGGTTGGGTTCCCCCTGCTGGCCAGATCAGGGCTGGCAGGAAGCTCACAGAAAGTCAAGGAGAGTCAAGGAAGCCAGATTCAGGTACCCTATCTATTTTGATTCTGGTAGTGAGACCACTAACTTCAGAAATGTATAGACATCCTCTAAGGAAAAAATCATGCACAGAGTTATCGATACCAGAAAGCCACAGCACCAGCAGAGTTCTGAAACCTCCTGGGAAATTGAACCAAGGATTCAACTATAGAGGCTAATTTACTGCAGAAATTAAAGTTTTATAGGTTCAGCAGAGGACTCAGGCTCAGTCCAAGCCCTAATTTTGCAACAATTTTACTAAAGTGTTTTGTGTATTGCAAAGTATGAAATAAATTTACTTGTGGCTTGGCTTTAAAGGTGCTCTGTGTGAAGAAACATTTCAATGAAATGTGCTAGCAGAGCTCCAAGGATTTTTCTGTAGTCAAAGTTCTCTTGGGTGAGTAGTCTGCATTGGTGTTCTGCCTCTGGGACCTTGGGATTCTTCCATACTGTTGTTTCACTTGGCCTGTGAGTCTTTACAGAGAAACCATAGGCAATGTTTCATACTCTTGCACAACCAGAGTGATTGTATTTTCTACGCAAGTTGGCTGTGTACACTCTGTCCTGAAGAGACTGATGAAATCCCTCATGCCTTATTCTGATCCCCCCCTCCCCAAAAAAGCTTCCTTTCTTCAAATCCCATTTTGTCTCTTTTAAAGCCCTCTCAAGGGTTCCATTGACCACAGCCATTGTAGCTTTCTCAGCATGGGCACAAGAAAGCTTTTTGCAACTTATCTACACTTTTCCTCATAAACTTCAGATAATTGTTTCAGCTGTTCAAGGTTATTTTGATGAATCTGTCTCCTGTTCTACCCCATCCTTCACACCTACCCTTCCTTATAGATGTCAGTGCTGTGGTGATTTCCAGCCCAAGCATTGATGTCAGGACATACAAGCATGGCCTCTGGAGTGCAGGAAGCTTTATATTCCAGCCCACATGGACCCACTACAGCACCCTGAACATAAGTGCAAATTAGCACAAAGCAATAGCAACCTACCACCAGCATCTTCTTAACACCACAGACAATAAAATAATGGGAGTAAATGCATCATAGAGCATTTGCTTCCTAAAGTAACTTTCCTTTCCTTGGACTTCACAGGTACTGCGTTAACAACCCCAGGAGAAAAGGAGGAAGTAGCGAAAAAGCAGGCAGCATTCTATACAGAGCTCTGGTTTGTGGCACTTATGGCCATCCTGGGCTTGATCCTTCTGGCAGTTTTTCTGTCCCTGATTCTACAAAGGAAAATAAGTAAGCAGCCATATGCAAGGGAAAGGCCTCCTTTAGTTCCACTTCAAAAGAGGATGTCACCAATGGTGGTCTACTCACAAGGAGAAACACATATGGTAAGATGCAGAGGCTATACAGTTTTTTCACAGAGGGAATAACTGCAAACACATTTTCCATGTATGTACGAATAGGCATCCTCACACACACGTGATTGTATGACACAAGCTTTTAAAGATATGAAATAGATAGGAAAGTGCACCCTCTGGTCAATCAGCAGCAGGTGTGGAAAAATATAGCCACAGTCATAGTGGTGATTAGTGTTCCTTCTAAGCTGAGTTAGTGTGAGCTAACAGAAAACAGAGAAAACAGAGAGTGAGTATAAATGGGAAACTGTCTCAGTGGAGGGTGGTAAGCAGTGGGGTACCACAGGGATCAGTACTCGGTCCGATGCTTTTTAACTTGTTTATTAATGATTTGGAATTGGGAGTAAGCAGTGAAGTGGCTAAATTTGCAGATGACACAAAGTTGTTCAGGGTGGTGAAAACCAGGGAGGATTGTGAGGCACTCCAAAGGGATCTGTCGAGGATGGGTGAGTGGGCGTCAACGTGGCAAATGGGGTTCAATGTGGCCAAGTGCAAAGTGATGCACACTGGAGCCAAAAATCCTAAATATAAATACACATTGATGGGGTCTGAACTGGCAGAGACAGACCAAGAGAGAGATCTTGGAGTCGTAGTGGATAACTCGATGAAAATGTCTAGACAGTGTGTAGCTGCAATAAAGAAGGCCAACGCTATGCTGGGGATTATTAGGAAGGGAATTGAAAACAAATCAGCCAGTATCATCATGCCCCTGTATAAATCATTGGTGCAACCTCATTTGGAATACTATGTACAGTTCTGGTCACCACATCTCAAAAAGGATATTATAGCATTGGAAAAAGTGCAGAGAAGGGCAACTAGAATGATAAAAGGGGTGGAACACCTTCCCTATGAAGAAAGGTTAAAATGCTTGGGGCTCTTTAGCTTGGAGAAACGACGGCTGAGGGGTGACATGATCGAGGTTTATAAGATTATGAATGGGATTGAGTAGGTTGAGAAAGAAGTACTTTTCTCCCTTTCTCACAATACAAGAACTCGTGGGCACTCCATGAAATTGCTGAGCAGTCGGGTTAGAACAGATAAAAGGAAATACTTCTTCACCCAAAGAGTGATTAACATATGGAATTCACTGCCACAGGAGGTGGTGGCAGCTGCAAGCATGGACAGTTTCAAGAGGGAATTAGATAAACATATGGAGCAGAAGTCCATCAGTGGCTATTAGCCACAGGGTATAGATGGGAACTCTCAGTCTGGGGCAGGTGATGCACTCTATTCTTGGTGCTGGAGGGGGCAGCAGTGGGAGGGCTTCTGGTGCCCTGGCCCCACTGCTGGAGCTCCTGATGGCAACTGGTATATTTTGGCCGCTGTGTGACAGAGTGTTGGACTAGATGGGCCATTGGCCTGATTCAACATTGGCTTCTCTTATGTTCTTATGTTCACAGTTTTTTAGCCTCTGGGTCACACATTTTTGCCTTAGCTCAGGAAGGATGGCTCCAGAGCAAACTAATTTATGCAGGAGCCAAATTGCTTGCTCACAACTTTAATGCCAGTAGCTCACAAAGTAGAATTTTTGCTCACAAGACTCCATAGCTTAGTGGGAGCATTGGTGGTGATGGAGCCCACCAAGTGTGGAACCTGGTTCTTTTCCCACATGGCCATGTTCCTATATATGTAGAAATTTGGGGGAGGATTTTAAGCAGTATGAATGAGCCCTTTTGTCAGTCAACCATTTACAAATGACACAAGAGCATGAGGCATTTTTATGTCTGATCGATTTTAATACTTGACTTGGCGTGGGATCCTGAGCAGATCTACTCAGAAATAAGTCCCAGTGTTCTTAGAAATGCTGCCTTACTTGTACATGGATAGAAAATAGCCATTACACTTGACACGAGCAACAGCTTTATGTCGTATTCCTCTCATCCTGTTTAGAACTAAGCACACTGCCCGTGCTCTGTGTATCTGCATCTGCAGCAGCCAGTGATATGAAGCAATGTCAGGAAACACTGTAAGCTTGTCAAGAAACTTAAACTTGACACTGGGCTGCCATTTTGGGTGGCAGCTTCATGTTGAATGCAATATTTTGTGTTACCCTAATTCTTGCCAAGGGAGGGAAGGCGATGTAGTATAAGCCTGATCTCATCAGATCTTGGAAGCCAAGCAAGGTTGGTACTTGGGAGAGAGACTGCCCAGGAAGACTCTGCCGAGGGAGGCCACGGCAGGCCACAAAAGCCTCTTGTTGGGGTCACCATAAGTTGGCTGTGTCTTGATGGCACTTTGCACACACAATTCCTGCCAAAGGAAGTATTTAGAAGTGCTTAATCTATTTGAACAACACTTTTGTGAAGATGTTTTTTGTTTTTCCACACATTTGGTGATACTTAGCATTTCTAATTGTGCAATGTTTAATGGGTTCTGGCTGGCTTCTCCATCTTCATTGTTGGTTTTAATATTTCATTGCTGAGCTGTTTCCTATATGCTGCTGCTGTGTTATCAATTTTTATTGGCTCAGATATATTTTGTCATTGCCTGCCTCTGAGTCATGACCCTGGTATTTCTTGGAGGTCACCCTTCCAAATGCTAGCCAAGGCTGACCCTGCTTAGTTTCCAAGATCTGACAGGATTGGGCTATCCTGGGCTATCCAGGTCACAGCTTATTCAGGTCAGGGCTCAACTCCATTCCAACTACTATACTCTTCTGCCCAATGGGAACCCAAAGTGGCTTCTCCCCTTCTCCATTTTATCCTCACAACAACCCCTTGATGTAGGTTAATCTGAGAGTGTGTGACCAGCCCAAGGTGATCCAGCGTGCTTCCATGGCAGAATAAAGGTAAAGGTTTCCCTTGCTTGAAAACCAGTTCAATCCAACTCTAGGGAGCAGTGCTCATTTTTGTTTCCAAGCCAAAGAGCCAGCACTGACCAAAGACATTTCTGTGGTCATGTGGCCTGCTTGACTAGACACAAGGCGCACGGAACGCTGTTACCTTCTCACCAAAGTGGTACCTATTTATCTACTTGCAATTTCTTGCTTTCGAACTGCTAGCTTGGCAGGAGCTGGAGCCAGAGACGGGAGCTCACTCTGGGTCTTCAACTGTCAAGCTACTGACCTTCTGGTCTGCAGCTAAGCGTCTTAACCACTGAGCCACCACAGCCCCATACTATGGCAGAGTGTGGATTCAAACTGAAGTCTCCCAGATCCTACTCTGACACTCTAACCACTGTGCCATGCTGTTTGTTATATTTGTACTATTTACTGTGCTGTGAACTGTCTGAAGAACTCTGATGGGAAGGTGGTCTACAAAGTATTTTAAATAAATAAATAAAATTATTTTAAAAGAGCATTAGTAAGTAAGTAAAGAGATGCTTCCTCCAGTGATGTGAAAACCTGGCAAAGTTATGAAACTGAGAAGAGAAGCAGCAATTTTTATCTGTGCTTTGTGACTTTCTAAAGGGACCTTTGCAGAATTATATAGCTAGCCATTCTTCAGCTCCCACATGTGCTGTGGGGATTTCTTCGTTCAGATTGAACATCATGCTTGAATGTTTCTCTCATTTTCACAGCTTAATCCTTCGTTAATTTTTTTAAGAGTATAGCAAGTCAACAATTTTAATTTTTATGTAGACCCTTAAGGACCTGTCATTGCCATGGCTACTTCTCGAGCATTACAGCGTTAGGGGGCCAAGTGGGTGCCTTAAAGGAAGATGTCTGCATTTCAGGAATGACCTCAGGAGCTTGGGGGATGCTGCTCTCAGCAACATTTCTATGGCAACTCCGTGTTGATAGTAAAGGCAAAATTAGGGCCTGTTTAACCAGTTTTATTTAGGTTTTTGAGCCTGAACAGTGAGCTTTAAAAAATAGCTTGGTTTGCCAGAAAGCTTCTAGGATTTGTCACTTGAAACTTAAAAGCA
Organism: Gekko gecko; assembly: GCA_029375565.1. NCBI lineage: Eukaryota > Metazoa > Chordata > Lepidosauria > Squamata > Gekkonidae > Gekko > Gekko gecko. The sequence goes on along the minus strand of JAPDNY010000001.1, from coordinate 73,684,387 downwards.
GCTGCTAGTGAAAAATTAAGGGTGTCTATTACTAAAGGTTATTATTTTAAAATGTTTAAAAAGTACCAGATGGAAAGAAAGAAAACCCTGTGAATGCATAGACTCTGGTATTCCGTCACTACAGGTTGATCAGAAGCCCTGGGCCATTCGGGTGGAGGGATAACCCTGATTCCCCACTTTTGCAGTTTCTGCTGCCACAGGCCATTTACAGATGGCACCCATAAATTTTCCTTATTGGAGATAATAGCAGCTCTTTTATCAAAAACTGGCTACCCTCCCCCCCACATCAGTGTCCACCTCTACATTAGACTTTTTAACCAGCTCTTGTTAATGCCAATAGATTCAGGTGGGTAGCCATGTTGGTCTGAAGCAGCAGAACAAAGTTTGAGTCCAGTGGCCCCTTTTAAGACCAACAAAGTAGAATTCAAGGAATGAGGTTTCATGTGCACGTGCACCATCTGGCTCCACAGCCGCATCCGCAGAGCCTTTAAGCTGCCACTGGGTGAAGGATGCTGCTTGAAGTGTGCCACAGTGTGCATGCACACGAAACCTCATACCTTGAATAAAATTTTGTCACTCTTAAGTTTGCCGCTGGACTCACACTCTGTTAATGCCAATGTAAAGGAATTTGAAGGCGATTCAATCATGGATCTCATCTAGTTGAGTGCTAGTAGTTGGAGTGGAGATTTAGCTACTACAACTAACTCAGCCATGGCTCATTCGAATTCCTGACAAGGAGCTTTCCCCTGCAAAACAAAGCATATGCAAAAAGAGACTCTGAATGCCTTTGCACTCCCCGCCCCCCAAATTGCTGAGGAAGGCTAGATAGCTCCTTCAGGCAGAGGGCTTAAAGCTGAACAGCCACTGCAGTTAACTCTACATCTACTCTATATTTTTGGACACAACGCAAAGGGCTTCAAAGCTTAGAGCCATCCACTTGAAGAAGTCCTGTGGCACCTCTAAAAAACCCCAAAGTTTAATTCTGGGTATAAGCTTTCATGTGCATGCACACTTCTTCAGATACTTTGAAACAAGACTTCCTCAACTATACATATATAGGTGTGGGGGGGTTAGTTACCAGGAAGAGCTAACTAGAGTCAAGATGCATAAGTGACTGAGGGATAAGTATAGCTAAAACTGGATTAAAGCAGTTGGTAAAACCTGTGAATAGCAGCAAATTAGCATACAGATAATAAAAGAGTTAACAAACAGATGTGAGAACTAAGTTTTGAGTCCAGTGGCACCTTTTAAGACCAAGAAAGTTTAATTCTGGGTATAAGTGAGAACTGAGTGACTTAACATGTGTAGTGAGATAAGAGCCCAATTTCTCTGCTAAGCCCTGCAGGTTCCATTGTCCTGAGTGCTGTAATAACTTGGATTTCAGCAGTTTCCTGTTCCAATCTGTTTCTGAAATTCCTTTGCAATAGAACAAGTACTTTGAGGTTCCCTAATGAGTGCCCTAGGAGACTGAAACGTTCTCCTATAGGTTTCTCAGTTTTGTGATTCTTGATGTCAGGTTTGTGTCCATTTATCCCTTGGCATAGAGTCTGCACATGAAAGCTTATACCCAGAATTAAACTTTGTTGGTCTTAAAGGTGCCACTGGACTCCAACTTTGTTTTGCTTCAGACCAACATGGCTACCCACCTGAATCTATCGTTGCCCTTACAGCACTGTTTTGAAAGTCAGCTGGAACCTGTAACATGAATGGAAAGTCCAAAAACTGAAAAACTGACTTAACCTTTGTGATTTTAATCCTAGTTTTCCCACTACCCTCTCAAACCCTGTCTCAAAACCTAAATCATGAGCAAAACCAGTAATGGCCTTTGACAAGAATGACAGTATGAGAAACTTCATCTTAAATGCTTCTGTGCATGCACACTTTTGTATGCATTTCTGAGAAATCTAATCATCATTAATTATCACAAGAATCTTATGGGTAAAACCATCTTATGTTGGGTGGTTGATGTGCAGCATGAGTGCTGATGCACACATCACTTGTTGCTCCATGCCATGGTATAACTCAATCCAGTCTGTTTAGTTAGGAATTAAGGGGGAATTCTCACTCAGTCATAGACTGCCAGCAAGACAAAGGCTACTATTTAAGAATACTTTCCAAATCATTTATTAATGCTGTAATATGTACCGAAAATACAACTGTGAAGAAGGATTGGGTGTATCTCTGCATGTAAATTGCAGGCCTTTCCGGTCTTTTATTGAGATAATGGTAACAGTCACAGCCAGTATTCACTGCTTTAAATTGGTTGGATTGCACCAGATTTTCTGCAGATGCAATCAGAAGACTGTGCTGAGGATCCTGCAACCCATGTAGACAAAAAGCCATGCAGGATGGGTGTCTGCAGTGAGGAGGAGGTCCAGGCAGAGTTGCCCCTCCTGCCTTTTGCACCAGCTGAAAATCTGCTAGGAACAAATATGATACTCACTTCAACATTAGCATATTCTCAAAACCAAACTAATTACAAAGCTGCCATGTCTCACAGCCATTTTTTTTTGTCTTCCTTTGCCCTCCCTCTCCTCATCTCTTCATTTGCTCATAATGCAGCTGAATATGTTTGGGTATGGTGAGGCTCATGATTTTTGTTGATGCCAGCAAGGATGCCTGTATACAACATGACATAGGTTGCCACAGCCAATCTGATTAAATGCCAGTGACAGCAAATAAGACAGAGGCAAGGCAAATATAATGGCACTGAGAAGCAGAAGCCCATGGAACAAAAAACAGTGCCCACAAATATGTACACAACTGTCAAAAGCAGCTGAGCTGGAAGGTGCTCTTTGACCCACACAAAATTCAGCTCCGCTTTAAGACCACTCTCCTGCCTAATTTCCTCAGAGTATTACAGTATCCCCTTCCCAACTTTGAGAAGAAATGGTATCTTGGAGAAACTAATCACTCCTTTTTTGCCACTTACAATATTTCTTCCTTAAAAGGCAAATTTGCTTATCAAGATTTGCCATACCCTTCTGCTTTTGAAATAAAATGGCACATTGGAACTTTATTTCTGCTATGACTGTCGATGGCTGGTAGAAATTTAAATTTAACAAAGCAGAATTCCTAGGTTTGCTTCTCCTTCTCCTTTGAAAGATTAACTGTCTGAAATGTGGCTCTTTTTGTCCCCTATGTTTTAACTCTGTGTCTTCTTCTCGCCTGTCTTGTGTTTCATTCTTTCTTTCTGGCACCTATGATGTTTCAAAAATGCAGAAACCCTCTTTCTCTGATAATCCCTGCCCTCAGCCTCCTATTGCTACTCTTTTACAAGTCCCTGTCATCTCGTCTTCACAAGTATCACGGAGCTCAGATAAGGTAAGCCTTTGCAATGCATATGTCTGCATAAACATTTGAGAAAGATATATTCTGAACCGCCTAGGCGACAGCTCTCTCTCTCTGCAATAGATGGAAGGAGTCGTCTGTGTTTTATTATCACTTTCAAGGTCACACAGCATACGGTAACAGATAATTGTAAGTGCAGGTTTTACACCTAACTCAATTACTTGCTTGAATTTGGAACACACAGCCTCTGCAGTCCCATACAAATGCAAGGGAAACTTGCCTCAGAGAACAACAAATTGGCTTTCAGTTGCCATAAGCCTGCACTGGGAACACCTTTCCATTTCTCTAACTCTGTATAATGGGGCAATTCTCAGTCACCGCCAATCAACATCACTTTATCTGAAGATACTGGAGCTTCACGGGCATCCTTAGAGGTGGTGCTCTGGTCCACTCAGTTGCAGACATTTCATTGCAACCTAGCCATACAATAGAACATTTGTCATGGCATCTAGGTTATTTAGAAATGCCATTAACACCTTTCTTCCCTTTTCACTCTCAGTTTGAGACGGTTGCTGATACGTCTGAGGCATCAAGCAGTGTTACACTCAAACGCTACACAATGCACTTTGAGGTAGCTACAGCGGTGTGGCTAAATCAACAATTGCATGCTGCTAGAGTGTGTTTGCATGACAACTTTCTGTGTGATGCACACTTTATTACAGTTACAAACACTACTGGCTGAAAGGCTGTGCTTCTAAGTGAGTGCACACCTTTCCATATTTTGTTGCTTAGGTAGCTAGATAGGCAAAATTGCCTTTAATTTCTATATTATTGTATGGTATACAAGAATAAACAAGGCTAACTAGGTATCATTGGAAAAAACTGTAAAAATTTGGGCATGGTGCCAGATGTCTTAGGAACTTGGATCCGATTAAATCACAAATGAGGCCCTCATAGGTCACGTAGGTGGTCAGGGAACAGTTACAAATTCTTACAAAACCAAAATCACAATCAGGGTTGTACCAATCATGGCGCCATGATTGAAGGCCAGCTCCCATCTTCTTTTTGTACTCCATCTTTTGCCCCTGAAAACCAACGTGCTCTGGGCACTGGCCTCGAAGCCAATACTATCTAAGACAGAAATAGCAGCCACACAAAGTTCTGCATACACACTCATGTGTGTATGACGCTGAATATATGCATGTGTGTGTGCATCAGAGCATTTGTCCATCCATTCCAGTAAGGTCTATTTCAGCTGGCAGCACTTCTCCAGGATCTAAGGAAGCTTTTTCCACCTTGTTACCTAGTAACTTTTTACCTGGAGATGCCAGAGATTGAACATGGAAGTTTCTGTACCACAGTCTGGGGCGCGTGGGACAATGTGGAACTGGAGACTTGTAGCCAAAGAGCTGGCAAATTTGTTCAAGTACACATTTAAAATTTAGATGGGTAGTGTTCCCTCTAAGCTGAGTTAGTGTGAGCTAGCTCACAGTTTTTCAGCCTATGGTTCACATATTTTTGTCCTAGCTCAGGAAAGATGGCTCCAGAGCAAACTAATTTAGGCAGTCGCCAAATCACTCACTCACAACTTTAATGCCAGGAGCTCACAAGGTAGAGTTTTTGCTCACAGAACTCCACAGCTTAGAGGGAACATGTAGCCGTGTCTGTCTGTAGCAATCAAAAAGAGCAAGAGTCCATTAGTGCCTAAGAGACCAATGGAATATGTGGCAGGGTATGAGCCTTTGTGAGTCACTGCTCACTTCTTCAGATACTTCTTTGTCTTTAAGGTGCTACTGGACTCTTGCTCTTTTCTACATTTACAATTTAGCTGTCTTCCAATTGTTTCTGGCTTTACCTCCCTCCCTGACCCAGAATGGAACCCATTTATTCTGTCCTGCAGAACACAATGGGGACCACCTACGTACATAGTACTGCAGCTTGATCACCCAGTTTTACAGTGGTGGTAACATGTTTGCATTTTCCACAGAGCAGTATAGCACACTATTCTAGAAGTGCTGTGTGATCCAATCAGGAAGCAGAAGTGAGGCACACAGCACACACGTATTCACTTGCACCAATAATGTGTTGGCAGAAAAACAACTGCATTTCCATCAGTGAATCAATGACCCTGTTAACCTTGAAGGTGTTGCACAGAAAAAGAACACTGTTGGAATGAAATGGCAGCTATGTTGGGATCATACACGTACTGCATTCTTAACAAGAGATCACCTTGTGAAGGCTATGGTTCCCACAGGGAATATCTGCAAAGAGTGCTAATGATCCCTACCATGTGTGTTTAATGGTATTGTTATTGGCCTTAAACTCTGCTATTAAGATGGGCTACTGCAGTATTGTGAAATTAACTCTCATCTGGTTAAGAGCCAAGGATGTTTTGTATCGAGGGAATAGTTTCTTAGCTATATCTGCAATTTAATGACCATCTTTAGGGGCAGACTTTCCTAAGAGAACATCTGTGTTGTTTCTGTATTCTTAGGGATTGGCAGATACCAAAATTCCTGGACCAGCCTCTCCTATGAGCACTCATAGCAATCAAAGTGCTTCAGTTCCCCATGTACCAAGCCAAAGCCAGATACATCGCACTTACTCCCAGGGCTCCTTGCATCGAAGTGTCAGTCAACTTATTGATGTCTATGACAAGAAGTCTTTAATAGAAGATTCTGTTTGGGATACCATTATTCATGGGCATGACAGTGGTATGGTAAGTAAATTCCATTTCAGGTCAAATTCCACATCACTTTCCCCTCCTACCTGGCCTGCTTCCTCCTTTTCCTACAGTTCACACCATGCCTGAATATGACAAATTTAGAGTCCAGTGGCACCTTTAATACCAACAAAGTTTTATTCAAAGTATGAGCTTTTGTGTGCACACACACTTTTTCAAATACATTGGAAGGAACGTAAGGTTCAAACTTATAGACAGGGGCTGAACAGCAAATTAACATAATGAAGATGTTTTACATGAAAGCTCATACCCTGAATAAAACTTCATTGGTCTTAACGGTGCCACTGGGTTTTAAATTTGTTCTACTGCTTCAGACCAACACAACTGACCACCTGGATCACACTGAAACAATTTTTTTTAAAAAAATGTGACACATCTAACTTTTGAAAATTAAGGAAATTAATTTTAAGAGAACTTAACTGGTCCTTGAGAACTGCAGCTGATGTGATATTTATCAATTGCAGATGGATCATTTAATGTCATTTATGGGGAGGCAGAGGAAAGCAGGTAACAGACTTCTAACTGGAATGTAAAACTTCATCTTGTTTAACTTTCAAATAACTTTCCTTTTTATTTTTAGTTTGTGGATGATGAAGATCTTGTGAGTGCTATTAAGGGCTTCAGTACCGTCACAAAAGAACATACTACATTTACTGACACACACTTGTGAATCGCATCTCCATAACCACAGGCAAAAGAATATGGATACCCTTAGTCCCTCATTCCAGCTAAATACATTTGCCTTGATAAGCCATTGTGATGCAACATGTGCCTACTGCAGCTTCAGCAGTGTTAATGAATGTTCTGTCAGAGGATCAGCAACATGAAGAGTTTTCTTCCATTTTCTTGTTCCTTGTTGTAAATATTGCGCAGTAGCATTTGTAATGGGATAAGATTTCATTTTATTGCAGATCTTTTGTAGAATAAATTTATATAGCAAATTATACACCGTATTTTAAAAACTATGTATTAAATAATGCACGCCTTCAAGGAACTGTTACCCTTGCTAAATTCTTTTTACAATAGTATACTGGAACATGTTGATTGTACAATACTAAGTTAGACAGTTATTGTACTCAATCAACATTTTGGTTCCATTTAAAGGCCTTTAACAGGAACCAACAGGTATTAAGACATGAAGGGATCCAGATTCAACATATTAAATACTGGTGTAGAATGCCAGAGTAGAGGAACGGTCAAGAAAGACCTGAGTCTAAACCCTCAGTCATGAAGCTCATGGGGTGACCTTAGGTCAGCCACCAACTTATCCTACTAGAATCTTCACAAGAGTGTTATTGGGCAAAGTAGTGTGGAGAGACAACATAGTTCACTTTGAGCTCCTTGAAGAAAGGGAAAAATAAAGCACTCAAGGACATAAGCTGGAAAAGGAACAGTTGTGTATGTATGGTAGAATCATGTTTGTTCATAATCAAATCATTAATGGTCAGCCTGTGATTTGACTAGCAAGAATGTTGTGCTGACTTCCTACAACTCTATTAAATAAGTTATTTATAATTTAGGCCATTTTAAATCCATTGTTATCCCAGCAAGACCTTATTTACAGTAGTTATGCTACATGGGCTTACATGTTCTGAAATTTAGGAATTTGCCAGAATTTTTTTTAAAAACCCTCTTAAGGTAGGATCCTGCACCTTGTTCAGCTTCCACAAGCAGCACTTCTGTTGACTCAAGATTTCTGATTGCCTCTTCTGCTGCCACCCCACCGCTACACTGTCTCTAAGGGTTTACTGAGGGTCAGGAATAGGATTTTGTAGGGTACAGGAGTTAAGAAAACCCTGTTTAGTGACCCACAGAACTTAAGATGCTCAAAGTGCTTAGGATCCAACCCTGAGTCTCGCCAGCTGTATTCTTAAGGAGTTAATGTTTTGAGCATAGTGTATCACTATGAACCAGCTGTGAAAAGCTGTATTTGCTTGATTGGTCTTATTTGAGTATCTGTAGCAGGTAGACATAGTGCTTTCCTGCTAGACATTATATGAAATAATACATGGGTTAGAATTATATTGTTCCTGTTCTCCTGATTCTTTATTAGCACAGCATCACAGAGTAAGTTGCAAGACACCACCTTACCAGTGACTGGGAACAAAACTACAACTGCCTGTACACAAAAGCAGCCATCAGTTTTTTTACCCGTGGCACGGCTATGCCCCATATACAGTAATGCTGCAAAGAGAGGGGTGAAGGGTTTTATGATATCCATTTCAGGCCAAGCACTCCGTAACTGTACTGTATTTTAGCTCTAGCAGCAAAGTATAATGTGCCGCTGAAAATAAAGCCACTATACAAGCTTGGGCTGTTAATAGGCACAGGGGAAGTGCATTGATTTCTATTTAAACTGCGCTTGAATTCATAATCACACTGGCCTAGGAACAGAACAAAGTTTGAGTCCAGTGGCACCTTTAGGACCAGCAGAATGTTATTTAAAGTATAAGCTTTCGTGTGCAAGCACACTTCTTCAGATACAGTGAAAGAGAATTTCCTCAACCATTACATATAGGTAGAGAGAGGGTGGGGGTTAGTTGCTTGAAGGACTAGTTAGAGTCAAGATATGTAAACAACTGGGTGATTATAGCTGAGCTAGGATAAAGGCCATTTACTTATGCACCTTGGCTCTAACTAGCCCTTCAAGCAACTAACCCCCTCCTCTACCTATATGTAATGGTTGAGGAAATTCCATTTCACTGTATCTGAATTGTGCTTGCACACAAAAGCTTATACCTTGAGTAAAACTTCGTTGGTCTTAAAGGTGCCACTGGACTCAAACTTTGTTCTGCTGCTTCAGACCAACGTGGGTGCCCACCTGAATTTGGCTTAGGAACAGTAAGGCTTACACAAGTACTTTGACTAGATGGGTTATGGACTGTAATTTTATGTATTTAGAACTAGAATTCTGCCTTTCTAGTATGTTTGATGTATTTGTGAACAGAAAGCTGTCGAACAACTTAAAGGATTATACTTCAGAGTGTTAACTGGAGAGTGATAATGTTAAAGGATCATTTTCCTTATTTATCATACTTCAAGACTTATTTTCCATGATAACACAAAAATCTAGTGTCCATTTGTAGGTTATTATCCTAATTAATAAAAATATTTAACTTTGTTCCATGGAATATTTGTATTTTTTATATAGGCCATAAATATTCCCAGGCTGCTGAGCAAGGATGGCTTTGGTTAGGCAAACACTGGTCTGAGTTTCTGAAAATCAAATTCTGCATCTTAGTAGAACAGAAGCTGAGAGGGTAGAACTGGAACCTAATTTTACAGTAATAACACCTATAAAAATGTTTCTGAAAACTACTAAGTGAAAAGTCGAAAAAAGGCACTGACAGCACTGGTTCTAAAGGGAATGCATTCCCTGCCTCACCATTTCTTACATATGAATGATGTATGAAGGTTTTATATATCCAAAATCACAATCTGCTTACTTGAGAGGCACATGAAGGCAAGTTTGGTGCCTTTATGAGCCTCCTGCCCAGCACAGCAGTGGTAGTGTAGATCTGCTCCCCACTCACCACAGAGATGACTTGGGTGCATTCCCCACACTACCTCAGTTCTTTGGGGTCTTTCTGTGCCTCACCATTTATATAAGGAGAGAAATGACTTCTCTCTGCTTACCTCACCACCACCTGGTGAGTTTTAGGCTTTTCCATGACTCTCCACTCCAGTAGCAGTGGCTTTTCACCTTGCCACTGCTGGGCAAGTTTGGGGCCATTACCCTTCCAACTGATCACTCTTGCAGGTGAAACACTTGTTTTGAATTACTAAGTTGCCACATCCCCCTTGCCCAAGGCGGTCCAAGACATGATACAGACACATGGACAGACTTCAAATCAAAGGAGTAATTCTGCACAACACCTTTCCCTAAGTGAAAGTTTAGATCTCAATCTTCTGATCTAGTTGGCATTGAAAATGCAAGATACTCATGAACCTGAGATCATCTTCCAGGTAGAGGCAGATTCTAAGAGGGTGTAGGACTGCTAGTGGTTTAAGTGAAACTAGAACACACTGGTAGTAAATTCTTTGTACTTTAATAGCAAGACAAATGTATGCAAAATAATGTTTTTACAGCATCAGTAACCAGACATTTAGAACTGCAGTATAATTAAGTTAACAAAATTGCACCATATGAAGATAAATGTATGCAGGGTTCATGAATATGAGTAAAAAATAGAGTCATTCAACAGAAGAGACAAACATTAGATAAAGCAGTTGTGCCTGCTTCACTCCATTATTATTCTCAATAAGGAATTGTATGGAAATTCTGAGATGAGGTGACTGAAGCTCAATAGATAGGCAACAGACATTTTACATGTAGCATGTTAGAACACAGATTCTAGGAATGGAAAACAAAATTACATACAATAGAAAATACATACAACATAAATGGTAGTGCATGCCAGCCTGCATTAAACAAGGCTTGAAATCAAGGGTATGTGTACCAGAACTGGACTTCCTATTAGTATCATACAAAGTGAATACCAATTTAGAATATTTTAAAAATGCTTCTGTTGGTTGTGCTTGAAGCCAAGTTCTTTCTGTAGAGTGATGATGTGTTCCCATGTACTGCTATATTCCACTTCAAATACCATCAGTGAGACCACCACAGACTGACCGCCCACAAATGTGTAAATGTAAACATTCCATCCAGTTTAGTGTTAAACCTTTTGATATATCTCTTAGGTATAAATATGCATCAGCACTTTTACAAGGCATAATCCTGACAAGAGGAGTCACTTTTCTTATGACGTGGAGAAATCGCTGTCTTGGTAGGAGACGGAGATGATGCAATGGGTGCCTCAGCCCCACCTTCTCCAATGCTTGGTGAAGAAACGAGATGAGGTGCTTTCTTCCTCCCCAAGAACCCTCCTCCTTCAAATCCACTTTTCTTTTTGTTATCTGCTTTGGTTTCATTTTCTTCATCAGTTCCTCTTTTCTTCAACTCTGACATGTTTTCCGGCACTTTCTGAAATTCGGTTCCACTGTCTGATGCTCGGGCAGCCCTGACCTCAAGTGCTGATGCTGAAGTCTTTTTGTCAGCAATGCTTTCACCTATCTTCTTCACTTCTGTCTGTATGGGACTCTGGTTGCCATTCTGAGGTACAGCCTTGTCAACCATATTTCTGTTCAGATTAAAAGTCTGAATCTCTCTGTAACTGTGAAAACTCTCTGTCCGTCGTGCTCTGGCTAATAAAGGGCTCTCCCTATATGGCCGTATGGAGCCATATGTAGCAGTTTCGTGAATCGTTTCACGGTGCTGCAACTGGAGGCTGAAAACATTTTACACACAGAAGTAAATATATTAATGAAGTTCATAGTCCTACTGGACATCTTCAAGTAGAAACTTATGCCATCCTCTGCTTCTGAGCTTCAAGTCTAGAGACTAGCAACTGATTGCCATCTGATTTATCTAGCAAACTGTGTCACGGATCTCTCTTTTGCACATAACATTGGAATTTATGAGCCTTGAATAGAAAATGTCATGAATTTCTTGGATGCTCTCATTCTTTACATAATTTACAAAATAGTAAGCTCCTGAACACCTTCAATTTGCAGCCTATCTAGTCTTGGCAACTGGACATACTGAAGATGACTGACTTATCAGTACCTCTTGTTTATAAACACATGATTTAAATTGGGACCAGCCACAGCTGAAAATCCAGAAACTCAATTCCATTGGAAAGAAAAACTGGGCCTACTAACTCATAGAACATGCACACACAGCATTCTGGGACTTACCTGGAGCTTGATTCACGCAGGCGGCTTTGCTGTAACACTGAAGTGGCTGGACTGATATTAGGAGTTGCACAGCGAGATGTACTCAGGTCACACTGATCCAGAAGCTTAAGCAATTCTTCTTCTGTAGGACCTCCCACATCTTGGAGGTAGGGGGGAGAAGAGAGAGAAATCAGTGACCAGGTCCTACACAATTTAATCTTAACAGTTATATGTGGCCACTGTAACAGTCCTTCAGGACCACCATCCCGTTCAAGACCACAGCAGGTTAAATCACTTTTGAAGCTGCTTTATTAGCACCCCAGAAAGCTGGAGTGCATCACTTCAAGCTACCCAACCCAGGCTCTTCTAGTAGAGGGGTACATTAAATAACAAGTCAAAACTGAACAAAGGAAATGCAGAAGGAACACAGCATCTTACAGAACAGTCTGTGACTAGATAGTTAAATTTCAAAAGACATTCATGGAAGATGCCTATCTACTGCATTAAGTGGCCAGTAACCTACTGCTTCACTAAACAAAGTTTGAATCCTTCCTCCAACAGAAGAGCTACTTAAGTGGAGGATACAGCTCCATATCTGCAACGATAACTACCTTTTTCTTCACTTTTATTGACCATATCCATTGCTGTGGTCAGGTCCCACATTTGAATGCTGCCATTTACATGTCCAGTGAAGAGGTAGCGCCGTGGCCTTGAACCCATCCTGCTGGATCCCTCACATTCCCGTACTGTGAAGGATGAAATGGTAGTACAGTCAACTGCTTGAATCTCACAGATCCTGCATATAAATGAGAGGAAAAAATGGCACATTAGTCAACTAATTTGCAAACAAAGGAGTTGTTTCACATACTTTTCCTGAGATTCAGGTGAAAGCTTAAAAATTACTATTAAAAGTTGTAGTAACAAATTATAAAGTTTCCTCCTGCAGATAACAATACTTTAACTATCAAAAACAACTGACATAACCTCTTATAACCCTCATCTAATTAAAACAAAATTTAGCTGAAAAGTATTTGACACTTTTTCTTATATAGTATATTTCAGATTCTCTAGCAGATTTGCTTTGTAAGTTATCCTCATAGGGAAAAAAGGCTGCACATTTTCACAATTAGCATGGCAGCCTGGTGGCAGTCATGGAGAGAAAAGGAGCCCAAGTTGTTCATGAAGCTCCCTCTGCCACAGACAGCAATTGGTTCTATGCAAAAAGCCCACAAGAAAAAAAGTCCACAGTCATAAATGCTCACAAGTAAAGGGAAATTGAGCTAGGAAATAAACTTATTTAATGTTTGTTATCTTATGGTTTTAATTCTTAATAACAACATAAGTAAATAATAATAATATTAATTGTTTGAAGAATTTTAAGCCATATAGATGAATGGCTATCCACAAGTATAAATATCTATGGCGCTTTACATGGTATTTTTCCATGTGGTCTTTTTTCAGTGTGGTCTTTTATATGTATGGGCTTTTTTCTGGTCACCCCAGCGATCAATGCCTTTCATATGAACTGCAGCCATTCCTTCAGCACCATCATCTGGAACATTTTTGAAACTGCTGTTATACATTTCTAAACAGATACAATATCAAAACTCCACTGCTTCCATTCCTAGAAAAACAAGAAAAAAAAAGAAAAAAGAAAAGAAACTGGCAAGACAGAATCCTTGAATCCATGGCTATTACTATTCCTGCACCATCAACACATTTCAGAATCACGCTTCCCTCTCCTAAAAAATTATGGAAGTGTTTTGTGGTAGTCAAAGGGTATCTGCTTCTAAAAAATATAAACTAATTGCAAGACACCAATGAAGATGCTTGTGTGGCTGGGTCCTAGACTACTGCTGCTTAGTAAAAGAAACCATCACTGCACTAAAAAGAGTAGATGGTCCCACAGCAAGTCGGGAGTAATTGCTTAAGGAAGGATGTGCAACTTCTGAACGTGCTCAGAGCAAAGTGCTACCATGGGAACTGATCACCAATGCAATTATTTCTAAGAACAAGTGTGTATGTATACGTGAAGGCAGGTTTTAATTAACATGTAGGAGGCACAGGTTGATTAGACGACGCCTGCAGTAATCAAAAAGACTGAGAACAGAAAGAGGTCAAAGTTGAACAGGCTTTGAGTTATTACGTTAAAATTTACCCTAATACGACACCAGTTTTAATAAACATGTGGCAGTTTCTTCCTGTACATGCACAGAACATTAAATCATAGTGATTTATAACATTTATTGGGATGATAATTTGGCCTCCAACCATATTACAAGCTTCTAATGTTATTTGCTTAAAAACAAACAAGCTGTCAAAGGGATAATCTAGGTGCTCCAAAAATGGACTCTTGATTAATTTCTCTAACAGTTGCTTATGATTGTACATAATGAACTTTGATGCAAAGAAGATTGATTCTCTTTAAGAGTTTTATTCATTACAAGATTAAGTAATAAGAAACGATAGGCCATGTGTTACAGATACTGTGTGCTGGCAAACCGCTATTAGTGGCTGCAGTTATACTAGCACTTTCAATTTTAGAACAGTGCTATTTTCTTTAACTAGTATCCAGGGCTTTCAAGAACACTTTAGCTGCTGTTTCCACATCTTTGGATTTCATTTAGTTTAAATAGCCAGGCAACATATCATTTTTTTATGAAAGGTAGCAATACACACAAGCATATGGGAGGAACAGAAGAGAGCTCTAAAATAAGAGATATAATTAAATGCCCATTTAAAAAGTGAAAGTTAAAAGCAATCCTGCTTGTAGGTAAACTAGGGTTGTAAAATACACATTTTACTGTTACGATACAAGCTAGGACACAAATTGATTTTTTGTCCTTCCATATCCTTGTATCCAGGTTCCTGATCACTTAAACATTGTCATCTTCTGAAACATTTCTACAGCACAGTAAATCCATTTTAGTGATAGGTAAAACAAATTTGTTAAATGGCACACAGAATCATGGGCATCTGCTCCAAAATGCTGAATGCCACAACACTTTCCTCACTTCATTTATCCTGCTCACAGCCAAGAAACTAATGGCTGAAGGGCAGTTTCAAGACAGTGCAGACTTTCAGGAAAGAATATGCAGAATCCTGAGTTCAAGGAGCAGCTCTAAAACCTAACATTACTGACAATATCAGAGCAGATACAATGGGGGAGGGGTAACAGATTTGTGTAAAGACCTTGCTCTTAAAGTCACTACACATTGTATGGATATATAATCAACTACTTCAACTGGGAGAAAATCCAAAGGCCACCACCAGGGCAAAAATCTTATCCAGCACATCATTCGGACCAATGCACACAAGTGTTTTTGGCACATTTTTGAAATAATCATTTAGATCTCCCAGCACACTCACTCAATATACATCAATTCTCAAACATGCTCACTTAAGATAGCATAGACACATACACGGTCAATTTCAAGCTGAGAGAGTGGCAGACAATAGCTTAGCAGTATATGCACACCTCACTCTTCTGATCACCAACCTGCCAATTTAGTCTGTCTTCTATGTACACTGAGCCCGGGTAGATGGGAAAGGGGAGAATGGACTTATTGCCAATTTGTGTATGGCACATACCTCAGCCTCAGAGTTTCTACGGGATGCTGAAAATGGGCTAAATATATAGGGATATGCTGAGTAAGGTAGAACACTCTGTACTGCACAAGCTCTACAGAGTGCACTCTAGGCCCTGCTCCTTCCTTTGCTAAGGGCAGTCAACACTACCAGGACAATGAAGGCAATTTGATCAAGAAATTGAGCTCTGAAAGAATTATTAGACACCTGGATATTAGGCACCAATAAGATGAACAATGTGAGAACACTAATTATGGAACACTCTTCCTTTCAGCCATTTGTCTGGTGCCAAGCTTGCTAAGTTTACACAGACATTTTAAGCTTGCATCTTTTATTGGTCAATTTAATATGTATTTATGTTTTTCATAGCATACAGAACTTTCAGTTTTGAGTTTGTATCTTTTATTGGTCAATTTAATGTATATTTTCATAGCTTTAAAAATGCAAAGTTCTGTATATTATCTTGAGAGCTTGCATTGGCTTAGTGCAGGATATAAGTTTTTAAACTACACCACTACACTGTAATTACCTTTTCCCAGTAGAAGACAGCCTCACAAACAGTTTGTTTGTGATGGGAACAACTTTTTGGATAAATACTTGTTGATCATCACGCTCACCAAATGGCCCTGTAATCCAAAAGAAAAAGCTCACAGACGTTCTTGAAACAGGTAAATCAGTATGTCAAATATTATATCATACCTTTAGAGTTCTATGTACTCAAAACTGTGAATATCTTTTGAAAACAAAACAGAAGTCCAAGGGGTATGAGCTGTCCCACCAGAACTGTATTTTCAAAGCAAAAGAAGATTGCTTCTTCCAGTTAACAATTAGTAGCTGAAGTTATATGACAGAGGGCTACTTAAGTTTAGCTAATAGCAACCAATTTAAAGTAGTCACAAGCCTCTTGTGATACAAAAAAGGTAAAGGTAAAGGTTCCCTTGCTCGAAAGCTAGTTGAATCCGACTCTAGAGTTGCAGTGCTCATCTCCGTTTCAAAGCTGAAGAGCCAGCGCTGTCTGAAGACATTTCTGTGGTCATGTGGCCGGCATGACTAAACACCAAGGCGCCCGGAACGCTGTTACCTTCTCACCAAAGTGGTACCTATTTATCTACTTAAGGATATCAATTAATCTTGTTTCTATTTCACATAACATATGTAAGTATCATTTCAACCTCCAAACTCCTTTCCTTTCACTGGCAAACACTCTCACACTACCCCTTTTCCTTTACTAATAACACTACTTGAGATCCTCAACTGAGATTTAGCCAATTTAGGCTATTATATTATGATATTTTTTAAAAATTCCAGGCTACTAGAAATAATTTAACCAACCAAACAAAAACAGAACCCCAAAGCAGCAGTGAGGTACAAAGGTCAGTTTGGGATGGAATAATTCTCTAAACTATGTTGAATTGCACAAGTAACCTCCTACCCAGTCTAGCACACCTGCCTATTCTAGACAAATTTCCATGTCGGCAAGAAAAAAAATATCCAGTTCAAAGGCTCAGAGGACAGAATAGCCACCCAGCTGTTGTATTTGGAATGCTTTGCCTACCTATGTCATTCCCAGAAGAGTAACTGCCATGACTCTCTGTCTCCTCCAAGGATAAAATTTTGAACGATGCCAAGGGAGTGGATCCCGGCTGTGTTGAAATCATTCCTCTGAAACGAGTCACTGTCCATGTCCGAACATGATTGTTATCAGCACAAACTAGATATAATACAAGGGGGGAAGGTTACAGCTTTTACACGGTTAGTCTTCATATTACTTAGTGATACTATTATTATATTATTGACTAGTTATACTGTTCTTGCTCACACCTGCAGTCTCAATAGAACTCCCCCAAGAACTGGTACATAAAGGTGCTTATATACACACATATATCTATTGTAAGGGTTTGAATGGGAGATGGCTTCATTTACTTGTGCAATTTCTCACACTGAACAGACTACCAATTCTTAGCAGAATACAGTAAAATATATTTAAAACATTTTAAAGCTGCCTCTCCACCCCACAGCAGCAAATATGAAAACATAAAAACATTTCAATACTGAAACAGCACTGTGGTGGGGAAAGATATGCTACCCTGCTCCTAATTGCTGACAACAGACTGAGTCCTACCGCATCATATAACAATTGCAGTTACATCCCCTTCATACCTCTTCGTTTTGCTGGGTTTCTTTATTTGAAATTGAGCATACCACAAGAAGCAAACAGGGAACTGGCTTTTACTCATTATTAAATGTTCTCTCTTCCCAGGACATGCATGAGTGATGGTGTGTGCAAACACAGAGGACAATTCAGGAAGTCGCACGTTTATGGGAAACAAGATTACCTGACACCAAATGTTTCTCAGACAACATGATCTTTGTAACAGGGCTTCGGTGAACTGTGAAAGTCTGAAAGAGCTGAGGGCCTGACCCAACTGTTTCTGGGTGCTGCACAATCACACGCACTGCCCCAGAACTTGTGCCATATGCAATCTCAATCCAATTACCACTTACACCTACAAGAAGAAACAAAAACAATTGTTTAATACACAATATCCATCATCACCCAAATGGGGTCAGGAAATCAGGAATACAGTTAAAAAATGTGCCCATTTGCTGTACACCCTTTAGAAATGTGCTTGCTTTATGGTTAACAATTATGCATCTTACTGTACAGTAACAACAGTAGTGTCTCTTCTGGTTGGTTTGGTCTTTGCTGTGCTAGCAAATGGCAAATATGACCTTTCTAAGCAGAACACCTATACATGAACATGCAATAAACACATCAGTGTGCCACCAACATCTATACAGGAAGTACAAAAAACAAAGTTGAAAGCACAAAAACCTCATGAGAAGATGTCTGAATTTCCTTATGTTAAAAAATCACACACACACACACATATATACACACACACATACATTGCTGAAATTTGTAATGCTTGTATTGAAGGTGAGTATTACAAAGTAAGCATTATGCCATTGCTGCAGCTTCTCTGATTCAGACGCTAATATATGGCAAAGGAGAATTCATTTCCACATACCAGCCTGCTGCTGTAGCTATAAGCATTGCTCAGAACCAACACCAGAGGAGGTCTCAGCCTCTATGCCCTAATTCCCTCCAGGGTAACTAGCTCGTCACTGTGTGAAACAGGATGGATTATTGGTCTGATCCAGCATGGTGTCTCTTATAGGAATGTGCAAAAAAATCAGTATTTTTCAGGTCCAGGTAGAGAAAACCTGAAAAATATTAATACTTCCCAATTTTCCCAAATCATAGCATACTGATATTGGGATTCGGGAAACAACTGGGATTGCCAACTTTATTCAGCTTCATTGTACCCTAGGGGGTCCATCCCCCCCTAATGGAGAAGGGGTAGGTGAAATCGTGCCACACTTACACGTGGCTTGGCTTTGCAAAAGTCATTTAAAGGGAACTTTCCCTTTAGGTTAGATCTGATTTGGCTAAATTAAAAATAATAATAATAATATTTTATTGTCATTGTACATAGTACAACGAAATTAAACTGCAATCCTCTCAGTGATCATACGCACTCTCGGTACTTTTTTCCCCACCATAGAGAACAATGGAGGGAATAGGGGCAACCTGTTTGGGGGCCCATAGAATTGGACCCCCTG
The DNA here is from genome assembly GCA_029375565.1 of Gekko gecko. Classification (NCBI taxonomy): domain Eukaryota; kingdom Metazoa; phylum Chordata; class Lepidosauria; order Squamata; family Gekkonidae; genus Gekko; species Gekko gecko. The sequence goes on along the minus strand of JAPDNY010000001.1, from coordinate 73,665,402 downwards.
GTCCAATGTTCTTGAAACTTGGTGGGTATCTTGGGGAGAGGCTCCATCAGCTATCCTGTGAGTTTGGAGCCTCTCCCTCAAACCCCTTCCCCTCCAGCCCCCAGAATATACCCTATGTTTTCACCAGTGACTTCAATGGCCCATAGGATATAATGGAGCTGAAATTGACATTCGGCTGCCTGAAAGACTCCCTGGGACGCCGGCTGGGGGCTAGGCTTGGCTCCTGAGCTCCCGGAGCTGCACTCCTGTGCGCTCCCCCCACAAAAGACCCCTGCCTGATGCTAACAGTTCTCTTTCCCAGCAGGGGAACGGCCTCCCTCCTATCATCATGACCAGTGATGCAGCAGGTAAGGAGACAGGGTCAGGAATGACAACAGAATACACACCCTTGTAAAGAAACAAATGATCACCGACCCATCCCCAAGCTTTCTCCAATGTTGTTTGAAAATGCTGACCACACAACAGAAATATTTTTAGGAAGGTTTACCCATCATAACTTCAGACAGTAGGATGGATTGTTAATATGAAAATAGTGTGTATTCATTTTAAGATAAATCAAGAAATGAAGATAGTACAAACTTGTTTTAGGTGTGAGGTAAACACTAAGTGCTGTTATAGCGTCATTGGAAGGATCATGGTAAAGTTCTGTCACCAGAAGGTCATTATCCTTCATTCTTAATGGAAATTTCTGCATATCTGTAAAATAAATACATTCATAATTTTAAAACTGGCAGACAGCAGGAATTCAGATCAAATATCAAATTCATTACAATAATTTCTGTAAGGAATAAAATATAAAACCCACAAGTGACATGACACCAATACTGAGTGTACAGTGTTAACATTACCTATGTAATAAATGGAGCCATTATTGCAGCCTAATAGTAAGAAAGATCCAGCAGTATCATAACTGGTGATGGGGACAACATCTTGAACCTAGAACAAATTTAAATTTAACATTAAATTTAAGCATCCAATATTCCCATTTCATTTTTTAAAATATTCTCAAAGCACTACAATTTCAGTAGGCCTAACACAATATATGGTAGAGTTTGACAGTATACTTTCTAACTGCTTCCAGCAACCAACTTCACCAGAATTAAGAGCACTTTACAAACAAGGCAACTCTTCCAGTATATTTTTGTGTATCTGTTTTTAACACCTCCCAAAAGCAACTTGTGTCCTAAGGAGGGGTAAACCTGAAGGGGAGGGAGAAAGAATGCCACAAACATGCTGAAGTGGGGAAAATCTGGCCACAATTTTATTGATTATAGGCTCCTCACATCTTAGCACAGCATAGCAAGGGTGACAACAGACAGTCATTCCAAACATGCAGTGCAGACCAAATTACATCCTGATAATCAGATCTGTTAGCGTGTGCACACACATACACACACACACCATACAGCTAGCCAAATGGGGGCAAGCCACAGCATTGGTTAGCCAGGAAGCATGTGAGCTGCCTAGCTGACCAATGCTGGACATAATTGCCCAGAGTCTTCTCTCCACACACACCCACACACCATTCCCCACCTGAGAGCCAGCTTGGTGTAGTGGTTAAGTGCATGCACTCTAATCTGGGAGAACTGGGTTTGATTCCCCACTCCTCCACTTGCAGATGCTGGATGACCTTGGGCAAGCCATAGTTCTGTCAGAGCTGTCCTTGAAATAGCTCTCTCAGCTTCACCTACCTCACAGGGTGTCTGTTGTGGGGAGGGGGAAGGGAAAGGAGTTTGTAAACCACTCTGAGTGAAGGGCAGGGTTTAATCCAATCTCCTCCTCCTCCTGCTGAATACAGTAAGAGCTGCAGCTAAAAGCTTCAAGCTGGACTTATTCTCTAGACATTTTCAGAATGTAGTAACCTGACTTTACCACATGGATGCCATTGCACAAAATCATTTTAAGTACATGAAAACTGAGAAAAAATTAATATGCTGGAGATTAACGGCCAACTGAGTTTTTCCACACTGTAAAACAGAGAACCCACTATTGTAGAAGCTTAAGACAATGCACCAAATTTGAGCAACTGACATTCAGATTCCACACATCTACAAGATTACAACAACATACTTAAAAACCAATCAAAGTTTAATTAACGGCTTTCACCAGCTTAAAATACAAAGATACTTAAAAACAACATATTTAAAAACATGGAGAAAGAAATGGCCTTTACTAGCTTGGCAGAGGTTCCAGAATGCTACAATGCACATCAAGTGTGCCGGGGGGGGGGGGGCGGAGGAGTTAATATGGAAAGGAGAACAAAAATTACTCTCACCTATCAGGCTTTAGACCTAAAGAATCAACTTGTAAATACTTCTGAAGGAACTCTATTCGGCAGATTACAGATGGTAAAAAGGGATTCAGACTCCTTAAGACGTGCCTGAATACCGTTCCCCAAGTTCTTTTATTTACACAGAAACTAGTCAGTCAAAGAATTAAAGTATTTCCAACTTTAAAAGATACTAAAAAGATTCAGTCTCCCTCTCTCTAGCAATGTTGGCAGTGCCTTGGCAGAAACAGTATACAGCAACAGCCAGTAACAAGACAGCTAAAGTGTGAAAGTAGACTTCACTTAATTTCTACTACTGCTACTACTGCATGAGTGTACCGAAATCAGACATAAAGCTTCGATAACAGGATTCCAAAAGTATAATAAGAATTCATACTGTCTCTTAACCACCCACTAGTCTTCAGCCACTGAAGATATTTCATTTACTGAACTCAACTGAAAACAATCAGATGTTAAGCTGTACAGTTATTTGTAGTGTACCAACAAAGTTTACAATGCAGAAAATAAAGCACAAATGTTTATGCTGACCACATAATTTTGGCAATTGAAAACCAACATTTCCAGGCACAAGCCTGGCATGCAAAGTATTTTCCAGGTCTGGTCCCCCCGTCCGTCCGTCCCCGGTGGTCATCACACAAATGTTAAACTGAGAATTCCCAGGGTGTTTATTATGTCTCTAAACAATAGTTTGAGTGAGAGATTCTGACTACTGAGATCTCAGGAAAATTCATTCTGCATGTGGTATTTTAAAACACAGATTATCTTGTACATAATTGTAAAGAGAAATATGCATCTCTCTCATTATGATATCAACAACAACAGTCACAATTTTATTCATTTCAGAACAAATTCTGGAATCCTTGCCAAGTATCTAGCACATTTTTATGGCTACAGACAAGATATACCCCAAAGGAAAAGGAGACATAATTTAAAAACATTCTAACATGCTATATAACTTGTCAGCTCTCAACTTTTAAACTAATGAAAAAATGCAAAAATGGTTCCATATTACTTTCAATGCCAAACCATCCATTGCTTGCAAGAACATTGTTTTATCATGTGACATTACGATTTTGCCTGAAGGATGATGAGAAGCCACCAACTCAAACCTAATGGTGAGGATGCCAGAAACTATAGAAGTTAAACAGAAGTTATAATATCCTTAGGAAGATTTAGATAAACTACATAATGATCTCTCTTGGCTACAGAGAGAACAGTTTACATAGCAAAACTTCCAAATGGAAATAATTTTAGCAATTAGGCCACTAAGAAACTGGGGGATGAAACTCATAAAAGGGTCCAAGGAATGGTTGTTATAACTCACCTAGAATCTGCTCATTTGCCTGTCCACTTAACCAGGCAAATTTCTAATTAGTTAAATCTTCATTGTCGTAGCCAACTCTCCCCATCCTGCCCCTGGGAGAAATAGCACTATCAAGTTTTTGAAGACACTCCACCTACCACCATCTAATAATTTCTCCTCAAAGGCAATGTTATAGTTGTTTAACCCTTAGCTGAACTGGCTTATTCTGTAGGAGTTATTTTCTCCCTATTCTCAAGTATCTCAAGCATACTAATTTCTCTGATGTACAGCTTCTTAAAAGGGATACATGGGTCCCAATTGATGACACATACCAACAAAAGAGAAACTGTAGAAGAGAGAACGTTCTTCCTCAGGCAAGGACTTTTTTCTTTAATTCCTACTCTAATGTTTTCTGAATTATATAATGGCAGAACACAGCAAAGTAGGACAGTGTTGACACAATTACTTAACAGAACTGAAGCACAACTTTAGGCGTTTCATAAAGATTACCATTTTAGGCTGGTTCAGACTCTCACTATTTCAGAAACATCATGGGTGACCTTCCCCTGCTTTGCATGCTGTATGATACACGATACATGTACAATGAACATGCCTGCCTAATATGGGTTTTCTGGAAGGGCAAGTACAAAAGCTGCCCATAATATGCTTCTTATCTCTTCATTTCTCACTGAGGCAGCAGGTAGAGAAAGCTTGGTAAGAATCCTAAACTACTTATTTATGGGACTATTACCAAACTAGGAATAGGCAATATACAATCAGTACACTTCTACTCATAAGTCAGTGCTTTAGAACATTCACATGGAACCTCATTAAGCTATTGGTAGGGAAGTCATAATGTACATAAAGAGTATATGAATACCAAAAAAGGCTACCTCTCCTCAATAATTACTAAAATATCAATGCAGACTAATTCACAAAAATGTTTATAGTAGGCTAGTACAGCTTTTAAAGCACTTTTAGTTTTTTTCCCCCTTACAGCCAAACACACTAGGTCAGCTTTCACTGCATAACAAAGTAACTGTTACACCGCTTGGCTGTTTGCATTCTCGCCGTGTTACTCATTGGCATGACTGTCACTTATGGGTAAAATCAGGATTTATTCAACCAGTGCTGTGGCAGCCAAAGGAGTCAGCCTTAGGTCACTTCTGCCTCTTGAGATTTGCAAGGCAGCCTCTTGGATTTCATTACACAGTGTCTTTACATTGTGCCACAGAGACATTCATCTGGCTGCGTTACAAGGTTTGTTTCTTGCATGAATGCCCAGCTCTTCCCCCAGCCTTGTCTGGAATCCAAGAATCTCTATTCCTGTTGTCAGAATGCATAATACATAAAAATCACAGGGCATTTGCAAGTAGAAATATAAAACAAATATCTGAAGCATGATGTACAGTGCCATCATTTGAAAGGCCTTTGACTATAGCACAGCACAGAATTCCCAAATACCACCTGATCACAGCAAAGTTCTTTTGTCCAAAGTGCTGGTAAGATTAATTAGATAAGCAAATACATCAGTGTAATATTTTTATACTAACAATTAAAGCACACTCAAGACAAACTTTAAAAGCCAATGTAATTTTAAATTAGAGTAGTTCAATAATGGAAAATGACAAAATGAACTACCAGAATATAAATGTATCATTTGAAGATTGATATCTGAAGATTTAGATTGACAAAACATGTTAATATACCTGCCAATGCTGAGTCACAGCATTCCATACTCCCACCTTCCCTGTATGACTAGTAGCCACCAACTGGTTGCCAATGAAGAAGAGAGCATCCACAGGTACACCAAGGCTGAATATTCCTATTAAAACACAACAGACTCTATAAAAAGCCTCCTTCCAAAATAACAATAAAATCATAAAGGCAGTAATCAATTCCTGCAGAATATACACAGGAGCTTTTCGATTACGGTTTGTAAAATATGACAGAACATATAGCACTAATTGCTGAGACAGCTGAAGACTGGATGACACTTTAGGCTGATCCTGCATTGAGCTGGGGGTTGGACTAGATGGCCTGTATTGACCCTTTCCAATTCAGTGATTCTATGAGATGCAGCAACTAGGTTGCAGTCCGTGCATGAAGAGATGAACGCTGTATAACCTTCTGCCAAATATATAAGATTCAGTGTTAAAGCACATTAACCACCACTGAATTTGTATACGTGGTCAGTAGTACTAAAAGTTATTAAACCATATCGGTTTAAACACAGAGTAATTGAAAACATGTTAACAATCAACTAATGTATGCTAATATTAAGCATATATAGGTACATGCCCATACATTGCTTTTGATACCACCATTCAAGTATTCATTTGAGTGAGAACAAGTATGTTTGACTCTTCCTTTTTTTATAACGTCAAAGCCTATGGAGCAGATGCGTAAGGAGGTCAGAGTTCTTTCCCACCTGCCCCATTCACCAAAATGTTGATAACAGATGTAATCTGGATGGACAAGAGGCCAGGATGGAGGCAAAAATGCAGCAAGAAGCACTAAATGATGCCAACCCCATTCCTGCACAAATAGAATTTAAGCCAATGGAAGACTGGAAGGGGGGATTTCACCTGGCTCCTCCCTCCTCACGGAAGTCACCTGAGCCACATGGTGTTTCCCCCCCAACGCAAGTTCCTACAATCTCTCAGTATTTTGGAGATCACAGGGAACTGCTGGGAGACAGTAAGAAAGACATGTTATTAGTCTCCTTATGCATATGCTCCATAGGATCACAGTCAGCTGAGGCACTTAGAATGGTTACTTTGTTTTAATTACCATGAAGAATTCTGAGGTGTAAATAGCTGTAATTCAAAGGCTGGGTTGACCTAATTTTTAAGACCTTTAAGAAACATCTGGGATCAGCCAACTTACTGTAAATGGATTAATGTAAACCTTGCTTCAAACACACCTGCATTTATAAATGACAAATTATCTATGAACTGTAATCAGAATGCTGGCATGTGTGAAGGTTCATTAGTTCATTGTTAATATTTAGTAAGAGTAAAAACTGCATAGAGAGTCACAATACATCAAGAGTGAAAAGACCTTGTACTTTTCCACGTTTATTTGCCTGGGAGTGACTAGATGGAACACTTGCCAGCTACATCAATCAGATCAGAATACTAAGCTTACAGTACCATAGATCACAGCAGAGAAGTTACAAGTATGCTGCTATATGAAGCACCTTCTGTAGTGCGGTTCATACTGTAATTTATGACAAAGCCATTATACAAATGCAATTATGTGAAACTGAAATTCAACGAAGACCTTTCCAAGAGACTTACAGTATCTAAATTTTACAAAGGTAAGTTGTGATACCGAGAAACAAGATGAACGAAGTTTGAGCCCAGTGGCACCTTTAAGACCAACAAAGTTTTATTCAAGGTATAAGCTTTCGTGTGCAAGCAAACTTCTTCAGAAACAGAATTTCTTCAACCATTACATATAGAAGGGGGGTGGGGGTTAGTTGCCAGGAAGGGTCAATTAGAGTCAAGACAGTGACAGAAACAAAACTGGAAATTACCAGTCCATACATATAGGTAGAGGGTGAGCAGTAAATTATCATACAGCATAATGAAGATGTTTAACAGATACAAAGATCAAACGAGATGTTATTTTAACTTGTTATGTTTTCTGACAGCAACCAATAAGTTTGCTGCATAAAGTGATTTAATTATTATGCCAAATAATTTTTTCAGGGCAAATATATGCAATAGTGTGGCACATAAAAGCAGGCAATAATAAAAACAGAGAAACAACTTGAATTGATTACTTTTGAGGAGGTTGAGGTTCAGGGAAATCAAGGAAGACAGCATGAATAGTCTGAAGGAATTTAAAGTGTCATTCCTGCTTAGGCTCAACAATGTTGACGTCCGTCCACAGGGAAGGCGATGGTATAAGTAATGACAGGTTTTTGTCTTAAGGGGCCTTCTCAGTAAAATATTGCTTATAGCAGCAATCCAGTAGGGGTATCTTATGTAAGTAATATTGAAAGGAAAACAGCCTCTGGGAGAGCTCTATCATGGAGATGCCAGCCCTTGCAATTTTCCATGGATGGTGTTGTCAGGTCCTGAAGAGTGTTTGTAACAACAAATAGTTTCTTTTACAGGACCTGAACAAAGCGCTACCTCACTATCGCAAGGCAGGGTTGCTGATGTTAGCCTTTGCAAGACTGGCCTGTAAGGTTCTCTGAAAGAGAAGAGTCATCCTTGATTAGATCACTAAATGAACTGAATGAAATCATTTGGGAGAATATTAATTTCAATACATTCATATTTAAAAAGGGACACGTAGAATGGTTATACTTCAGAACAAAATCCTGTTCATGATTTTTTAAATCATTTCCCAGATGTTAACCACTAGGTTTCCTTTGTTTTAAAAAGACTAGTTCACAAAATTAAATACTTTAAAATGAAGTTTTGGAGACTGAGGATCTAACCCCCCACACACCAAAATGATTTTCTAAGTTTTGCATGTTACCCCCCCCCCAAAAAAAAAAACAAACCCTGAGGGTCTTGTTTAATTATCTGCTCTGTGCCTACAGGTTCTCTATGCCAAGATGTCAGAGAGTTCCTATCTGGCAGATTGTTTTCTATTTTCAGTTGCCATCAATTGCAAGGATTTTCAAGATGTAAGAGTTAAAAAATCCCTGTCTGCTTGACTAAAAATAATATGACCTATACAGGACTATACAGTGCAATGGGTGGAAGCCGCAGACAGCAGAAAGTACTTTTGTCATTATTTCAACTTTCCATTCTAACAGGCAAGAAAGAATGAGATCCTTGAAAGTCCTTCCAACTCAAACTACAGAACAGAGAGGGCACAGCGTATCCCCAACTCAATTCCCTTCCATGCTCTTTACTACTTAGAAATCTTTTGAACCATTGATCTCTGAAGGAAATTGGATTGGTGCCTTAATATTGTACATTACTGTGTATCTTTCTGTGAATGGAGTTGATACTCCACCTTGAAGTCATACCCTATTGCTCCTAACTGCTTTGAACTTTTTGAAAATGCTGAAGATGTTTATTCGAAACAAGCGAAATTAAATCCAGAAACCTCACCTTGGAATTCATACTTTGGACTTTGGATCTCATACTTTGGACTGTGAGCAGATCTATTTGAGTATCTCATAACCCTTGCAGAATTACAACATTTTGTTTATTTGTTGTCTACTTGCAAGTAATTGGGTTTACTTTTTGTAAACTCATGATTTGGATGACTGTTACTTTACTTCCTTATTTGATTATTTGGAATAGGTTTTGTATTAGATGAATAGTTTTGTTAAGAAATAATCAAATTTATATTGAAATAATCATACTTTAGTTATGAAAAAATATTTGTTGTTTTTTGTGCTTTCTTTCACAGTCATATTTCCTACAACTACCAGCATGGATGGAGTGTAATTCCTTTGAAAAGCCACACCCTTCCTTCTATTGCCGCAAAGTGGCAGTTGGGTTTGAAAATAAAGCAATCTTCCACAACTATACAGCTGTGGTGCATAGATACAGTAATGAAAGATAACTAAGAAGTGTTTACTCTTCATTTTTGATTTGTGGCATAGAACAATTTTCTATTCTATCTGAATTAAGCTAACTGGATATTCACTATTCTGAAATGTATTTTCCCTACTAAAATGTTGGTTTCTTCTGGGTCTTAAATTACTTGAAGATAGGAAACCAACCCCATCTCAAGTCTCTCTTTCATCACATAACTGGTTTCATAAAAACGTACATATCAAGACTCTTCATCTAAGATGATGAGTAAATCAAATGTATGGTGACAGCTCTTCATTGCTCAAAGAAACAATCTGTCATTACTGTTAAACCATTACTTAAATGCTACTTTTGGAACTCAACAGATTCCTCAATACATTCTCTCTTCCCCCCCTTAGAGGCTGCCAGTGATATTTGAAAACAAGCATGCATTTTAATAAGCAGGACAAGCTATCAATCAGGTCTCTATTGTGGAGTGTTTGGCTTCTCTGAAAGCCTTTTTCATATTTATACACCTTCTGGTAATGTGAAGCCTTTGGCTCTGGAGTTGTCTGATGGCCAATGCTGGGCATCTGTGCTAATATCTTCTCAAAAGATTATTAGTGGCAAAGCATTGCCCAAATTGTATTTTTTGAAGGTTATCAAAAGGAGACCTTGAGAAACATGGCTTTTAGTAAGAACAAGACAAGCTGGCAGTCATTTCAAACTGTCATCTCTAATTCCCACAGTTATGCTCACATATGAAGCTGAAGTAAGTCAGGCACAAATGGAATTACTTTCTACTCATTTTCACAATAGGCCTTCAAGAACACTTCAATAAGCTACATATGCCAACATCCATCCATTAAGGCAACTAGATTTTAGAATGTTATCTTCTTTCTTCTCAAGATGCTTTTTTTTGTCCTAGAAGTAATGGTCAGAGAGGAAGCTATTTGAAAAACAGACATTAAGCGTACACTGAATTCATTCAACATTTGGAGATATTTGTGTTATAATTTGGAAACACTGAAATGACACACACTGGCAGCTAAAGAAAAATCAACACACCTATTTCACTACCGCTGCCACCGTCTTGAATGCTCCATAGGATGATGCTGCTCTCAGAGGCAACAGCAACCATTTTATCTTTGTCTCCATGGGGACCACCAACAACCTTGGCATTTAGAGCCACACGCTCAATTGTCCAGTCTAAATATGGACTTGTAAACACCTGTTGCCATCCAGAGGATTCTTTGATTCTAAGAAAAAGAGACATATTTCTAAAATAAACCCAAGTTTCTGAAAACAAATTATGAGATGTACCCCAAGTTAAGAACAATTATAAGTTACACTAATATCTAGGGAGCACAAAAATTATTTCAGATATTTTATACCTTAAAAAGCATCAGCAAGATAGAAGTGGTATCTAGTATAACTTCAGAGATCTTAAATCTAGGCAAATGCTCCAATAAATAATAGAACTATAATGACTTACCAATTTTCAACTTATATACTAATAAAGGGTAAAACACAGCTTGTTCAGTATTCTAAACATGGATACACATATTACACATAATCACAAGAATTCCCTTCCATAGGCAGATAACATTCAATAAATGATTAGCATCACAGGGATTATCCTCCTTTCTGCCTATACATGTTTGCAGATAATTATACTGTTAAGTTGAGGTACTTGTTTAAAACCCCCCAAAGACTAGGCACTGCAGCAGTAACACACAGCTAGCCTTTTCTTTTAAAAAAACAAAACCCAGATATATCAGGAAACTGAAGATACAGGTCATTATTATTGCTAGAGCAATAGCACCCCCCTGTTAAATTTCAAACAATTCTTGAAGAGGATGTTTCTAAGAGATCAAAAATGTTTATGAAGCCAAAATATGTTTCGACACATTTCTACAGCTTAGTACTTCAGTAGGTATCATAAAACTAGAATTCCAAAAAAAAAAAAAAAGGACTTAAGTAAATACTGAGATTGAACATTCCTCAAGTGTCTAAAAAATAGGGAAATAGTCTTGGTGGTGGGCAGCAAACACCTTACTTTGAACACCATTGTAAGAGCTATTCTGTATGTTAGGGCACTTATTACAGACATAAAAATATGAATGATGTGTTAAAGCACTGAGTACACAGATAATAAAAAACCTAGGTATTAGGCCAACTTGCATGAAAAGGTTACTGAAATGGAGGGGAAGGGAAGAGTATAGCACTCTAAGTCTAAATATACTTGCAGTTCTGGAAGAGCAGGGAGTGGCTTGAAACTACAAAGCTATACAAGCATTCTTGTGTGAAAAGCATAGAGGAGGTCTTTTGAGCTAAACTGTCAACTACAATCTCATTTCAACTGTTTACTGTTTAATATACACACATACAGTTTGCATCAGAGTGGTAGGTAAAATGGCACATCTTCCATAGCATAACTACTTTTACAATGACTATCAGGTCTAAAACACATCACTGATGTGCTTGGCAATGGTACCTATTCCTAGATTAGCAGAGTCAGCTCCTTCTGCTTTGATCGGAGCCAGTTTGATATGCAGAATCACTCTCATGGTTATGATTGTGGCAACCCATCCTTAATGTAGTAATCCTGGGACTGTGACTCTCAGGTTTCTCACCTTAAGAAAACAAAAATTCTGATGTGGGGCTTAGGATAAATGTTTATACAGACAAATGTTTATATAGGCATTGTTGATCTAAGAAACCATGCCCCAAAGAGCAACTTACAAATAGTTTTTAAAAAGTTAAACTGAAAAAATGGTACTACCCATCTTATTCCCACCTATAACAAACTGCAAAATGTGCATATGCAGCTACAATCCAGTTGTGATGACCAGCTACTATCAAAACTTTTCGTGGATCCACAGGAAACCCTTAAAAACAAAAAACAAAAAAATCAAAAATATACAGCAGAAGTTAAGCAAAAGAATGGACAGTAATCTTTCTAATTCTCTTTATTACCACTATTTTATTTTTCAGGGTACAACTCTACAGTTAGACAGCAAATGGCCTTCCAATCAGGCCTCTCATGGCTTACCAGGCATGGGCACACTCAGTCTGGGGCTTCAACAGCTTGAGCTCTAGGTTTTCCAGCAAGGGGAGAGGAGTGTAGTGGAGTTACAACTCATCTTGACATACCTCTGGGATGCAGGCCAGGAAAACCTATGGGCAGACTAAGGCTGCTTCGTGCTTGATGCCAGGGTGGGACTGCCCATAATGATGACATGCTTCTTGAGCCCAGTGAATTGGGGGAGGGAGATGAGAATGTGGCTCAGTGGTAAAAAATCTGATTGGCATGCAGTGGTCCCAGGTTCAATCCCCAGCATCTCCAGTTAAAGGATCAGGCAGTAGGTGATGTGAAGACTTTTGCTGGAGACTCTAGAAAGCCGCTGCCAGTCTAAGTACACAATACTGACTTTGATGGACCAACAGTCTGATTCAGTGTAAAGCAGCTTCCTCTGCATCTGAAGTTCCCATGCTGATCGTAGACCTTCAATAAGGCTCAGATCAGCTTTTAATAAATAAATTCCAGCAGAACCCAATTTTCCTGTATCTTTAGTTTTGGGAATGGTGAGCAAATAGGGTTTGCTATTGATCCAGTATTTTTAACCAGGATTTGGCTCTAGCTACAAAAGCATAGGGCAAACACTAGTAAGTAGTGACCCTGGTTAATACTGGGACAAACATGACAGCAAACGAAAGTTGGGGAGGGAGGGACTTGGGGGAATGAAAGCACACACATTTCTGTCATCTGTTTGTGACATTACATCTTCTCTCTCTAACCATGACCAGCAGCAGAACAGCTAACTTACATAATTTTCAAAGGTGGTAGATGATTATGTGACCACGTGGCAGCAGCCAGTGCCTGAGAAGGAAGGTACGCACCACCTGGCAGTATGTACATGGGCTGAGGGGGTGGGACTAGCCAGCAGTGTAGCCAATGCAATGGAGATGCTGACAGCCATGTATGAAACAGGGCTGTAAAGAGCAAAGCCATCTCAAAAGGACTCTGGCTGTAGACTATATAAAGGAGGAACAGAAGAAGCAATGGATAACTTTCTTGCAGTTGGGACTACCGATCTACTGTAGAGGCAGAGGAGATTCCTCTCCCCACAGTATGAGCAGGTCTTTTCTCAAAACCTCCACATAACCAAGCTTCTGCCTATATATACTTGTATACTCCTTGTACCGTTCTTCAGTCTGTACTGGAAAGTCATAGAAAACAAAGTATTTCCACTAAATCCTAAACAAGTCACAATGGTATACTTTTTCATGCATTCCACCGATATCTAATTTTGAATTTTTTTTGGTGCAAGTATAAGCAACTTTTCTATAAAAACCTTAATTTATTTACAGTATTTATAGTCCGCTTTCCTCACTGACAATCAAGACAGATTACAAAGTATGGGTCAAATACAACAGAATGAATTTAATTAAGATTACTGTTCTCACCTAGCCTGACCGTGTCCTCCCCAGTACCAGCAAGTGAGGGCTGTATATTGACTCCTCGGGCCTCACTTTCAGGACAGCTCTGAGGTAGTCTATTATCAGCAGATGCCCCTGCAGAACTGCTGATCTTACGATTTGGAATGCCTAAGAAATGAGACAGACATTTACTTGGCTTCAATGAAGACTGCTATGTCTTCAGTGATAGCTAATACATATTTTCATTCAAAATACTAATCATTGTTCTGCTTTACAACTGTACTGAAACCTGAATTTGAAAGCAGGATGTCAGTCTTGAAAGTACTACAAATATTCTAGTATTATGTCCCCTCTTGAAAGGATTTGCTGATTATAATCTTAGTTTCTACACCAGACCATAATTCTAATCAGAAAGCCTATGATATAAGTATAGGTATTACTAACAGCAACTGGAGAAGGATTCTGGAGTTTGCCTGAGAAACAGAACACAGGGAACTCAATGAAATTAATGAGCAGTAGATTTAGAACAGATAAAAGGAAGTAGTTCTTCATCCAAAAAGTAACATGTGGAACTCACTGCCGCAAGAAGTGGTGGCGGCTACAAACATAGCTTCAATAGGGAACTGGATAAACATGGAGCAGAGGCCCATCAGTGGCTATTACCCACAACACTATGTCTGGGGTAGTGATGCTATAGATGCTTGGTGCTTGGGGGGCAACAGTGGGAAGGCTTCTGGAGTTCTGGCTCCTCTGCTGGCCCTCCTGATGGCACCTGAGTTTTGGCTACTGTATGACAAAAATCATTGGACTGGATGAGCTACTGGCCTGATCCAACATGGCTTCTCTTAAATTCTTAAGTTGAAGCTTTATCACTGACCTCAGCAGCCAGTCATAATGAAAGAGTGGAAGTCCTTAGAGTCTTTACAAATAGCAAGAATCCAATAGATGACTAGTTCAAAGTTCCACTGAACTACCAAAAAAAGCTCAAGCCTTCCATGGTTCCAGAAACAGAAAGCTTCAAAACAGTTATGTCTTGCTGAGGTCAGCAAGAGAAAGCAGTACACACTAATACCTGGAGGTGGGAGATATCCATGGAAAAGGACACTTCCACATGATGAGCGCTCCAACTCTTCACACAAGAGCAATCTTCTTACTGGAAGATAAAGAAGTATCCACTAAGAACAAACTGTACATATGAAAAATAAAGCAGGGATTTCTTTAGCTGCTTTTTACAAAAACCATTCTAGATTGCAAATGCCAACTTAGAAGCAACTGAGTTCACTATGAAGGATCCAAATCTCCATGTGATTCTATACCATTTTGCCAGCTGGCTCACAAACAGGGCCAGTAAACTGATCACCAAATTCAAATCAATGGGTAATTTCAATACAAATATTTACCTAAAGGTGTGATTCCATAAAACTCTGCTTCATGCCTCAGCACATTAATGCTTACTCCTCTGTAAAAAAAAAACAGAGGTAGAAAACAGAACTGTTTGAATGCCAAGAAGTTTTGTAGAACAGAAACTAACATTATAAACACAAGCAGTCAAAACCTAAATTTCTTGAAGTTCCTTTTTCATGTAAACAAATCACTTTGACCAGATAAATGAAAACAACTTCTCATGCTATTGTTAAACAGAAACTTAATGGAAAGATACAAAGTATGAGGCGTTCAACTGAAACCCATATTCTTTTATAAGGAATATTATGATCAATAACTTTAACTGCTGTTCTTTGAGCTGCTGCAAACCACTTCTTGGATACATAGAAAGATACTAAGAGGCCGGTCTAATACACTCCCTAAACTAGGTACACAGACAAGTATATCTCTCTCACGTACCTAGAATAAATTCTCTTAAGTCTGAAGGAGTGCTGAGCTATGCATCTCCAGGCTACATTGAGATTATGATACAGTGTACAGCTCTCATGTCCAAGGCATCAGTCTGCAAAGACTACAGCCTTTAAGAAGATCTTCAAGATCTCACACATGAGAATGTGTGAAGCCTTTTGCAAAAGCTTGAGACCAGATAGAAACTATTACAAGAAACTATCTCAATCAACAGGATTCCCATTCACCTAGAACTTCTGCAAAAATCTATTACAACTGCAAAAGGACAGAACAATTGAATTATTCTGTCACTTATAAAGGTCTATTTCTGACATTATTACAAAAAGTAGGGATAGACTTTGAAACTATTTTTAATAATTCTCAAATAGTGTTTTATAATCAGCATCTCCTTGTGTTTTTAAAATATTGAGAATTAAAGTTCCTTACCGCAAGTCTAGTTCCTTTGTTCGGAGGAAATTTAAAATAGGCGCAAATGCTGCAGGATCTCTGTCAATAAATATCTACAAATAAATGATATTCCATTTATTAATCTTGCTTAAAACTTTGAAAATATGGGTATGATCCTGACAAATAAGAATACTTTTAAGTCATTATGACTTTAATGGCTTAGATTTAAGCATATATTTCCACTGAAACCAACAGGAAGTATAAAAGCTTAATTTGGCATTATTATGCCATATATGTATGATAAAATCATAACACAATACAAGATAACTGAACCTCAGTGAAGCAAGGCAAATATGAAACCACACAAAACCAATGCTCCCTCTAAGCTATGGCAACTTGTGAGCTACTGGCCTTAAAGCTGTGAGCGAGTGATTTGGCTACTGTATAAATTGGTCAGAGCCACCCTTCCTGAGCTAAGACAAAAATGTGTGAGCCGGAGGCTAAAAAACTGTGAGCTAGCTCACACTAATTTAGCTTAGAGGGAACACTGCTCAAAACAGCCCCTTTTCTCATTTTTAAAATTTTCCTATGAAAGTGTAATACCAACCATAGTGAGCCTGTTTAGATGTCAGCTTCATCCCTAAAACAGTACTCCTAAAGCAATACTGAGAATAGAATTTCCCATCTCTATCCAAAGTGAAGAAGCGGTAACACAGAAATCTTATGATACCACCCTAAGCAGAGTTTTTGGGGAAAGCGGCTTCTGAACAAAGTATAACTTCTTATCACATTTGTATTCCACCCTTTCTCCAAGAAGCTAGGGACAGCACGCATGGATTTATCACATTTTGTCTTCATAACCTGAACAGATTAGGGCTACCTTTAGAGGAAAGGACAGGCCCAAGCTCAGCCTGTAACCTTGATGGATGAAGCAGATTTGACACAGGGTTTGCATAGAAGTCCCCCAACACTTACTCCACTACATGACATTGATTCTTTAGTTTAGTGGCAATTCTTTTTAATTTATGTCCTATGAATTGAAAGCAAATTGACTGCAGGATGAATGTCCATTCCACCCAAGGGTAGTATGCAGTATGCAAAGAAGACCCCTCAGCACATACATTTTTTGTTTGTCAGTTTATTAGTCTCCCCCCTCCGCCAACATATACAAATAAAAGATTTGTTATGCAGCATCACTGGGAACCAGAGTAGCTGTTTAACCAAGCTGCTACAGCCAGGACTTACTATCTGTTCCTCTACAGCCTAAGAGGAGGCAGGAGGAAGAGCAGGTAGCAGAGGAGCAGGTAGCAGGTGCCGATGGTCTCTCATCCATTGGGCACTGCCTGCTCAGCATGAGCCAGCACCCTTTCCGCTCTTCAAATTCTGTGCACTGAATGAATGAATTTTATTGTCACAGCATACAGCCAGCGGTATACAACCCTACTTACAAGTAATTACCATGTCAATAAATTACAAAAACAAATAGTACCCAGATGGTAAAACTATTAAGATAGGACAAGGTTAATAAGAATAAAATTGTACAAACGTTTTGATCAGTAAAACCAAGGTTCGGTGAAGTATAGGACAAAATTAGATCTTAAAAAGGATAAAATAGCGATGATAAAAAAATAAAACCAATAAAATTAGGACCGGGTAGTTGAACCCAAATGGCTGCCTGGATGCTGATGAGCTTTTACTGTTAAGATAAGACAAGGTTAATAAGAATAAAATTGCACAAGCATTTTGATCAGTAAAACCAAAGGTTCGATAAAATGTGGGACAAAATTAGATCTTAAAAAGGATAAAATAACGATGATAAAAAAAATAAAACCAGTAAAATTAGGATCGGGTAATCCTAACCCAAATGGCTGCCTGGACGCTGATGGGCTTTTACAACCAGGAGACAAAATTTCGCTATCTGATGCAGCGCTGTATGGTCAAAGTTAGATAACAGTTTCTCTAACTTATCCTGATCTGAGAGGCCAACCAAGAGAGGGTCAATGAGCTTTATGCGAGCCTCAGTATATAATGGACACCTCAGGAACACGTGTTCCTGAGATTCGATCTCCCCAGACGCACACATGCATAGCCTCTCATTTCGGGGGATTTTCTTGAATTTACCCTCAAGAACTGCAGACAGTAGAGCGGAGCATCTAGCCAAAGTATATGCCCTCCTAAGTTTATTAGACTCCAGAACAGATAGATATGAGGCTTGAGCAACAATATATTTGCTACTATGTGGCGCTATAAAGGCGGGGGACGCCTGTAGGTCCAATTGGCGTTCGGTGTCTTCAATCCTCTGCCTAACTGCTAGCTTGGCTTGATCGCCACCCATTTCCAAAAGCTCTTGAGGGGAAATTCTGTGCACTGGCAGTAGGTACCACCTACTCCATAGTAGTATGAATGTCCCTCCAGACCCCAGGGTCCTCCCAGTAGAAGTATATTAGATTTCTTGCCTAGATTGAGCAGAAAAGGATCATCACCAATTCCCTTCTTCCACTGAAAGACTCCCATTTCACACACCCTCCCTGCAATTCTATTCCCAGCCATGATTCCAGTGTGCTACTGCAGGTGGTGAGGGGTCAGAAAGTCTGCTTCTATGAACACCGCTCCACTCTCACCAAGTAGAGTCCAAGGCCTTATCTTGAAGCATTTTGCATCTCTTCATGGTTGCTTTCTCCCAGTTCTCTAACAGGTCACTCTTTTTAATGGTGACAAGAGACTATCTCATTTTGAACAGATACTCCCTAAAATTTGAAAATGTTCCCCATGAATTTGTCTACCAATGGCTATTAGTCACAATGATTAAATAGAACCTCCATGTGCAGAGGCAGCAACTTTCTAAATATCAGTGTTATACTTTGTTATAATGTAAGTATGAGAGGCTTTGGCCTACTTGTGGGCCTTTTGGGGCAGCCACTGAGAGAAAGAGGTTGCTGGAATTGTTCCAATCTTACATCTGCCACCCAGCTCTGTATCTCATCCAAACCTCCTGGTGATGAGCAGAGGTCCTGAACTGTAGCCTGTCCACTGATGTTAAATGGCTGAGAGTGAACAAATTGAAACTAAATCCTAATAAAACAGAGGAGGAGAAGGCAGAGACCTTCAAGGACATTGTGCTTCCCACCTTCAGTGGGGTTCAGCGGACCCTTGCAAATTCTGCTAAGGGACTAGGGGTTCACTGGATCCAACATTTCTTCTGGAGATGCAAGGTTATGCAGCTGTAAAACAATTTGTTCCAACTTAGTTTAAAATGGAAAATGGCCCCCTACCTTAACGTGGCTGATATGGTTACCAGGATCCATGCCATGATAACATTAGCACTAGACCAACTGTAAGGCACTCTACACAGTCAACTTGAGGACTCCAGTTGCTGCAGCTCAGTTATTATCAGAAGCTCGGTGTAGCACACATATTATACTCCATTGGCTGCCCATCAGTTACCAGGTTCAATTTAAGACCCAGGATGCTGGTATCTGTGGCACTGCCTCCTCCATAATAGCTTTGCTTGCCAGAGAGGGCCTTCTACAGGTACTACCCTGCAAATGGGCAAGATCAACAACTGGCCAAGCACATGCATTCTGTTGTGGCCCCTGCCTTATGAAATGGCCTGCCTGAAGAGATCAGGAAGGCTCCTGGCATTTTGCAAATTATGCAAAACTGAATAATTCAGGATTACATTTTTAGAAAGGAAACAGGGCTTAAGTGTAACAGAGTGATTAAATAAGAATGCTTTAATAAACAGAAACAGACTGTATACTGTTTTACTATGTTTAGTATATATTGTTACTGTCTGCATTATCCCACTATGCAATATTTCTATGCCATTTAATATGCCAAACTAACATCTATGCTTTGTTCCAGATTTTACTTGGCTTTAAATTTCTGCATCTTAATCCAATTACATTGCTTATTAGATGTCCCATCCTACTGACTGCATTGACTTATAAATCCACCAGGCAGATAAGTAATATTAAGAAACAAATGTTCCCATGTTTCTCTAACTGGCTATACTAGCTAGGTACAAGCATTACATCACCTTTGTTACAATTATTTAGAAATCCTAAATCTTGCACATTTACATACTTTGTACACATATATTAGATACAATATTCATATCCCAAGAAATTAAACACAGAATACTCACAGCACCAGTTTCATCTTTCAGTGTGGAAATTCTTCCACTCAACAAACTGAAAAACAACAAAAATAAGTTCAAGCTTATCTTGATAAGGGGGTAGAAACAAATAGAATGATTTCACAGCCTTCTTATATTCTATATATTAATAAAGGCTCATGGCAGAACTATAAGATGTGAAGGAATTACAGAATTCCAAGCATTGTTTTCCTCATAAAGCTTGTGCAGGGCATTAGCAGGTATGGGAGAGATAAAGTTAACCCTCTCCTCTGTCTGTGATGCTCTACTGCAAGTATAACCCCAAATGCAGCATTTCCTTTATTTTGGCAGACAGGCTTGAGAACGCACATTAGCTGAAATAATATGCAGGTCTAACCTAATTTTTGTACTGACTTCAGTTCAGGAAAGCATTTCTTAGAGCCAAGTTCACCATGAAATGTAAATAGCAGGTCTAGTCTCATGAAATCTTAATAGGCATACATACCATATGAGACTTGCATGAAATCAAACAGCAGTGGTAGAATTAGGTTTGGAGAATGTATTCTAGTGATAAACCTATAGGCTATCAAGGGAGACAGAAAAATGTATGATGTGTGTTCTAGGCCTGGCACAGGGAAAAAGACTACGAACCCAACACTAGCCAAAGAAGGGAAGACTCAGAAAAAGATAATTATGCGGCTTTCTTCAGTTTATTAACAATGAACAACACTGAAGTGGGAGACAGATGACAAGGAGAGTTGTGCTTCATCCTTTGTTCACCTACTCTTTTTTCCCTGAAATCCTGATTTCCAGGCTACTTTCATACATTTGCAAGCAGAAGTCAAACCAATCAAAACCTGGATTCATCTTCAGCAGTATTTTTTCCTCCCTGATTCAGTATCTATCTATCTATCTATCTATCTATCTATCTATCTACCTACCTACCTACCTACCTACCTACCTATCTAGTACTGCTCATATGGCTATCACCTTAAGCAGAAATTAGAACCAAAAAATATTTTAAAACACCTTACTCTTTATTATGTCTCTTAGATTTGATTATTGCGCCTATGAATTTTGCCACTGAGAGGGTGAAACAATCATTTGTATCTGTCAGTAGCCATGACACCTGGGCTCACATATTTAGCAGTTCTGTATCTTTAGGTAAAGGGTTGACTAAATTAGCCCTCAATTCATAGAATATAGGGCACTCCATAATCATATGTTCGATGGTTTCGATTTCAGAGGCTACCTTTAAAGGTAGTTTCGGTAACCTATTTACACACTTTGAACAGGTTGCGATACATTTCACAAAGAATAAGATCACACTTTTGCATGCAGTGTAACTCTGTAAAATGGGTGGGAAAGGAGATTTAATTTGAAAGGCAGGTGTGTTTCTCCCAGGACAGAAACATTGTATTTTACTTGCCTGGTTGGTTTCTTTCTTTTTTGTGAACCATGTTTGTAATTTCCTAGTGCTGTACATTACCAACATATTGCCACGGTTCCTTTTCTTCCCTTCACCTATACTTTGCTTTTACATCTTGATCCTATAAAAGTAATGCAAGTCAAACAAGTAATATGCAATTATTCTACTATAAGAGGAAATCTCCTCTTAGATAGCAACCAGAGGTGAAAACTAAACTTAGCCAACAAGGGAGGCTCTGAACAAAATAACAGATTATTTCACTAATCAGCTGATATAGCTAAATGCCATCTTGCTTCACCTTTCAAACAGAGCTCTTTTCCTCCCTTCTCATACCTTTTATTTAAGCATTTATATTCTGTCTTTCCCCATATACACAATTCACATGCTATAACCATAAAACCGCAAATCCCCCCAACATAATAAAACCTAACCCAGCCTTTCTTCCTTCTTTTTAAATATTGTTTTTTCTTGCATCCAACTCTATAGGGTTCTTTCTTTTCTTTCAAGAAACTCCACTAAATTAACAAGACAAAGAACTTACCCTTTTTAGACACAGAATGTCAGCAAGGAACTAAGCTTCCAACCAAGCTTGTACTCTGCACTATCAGAAGGACCTGCCTACCAATCTCTCCTGCTCCTCTTTGTCTTTTCAGATGGCTCTTTGGAAAATATAGCTTCTTAAACAGTAACTGGAGTGTCATGAGGCCCTTATCACCCAGCAAAAGACTCTCCTGAATCACTTATTTCAAATTGTTTATAACTTTTTGTTTCTAAGGGCTCAGGTTCAGTTCAGATTCAAAGCAACAGAGACTTTATGTTTGGGTTTAACTCCAATTCACTGGGGGTGGAATCTTACTTTTGGGGATTTGGTTCGACTTCTTATTTGCAAGGAAATCAGGTGCCTAGAACCCCATGGAAGGGAGAACAACTAAATAGGGGAGGAGTTAAAAGGAAAACAGTGAGCAGAGAAGAAGGTTAAACATCCTCTACTGCATATCTGTCTCTCCAATGCTAACCTGAAGAGAATCAGCTGATGTCAGGATTCTTTTACATCAGCTGGCCATATGGTTCCAGTTACAATCAATTCAATATCCATGATCAACTGTAACACTTATCAAATTTTATACCAAAGACCGGACACAGAGATAAGGATAGGAGTCCTTAAAATTTAATGCAGTTGTAAAGGAGATTCACTTTACTGCTTAGTTCCTCTGTGGATTAGAGGCAGAATAGATCTTGGAAATACTATAATCAAAATATTGTACAAGCACAATGAAAGTAAGCAAGCCTTCATGCTTCAAAGTTTATCTGAGGTAGTTCCTCAGCATATATTGCTTGATTATAAAGTTTAAAAGGCATTCAGAACTCTAGAACTGAACAATCATAAAATAAGAAGAGCCCTGCTGGATCAGACCAGTGGTCCATCTTGTTCAGCATACTGTTTCACACAGTAGCCAGTCAGTTGCCCTAGAGGTCCAAACACACAGAGCACAGAGGCCGAGACCTTCACATGGACACATGAAGCTGCCTTATATTAAATCAGACCACTGGCCTATCAAGGTCATGATTGTCTAGTCTGACCAGCAGCAGCTCTCTTGGGTCACTGGCAGACGTCTTTCACACCATCTCCTTCCTGATACTTTTAAACTGGAGATACTGAGGATTGAACCTAGGACCTTCTACAGGCCAAGCAGATGCTCTGCTATTGAGCCATGGTGCTTCACTTTCTTCTACTGCTGCCTCCTAGCAATATAGGCCACAATTTAAGTGTGTGAAGAAAAACAAAGTATTTATTTATTATTTTCAATTTATATCCCGCCTTGCCGGGAGCCGACTCAAGGCGGAGGACAACATAAAAACAATAAAATAATCAAAGTAATAAAATACAATAAAATATACATAGACAGATCCCTAACATCATAAAATCTAACAATACAGTGCAAATGATGGGGGCATCAGTAAACAATCCCCTCACCCAAAGCAGTATCCAAGTGATATTCATGTAGGCCATAGCATGTTCCGATGACACATAGGTCAGTGGCGGCTCCTATTTGAAAGCCTGGTGGAAGAGCTCCGTTTTACAGGCCCTGCAGAACTGCAAAAGTTCCCGCAGGGCCCTGATGTTATCCGGGAGCTCATTCCACCAGTATGGAGCCGCCACTGAAAAGGCCCTAGCTCTGGTAGCAGCCAACCTGGCATCTCTCGGGCCAGGAAGAGCCAAGCGACTGAGTCCCTGACCTCAGTGCTCTCTGGGGCACATATGGGGAAAGGCGGTCCCTCAAGTAGGCAGGCCCCTGACCATATAGGGCTTTAAGTCAAAACCAGCACCTTGAAATGAATCCGGTAAGCTATTGGAAGCCAGTGCAGTGCCTTCAGTACAGGCTGGATGTGGTCTCATATAGAGAGACCCATCAACAGCCTGGCCAGCGCATTCTGCACTAGCTGCAGCTTCCGGATCTGAGACAAGGGCAGCCCCATGTAGAGAGTGTTGCAGTAGTCTAATCTCGAGGTGACCACAGCATGAATCACTGTTGCCAGGTCACTGCATTCGAGAAAAGGAACCAACTGCCTAATCAGCCGCAGATGGAAAAAGGCCGCTTTGGCAGTGGCTGCTACCTGGGCCTCCATTGTTAAGGCAGCATCCAGGAGCACTCCCAAGCTCCTAACCCTCAGTGCTGGCACCAATGGCGCCCCATCGAAGGTCAGGAGTGGGATCCCTACCCCCAATCCGCTTCAACTCAGGCACAGGAACTCTGTCTTTGTTAGATTCAATTTCAATCGGCTCAGCCTAAGCCAACCCACCACGTCGCAAAGCGCCCGCTTCAGGTCATCTGGGGTAGAGATGGACCGGCTGCCCAGCAACAGATATAGCTGGGTGTCATCTGCATATTGATGACACCCTAGCCTGTGCCTCCAGGCAATCTGGGTGAGGGGGCGCACATAGATGTTAAATAACATCAGGGGCATTACCGCCCCTTGAAGAACCCTGCAAACCAATGGGTACCTCTGGGATGTCTGCTCCCCTAGCGCCACCCTCTGTCCCTGACCTTGAAGAAAGGAGACAAGCCACTGCAAGGCAAGCCCCTGAATCCCAGTGTTGGCGAGGCGGTGGATCAGTAACTGATGGTCGACGGTATCAAACGCCGCCAACAGGTCTAACAACAACAGTACTGCTGTGTCGCCTCAATCCAGATGCCTCCGGAGGTCGTCTGTGAGGGCGCCCAGTGCCGTCTCAGTCCCATGACCTGGTCGGAAGCCGGACTGGAACAGGTCAAGCGTGGCAGTGTCATCCATAAAGCTCCCAGGCTTTATACCAGAATAAGAAACTTCCAAGGCCCAAAACAAAAGTTAGGGACTAAGTATTGTTAACAATATGGCAAGTATTTTGTCAGAAGAGCGAAGATATGAAAGACAGCAACAGTCCAACTAAATTACCTTTTACAAATAAGAGCAGTTAACTCCAGTGAAAACATATACCACACTGAAAAGCTGGGAATGTTCCTCCCCCACACACATAGTTACCGCCCACACCCTTTTTAGTAAAGAAGAAACTATGAAGAACATATTGCTGGAACACATAGCTAATAGTTTATAACTGTATCATGTAAGTTGCCAAGACCAGATAACTTTATCAAGAATTCATGAGAAAGGAGCTAGATTGCTTCGGACTTAGAGCTGCTAACAGTTTCAATAGTTCTCCTCCATCTCCAAAAACACTCCTCCATTCTCTCAATATAGCTATCAAAATATTTTAAAACACATTTATGGGAGTCTGTTGCACATAAGTAATGTCTCTTAACACTTATTGCTGAACAAATGTACATCAGGTTGGGCTACAAAATACCTGGAAAAGAAGGAATCTGGAATCCACATTAGTGTTTGTCTTGAAGTGCTGAATCTAGAAGACAGAAATCAGAAGTCAAGCATTGTAGCTATCTTGTTCTTTATCATCAGTATTTTTTTTTTGGGGGGGGAACACAATCTGAAGAAATATTTATTCATAAGTAGTTTCTTTTGTGCCTTAGGAAACTTACACTTGAAAACAGAATCTGAATGAACCAATCATCCTTATACAGTACGTAATCTATATCTAAAAGCTGTCATATCCAAGCTATTTAATTCAAGATGCCCTTCTGAAATCAGGTTTAAAAGCAGATTATAAGCCTTTAAAGACAAGGCTGTCTCCTGAGGCAAAAACAAACAAATACAGTAAAGAAAATAATCTTGGAGTCCCCACTCCCACTAAAGTTCATTGTGACGTCCAATAAAACCAGTGAAACAAATGGGACTTATAAATCAGACTTTGGACTAACTTTAGCTGAACCTGGCTTAAACATGTAGAACTTAGTTCTGAAAATCGTATACTTTTTTACCATTAATCTAAGTAATCCAGTAAAATTCAGTGGGGTGGCTGAGGGCCGATAAAGTGAAACTCAAACCAGGTAAGACTGACGAGCTGTTGGTCAATGACAAAGCTGCTTGAGGAGTCAAACTATCCTGGAGGGGTTGCAATCCTCATAAAGAAACAGGTTCACAGCTTGGGAATGCTGCTAGAGTCTTGTCTATAGCTAGTAGAGAGACTCCGGCCTCCTCTGAGGCATACAGCCCCTTGTATCAGCTTCTGCTGATATACCAGTTATGGCCCATCCTCAGAGTGTTCTAGCCATGGTGATTTATGCTGTGATTATAGAATCATAGAATCACAGAGTTGGAAAGGGCCATACAGGCCATCTAGTCCAACCCCCTGCTCAATGAAGGATCAGCCTACCATATCCCTGACAAGTGTTTGTCCAGATACCAGTGAGGGGGAGCTCACCACCTCCCTAGGTATTCCTCTGTTGCACAAATCTTACTGTAAAAAAGTTTTCCCTAATATCCAGCCGGAACCTTCCCGCCCTTAATTTAAACCCATTATTGCGAGTCCTGTCCTCTGCTGCCAACAGGAACAGCTTCCTGCCCTCCTCTAAATGGCAGCCCTTCAAATACTTAAAGAGAGCAATCATGTTCCCCCTCAACCTCCTCTTCTCCAGATTTAACATTCCCAAATCCTTTAGACTTTCTTCATAAGTCATGGTCTCCAGTCCCATGATCATCCTTGTCACTCTCCAGTGAAGTGAGGCCTCCAGAACTGCACACAATACTCCAGGTGCAGCCTGATCAATACAGTGTACAGTGGGACTATGACATCTTGCGACTTGGATGTTATGCTCTGCTGATACACCCCAAGATTGCATTAGCCCTTTTTGTTGCTGCATCACACTGGCTGCTCACATTTAATTTATGGTCCACCTATACCACAAGATCATGTTTACACACATTACTACTCAGAAGTGTATCCCCCATCCAATATGTGTGCTCCAGGCTAGATTACCATACTGCACTCTACACGGGGCGACCTTTGAACATTGTCCAGAAACTTCAGCTAATCCACGATGCAGCAGCCAGGCTACTGTCAGGAGTGGAATACAGGGATCATACCATTCCAGTGAGGAAAGATCTGTTTATTTATGGGAACAATTCAAAGTGCTTGTTCTTATCCTTAAGGCTCTCAAGTGCTTAGAGCCAGAGGGTGGTGCAGTGATTTGAGTGCTGGACTAGGAGCTCGGAGAGTCTGCCACTCTGCCAAGGAAGCTCACGGAGTGACCTTGGGCCAGTAGTTCTCACAGTGTTGCTATAGGGATACAATGAAGGAGGGGGAAGGAGCTTTGGGGCTTACACTGAAAAGTGTGATATAAATATCTAAATAAATAATACTTACAGGACTGCCTTCACCCACACTGTTCATCTCACCAGTCTAATATCTTCCTCAAAAGCCCTGCTTACTATGCTACTGCCTGCAAAGGCACCTGGGGGCACCTCACCTGTGGAATGCCCTTCCTCTTGAGACTGCAACATACATTAATCTCATTCAGATGCCAGGCCGACACATTTCTTTTCACTAAGGCTTTTAATTAAGGGGGGTGATTTTTAATGCAATTTTTAGTCAGTTTCCTTTGAGTCTGAAAACTCTTTAGGCTCTGGCTGATTCTTTAATGCTGGATTTCACTAACAATTTGAATGCATATTATGTTTTTATTATTATGTTTTATTCGGTAAGACACCTAGGGCAGGTTCCCTGAAGAGGTGGCATGAAAATGCACTAAATAATCAGTATGTGTTATTCAATACGTAAAAAAAGAAGGGATGAAGCTACATGAAAATAAGGGCTCTGGTCTGTATACTGTGAAATACAGTGCTGTATGCCTCCACAAAAAGAGGATCTGGGGTTTCTACCCTAGGATGCATTGGAATTTGGCTTGAGGTTAAAATATATTCCGAAGTACAACTAGTCAAAAAATTTTCACAGCATTGCTGTAATTACATTCAACTTGTAGCTTATATATATTTCTTTACCCTTGTACTTTTTCTAACTTAAGCAGCTCCCAAACTTTCTCTCTTAAAATTTCATGTTCAACTCAACCTTTCTTGTTTGAAGTATTTTCTCATTTTTTAAACACAAATTAAAGTTCATGATTCACCGCATACTCTACATGACAGCATTCCTGTGGGAAAGTATAAGCAAAACATCATCCAATCATAAGCTACTAGAAAGCAGCCAAGATAAAACTTCAATGTTAATACAGAAAGTAAGAGCCAATATGCAGGCAGAAGTGGATCTTTCTTATGTTTCCCAAAAAGCTGGTGCTAGAAGTTACAGAACTCACAAGGACAGAAAGCAGTGTGTTTTGAGGTGCAGTAGTGAGAAAGGAAACCAAGCAAAATGCCTCCCAGAGAGGCATTTTGTAACAGAGTGCTGTACTAGGATCTGGGAGACCCAGGTTTGAATTCCCACTCTGCCATGGAAGGTTGTTGGGTGACCTTGGGCCAGTCACACTCAGCCTAACCTACCTCATAGGTTGTTGTGAGGATATAATGGACAATGATAGAAGCACTTTGGGTCCTCCCCCGCTGGGGGGGGGGTACAATATAGATGAATAAATAAAAATGGAGCTTCATGAGTGGAAGGCAAGTTTTTTCCCCACCAATACCTGATTATCACTAAATCCTACTTTCTATTTATGTGGGTGACCTGAATCTACCAAGCCCCATCTCAAAACAGCATACCAACCTACAGGGAAGAGAGGTGGCATACCTCTTCTAAAGTGAAACCTCTTCTAAAATTCATCAGTTTTGCAAATATTTTTAAATTAAAATCTTTGGATTAAATAGAAGCACCTGTTCAGGTTTTTAATCAATTTCTATAACTGACTAAATTATTTGGAAAATTTAAATCTCACGAATGGCATCAAGGGTATCAGACAAAGAGATATGGGGAGACCAACCCAAAATCCACATATCGTAACAGAGAAAGTTGTTCTTGGAGCCACCCACCTCACTTCAGAAGGAGGCAGCACACAGAAAACGGCTTCCAGATATGACCTCAGACAACAGGCAAGTTCATACTGGAGCAGGCAGACCCCATCTGATCCTAAGCCATATAGCACTTTGAAATGGACCCAGAAACAAAAGGAAAGCCCATGGCATGAAGTTTGCATTTGATATCATACACACAAACTCCTTCCAGTCAGTACAGGACAGGACCCTTCCTATTTATCTGGTCTGTCTTTCTCAACATGGTCTTACACATTTTCACACCTAAAGTGACAGCCCTCTTCCCCCTTCCATGGGAAAGAGACAGAAAAACAGCACACTCAGGGGAATCTGCCACTTCTAGATTGATTCGAAGTAAATTAAATTTTGATCCTGCAAATCTTGACCGATGAACAAATAAAGCACTTCAACTTGAGCACTTCAACCAGGTGACCCACCCCCAAAGCATATCAAGGCTGCACAGAATGAGAGGCCCCAGGGTGGAATGACAGCCCCTGGGGGTAGCAGGAGTGTTCTGGAACTGGAATGAGAGGCCCCAGAGTGGAATGACAGCCCTTGGGTGTAGCAGAACACTTCTGCTACCCCCAGGGCTGTCATTCCACTCCATGGTCTCTCATTCCAGTCCCAGAACATTCCTGCTACACCCTGGGGCCATCATTCCACTCCGTGGTCTCTCATTCGTCCCTGAACACTCCTGCTCCACCCTGGGGCCGTCATTCCACTCCGTGGTCTCTCATTCCAGTCCCAGAACACTCCTGCTCACCCTGGGGCTGTCATTCCACTCTGTGGTCTCTCATCCCAGTCCCTGAACATTCCTGCTCCACCCTGGGGCTGTCATTCCACTCTAGGACCTGTCATTCCAGTTCTTGAACACCCTGCTACAGCCTGGGACTGTCATTCAACTCCGTGGTCTCTCATTCCATTCCCAGAGTAGTGTATTTGGGCCCAGAGACCCTAATGGAAAATCCATTTCACATTTTTATTGCAACTCTGCTTGTACTGTAATGTATTTCAATGAAGCCCATGCAAGTCAATTGGCATTCCTGTCTCCCATTATTTCCAGTGGGCCTTCAAGTGTTTCCCATTGTTTCCAATGGGCAATCCTGTCCTTCCTTCTAGTACATCCCATACATCCGCCCTCCTACACGGCTCCTCCAAACGGCATTTTAGTTATTCCCATGAGTGCGAAAAGCCAGAGCAAATTTACAATCTGACTAAAGGCGCAATCCGATGCTCTCACACTTGAAAGCAAGTTCGGTTGCCTCAGTGGTGCTTAATTTTGAATAAGTATGCACAAGATTGGGTACTGCTTTTGAAGTGGCTATTCATTTCTGCCTTGTCCCTCTGCCCCAGCTCATCGCTGGAAAGTCGGGAGCTCTGAAGTTCAGGGACAGTCTTTCATCACGAGGGGGGTGCCCTATGTGTGATTCCCTGGAAGCTCTCAGGAAGCTATAATTAGGGGGAGGGGTGCTGCGCCTTACCTCCACAGGGCAGGAGCTCTGGCTCACCTTGAGCCACCTCACCACAGCACTGGCTGCCACCCCCTCCTGCAGCACCAGCTCCAAACAGTCTCCATGTCCAACTCCTTGAACAGCCCTTCTAATTACAGCCTTTGAGCAGGCGCACAAGATATGCCAACCAAAGCAGCGGGGCAGCCCCAAAAGGAAGCGAAGGGGGTGGGTACTAAAGTTTTTCGGATTCCAGGTTACAGCACAGGACGCTGGAGGGTGCAGCAAGAGAGACCAGGCAAAGACCCAAAGAGGGAGGAGGGGGAGGAGGAATAGCGCACCTCCCCAAAGAAGGCAGGTTTGGAAACTGAAGTGGTGCACTCACGCAGATGCAACTTTTGGCAACGAGCCTGAGTGGGAATGCTCAGCCTCACTTCTCTGGGGCAGAAGGGGCGTGGATTGGAGTGCGCATTTGCAAAGGAAGGGGAGTTGCCGTGCTTTCCCGGGCTAAGGGGGCGGGGTCAGGCTGTGGGGATTCCTTGCTGAGCAGCTCCTGGGCTTTGAGTAGGCAGGGATTGTGGGTTGGTGTCAGGCTGTGAGGAAGGTGAAGCCCACGGGGAAAGTGATTCCCCTCTTCTCCCTCCCCCATGTCAACAAGCAGGGTGCCTGCACTGGGGGTTTACACATCTTTTCCTCTCATGTGCGGTATTTGCTTTCCAACCAGGGCCCGGGGTTTGGCCTAGGGCCGGCTGGTGCAGCAGCTGCAGCAGCACTGTAAGCAGGCTCAGCTGCCTCTTCGCCCGTGCCCACAGAGAGGGCTCCGAGTGCCACCTCTGGCACCCGTGCCATAGGTTCACCACCAGGGTCCTAAACAAAGCTTCCAAATTGCCTTCATATGCAGTCCCACATAGAGCACATTATTAGAGTAATCCAAGTTGGATGTGATCAGGGCATAAATAACCATGGCCAAATCCCATGGGCCACAGCCTGTGACCTAAGCAAAGGTTGAAGACATAGACTTAGGAAGACTTCAACACTATATAACCCTCCAATTCCTGGTTTTAATTAACATCAGCAGAAAAAGTACCATTCAGCTGATGAAATTCTGTTGTTTGAATCTTTACTATAAGAAAGACTAGCCTTCTGGATGCAAAACATAAATATGACATCACTGCTGCAGAATTGGCAATTGATAGCAAATGCTCCGACATGAGAATTTTCAGCCTAATGGCAGATTTTAATGCACTAAAAGCAGGTATAGTGCAGTGCTTCAAACACAAGTAAAAATGTACCTAACCAAAAAATACGTTTTAAAATGTTGTCAGTTTCTTCAGCTCTACCTTGAGCAGACTGAAGGAATACCAAGAATAAACTGACTTCCTTGCCAATTCTAATGTTTACTTATCTTCCGCCAACAATCATTTAGACAAGTTTATATCCATTGTACTAAGAGATCTCTATGGCTCAATCTGAAGAGCAGCAAACACTGTTCTTCAGCCTAATATAAAAATATCTTCTAATCAGACAGCTATGTAGGTCACTTAACATGTTTATCATCTCTGTTTTCTGTTGCATCACAGCTATGCTCATAGCAAAAAAAGAGTGCAGTGCTTTTGGCCATCCTATTTATACTATGCTGCATGCACCTACCATAGAATGGATATAATATGTACTCATATTTCACCATTCCACGTGAAAAATTCACAGCCCTTACCCCCATGGCATGCCATATATACTTCTAAATGGGTTTTTGATCATTCTTTGAATTTCCAGTCCCTGTCACTTAGTTGGAAATCAATGTAAATACATCATTGTACCCATTTTGTCTTCCTGAGAGTCAAGCCTAACACAGTTAAGAATATGCACTAGAAGATAAAAAATATCCTTTTCTCAGCAAGAAACTTTATTTAGAAGAAGAAGATGTTGTCAAGTCGCAACCAACTCATGGTGACCTCATCCACAGGGCATTCCAAGCAAGAGAGAAGCTGAAGTGGTTTGCTCAGAGCAACCAGTCTTCCTTGGCGACCTCCCACCATGGCCAACCTTGCTTAGTTCCCAAGCTCTGACAAACATGGGCTATGCTGGGTTATTTGGGCAGCCACAATTTTTTAAGCCTCATAAATGTGCATATATATACACATACCTATACACCACCGCACTGCAGAATGAGGTCATGTTAGCACTATAAAGGCCTAAGTTAAAAAAAAAAAAAATGAGGGAGGGGGCTTTCAAAAAATTTCTAGTGGAAAAATTGTAAACTTGGGGGAAGACTGAAAAAGCTTTTATGAACTATTTTCTCTTATAGAGCAAAATGCTCAGTAGGGCAAGGTTTTAAAATATTGTTTTGCCTGCTCTTTACTCTCTCAAACATCTGTGCAATAATATTAGGTGCACAATACTGACACAGGTACAAAGATCAAATCCACATGCTGTTTCAGATACCTTCAATGTCCCAAGCTAGAAGTAGACACTAGGATAATGTTTGTGGTCCACATAATCATTCCAAAGGTCTCTTGTTTACTACAGTATTTATGACCTACCTGAAACTTATTTTTTTTCAAGTAAAAAAGGATAGGCCACCAAGCTGAATATATTTGTAATTATTTGACTAAAACTAAGAGAAAAAAGGAGGAACAAGGTGCAAGGTAAAGCAGTTTATCTGACCATTTGGATTGAAAAAGCCAGATAAACTACTCTCTCTTGTACCTTGTTCCTGTTGCTTTCAGAACCACCTATCTCACAGGGTGTCTGTTGTGGGGAGAGGAAGGGAAGCAGATTGTAAGCTGCTCTGAAACGGTATAAATCCGGCTCTTCTTTTTCTTCCTTTTCTCTCCTATTTTAATTTTATTTATTTACATAATTTATAGTCCCTCTTTCTCGCTTGGTTTACCAGTGCAACCTTATTTTCTTCCTGCTTGACTAAAACTAAGCCACTGAAGCTAACTCTGATTAGTTCAAACTGATGCAGCAATACCACTAACAGATGCCAACTATTGGGAACTTTTAGCTTTCCAGCACCTAAACAGCTGTACTGGCTGATAATCTGTTTCCAGGCTAAATTCTTCCTGTCAAAGCCTTAAGCATTCTGGGACCAAAGTATCCTAAGGGCTGCCTGCTCCCCTTTGTTCCTGCCAAACAGTTTCCTTTATATCAGAGACACTATTCCATGTTTCCTTTACTTTTAGAGGAAAAGTGGGTGGCCACTAAGGACAGGACCGTTTTCCAATGCAACACCTCATCTGTGGGATGCTCCTTCAACTACTTCCTGCCTTTACCAAATGTGATGTCTTTCAGCTCCAGGTTAAGGTATTTTTATATTTATGTAACCAGGCTTTTCTGGACAATTAGATGTTCATACTTTATTGTTTTTGGCTTTGGTTGTTGGCTTTGCTGTTTTTACTGCAGTGAGTTTTACAACTATATTTATGTTCTTGTATTAAAATAAGTTTCAATATCATAACGAAAGGATACTGAATTTTTCAATTAATAGACAATTTTTGTTGTGTATCCACCCCACCCCATGAAACTTAATAACCAGGCTGGTGGAAGAAAATAGCACAGCCTTTGTTCAAGGTTTTAAAGGTTCTGGAAACCGTATGTCTAAATTATACTGGGTTACTTTAGAGAATATTCCAGAGTATTTCAAACACTAGCAGTGCAATCCTAAATACTATTTTAGGTCCACTGAAATCAGTGGACACAGAATGGTGTAACTTTACTTGTGGCTGCATTACTGGCCTTTTAAGTATATTGTTACAGTTTTGTGATTTAGGGAGACTTACACAATTGAGGTAGAAAAATTAGGTTTGAACAGCTGGACATGGCAGAGAAAACGCCTGATGAATTGTGGCAG
The DNA here is from genome assembly GCA_029375565.1 of Gekko gecko. Lineage (NCBI taxonomy): Eukaryota > Metazoa > Chordata > Lepidosauria > Squamata > Gekkonidae > Gekko > Gekko gecko. Next base: position 73,631,418 of record JAPDNY010000001.1, on the reverse strand, counting down.
GAAATTCATTCGACCATCATCAAAATAGCAGCTGAACATATACCACAGAAGAAGCCAGAGAAAAAGTGCAAGTGGCTCTCAGATGGAACCATAAAAATAGCAGAGGGAAAAAAGCAGCCAAAGCAGCAGGAAAATGGGAAGAAGCAAGAAGACTGATTGCGGGTTTCCAGAGGGCAGCAAGGAAAGACAATGAAGTTCTGTGGGATGAGGACTGCAAACAGCTAGAAGAGGACTGCATAAAGGGCAACACAAAGCTTGCATTTATTTAAGTCAAAGAGATTCCAACACCATTCCCTGCCCATAAAGGCATTATCAAAAGCAAGCAAGGGAAAGAACTGTCCAACCAACAAGATGTCAAAAACAGATGGCGAGAATAGACAGAAGAGCTGTACACTAGCAGCAAGAAGCCCAACCTCAAGATACCAAGGAAAGGGAAGTTGAGAAAGAACCAGCCACCCTCGAGGAAGAGATCATGTGGGCAATGAGCCAACTACCCAACAACAAGGCTCCAGGTGTTGACATCATCTCCGCAGAATCGCTCAGGCCTGTACCACCTGCAATCATCAGAGACCTGTGTCAGAAAATCTGGGAAACCAAAACATGGCCAAGGGACTGGAAACGCTCAGTGTTCATTCCACTATCAAAAAAGGGAGACTCCAAAGATTGCTCCAATTATCGCACAATCACTCTCATCCCTCACATTAGCAAAACTCTGCTTGAAGTTATACAACAATGCCTGGCAACAAGAATTGAAATGGAATTACCAGATGTCCAAGCCAGTTTCTAAAGGGGGGGTGGCACTCATAACCAGTTAGCTAGCTCACAGTTTTTCAGCCTCTGGCTCACACATTTTTGTCTTCACTCAGGAAGGATGGCTCCAAAGCAAATTAATTTATGCAGTAGCCAAATTGCTCGCTCACTACTTTAATGCCGGTAGCTCACAAAGTAGAATTTTTGCTCACAAGGCTACACAGCTTAGAGGGAGCATTGCTCGCAACCATATAGCAAATCTGTACTAGATCATGGAGAAATCTCATGAGTATCAAAAGATTATCTACTTATACTTCATTGATTACAAGAAAGCCTTTGACTGTGTCAATCATGACAAAATGTGGAGAGCCCTACAAGACCTGGGGGTGCCAGCACATCTGGTCAAGTTGATACAATCATTGTACACAAACCAGGAAGCCACTTTGTGAACACCATATGGAGATACTGATGGATTCAAGATAGAGAAAGGAGTATGGCAAGGTTGCATTCTTTCACCTTTCCTATTCAACCTGTACGCCAAACCAATCGTAAGGAAGTTACAGCTGGAAGAGTCAAAAATCGGGCTAAAGACTGGAGGAAGGAATATCAACAATCTTTGATATGCTGACGACACAACCCTCCTCTCAGAATCTAAAAAAGACCTGGAATACCTGCTCAAGAAAAGCAAAGAGGAAAGTGAGAAATCAAGAAGGCCAAGTTCATGACTACCAAGAAGATAAACATCAAAATAATAGTTGGCAGTGAAGAGATTGAATGTGTAGAAAAATTAACTTTCTTAGGATCACAGATCAACCAAAATTGTGACTGCAGTCCAGAAATAAAACATTGAATCACACTGGGTCGCACAGCAATGATGAGCATGAATCAAATATGGAAGAACAAAGACACCAGCCTAGCAACCAAATGCTGATTAGTCTGTGCTATTGTGTTCCCCATAGCAACCCATGGCTGCAAAAGTTGGACCGTGAAGAAGCAAGACAGGAGGAAAATCGACTCATTTGAGCTGTGGTGCTGGAGAAGGCTCCTGCACATTTCTTGGACAACAAAGGTGGCAAACAAGCACGTGCTGGAATGCATAAAACCAGACATGTCACTGGAAGGAAAAATCATAAAACTGTGACTGACTTATTTCGGTGATGTCATGCAGAAGAACTCTCTAGAAAAGGCAATTATGCTTGGATTGGTTAGTGGCAAAAGGAAACCAGGCCGCCAAAGAACATGGTGGCTAGACACCATAAAAATTGACACCAGCCTGAGCATGGAACGACCCAAACAGTACAAGATCGGAAAACATGGAGAAAGATGGCCCATAAAATTGCCAAGAGTCAGACAAGATTGAATGGCTAATAACAACAACCAAGCAAGAATCCACTAGCTCTCTGGTCACATAAAAAGAAATATGCAAAAAGATAATGTATCTGCACCTAGAGAAGATATTTAGCTATTTTTGATCTGAGATTTTTCCAGTCCTGGCCTAGTTCTGGGCAAGCAAATAAGAATACTATGATGATATACTAAATAGCTTGACAAAGTATTTAAATTAGCAATTGACAGTAACATAGGCATGGTCCCTCATTAACTGGCAAAGCCCCAAGAACCCAGGTCCTTTGACCTGGTAACCAGTACATACCTGCTGCTTTAAAAGCCTTCAATGCCAAAACAGGGGCACAGCTATTATATGGGATGCCCATTTGGATCAATATAGCTGGAAACGCCATAGAACAGCCCCAGTCTTATTTCCTGAGGAAAATACTTGGGGTTCCAATGTGCATTCCCTATGCAGCTTTATGCCTGGAATGCGGCCAGAACATGCTGATAACTAAAGTGTGGCTTACTACTATTAAGTACTGGCTTTGCCTCCTTTTCAATTCAGATCCTTGTAGTTACACCTATCAGCTTTTATCAGAATCTAATGACTCAAATTGGATTACCCTACATAGAATCCAAAATTAAATCTCTTGAGATTACCTTAGATTCCTTACTCCTTACTTCTGAATCCAAGGCTTTTTCAATAATAAGAACCAATCTACTTCGCTCTGAGTCACATTCATTATATAACACTGCTAACAAAACCTGTTCACCTCTGTATTCTAGAATACTCCCTAAAATTGGCCAAGTTGCCTCTTATCTCTATCAACTCCATATTCTCAAACTCTGTAGAGCCCTTTCTATGGCCAGATTCAATGTACTTCCTTTGGCCTTATTATCTGGTTGCTTTCGGGGTGTGCCCTTCTCTGACAGATGTTGTCCATGTACAAATAAACATATCAAAACGATCTCCCATGGATTGTTGCAGTGCCCCTTCTATAATGGAATTATAGAAATTCTTAAACCCTATTTTGACTCAATTAGAAGAGTATTCTGATACTTTAAAGATCCTTACTCTTCTTGATAATCCAAATTGTGAGATAACAGAAATTGTTGCAAAATTTCTTTCTGGTGCTACTTCTATTCACACTTTATTTAATTGATCGGTTTTCTATTGCTGGCATATTTATATGGCAATTCCTTTTATATCTGTTTTTGTAGTATTATTTTATGTTACTGCTGTTGCTGTTGTATATGAGTTTGCGAGTATTACATGCCAATAAAGGTAACTGGATTGATTGACAGTCCTATTATACAATAGTTTTAAAATAATCAAGAGAAATCTCTAATATTCTTTGTAACATATGTCTTTCCTCTCCCTTTAGTCTCTCCCTTTACACTCCCTATCCTCTCCCTTTACACAGAAGGTTCAATTCCTAGGTTGCTCAAGTGTCCTTCTAACCCTGTTACAGTGTTGTTTTTTTCAATTTTATCTTGTGTTCACAGGCATGGATTTTAAAGTATAACACCCACAAGCCTCTGATGAAGTACAAATGATATACTTATGCAGAAACAGTCTCAAAACAGTCTGATGCAGCAATTTGTAGAATTAAGGCCTTAAGGGTACATGCATACATTTGTGTCTCTATTCTTTTTAAATGCTGGAGTTTTAAAAAAATATATTTGCCTATTTCAAAAAAGAGAAAAGTAAAAAAAACACTAAAAAATTCTTACACTTTCTGTCATCTGCACAACACAGATGTCTCATGACAGCATACTATCATTCATTTTTCAGCATTGGAGTTTTAAGTATCTTTATTTACTTTTTTATATTCCATCTTTTCTCAAGTGGGGATACAAAGCAATGTACATAATTCTCCTCTCCCCTATTTTATCTTCACAACAACTCAGTGAAGTAGGTTAGACTGTTAATGTGCAACTAAGCACAATCACACAGCAAGCTTCCATCACAGAGTGATATTTTGAACTCAGATCTCCCAGATCCTAGTCCAACACACTAACCTTTACATCACATTGGCTCTTAAATGCCTATGATTTTCTGGTTGCACTGTACCCCTTAAGCCTTAAACCATGTCACTGTATTCCCTATAAGGGGAGCTGAGACATGTTAAAGGCAGATTTTTCTTCACATCCTTTTAGTGCATGTCCATGTGGACCCTAAACCCATATAAATGATTATGAGTTTTATAGCAACAACGGATACTTAACTTTGGATGTATTGAAGCTGAATACTTTTGGCTGAACTCTGTATAAGAGTCACTGGTTTCTGAAAAATAACCCCACCTATTGCAGGAGTTCTAAAAACCCAGATAAAGCCATAAACGGCTTATTTTTAAAAGGGGGTTCTTCTTTCCCACCTTTATTTCAGGAAACAACAGGGCTGAAACATAAATTTCAATAGGCAGAAACTCACCCGCCCTTTTCATTTTAATTTCGGCGAAAGGGCTTTTCCTTTTGCAGTAAGCCCCTTCTCCGACGAAGGCTCCAGACACCCACACACCCCGTTCGTGCTACGACCACCAGTGCTGCTACTTCCCGCTCACCTGGTGCCCCCGACATTGAGCTGGATTATCTCCCCGCTGCCCGCACCGGCCAAACCCGCGCCGTTCCCCGCCATCTTTCCCAGCAGCGTATCCTGTTCCCAGCACGGCCGGCAGCCGCCGCTGCCTCCCCCCGCCGCCTCCGTCTCGGAACCGAGGGAAGCAGGAGAAGGAGGCAGCGGGGGGGCCGGGGGAGAAAAGGGAGCGTCCAGCGGGGCCTCGCAGCCCCCTGCAACAAGCAAGGGACGTGCCGAGGGAAGGGCAGCCAGGTCAGGCGGATGAATCCGAGCAGCCTCACGCTGACTCCCTCGCCAAAACGCCCAGCAAGGCCGCGACTCCAACTTCTCTACGACTCTCTCCGACGCTGTCTAGCCCCAAACGCTGCTGCTCTCTATGGCAGAAAAATGCCATAGCAACATGCGGACACCTGGAGGAGGGAATTCCGCAAGGGACAAAATACCGACGCTGGCTGCTTCTTCGCGAGATCAATGAGAGGGAGGAGGAAATACAAAACGCATATGAGGAAGAACGGGAGGAGTGTTCAGGTGACGCCTCCTGAACTTGTTTGTACTGCCTTCCTCAGTTCCTGTATGTGTATTTGTGGTGCGTATATACTTTGTGGCTAGCCGGTACTATGCTACACGTTCACTTGTCAGTAAATCCTACAGAGTCCAGTGAGATTACTATCAAGTCAGAATTCAAGTTTAGAATTTTAAAGGTTGCCCTCTTTCAGGTAGGGTCTGGGGTTCTCCTGGAATTATGACTTATCAATAGAGAGTTCTTTCACTAGAGGAAATGGCAACTCTGGAGAGCCGACTTATGGCGTCACATCCCCGCTGAGCTCCCTCTCCTCTCTAGGCTGCACCCTGAAATTTCCAGGAATTTACTAAACCAGAGTTGGCAACCCATGAGCTCAATGATGAGTTTGTTTTAAGCCCATGTTTAAACAGGAACTTAGGGCATTATAAAGAGTTACCAATTTTATTCTAGCTTTTATGGTAGAGTTACCAGATGTCCTCTTTTTTAGCGTCTGGGTTCTTTTTAAGGACTGATGAAAATGTCCTGTACTTGGGTTGGAAGGTAAGGAATATTACTAGTTAGTAGCAATTATCACAGCTTAAATAGTAGGTATTTAAAATAGTAGGCATTTAAAATGAGATGTGTCATAGTGATCATCACTTGTTCAAAGTAGTCAGTCAGCAAATATGTCATCTTTTTTGCTTTTCAAAATATGGTAACCCCAGGGGTCTTTTGGGGCCAGAGCACCGCTCCAGTAACCCAGGTGCTGCAAACCCCGCCCCCAGCTCCCCACAAAGCGCTGAGCCTCCCAGGGCGTGTGCTGGAGCGCTGTGGCCCCGGGGCGGCCTGAAGAGCCCCATCCCCAGCCTCCCAGGGCCCGCACTGGCATGCAGTGGCCCTGGGGTGGCTTGAAGAGCCCCCTCCCTGGCTTCCCAGGGCCCACACTGGTGCGCAGTGGCCCCAGGGTGGCCTGAAAAGCCCTGTCCCCAGCCTCCCAGGGCCCGCACTGGTGCACTGCAGCCCTAGGTGGCCTGAAGATGCCCATTGCCAGCCTTCCCGGGCCCACGCTGGAGTGCTGTGGCCCCAGGGGAAGGCATTGATGGGGGTGAGGGATCTGGGAGGGTGGGGGCTTGATTGGGGGTGGGAGAGCCTTCCTCCCTCTCCCAATCTCTTTGCCCTTTGATAGAGGCTTAATGTGTCAAAATGGGCAGGTGAAGCTTTTTATTGCATGGAGGTAAATAACTTCCCTTTAAGCCTCTATACAGGCTGTTGGCAACCCTAGATGGCAGAGAGAGATACTCCAACCTTTGGCACCTTTGGAATTTTGACCTAGTTGTTTGTGTAATCACAAGATGGCTGCCACTGGACGCGAAGCCAAACACAGAATATCAAGGAGTGAGATAAGGTTTCCAGGCCCAGCCTGGTAACCAGCAGGAAGCAAGGGGGAGCAGGGACATGGGGGTGTCAGTGACATTGTGACATTTCTTCTGAGGGAAATGATGTCACTCATCTCTAGGAATTGCTAGAAACTCTATGGTGAAATTGTAGCATTTCTGATGGTTCCTAGAGAGGACTGGCATCACTTCCAGTTTTTCCCAGAAGAGATGTCAGTCCTCTCTAGCAGTTGTCAAAAACTCTGGTTTTACTGTACAGTTTTCAGAGATTCCTAGATAGGCATGATATTTCAGGTTTTCCTAGGAAGTGATGTCACTGTTGGCCATTTAAAAACATTTCTCCTGCCAAGCAAAAAGAGGAGCTGGGGTCAGGGGATCCTCTGCCCTGTCAGGGGGCTAGCAACCCTAGTGAAGTTATGCATAGTTCTGATGGTAGGTCTTCAACATTTTAGGCAGAAGCTTTGTTTAAGGGGAAGCTCTTTAAAAATTAATTTATTTTAAAACTATTTTCTCATATACATAAAAAGGTATTCATATTGAGCTAGTTAAGAAACCCTCATATGGCAGTACTTGTCTTCATTTTGCAGGCACTCAACACACTTATGCAAAAGGAAGGGGGGGCTTCTTTTGGCTACCTTTACATGAACCCTTTTCTCATGAGCCCAGACATTTTTAACCTGTACTATTTAGGGTTACTAGACTGCAGCCTGGAACCTCTTGGAGCATTTTGGGGTTGGGAACAGGGACACTAGTATGATGCTGGCATGTGACATCAATTCTGGTGAAAACTAGAAGTGATGTCATGACTTGGGGGGGGGTTGCTCTAGGATTTGCAAAAATTCTAGCCTAGTATATTACTTGTAACAATGACAGTTAATGCTGAAGGTCTAGTGAGAGCTCCTTGGACATGTAAATAATAAGAGAGAGAGATTTTGGCTAAATTTTGATAAGAACATAAGTGATTTTTGAAAAAATTGACAAAATTTGATGTAGTGATTAGAGATATAAAATTTCTGGAAACTTTGAGGCTCAGAAGAAAAAATGTGTTTTTTCTGTGTTTTTTTGGGAGGGTGGGATGGAAATTTTTGGGAAAACTGAAAAAAAATGCTACATTAGCACTTCTTTTTTTCTTTTCCAGATTGAAAGTCATTCTGTTTCTTTAGGAACATAAAATATAACTATGGACAATTTTACTTGACATGAAATTATCACAACTAGCATATTAAAAATATAGTGTATCCAAACAATTATTACAAACAGAATTTACTTTTTTAATAATATTTATTTGTAATTGTAACAAATGGAGCAACAATCTTCTGAACTGTTTACTAGTTTATGTGGAACAGACAAAAAACCCTCCACAAAACAATTTTTAAAAATCCAGAAGTAACAATTATTCATATTTCCTCTCCACAGTATTAAATAAAAATAAAAAAACATTTTCATAAAAAGAAAAGAAGAGGGGGAAGTGTATAGAAGGGAGAGTGGGACTAAGTTTCAATGAATGGGCATGAAATTTAATCAGAATCCTTTTCTGAGCTGTAAGTATCAGCTTTTCCAATGCTTTGAGGCCTAGTGAAGCCTGAGTGCCAGTATACCCACCCACATGCAAAAACAAAAGTAAAACGTTTTTCTTTTCTTGTGACAATAGCACCTCCTAAAGGAAGAAATGCATCTTGTTCTTGCATTGGAGAGTTCAGCTTGTAACCTAGGACTTGCTTGTCCTCAGTGCACAGAAATTAGATTAATCTGATACCATACATATTTTTAGAAATGATTTGGAAAATATTTGAACACCTTGTCTTAAAATATTTTATTCATCATATTAAAATAAAACATTCCATAATCAATTTTTTTCTTTTCTTTTTTCAATTTTTCCAATTTTTCGTAAAAAAAAAAAAGGCTTCAGGAAAAAAACGGGGGGAAAGGTTTTCCCCCGAATTTTTCCAGTTTTTTCCCAGGCCTTCACATCTCTAGACTACTGATATTTATCAACTTTCACATGAATTATAAAAATGCATTAAAACTTAGAAGATCTGATGATTTCAATAGAAGTTCCAGTTACAGGTATTAAGCATTTTAACTGTGCAGCCCAATCATGTTTAGTCAAAATCAAATTCCACAATGTTTTTAAAATATCACTCCACTATTTGCACAGGGTAAAGTACTTTGCACAAAGCTGTTGTATGCATTATACACTTGATGGGCATAAGGAAAGGTGCACATCAACATCATGTTGGGGGGGCCTGCTCCAAGTTATAAACACTGGAAGGGAAGGGGAGCAATATCACAAAGAGAAGGCCCAGTTTTCATAAGGTTAGTTTTGCCAACAGCCTGGAGAAAAGTGTCTTTTTTAGAGAGACTTAATAGCATGTTGAACAAATTTAGAGTCCAGTGGCACCTTTAAGACCAACAAAGGTTTCTTCAGGTATGAGCTTTTTGTCTGCATGCACATGAAAGCTCATACCTTGAATAAACCTTTGTTAGTCTTAAAGGTGCCACTGGACTCTAAATTTGTTCTACTGCTTCAGACCAACACAGCTGACTAACAATGCTCCCTCTAAGCTGTAGAGTCTTGTGAGCAAAAATTCTACTTTGTGAGCTACTGGCATTAAAGTTGTGAGTGAACAATATGGCTACTGCATAAATTAGTTTGCTCTGGAGCCATCCTAGAGAGCCAGTTTGGTGTAGTGGTTAAGTGCGCGGACTCTAATCTGGGAGAACTGGGCTTGATTCCCCACTCCTCCACTTGTACCTGTTTGAAAAAGAGCAGTTTCTGTCAGAGCTCTCTCAGCCCTACCTACCTCACAGGGTGTCTGTTGTGGGGAGGGGAAGGGAAGGAGTTTGTAAACCACTCTGAGATTCCCTTGGGTAGTGCAGGGCAGGATATAAATCTAATCTCCTCCTCCTCTTCCTGAGCTAAGACAAAAATGTGTGAGCCAGAGGCTAAAAACTGTGAGCTAGCTCACACTAACTCAGCTTAGAGGAAACCCTGCTGACTACTTGGATTTGTCTTAATAAAATGTTGTTTACCAGCTCATGCTATGTACCTCCGTACCATGAAAACCTTCATCTGCCCATTTTCATACAATAAGCCTCTACTAAAGAGACATGACCTTTTTTTCTTCAGGTTGTTGGCAACTAGCCTTACCAGATTGTCCACTGAAACAACCCCACACTCCTGCGCACTAAAGCAACCTGCAGCCTCTGTGCTCTGGGAGGAATAGGTGTGGAAAGCAGGCAGGGGTGTCAGCACACAGCCATGATGACTGTGTTCAGGTGAGTGTGATGCCACGGGACTCCATCTCACAATGTACCCTTCATTTTGGATCCCTGTACACTTGGATATCTTAGCATGGGCCTAGCAATGAAAAATGGAGTCTGGATCAAAAATCAAAACGACAGTGAGTCACGCTGAGGGCATGCAAGGAATGTGAAGCAACTCCTTCATTAATCATGCGAAAGCCATATCTGGTGAGAGTCAGCTGAAGAGATTTTTCCCCAAGGACCTAAGAGGTTCCCTCCATGATGATCTGGCCTTAATAACAACCCAGATAATTAAGACAATGAGCAATGGGCCAGCCCCAGCTATTTCCTCCTCATCTTAAGGGCTAAACAGGAAGATTTCTCCCCCTACCCTATCTAGTAAAGTACTCAGCCATCTACTTGCCTATCTAAACTCCCAGTCTCTAAAGGAACTCTTTAGAGACTGGGAGTTTAGATAGGCAAGTAGATGGCTGAGTACTTTACTGGATAGGGTAGGGGGAGAAATCTTGATACTTTTACCTCCTTGATACTTTTACCTGCATTGCAAAAGAAGAAAAACTCCCCTCTACAATGTATACAAAAATCCCTTTTCAAATTAACTCATCACTGGAGAGATGGGCTCATCATTCCCGCATCAAATTAACTCCTCAATTTTAGCAAAAATGTATGAAAGGTTATTCCTCAATTCATCCAGTTTGTAGCAAGCTTTGGATCCCAGCCTGTTACCCCAACTGTATAGGTGGCTCCTCTATTTCTCAACCCTGTTCTGTTGTGCTTCTCCAGAGCTGCTCAGCTGTCTTCAGGAAGCAGGCTTGTATATCTTTAATTCTCACCTTTCATTTTCTTCCTTAGTAGCAGGTAGTTTGTTAGGGAAGGGGTTTAAACTGTGTTTGTACTTCACATGTGCATTTATTTCCTTTCTGTAATGCCTCTATTTTATTTACCTGACTTAACTTGATTCTCTTTCTGTTAATTTAATAAATTTATTTTTTTGTTTAAGGGGCTTATTCCCTTTCATTTGTTTTGAGTGTTGGTCTGTATCTCCACCTCCTATATACATGTGTGATAGACTGCAGGAAGACTTAGGAACTGACAGCTGAGAAGAACTCAGTTTGAGTTTAGTCCTGACTGGAAGGTTTAACGGAGGAGAGTTTAGCTCTGACTGAAAACAGTTTCATACTGACTGAGGACTAAGAAGGTTATCAAGGAGGAGTGGGTAAATCAGTGAAAGACCCCCCCATTTGAGCCAGGAAGAGGGACAGATCTGCCCAGTTCAAAAGGGAGACAGCTCTAAAGAGTGGACTGATCCTTGATGTACTCGGAGAAGGAATTTGGGTGCTTGGTAGTGTGCCCCTGCCTTCTAAAACCTGAAGAGTCAGTTAAACTCAAGAAAGTATACTGGAGTGTTTAGGAAACACTGGAACAAAAGCCTCATATCTAAAAGATTTTAAGATTGTATGAAATGTTTAAAACTCTCAATTGCTGGAAACATATGAACTGTAGTTTGTGAAAATATTACATTACCTCAGAGTTCATTATTGATTTACCTCAGAAATTTACCCCTGATTTCACCTGACCTTTTCTCCTCTACATTGAATAAAATATTTTGTTTATTTTTAACATTCTATAAAGCCTCTTGTGCCATTTCAGAAGTTTATGTTAAGAGGGGAATCTTGTCTCTTTCCTCAAGTTCTTCGGCAGAGCCAGCATAAATATACAATAATGTGACAGGGTGGGACAGCCCATAGCCTTCAGGAAAGAAGAAAATAGATAAAGGGGCTGCTCAGTCAGAAAGGAAGAGAAAAACGGAGGGAAAATCCTGTGTTTGGAGGAGAGACGAGAGCAAAGTCATCATAACAGGTTACAGTCTTGGCAAGTCATACCCCACTATGCTAGCAGAATGAAGCTTTTACTGGCTACAGGGGCTGCACATGTATTGGTGATTTGGGTAACAAGTGGGTAAACGTGACCTCACAGCCTCAGAGAAGAAGAGGAAGTAGAGGAGATTGGATTTATACCCCGCCCTTCACTACCTGAAGGAGTCTTAGAGCGTTTTACAATCCCTTTCTCATCCCTTCCCCACAAGAGACACCCTGTGACGTAGGTGGGGCTGAGAGAGGTCTCTTGAGAACTGCCCTTGAGAGAACAGCTCTGAAAGAATTTATGACTGACCCAAGGTCACACCGGCAGCTGCAAGTGGAGGAGCGGGGAATCAAACACGGTTCTCCTAGATTAGAGTCCACGCTCTTAACCACTACACCAAACTGTTCTCTTGGAAGTTCCTGAACCTTTATGGTATTTATTATGGAGATTGTGGGAAGTCGTAGAGTGTCAATGATTCTGCTTCTGCCTGCTCAGCCAAAGTGATGTCATGTCGGTCATTATGTACTTCCTCCTCAGAGTGCACCCTTGAATTGCTCCTAGCAGTTGCAAGCTGAGGGCTAGCAACCCTAGTGAGAAAAAGACTTTGAGAGCAAACTGAAGCAAGTCTACTTAGAATCCTACTTAGGTCTATTCAATGGGGCTTGCTCCCAGGAAAGTGTCCTTACTATTGCACTGTTAATATCTTCATAAAATCTGTTTACTTACATATATAGACGCTGACCAGTTTTGGAGCAAACAGTCTTGAAAGGTAGCCAGAGCAACACCAGATTTTTAAAGAGAGCAGGAACAAAAACTTTCAGTTTTTTGTGAGTCCAGAGCTCTCTCTCTGATAATCTTCAGTAGGTATTGTTTTCAAGAGCAGGAGAGAGAATGACTATGCCATATAAGACCAGAATTGCCAACTCCAGCTTGGAAGATTCCTAGAGACTTGGGGGCAATGCCTAGGGAGGGAGGTCATTGGGGTATAATGCCATAGCGTCTAGCCTTCAAAACTGCTATTTCCTCCACAGAGACTGTTTAGTTTGGATATCAGTTGTAATTCCAGGAGAATTCCAGGCTGCACCTGAAGGTTGGTAACCCTAACAGAACCATCTACCTCCTTCTAATACAACTTGGCAACCCATCTCTGTAATGTTAAATCACAGCAACAGGTCATTCATATTATAAGGATGTCCTCAGGAAAACTAGGAGGTGGGGGCTAATGCCCCTAATAACACCAGCTACTAAGAAACACGACTGCTTCTTGGTGCCTGCACATCCCTTTTATCTACTGCCCCATTCTGTTTCTTGGTTGTAAGTACATGTGATAGAAGTTTTAGAATTAGCTTGTACATAAACAGTGCTAGTATATTATAATAGTTAGAATATTGGACTAGAACTGGGGAGACCCAGGGTTAAATTCACATTCAGCCAAGAAACTCACTGTGTGACCTTGGACCAGGCACTCTATTGCCTTAACATACTTTACAAGGTTATTTGAGGATAAAACTAAGGAGGGGAAAACCATATCGTGAGCTCATTGGGAAAAGGTTGGGATGAAAACTAGGTCGAAAGATAGGCAGGTTATATGTTGGGATGGGTCACATAACATTGCAGGTGGTGAGAATTAGGATTTTCTTTGTACCCATTTTTAGAATTGTTCTTTCAACCCCAGAAAGGCTGATTTTAAAAGTTCAGAGGACGAATTTAAAAATCTGAACCACATAAAATCCTGGAGACTATTTGAATATGTGATTATTATTATTATTATTATTATTATTATTATTATTATTATTATTATTATTATTATTATTATTATTATTATTATTATTATTATTATTATTATTATTATATTGCCATGGCTTTATAGGGTCATTAAATGGTATGGCTGGATGGAACTTTGAAACACCGTCAAGTTGTTTATAACTATGTTTAGTACAAATATTGATTTAATGTTGTAAACTTTGGATGATAGGAGTTCCACAAATTACCCCAGTGACTTGTTCTATACTTGTTCATATGAGGGGAATGAACCTTCCCCGATATGTTTGTTTATACATTTTCTAATGCAGTTATTATTATTATACAAGTGGGGGACCTGAGGAGGTCATCTCATTTTCCACTATATCCCCTTCTCCTGGCAGCCCTCAAATCCTCTCCCCTTTCCCTGCTTCCTTCTCTTCTTCCCACCCACTAGTCAACTTACCTGTTAGTCCCCATCTTCTACTGTATTTATTATTTATTTACTTCATTTATACCCCAGCTTTCTCACCAATGGGGCCCCAAAGCACCTTACATTGTTCTCTTGTTTTCCATTTTGTCCTCGCAACAATCCTGTGATGTCGACTAGGCTGGGAGTATGGGCCTGACCAAAGGTATGTGTGTTTCAGACTGTTCTGCAAACTGAGAGCTTTTCTCAGATTTGTAGAAAGATTTGTCTTGTCTGTCCATGACCTCACTCTCTTGATTTAATTATCCACAGATAGGGCTATGATGAGAATTAGATGTATTGATTCTTACGACTGCAGAAGAGATCTTGAAAATAGGAAGAAGCTCTTGAAAGTCAGAATGGTAGATTGTGCCATGGTTTTATCACCTGATTTCTGCAAAATTTTAAAGTGAAAGGCAGCATCAATTTGGATCAGGGTTGCAGTACTGAAGGAGGAGAATTAAAACCCTTTTCTCTCACATTGTTTCCTCAGTTGAAATTGCCCACCTGAAGCTGCTGTTTGCCCAGTCAGAGAAACATATAGGTGTCTTTTTGGTACCTGACATAACCCCAGTACAGGTGGCCATGCCTCCTCATGGATGAGTTTAACATTTCAATAACATGGGAAAACTAATTTTATCTCATCTCATTTGACCCTGGCTTGCAGCAGGATCTTAAGGAGAAGACCTGGAGCTGACTGTGGCTCAGATCATGACCTACTCATTGCAAAATTCAGGCTTAAACTGAAGAAAGTTGGGGAAACCACTAAGCCATTCAGGTTTGATGTAGATCACATGAATATACAGTGGAGATGAACAATAGGTTTAAGGGACTAGATTTGATAGAGTGCCTGAAGAACTATGGGCGGAGGTTCATGACATTGTACAGGAGGCAGCAATCAGCACCATCCCACAGAAGAAGAAATGCAATAAAACAAAAGTGGCTTTCTGATGAGGCTTTACAAATAGCAGAGGAAAGAAGGGAAGCGAAAAGCAAAGGTGAAAAGGAAAGATTTACCCAACTGAATGCAGATTTCCAGAGAACAGCAAGGAGAGATAAGGAGGCTTTCCTGAATGAACAATGCGAAATAATGGAGGAAAACAATAGAATGGGAAGGACTAGAGATCTCTTCAAGAAAATTGGAGAAATCAAGGGAACATTCCGTGCAAAGCTGGCCATGATAAAGGACAAAAATGGTAGGGACCTAATAGAAGCAGAGACGATTAGGAAGAGGTGGCAAGAATACACAGAACTATACTAGAAGGACCTCAATGTCCTTGACAACCATGACGGTGTGATCACTGACCTCGAGCCAGACATCCTGGAGTGCAAAGTCAAATGGACCTAAGAAAGCATTATTAACAACAAAGCTAGCAGAGGTGATGGCCTCCCAGCTGAGCTATTCAAAGTCTTAAAAGATGATGCTGTTAAAGTGCTGCACTCAATAAGCCAGCAAATTTGGAGAACATAACAGTGGCCACAGGATTGGAAAAGTTCAGTTTACATTTCAATCCCAAAGAAGGGCAATGCCAAGGAATGTTCAAACTATTGCACAGTTGCACTCATTTCACAGGCTAGCAAGGTCATGTTCAAGATCCTACAAGCTAGGCTTCAGTAGTACGTGGATAGAGAACTGCCAGAAGTACAAGCTGGGTTTCAAAAAGGTAGAGGAACTAGAGTTCAAACTGCCAACATTTGCTGGATTATGGAGAAAGCAAGGGAGTACCAGAAAAACATCTACTTCTGCTTCATTGACTACACTAAAGCCTTTGATTGTGTGGATCACAAAAAACTATGTCAAGTCCTTAAAGAGATGAGAGTACCAGACCACCTCACATGTCTCCTGAGAAACCTGTATAAAGGTTAAGAAGCTACCATTAGAACTGGATATGGAACAACTGATTAGTTTAGCATAGGAAAAGGAGTACGACAAGGATGTATATTGTCACCCTGCATATTTAATTTATATGCAGAGTACATCATGTGAAATGCCGGCCTGGATGAATCACAAGCCAGAATTAAGATTGCTGGGGAAAAAATCAACAACCTCAGATATGCAGACAATCCCACTCTAATGGCAGAAAGTGAAGAGGACCTCAAGAGCCTCTTACTCAGAGTGGAAGACGAGAGTGCAAAAGTTGGCTTGAAACTCAACATCAAAAAAACTACATGGCATCCGGGCCCATCACTCCTTGGCAAATAGAAGGGGAAGTCATGGAAGCAGTGACAGAATTCACTTTCCTGAGATCCAAGATCACTGCAAATGATGACTGCAGCCATGAAATTAAAAGATGCCTGCTCCTTGGGAGGAAAGCGATGGCAAACCTAGACAGCATAATAAAAAGTAGAGACATTACACTGCCAACAAAATCCGCATAGTCAAAGTGATGGTATTCCCAGTAGTAATGTATGGCTGCGAGAGTTGGACCATAAGGAAGGCCGAGTGCTGAGGAATAGATGCTTTGGAATTATGGTGCTGGAGAAGAGAGTCCTTTGGACTGCAAAGAGATCAAATCAGTCAGTCCTAAAGGAAATCAAACCTGAGTGTTCCCTGGAAGGCCAGATACTGAAGCTGAAGCTCAAATACTTTGGCCACCAAATGAGAAGGGAGCACTCACTGGAGAAGACCCTGAAGTTCGGAAAGATTGAAAGTAAGAGAAGAAGGGGACGGCAAAGGATGAGATGGTTAGACAGTGTTACCAATGCAACAAACATGAAATTGAGCAAACTCCAGAAGATGACGGAAGACAGGAGGGCCTGGCATGATGTGGTCCATAGGGTCACAAAGAGTTCATCTCGACTGTGTGACTCAGCAACAACAACAACAAAACTAAATACCATTGAGTTCACTGGGATGATCTGGCAAGTATGCTTAGGACTGAAAAACATTCATACTGCTCAACAAAAGGTTTGCTTTACAACTTCATGATTTTTGATTGTGTCTCAAGATTTTTTGAAGGATGGTCACAGACCTGCAGTAGCCAATAATCATAGTCCTGCCTTTATAATATTTTAGGATTTATGTATCTAGTATAATTGTTGTGCAAAAGGAGAAACCATAGAAAGCGAACATAGTTATTTTAAGCATTGTTGTCTTTTCGACATGCACTCTTGTCAGCCTTTGCTAGCCTTAACATGATTAGTTGTGAATGTATGTGTCAGGGAGAATATCCTAAGTCCATCAAAGGCTACCATAAGTATGATATATAAAGGAATATTAACTGAAGTTTAAGAGCATAGTGAACATTTCCCCCTACCTCCCCTTTTTTGATCATTTTGGTAACTCAAATGCTAATGCTGAGCCACAGATCTTCTGGAACTTTACCTGGTTCTGGTGGGATTAAATTTAAATGCTAGTAGTTACTGATCTTTCTGAGCCAAACAGCCCACCAGTGTGAAGCTATGAAGCTATGTATTCTCTATAAACAGATTCAGGTGGGTGGCAGTGTTGGTCTGAAGCAATAGGACAAAGTTTGAGTCTAGTGGCACCTTTAAGACCAACAAAGTTTAATTCTAGAACAAATTTAGAGTCCAGTGGTACCTTTAAGACCAACAAAGGTTCATTCAAGGTACTGGCCTGATATCCATGCTTCGCTATGGTATTTAAGTTCCATAAAACCAGTTATAATACTGATGATGTGAAGTCTGAAATGTAACATTTGTTGTAGGAATTCTAATGGAGAATATTGTAGCGTAAAAAATGAAGGGGGTTGTACATACTGTTTTTTTCTCTCTCTACTCTCTCTGTAGACAACATTGGTGGTTCTGCCCTCAGGTGCTAGGATTACCAGGCTGTTTGGCAAGCTCCCTCTGGAGCAGGCCACATAGAACTGTCTGTGTGAGAAGCAGTCATCTCATCTGTTAAGAAGAAGAAGAAGAAGAGAAGAGATTGGATTTATACCCCGCCCTTCACTTGGAGTCTCAGAGCGGCTTACAAACTCCTTTCCTTTCCCTTCCCGTCCCCACAACAGATACCCTGTGAGGTAGGTGGGGCTGAGAGAACTCTTGACAGAAACTGCTTTTTTTCAAGAACAGCTGTGCCAGAGCTTGTGACTGACCCAAGGTCACATCAGCAGGTGCAAGTGGAGGAGTGGGGAATCAAACCTGGTTCTCCCAGATTAGAGTCCACACACTTAACCACTACACCAAACTGGTTAAGTCTTGGGACTTGTTAATGGTCATAGGTGATCCTTCTGGGGCAGCCTCCCTGATGGACTAAAGTACCCTGGCCCTGCTCCTACACCTGACAAACACCTGCCTGTCTTGTATAAGGGGGGGATTGTGTTTAAAGGCACCAGGGAGGCTGGGCCAGCAGCAGCGCTAAGGCAATCCTTTCTGAGCAAGCCTCGCTGATGGCTTTAAGGACGACACGCACCTTCCAACTCTTGACAGGCTGTTGTCTGTCAGGTGTAGGAGGGATAGCATGTCTGAAGGCATCAGGGAGGCTGTACCAGCAGGATTGCTAAGGCAATGCTGCTCGGACAGCCTCCTTGATGGCTTTCAGTGCTCTGCCCCTGCTTCTGCACCTGACAAACCGCCTGTCAGTTGGCAGAGGGGTAGGTGGGAGTGTGTCTAAAGCCTTTGGGGAGGCTGGCCCAGCAGGATTACTAAGGTGTTTCTGCTTGTGTGGCCACTGTGATGGATTAAAGTACCCTGGCCCTGTTCCTACACCTGACAGACACATGCCTTTCTGGTGTTGGGGGGGAGTGTGTTTAAAGGCATCAAGGAGGCTGGGCCAGCAGTAGCACTAAGGCAATCCTGCTGAGCAAACCTCCCCAACAACTGTAAGCATCCCACCTCCTCTCCTACACCTGCCAGGCAGCTGCCTGTCCAGTATAGGAGGGGGGAGGGGTACTGCAAGCCATTGTGGAGGCTGAGCCGGCAGGATTGCTAAGGCGTTACTGCTGGGGCAGGCTCCCTGATGGCTTTAAGACCCTGCACCTGCTGCTACACCTGACAGACAGCCACCTGACAGGTGTAGGAGATGGGGGAGCATGTTTGAAGCCATGGGGGGAGGCTGGGCCAGCAGCATTGCTGCACCTCACAGCTGGCTGGCCATTCCTGATTTCCTCAGCTGTCATTAGTTTTCTGCAGTCTCCTGTAACTTTTTTTTTGTTACCTCAGAACTCTGAGCTCTGCAGCTGACCAATCAGAGAGTGGGGGATGCAAGGAGGCAGCAGCCTGGCAGCCACATAGGAAGCAATGCGGGGAGTGCGTTTTACCCCTTTTGAGCCCCTTAAGGGTCGAATTTCTAAAAATCCCTTTTCAGTGAGCATCTGTGTCATGGTAGGAATGCTTTCCCCAAATTTCATGTTTATAGGTCTAGGGGTTCGTCCTAGCTGTTAATTTTATGGTGATGGGACTTTCTTTTATATAGATAGAAGATAGATGAGCTTTCTTGTGCATGCATACTTTTTCAAATTAATTCTGTGTATAAGCATAGCAGATGATGCTATATTAATCCTTGTCCACTAGATGGCAATCTTGGCCTGGGATTGTAATGAATAATTCCTGGTAACAATACTCATAACTGCATTTTCAAGGTTGCCTCCAAACGCACATCAAACAGGGCTACAGATCCTTAAGTAATATGTATTTACCCCAATCTGAAATGTGCTTATTGCATCACATAATATAACTGCTACGTAATCTGCTTGTTGTCTAATTGGAGTTGTGCTAAAGGGTTGCTACCATTTATTTTTATTTTTTAAGTATAAACCAAAAATTAAAGCATTGGCAACTAGGGCTGCTTCCCACATAACATAGTGCAAGATTCACGTAGCCATGAATCTGCTCTCAAGGGAGGTCTGTATTCATCATTAATAGGTCACAGAAACATCCCTCCCTCCCAAGTTTATACAGATATAGTGATCTTCATTACTTCATTTCTGTCAAGATTTATTATTAAACTATGATCTCTGCCCTTTCTGTTTAATATTTTGCATGCAATATCATTAAAAGGAACATAAATATACAACAATCCCCAAATGAAAACAGGGACTCCCTTCTGTACTTATACCAAGGCTTGGTTCCAACATAAACACATGTTGTATGCTAATTGTGGTGAGTTTTGGAACCAGCATTTGGCTCAAAAGTTGATCATTAAAATTCTAAATGAAACTTTGTTGGTCTTAAAGGTGCCACTGGATTCAAACTTTGTTCTGCTGCTTCAAACCAACACAGTTATCCACCTGAATCTGTTAAAATTCTGGTTTGCATGAATAAACACTGGCTTCATCATTACCTTTACTCTTTCTTCCTGCCTTTCTCTCTCCACAGAAATCTGTTTGGTTTCCCAGCCTACGCTGCTGTGAGGGCAGCACCCACTTGTGCTGCTCCAGGTCGACAAAATACTCCATGTGATACAGCAAAAACAGGGAAGTAGCCCCCCTTGTGCGCACACTGTTTTTTTTTGGGGGGGGGCTTTTAAAAAGTTATTCCCTGTAGTTCCTGTGTGGCTATGGAGAATCCAAATTTAGTCCAGGGAATCTGGATTCAACTTGTTGAAAACCTGAACACGTCATTAGAGACTTAGAGTCCTTAGAGACTTCCTTGCATTGACACTCCAAGGATCACTGCCAAGGGGTGTCCCGCTACTAATACACATTGCTGAAGGTCAGACATCACTCTGCTGTGACCATTTACTGTGCTTTGCCTGATCTTTGCTGGCTTCTAAATAGTGCCAGAAAACAGAAACTGGTAAATTGGAACAGCTGCAGAATATGATTCAATAATATGTATTCAGTTAAAAATACGATGCAGTCCTGAGATAATATAACTTTACTGGTATAATTGGCTCAGCAGGGCCATATCCAAATCTAGATCTTCCAACTCAGGATCTTAAACTAGAGGATGGGATTTAAAATGCAGGAAACAGAAGGTATACTGTGCTGACCAAGCAAAACCAGAAGGCCAGGCTTCCTGGACTTGTACTAGGCCTGTTCAATTCATGCTGCCTGTCGGCCTCAAGGGCTGATGTTGCAGCAGACCTTAAGAACATAAGAACATGAGAGAAGCCAGTGTTGGATCAGGCCAATGGCCCATCTAGTCCAACACTGTCACACAGTGGCCAAAAATACCAGGTGCCATCAGGAGGTCCAGCAGTGGGGCCAGGACACTAGAAGCCCTCCCACTGTTTTCTTCTGAATCTAAAAATGACTGTGAGCACACCCATGCTTAGTGTCTCAATGTACCATTTCCATTAATCTTAATTATGCCTAGTGAGATGATATGTTGTCATATTCATGCTTCCTTTCCTACTGATTTTGAAAAACAAGGCAAACATCAGTGGAGCTATTTTTAAGACAGACTCGGGTTTTAACTAGAACTTTTTCATTTGTTTGTGGGCCACACAGCACTGGCAGTTGAAGTGGCCTTAATTTTCCTCTGAGCCGCTGAAAACTCTTGAATCGATTCTGGTATAGATTTCAGTATTTTGGCCCTTTCCTCATGTCATTTTTTGGCTCATAATCACCAGGAAACCCACAAGAGACAGTGGAGTACACAATATGGACCCAGCACCATATAAAATACGAATGGTTCTCTGAGCTATGGTAGGCTTCTAGGTCTGACTGACCTCACTGAGTTGTTGTAAGGATGCAATGAAGGATTGGAGAATGACATAAGCTGCTTCCCATTGGAGAGAAAGGCAGAATATAAGTGAATTAAATAATTTTTTTAAAAAAATCTGTGTCCCTCCCGCTTTTACCGAGTACTGTTTGTTATGTATCTTCATATAAAAATAGTGTTCTTCAGTGCAACTTTTATTAATGGGGCCTGATAGTGGCTTAAGAACCCATTCTAAGTATTGTTTTGCTTTTCCAGTCCAACATTATTACGTTTTTTAATTCCAGTTAGGAAATGCTACAAATCTCGTGATGAGCAGTTTTGGAAGGTGAGCTTGCCCTGTTCCATAGCCACAGGTGCCTGCAGGATAAGGCTCAGGTCTCCCTGCCTTGCTGCAGTCAGCCTTGAGCATCTAGGGCTGGCTCCCTACTCATGACCAGTGAGCAGAGTATGGCTAAGCTGGGAGGTGTTTGAACATCATATTATTTTACGTGTACTATAGTACTTCTTCATTAAAGAAATGATTGAGAGCCTGGAGACTGAATGTTTATGTTGATTGGTCTATGATAAAATTTATTTCCCACTATTTTCTCTTTCACTGCTGCCTGGTTTCCTATACCTTGATTAAGGATGTTTGTCATGGATCGGGGGGGGGAGAGAATATGATTACTCTTGACTGAAAATAAAAATTGTAGTTCATCGTGACATATTCATATTTAGTGCCCGTGGCATTGAATTTGGAACATACCCATTCATCATCTGTTTGCACTTTTTTA
Organism: Gekko gecko; assembly: GCA_029375565.1. NCBI lineage: Eukaryota > Metazoa > Chordata > Lepidosauria > Squamata > Gekkonidae > Gekko > Gekko gecko. The sequence goes on along the minus strand of JAPDNY010000001.1, from coordinate 73,609,184 downwards.
CTGAGATGATCATAAATTAAAATGTACAGTATTCAACCAAGTCTGTCCTGTGCACATTTCAAGACCTTGAAAACATATGCACATGGTTGGCAAAAATACAACGCAGGGTTTTTTTAGTTTTAGTTTAGTGGTGTTTGCTAAGTCCAAATTAAATTCTGAAATCAGATTCAAGGAGAAGTTCTATAACTTAAGTTACCAGCAAAGCAATTCAGTTTATGAAACCCTGCAGAAGATGCTTCTGACTCAGTGCAGGAATGTCTTACGTTGGCTGATATAATAGTTTATTAAGCCTGATTGGTGAGATGTCTGTTTTTTATACACACTAGGTTGAACAGCAAAGGCTCAAGGTGTTTTGCCATCTCAGGCACCAGTAGCTGTTGCCACCCCCCTCATCTCCCACTTGCTGCCATCATCTACCTCCAGGATCCAGCCTCAGTTCTCTTTAAAACCATGGCCTACAGGGCTTCCTGAATTCTTGCAGTATTACTTGCTCTTGCAAGAGTACAGCTGCCATTTGGTACCCCTAGAAACAGGCAACAAGATACAGTGGGCAAACTCTTTCAAGAGTTTGGGAACTAGAATTTTGCTTTTAAAGAATCCCAGTGAAGCAAGGAGATAAGAAGGATTAACTCTTCCAGCCAAGGTCTCCAGTTCTCCACCTATGGCATAGACCTTCCACTGGCAACCTGTTCTTTCTTCCTATAGGTGGCGGGAGAAAAATGTAAAAAAAAAAAAAAAAGTTGACATTGCACACAATATGACATCACTTCCAGGGAAAATCTGGAAGTGATGTCATGTCACTCCAGGAATTGTGAAACTATAGAGTTTTCCCTGGAAATGATATCATATCCCATGCAACTCTGGGGGAAAACCCATCTCTACAGGGTATCAACTATTGGGTGGCGATCATAATTCCAGCTTCTGGGTGGAGGTGGTAGGTGGCAACAGGAAGAGTTTCTATCCTCTAAAAATCTGCCACCCTAAGTAATTTCATTGTACAGGTTTAAAAGGGGATTAGACAGATCAAGAGAGGATAGGTCTATCAGTGGCTACTAGCCATGATGGCTAAAAAGAACCTCCACATTCAGAGTTACTAAACCTCTGAGTACCAGTTCTGGGAGTCAACTTTGAGGGAAGGTCTTGGCCTTTATGCTCTTTTTTAATTTTTAAATTTCAATGTACAGATATACAAACATAAAATATAAACTATATTCATTTATACTCAAAATCATACATTTACATACATTATATAGAACTTGCTTAATTTTTTTTTACTATTTAAAATTTCATTTCTATTTAAATACCTTTTCTATCTTTTCCATCTATCTTCTTATCTAATAACATTTTCATTATAAAGCATGTATTACCTAAATCTTTATTTCTAGCATTCTCTATTTCAAGTTAATTCTCAATTTTTAGCTATAGTTTTAAAAAATTACAATATCTTCTTCGTGGTCTCTGTGCATCACACCCATGGGATCCAGTGCACCTGCACTGACCTGGTTGGTGTCTGTACAAAGCTCACAACGGGATTCTCGCGCCTCCGTCCTTGGCCTGCGCAGGAACCCCCACCATGCATACCCAAGGAGCGGGGGCACGGACATGCTGCCAGTTCTCTTCTGACTGCCTCGCTGTTCGCAGCTTTTGTCGGTTGGTGCTGAGAGAATTTTTCTGCCTCACAGCAGGGATCTTGGATATCTTCTTTTTCCTCAGTTTTTTGTTTCTTTTTGTCTTTTTACTAGCTTTTTGTTTGAAGGGACTCTTGGAGAGTTTTTTCCTCCAACTTTCTGTGGTCTTCGGACCCTGTCCCTCCCCCCACCCAGACTGCCTCAGCCAACTCGGTCAATGGAAAATAAACGTTGGGGGTATCTTAAGAGGTGCTCTGCCTGTGGAAGCAAACTCGCACCATGAGACGAGCCCATAAAAAGGGAGATGCACGTAAGTCCCACGGTGTGGGTAGCGAGATTCCTCCTAGGGGCTCTGCTCTGCAGGCTGACAAGCAACAGCAACCCCTACAGACCTAGCGTACTGAACCGGAGCTGCCTAAGGTCCACACCGAGCCATCTGTGGAGATCTTGGACTCCCCACCGAGGCAGCTGAACCCTCCGGTGCTGGACTCTCAACGCCTACCCAAAAGGGTTTCGTCGGTCACACCCTCTGATCTCGAGGTAGACCAGATTTCCAAAACGCAGGAGATTGCTCCTCGCTCTCCCTCGACAGCCTCCTGGGCCAGTGAGCAGTCCCCTCGGCCTCGATACCGACCTAGAGAATGGTCTCACTCTCTGTACCATGCCGAGCGCATTCGTTGGGATGACTATGATCCGTGAGTGGATAGATACCATCCGTCTCGGCCACCTCGTGAATCCCCATCGGGATTTCCATATGGACCACCAGGGTACGCTTATGGGCATCGTTCTGACATGCCATATTGGTTTTCCTCCATTCCCTGGTTGCCACCGAGAGAACACGAGACCTGCGAGCCCGGTCGTCATCGCTCGCGTTCTCCTCGTCACCATCCTCCATCCACGTCAATCTCCAAACTGCTGCCCTCCCCTTCCCAGTCAACCCGCCCCCATCAATCTCCAGCCAAGCATCAGTCGACGCCGATGCAGGAGACAGCCTCTCCCTCGGTAACATCTCAGGACTTGTCGGACGTGGAGAACTCAGACGATGACCTTTCTCCTATGGGACCACCCCCCAAACCGAATGTGTTGGGGAACAGCCCTATTTTGCCATCAGAGGATATGACCTCCTACAGAGATCTCATAAAACGTGTGGCTCACTCTCTGGGACTGCCAGTGACCCAGTTACAACCTTCCGCCTCTGATGAGGTTTATGATATCATCCAGATCGATGCTTCCACTCCAATAGCCCTTCCCATGTCGAAGGTACTCCTTCGTGCTGTTAAGGCGCCGTGGGATAAGCCATCCTCGGCTCCAGTATCTACTAAGAGGCTCAATCATATGTATCGAGTTCAGGAAGAAGGTGCCTCATTCCTATATGTGCATCCCCATCCTAACTCGATGGTTGTCTCAATGTCGTCAAAGAAAAGACGTTCTAGTGCCACTCCCGTGGACAGGGAAAGCAAAAAGATTGATGCTTTCGGTCGCCATTTCTACTCCCCCGCTTCCTTAGGGATCAAGGCATCACACTACATGGCGTGCTTGGGCAGGTACCAATACTCCCTATGGCAGAGAATGGCCGAATTTCTACCCTCCATACCGGAGGATAAGATGGCAAAAGGAGTGGTCTCCTGGTGGCAAAGCAGATTCTAAATACGGCCAAGCACACTTTGGATTCCTGTTCTACATCTACGGCATCCTCTGTATCTCTGCGGCGACATGCATGGCTTAGGACCACCTCTCTGCCAAACGACACCAGGTCCTACATAGAGGATCTCCCCTTTGATGGAGAAGGCCTTTTCCATTCATCGACGGACACCGCCTTGCAAGAGCTCGATAAGAGCATTAAGGCTTCTAAGGCTTTGGGAGTTTCTGCACCCCAGCACTCTTACCGCCAGAGATCTTGGTCCAGGTATGCGCTCAGACGTCCGTACCCAACCAAACCTTCTCCTGACACCGCCTGGAGACCCCGTCAGTTCCCTGTGGGAAATCGTCAACATTACTCTTACCGGCCCAGGTCCAGGTCATGCTCTCAGCAACAGCAGCCCAGACCTAAGAACCAGCGTGGCCCTAAGCAGGGTCTTTGACTCGCTCCGTGTTGAGCCACTACTGCCAATGTGTCTCTCCCCTTTCCTCTCTGTATGGAGGACTATCACCACCGATGCCTGGGTCTTATCGGTCGTGACCCAGGGTTACGTCATCGAATTTATCGATTTCCCAATCCTCCTGGTTGTCCGCCCTGCCCCTCCCTCTCCCATCCTTCTACAAGAGGTCAACTCCTTGCTACAGAAGGATGTGATAGAGTCGGTATTGAGGGCATCAGAACGGATAGGTTTTTACTCCCGCTACTTTGCAGTACCGAAGCGCGATGGGGGACTGAGACCCATCTTGGATCTTCAAGATCTCAATGTTTACATCCGATACCGAAAGTTCAAAATGACAACCCTACAAGTCATCCTCCCTCTTCTACCTCAAGGCTCCTAGATGGCTACCATCGATCTCCAGGATGCCTATTTCCACCTCAACATCCACCCGTCGCACAGAAAGTACCTCCGTTTCACCATAGGGGACCGGCATTATCAATACAAATGCCTCCCTTTCAGTCTATCTACTGCACCGCGGGTGTTCACCAAGAGCATGGTGGTGGTGGCGGCATACCTTCATTTCCAGGGGATCACCATTTTCCCCTATATCGACGACTGGCTTCTAGTGGCAGACACCCCTACGCTCCTCCGAGAGCACACCGCTCGGACTTTACACCTGCTGGCCTCCCTGGGACTTCAAGTCAACCTCCAGAAGTCCCACCTGGAGCCGTCCCAGAAGGTGCAGTTTATTGGGGCACTCTTGGACACAGTCTCCTGCAGGGCTTACCTACCAGCAGATAAGGCTCTAACCTTGTCTTCCCTTGCAAAGTCTGTGCAAACTTCTCCGTCATCCACGACATTCCTCATCCAGCGCCTACTGGGGCATATGTCAGCCACCACATCTGTCCTTCCACTAGTGAAGCTCAATATGAGGCCCCTCCAACTCTGGTTTCTGAAGAGCTTCAGGCCGGCCTCCATGCCTCAATCCAGATTCGTCAATCCCCCTCAGAGTGTACGGGATTCTCTAATGTGGTGGATGTCCATTCCAAACATCACGCAGGGTGCTCTATTCATCCTCCCCAACCCTCCCTACACCATAACAGATGCCTCCCTATGGGGGTGGGGAGCCCATCTCAACGGCATCAACATCGGATACCATTGGGATGCAGGGACAGCGGCCAAGTATATCAACTTTCTCGAACTACTGGCGATCAAGCTGGCTCTGCAAGCCTTCCAGCCTCTGCTTCGAGGTCACTGCATAGCTGGCCTGACAGACAATACCACGGCACTCAACTACGTAAACCATCAGGGAGGGACGGTGTCACACAGTCTCTGTCACCTGGCAATGGAATTGTGGTACTGGTGCGTTACAAACCAAATCATGCCACTAACCACACACATTCCGGGCATTCTCAATGTGGAGGCGGACCTCCTCAGCAGGGGTCGCGCTCATCACCACAAATGGGAGCTGAATTGGTCATACCTTCTGCCACTGTTCCATCAGTGGGGCACTCCGAGTGTAGACGTGTTCACTTCCAGGGAGAATACAAAATGCACGCACTTCTGCAGCCAAGGGGGAAAGGATCCACTCTCCCTAGGAGACGGTCTCCTGTTTCCGTGGGAATGGGGTTTCCTATACATGTTTCCCCCTCTGCCCCTGCTTCTGAGAGTGGTGCACAAACTGACCAAACTCCATCCGAACTGCCTACTGGTAATGCCATGGTGACCCAGGCAACCCTGGTTCCTGTGCTGCTGCATTTGGCAAGAGGCAAGTACCACCACTTCCCCAGGGTTCCAGACCTTCTCTCTGCAGAGAAAGGAACACTCTTCCATCCAGGTCAACACCTTAAAATTGACGGCTTGGAGAATAGAGCCTTGAAATTCTCTGCCAGGTCCTCTGCAACGCGAGGAAAGAATCCACGTGTCTGTCATACCAAAGGAAATGGCTCAGGTTCCTCTCTTACCTGTGCGCCCCTACAGAGTCACCTGCTTCTGTCAGTCTTGACAGGATCTTGGATTTCCTTATCTCCCTCAAAGACCAAGGTCTCTCCCACTCGTCCATCAAGGTCTACCTGGCGGCAACCTCCACATACCATCAGGGTCTGGATGGCTATACAATCTTTTCGCATCCGACCTCAAAGCAGTTTCTGAAAGCCTTATCAGAATGCATCCCTCTGTGGTCGCTTCCATGGAACTTTGGGACTTACCGCTGGTACTCCGTCAGCTCACCAGATGGCTGTTTGAACCGATGGCTACCTGCAATCCCCAGTACGCGGCCTGGAAGATGGCTTTTCTGGTGGCCATCACCTCGGCCAGGAGGGTCAGTGAACTCATGGCACTACATCATGACCCACCATACCTGGTCTTCCTCCCGAATGGGGTATGTCTGGTGCCAGACCTTTCCTTCATCCCAAAGGTCATTTCGGAGTTTCATCTCAATACTGAGATATTTTTACCGGACTTTTCCCCACATCCTGAAGGAGAAGAACAGCACCTACTCCATACCCTAGATGTCAAGAGAGCGCTTCTCTTTTACCTTAATCGGACCCAACCATCCAGACGTGGCAACTCACTGTTTCTATTGTACAGTTCAGCTTCCTTAGGGTTGCACATCTTATCCCAACGTCTTTCCAAATGGATTGTGGGAACGATCAAACTTTGCTATTCCCTGGCGAAGCAGTCGCTCCCCCGTCACCTGAGGGCACACTCTACCAGGTCCATGGCGACCTCTACAGCCTTTCTGAAGGGTGCATCACTCACGTCCATCTGCAGAGCAGCTACGTGGTCCACGCCAACCACGTTCATCAAGCACTATGCTCTGGATGTCCATGCGCAACAAAAGGGTGATTTGGGTCGTCTGGTCATGTCCACTGTGGCTCACTGAGTCTGCCAGCACCCACCTCCAGGTGAGCCACTGCTTTTTAATCTCCCATGGGTGTGATGCACAGAGACCATGAAGAAGATGAACAGGTTGCCTACCTGTAACTGATGATCTTTGAGTGGTCATCTGTGCATTCACACCGCCCGCCCGTCCTTCCCCACTGCTGTCATCCTCAGTTGTTCTCATACATGACTCAGGTTGATAGTGGTCAGAAGGAACTGGTGAGATGTCTGTGCCCCTGCCCCTTGGGCATGCGCAGTGGGGGTTCCCGCGCAGGCCAAGGGCGGAGGCACGAAAATCCCGTTGTGAGCTTTGTACAGACACCGACCAGGTCAGCACAGGTGCACTGGATCCCATGGGTGTGAATGCACAGATGACCACTCAAAGATCATCAGTTACAGGTAGGCAACCTGTTTTTTTCTTGAAATTCTGAAGCCAGTCTATTATGAATGAGGGATGTTAACCTTGCCATAGTCACATAATCATTCAGTTTATTCCTCCATTCCTTCAAGACTAGACAATTCGCTGCTTTACATTTTGCTGCAAATATTACTCTTGCCATTGTCACCATATACTTAAATAATTCACTGGTTATTTTTGTTATATTGCTTTAATAGCATACTTTTCAGATCCATCACAAACGTAAGTTTATACCAGTTTTCCCTTAGTATTTGACATTCAGTAAACTTAATTTCTTTAGTCCAAAGATTTGCCCACTGACTCATATGTATATTTTTCTCAATTTTATCATACAATTTTTACTTGCTCCGTTTCAGTGTCATATTGCAATAACATTTTATAAATTTTTGCTAATAGATGTCTTGAATCTCCGGTGATTAATTGTTCAAAAGTCATTTTCTTTCTTAGCCCCAGTTTTTAACTATTTGTTCTTTCACTTTTTATACCATTTGATTATGTAATAACCACATTACTTTCCCCCCGTCATCTTGAATTGTTTGCTAGGGTTTTATTCTTCTTCGTTTACCAATCATAAGTTATATGATGTGTCTTCTTTCTTGTACTATTGCCACAGTCAATTTTGGAAATATATTCATTTTGACTGCAGAAATTCTTCCTAACCACAGTCCCATCTTTGTAAATCTTCACTAATATTTGCCCAAACTTTTTGATAATTATTTTATAGAGATTATTATTTTGTCCTGTTACATATATTCCCAAATACTTTGTTTTTTAATAGCATATTCTGTTATTTTTTCTATCTCTTTTTTTGCTTTAGTTGCCACTAATAAGGTTATCTGTCTTCTTTTTATTCAATTTATATCTAGAATAAGTTCCAAATCTATTTATTTGTTCAGGGAAATATTTGGTTTTATATTTGGAATATTTCAGGGAAATATTTCGTTTTATTACTGATATTACAACATCTTCTGCATAACTTCACTTTATATTCTTCCTTATCTTTTTTAATCCAATAATCCTTATTTCTTCTCTAATTTTTATAGCCCTTATTTCCATTACCAAAATAAATAATAATGGTGATATTGGACAGCATTCCTTTTGCTATTTGAATTTTCTCCATTAGAGAGCCATTTATTAAAATTCTAGCTTGTTTTATGTAAATACTTTTCATCCAATTTAAAAATTCTGTTCCACAGTTCATATTTTGTAGAAGTTTCATTAAAAATACCCAAGAAACATTGTCAAAAGCTTTCTCCGCATCTAGGAACTTTGTCTGTCCCACTCTTTGAGTAAGGTATATTTTGGCTATTTGCTCAGCCCAGGAACTCAAGGGAAGAGATAGGATAATCCTTTAATTTAAACCAGAGGGCCAGATCTGACGTATATGTCACTTTGTTGGGCTGGGCCATGTGTGCCATAAAATGCAATGCCAGGTACTGGAGATATAAATTTTATAAAGGACAAAGGCAAACCCAATTAACGATACTGTTTTTTTTACTCAAAATTCAAAAATGCTTAGAACATTTTGATTTATTTCTTTATCAGATTTATTTATCTCTTTATTTATTTATTTATTTATTTATCTATCTGTCAGATTTATACCCTGCCCTCCCAGCCAAAGCTAGCTCAGGGCGGCTTACATAAAAATAAGACAGATAAATAACAGTTAAAACTGTTCTATAACCTACTAAAACCATCTGATATTATAAAATGCTAATAATCATTATTATTTAATGATCACAGCCATTATTTGATGATCCTCTCTCACAATTGGCTCATACAGCTTTCCTTTATGTGATTGGCCCAGGCTGTTGTTGGAGGCTCCAGGGGACAAGGTTTTCTATCCTCCAGCTGTTGGGGGCGGCTCCTAGTTTGAAAGCCTGGTGGAAGAGCTTTGTCTTGTAGGCCCTGTGGAACTGTATAAGGTCATGCAGAGCCCTGATCTCTTCTGGGAGCTTGTTCCACTAGAACGGAGCTGCCACCGAGAAAGCCCTGGCCCTGGTAATAGCCGGCCTGGCCTCCTTGAGACCCAGGAGGGCGAGTCGATTTTGGGACTCTGATCTCAGTGCTCTCTGGGGAACGTGTGGGGAAAGGTGGTCCCTCAGGTATGTAGGACCCTGACCATAAAGGGCTTTAAAGGCAAGAACCAGCACCTTGAAGCGAATTCAGTATGCTATTGACAGCCAGTGCAATGCTTTCAGCATAGGCTAGATATGCTCCTGCATAGGGAGACCCATCAGAAGCCTGGCTACAGCATTTTGCACTAGCTGTAGGTTCCGGATTTGAGATAAGGGTAGCCCCATGTAGCACTTAGCACTGGGATAGTAAACAAGGACATAGTGCACAGCCTCTGTCATCGAGTAATAAAGGTAATGATCAGTTGATTGAAGGCTGGATAGGAGCCCTGGACAGGCTCGTTCTGGCCTCCGGGCTGTATGTTTGACACTCCTAACTTAAACCCTTGAAAAAGGCACTGGAGACGCTTTTAATATTCAAGAATAACAACAGGTTTTATTTTAACATCAAAGGGAAAGGTCATGTGAAATCAGTAGTTGAAATTACTGAGGTAAAATTTTTACAAGCACAGACTTTTGCTCTGTGAAGAATTTACACTTCACAGTCTTTTCGTCATTGGCACAGTACTTCTAAGCCTCCTAAAAAGTGCAGTCCATCACAGACCCGTTATCACCACAATTATATAGACCAATTTCATTATTCAATATGGATTATAAAATCTTTACAACAATTATGGTTGAGGGTTTAAGAAAATGCATTCCAGATTTAATTTATGAAGATCAAACAGGATTTGTTCCAAGAAGATATATGAAAGATAATATTAGATATATGAGGGTAAAAAGAGGATGCCTGACAGTACCTAAAATCAAATTATACTATCAAGCAGCCCGATTGCTCTGGATTGCAGATTGGATTAAATATCCAGATGAAAGATTAATAAAATTAGAAACAGTAGATATTTAACTGGATTTGATATTATTACACATTCTGTAGTTTTTCTGATACTTTCTTCTTTCTGCTTCTAGAAATTTTAGAATTATTTTGTTTTTTCCTGTTGATTTTATAATCCAAAAAAGATCCAATTTTTTCAGTTTGTTCTATTATATGTTGCATTGACAGATGGAGATTTAAAATTGTCAGGATCGCATCATCAGCATAACTTTTCATTTTAAATTCTTCTCTATCCACTTTCAATCCTTTAATTTTTGGGTCTTGTCTTGTAGATGGGGAAGGAATACAGAAATATTTATCAGAATTACCAATTAAAATATTTATATCTCATCTGTAAACACCTGTAAATATTTTAATTGGTACTTCTGATAACTATTTCTCCATTCCTTCCACATCTATGAAGTCTTTTTTATAAAGATTCAAGGGAAAAAATCTATTTTTTCATTATTTTCTTGCTCTGCATAAACGACTTGATTTCCTTTCCTTGTGCCAGGTATCCTTCTTATTTTCATTGTGGTCTCTGTGCAGTCCCACACATGGGTTGGGCGCCTGCTCATGACCTCATTTGGAGAAACTTCTAGAGCTTTGCCTCAGAAGAGCTTTGGTGGGCTCTCTTCCCGCCCTGGGGAGGAGGCATGCACTGTGCATGCCCAGAGCAGGGGAGAGAGCTACCTCCCACCAGTGTTCCCTCTAAGCTGAGTTAGTGTGAGCTAGCTCACAGTTTTTTAGTCTCCAGCCCACACATTTTTGACTTCGCTCAGGAAGGATGGCTCCAGAGCAAACTAATTTATGCAGTAGCCGAATCACTTGCTCACAGTTTTAATGCCAGTAGCTCACAAAGTAGAATTTTTGCTCACAAGACTCCGCATCTTAGAGGAAACATTGCCTCCCACTCAGTTCTTCTTCGACCGCCTTCGCATTCACACCTCATTGCTACTGCTCTGTCATTGCCTCAGTTGAGTATTTCTCCTCTTTTTCTTCTCTTTTTCTCTCTTCATCTTTCCTATCTTCATTCTTTCCTCACTAAAAATACAAAATACAGGGAAGCTAGATTCAGGGCTGTCCTCTTAGAGGCAGCTTTATGCCCTACCATGTCTTCTGCGGCTTCCCATTTGTCCTTAACTAAGAAATAGGACGCTTCCTCGAAGGCACCAAAACCGAAACCTAAGAGGCCTGAGGAAAAGACCCTTTCGAAATCAAAGGTTAAGCCATCGACATCGACTTAGGTCATTGAGCCAGTCATTATTACTGGCCTGACAACTTTGACGTCCGCATTGGCGTCTACTTCTCAAAAGTCTGCTTTACCACCTCTGACACCACAGCACACTTTGTCCTTGGCTTCCGGCTTGATTCCACTTGGCCAGTCAACAAGATCGCCTCCCGCGTTGTCTCCTCATAGGGATTCCCTATCTCCTTCTCTGATCACCCTCTCCACAATTTGGAGGGGAGACACCTTTTAGTAGATCGACGATCTCGGTCTCGATATGACCGCAAGTGGCTCATTCGTCGACAGTCTCCATCTTCGTCAGGCTCGCCTTCAGATGATCAATGTTGGTCTCCGGATGAACGTAGGTGACCTCCGTACTGTGCCTACTATTATTCCAGGTCTCCAACACCTCAGCATCATCATTATGATCGGCTCCGGTACTCAGAATGTACCAACCGTTGTCTTGTACCTGATTAACCACAGCGTTCTAGATCGGTGGCTTCAGCTCGTTCTGTAGCTCTTGACCAACTTTCTGAGCCCTCGAGATCCAGGGATGCCCCAAAAAGTTCTCCCTTAGAACCTTGGTATCATCCCCTTGCTGATGACCAAGTGGCAACTGATCTTGTTCAACCATTAAGGTCCTCCTCTCCAATGTTGATTTCTGACCATTCTGACTCTGCAGATCTCAATCCCAGTGCCACTCAAGTCGATGATGAGCCTCACCGCTTGGGTTCTATTTCACTCACTGAAGATCCCAAAGCTTATTTGGAGCTGGTTACTAGAATGGCCACTGCCCTTCAAGGTCAGGGTTCCACAGAGTCTCCTGCTGTGACTGATGAGGTTCACAAGCTGGTCCAGGCCGACCTTCCTCCTTCCACCGTCCTCCCTTTGCTCCCAGTTCACCTTTCCGTTCTTAAGGAATCCTGGGAGCACCCAGCGTTGATTCCCCTGCTGTCTAGATGGTATGATGGCCTTTACAAAATCCAGCAGAATTCGGGGAAGTTTCTTATCTCCCATCCGCTGCCGAATTCGATGGTCGTACATTCTTCATCGAAATCGAAGCAGCCTGTGCGACAGTCTGCGCCGCCTGATCGTGAAGGCCGTAAACCTGACACTCTCTTAAAGAAAATGTATTCCTTTGCCTCCATGGGTCTTCGTATCAACACCTACCTCTCTTATCTCTTGGCGTATGCCTTCAATGTCACAAATGCTGTCCGTCCCGTCTTGGACTTTGTCCCAGAGGAACATCGACCCACCTTGTTGGGTGCTTTGTCTGAGATCTGCTCCATCTTGAAACAGCAGATTAATTCTGTCCGTCATGCTGTTACTTGCTCCTCGAAGGTTTTAGTCTCTTCGGTCGCTCTTTGCTGTCATGCTTGGCTAAGAGGCATCTCTCTGCAACCTGATGTCAAATTCCGTAAAGAGGACCTCCCTTTTGTTGTTGATGGTCTCTTCCACTCTACCACTGATGAAGCCTTGAAGGCCGTCAATGACAGCAGAAAGCAGGCTCAAAACCTGGGAATTTCGACTTCCATTTACAGACCTCACAACCATTCTTGGAAGCCTTATCATTCTAGGCATCATCCCTCTCTGGCATCTCGTGCCCAGTGGAGGAGGAAGCCCTATGACTCCTGTCCTTCCTCCAGGCAGCATCCGCAGCCTTTGAAGAAGCCCCAACAGTCCAAACAGTCTGTTTGACTGTCTCCATCGCCTGTCCTCTCCACCATCATACACCACTCCTGTCCAGACTCATCTTTTCCCTTTTTTACCAGCTTGGGATGGAAACCCATTCTACAGGTCGGGTACACCATAGAGTTCGTTTCACCTCCAGTCCTACCACGTCACGCCCCCGGACCCCCTCCTCGATCTTAAGATCTCTGCCCTTCTTGCCAAAGGCGCTATCGAGCTTGTTCTGGAGGCGCAGCAGACCCTAGGCTTTTGCTCGAAATACTTCCTCGTACCAAAGTGGGATGGTGACTTCAGAGCGATTATGGATCTTCGAGATCTCAATCGATACATCCACTATCAAAAATTCCGTATGGTCACTTTGCAGTCCATTCTCCCACTAATTCCAAGGGTGGCATGGCTAGCATCGGTCAATCTCCAAGACGCATATTTTCATGTTACTATCCATCCCCAGCACCGCAGATTTCTTCATTTCGCAGTCGGGAATGCACACTACCAATACAGGGTCCTTCTGTTCGGTCTCTGTACCACCCCAAGGGTTTTTACCAAGCTGATGGCTATTGTGGTGGCCGAACTTCATCATTGTGGGATGACACTTTATCCCTATATCAATGACTGGCTTCTGGTGGCTCCAACGCAAGCCCAGTTAATTCACAATGTCCGGGAGACTCTTTCTCTCCTTCATGTTCTCGGCCTGTGTGTCAACCTCTCCAAGTCCTCTCTTCAGCCCATCCAGGTCCTTCAATTCCTCGGTGTCCGGCTAGATACCAACCTCAAGGTGGCATTTCTTCTGGAATCGAGGGCTTCTGACATTCTAGCGCTGGTGTCCCACTTTCGGACCTCCCCTTGGCAATCTGCCCAATCTGTTATGAGGCTCCTGGGTCATTTTGCGTCCACAGTATTTATCATCTGTCATGCCAGGTTGAGGATGAGGCCACTTCGACTTTGGCTTCTCTGTGTCTTTGATCCTCTCCGCAGTCTTTGGCACAAAATCCTGTCGATCCCACCACTGGTAGTTGACTCTCTCGAGTGGTGGTCTCACCCTCTGCACCTCCTCTCTGGCATGCCTTTTCAACATCCTCCTCCACAGGTGTTGTTGACTACAGATGCTTCCCTCTGGGGTTGGGGAGACCAGTGCAGAAGGCTTTCAGCACAGGGGGTCTGGACTCCTCACGATGCAACTCTTCACATCAAGCTCCTAGAGCTGTGAGCAGTCTATCTGGCCCTTCATTCTTTCCTCCCGATCCTTCGAGGTCTTGTTGTACAGGTGGCTTCTGACAGCACCACCGCTGTTTACTACATCAACAAGCCTCTGTTTGTCTCTGCAACTTGGCCATCAACCTCTGGTCTTGGTGCCTCCATCACTCCATTACGCTCTCAGCGATACACATTCCTGGCGCTGAAAACATCGATGCCAATCAGTTGAGCTGGTCCACATCGTCGAACAATGAATGGTCCTTTGATACCTAAAACCTCTGTTTCTTGAGTTTGGTCGCCCTCTTGTTGACGGCTTTGCCAATGCCGACAACACTCAATGTCGTCTATTCTTCAGCAGGGGTCCCCTGTCTGCTCAGTCGCTCGGAGATGCCTTCCTTCACAAGTGGAATGGGACCCTTTTATTTCTTCCCTCCATTCCCTCTCATCTCCCGGGTCATTCAGAAGATCCTTGCAGTTGCTACATCGTGCATCCTAATCACTCCTTGGTGGCCAAGCCAAGTCTGGTTTCCGCACCTCCTCCGGCTCTCCCATCACACCTTCCGCCCTCTCCCTGTTGTCCCCGATCTCCTCTCTCGGGACTGAGGGAGAGTCCTGCATCCCAATCCAGGCTTTTTCTGCTTGACAGCCTGGAAGATCCAGCCTTAGACTTCCCGCCTCAAGTCTCCAAAATCTTCCTAAACACCAGAAAGCCTTCTACTCGACTTACCTATTGGTTAAAGTGGAAGAGATTCCAGTCCTATGCCTCCGATCACTCCTTCGATCAACATCCGAGCCCAACGGGATGCTGCCTTCGGTCAGACGGTGCTGCGATCGCTCTTTGCTTGACCCTGCTGTTGCCTCAGGTAGGACCATTCAGTGACTTATTTGATAATTATGCTGTGTTTTAACCAGTGTGCTTGTGTCTTTTTCAGCTGCCAGCTCCCTCCTCCAACTGGTTCAGCTCTTGTAATCACCCACGTGTGGGACTGCACAGAGACCACGACGAAGATAAACAGGTTGCTTACCTGTAACTGATGATCTTCGAGTGGTCATCTGTGCAGTACCACAATCCCACCCGGCCTTCCCCGCTGCTGGCATCTCCTGATCTCCTTCTTTTGGGTTGATGGGTCTTACCGGTGGCGGTCGAAGGAACTGAGTGGGAGGTGGCTCTCTCCCCCGCTCTGGGCATGCGCAGTGTGTGCCTTCTTCCCAGGGCAGGAAGAGAGCCTGCCAAAGCTCTTCTGAGGCAAAGCTCTAGAAGTTCCTCCGAACGAGGTCGTGCACAGGCGCCCAACCCATGTGTGGTACTGCACAGATGACCACTTGAAGATCATCAGTTACAGGTAAGCAACTTGTTTTTCTCTCTTTTCTTAGACAATGTGCTAAATATCTTCCAGGTTTATTTGTGTATTCAAAATGTCTTTGCTTTAAATATTTTAATTTTTTTGCATTTTTTCTACTTCTAACAAATCCAATTGATTCTTTAGTAATTTTAATTCCTTCAATTTCTTCTTATTGCCAGTAGTTTTGTAGTCTTGTTCTAATGCCTTCATTTTATCTATTATTCTCTTTATATAGAATCTTCTCTTTTTTCTTTCTTGCAGCTATAGCCAATAAAGTTCCTCTGATATAAGCCTTGCTGGCCTCTCATATTGTTGTCACAGCAGTTTCACTTGTATTATTAATACTGAAGTAGTCTGTTAAGTCTGTCTTGCATTTTTGAATCACCTCATCTTATAATAATAATAATAATGTATCATTTAATCTCCTTGCTTGCTTACTAGCTTCCGCTCTTCCAGGTTAATTCTATTACATACGTCTACATAAGCTTCAATGGTTTTCATGTATCTGGAGGCAGAGGACCCTAAGTCTTCTAGTTAAAGAAAACTGAAAATCATCTGCTCTTCCCACGCACAAGTCACTGGAGCCCTGCTTAATTACAAAGAAGAGGGCTGGGGTTGTTGCCTGATGATTTATGCCCTTGCTGCAGAAGAAGAAGCATGAAAACACATAATATAGTGCTTTCTGTCAGTCACCATCTTGGCTCTTCCCCCCTTTATTCTCTTTTTGTTGAGTGCTTAAAGTCTGCAAACCAAGGTAATATGTGTGAAACACTTCAAGCACCGAAAAGTGCTATACAAATAAGTATTATTATTAAATTACCAAACTTTTGCAACTGACTGGTTTTATTAAATTGACAAAAGGACCTTGGGGGGGGGGAAGAATCTTTCATTAACTCATGGAACAAATGGCAATGAACTGAAACACAAGACTTGCCTCAACAAATGTGTAGGCATAATTGTGATTATTATTGTAATAACTTCTCCATTTCCAGAAGCAATATAAGTTACTCAAAGATAAATGTACCTAATTCATAGATCTTAAATAATCAGATAATTGGAGAATAAAAATGTGAAAGCCTTCAGCATTGTCAAAATAATGCAGTGCATCAAACCAGTGATCCCCAACATGGGCCGTGCTGATGGGTTTCCTGTTGCCCATTTGCATCTTTCCAAAGCATCTCTTCCATAAAGTAAAGAGCTAGCCTTGGCTTTCCTCCATCTCATCAAAGCAGCAGAACCCAGAAACAGATGACTAAATAGCAGGAGAATGCTTGGCTTGCCATTTCCCAACATTTTGTGGTTGGCCCCAGCACCCCATAGTAGCCATTTTGTGGTATTGCCTATTCACTTTTCTCAACATTCTAGTGCCTATAGGTTCAACAAGGTTGGGAAGCCTGACCTAAATACACTTGTAGAAGGTATTACATGATCTGTGGTGGCAGTAATGGCCTGCTGAGGGAGAGAATTTATATGCTTTTGTGATTCCTATTCATCCACACTGTAATATTATCAATTTTCAAAATTGAGAATGGATGTTGGCTGGAATAGAGCTTTTTTCTTGGTCCAGCTTAGTAAAATTTACTTTAATATTCAAGAATTATTACCATCCTTTAGTGGAAGGTTCATGAAGCTTTTGTGTGTTTCTTTCCTTTCCTACAGTTCTTTCCTGAAATTATTACTGGAGCTGCACAATGCATGCATAGGAAGAACCATAAGGGTCATCAGGCTGGAGTGAGGAAGGGGATGAAACTGATGCCTTTCGCCAAGGGATCTGCTCTTGTAGAAGAGGAAGGGGTGGCTTCACTTTGTTCTTGTCACTCCAGTCCCAGTCTCCATTCTGCATAGCTGTTTCTCTGGGAAAGTTCTTTCCAGGAACCAGAAGAGACTGCACAGAGAGAAGTGCAGGCAAACAAGGTATCCCATATTGCCCATTACCCAGATTTCTCACACTTTGAATGTATAAATATTATAAACTAATTAGAACTGAGGGTAAATTAAGTTCCATACTTACGTTGTTAGCTTTCTTTTTATATATATATATATGTATACTTTTATTGTTTTTATACTAAAAACTACACAGAAATCAAAGGGAAGGGTAAACTAACAACTATGGGAGAAAGAAAAGAAAACCACTAAAAAACCAAGTAGCAGTGATCGTTAGCTTAAAGAATTGCTTAAAATACTGTTTCAGATACAATAACTTTGATACAATGAAGCACTTTTAAATTGTTTACAGAAAGTTTTAGCTAAGGAGAACGTGCCCAAGTATTCTAATTTGTTAGAATTCCAGATACAGAGATGGCTATTTAATGCTAATCTTTCTTATTTCTAAGTTCGTAACTTTGTCTGGCTTTGAGAGTTTTTAGGGCAGCTGCCCCTAATTCTGATTTGGGTGCTTCTTCTTCAGTAGATGTAGATGTTGAGTCTTCTTTGCTTTCCCCATCTTTATCTTATTCCATTGCTCTGTCATCCTCTGCTGTTTTTCCCGCTTTGACATCTTTCTGAAACTGGTCCAGAAATGCTTTAGCTTTTAATACAGAGTCTATTCTTTCTTTTTTTGTCCTTAAATTTGAAGGTGAGCCCTTCTGGTATGATCCATCCATAAGGTGGAGTCTTTTTGCAAAAACAGAATCAGGTTTTTATACTGTCTCCTTTTATTTCTTGTCTCGAATGGAATGTCTTTTAAAACTTTTATTTCTTGATCTTCAATTTTTAATGTAGTCCCATTAGTCGCTTTAAGTATCTGGTCTCTGATATGTCTTTTGGAGAATTTCACGTTTTCACTAGGCAGATTTCTTTTCTTAATATATTCTGGATATGTTCTGTACACCATATCCATATCGTTTTGTAGGCAATCCGCTTTTATATCTGCAATCAGTTCCAAGGCTTCTCCTTGATGTTCTGGGATTCCTTGAAATCTCAATACATAAATTGACTTTTCCATTTGCAGTTGTAACAGTTGATGTTCATCTGAGGTTCTTTTTTTCCCCACTGTCTCCAGTTGCTTAGTAATTTTAATTGTCCCAACATCAACCTTCTTCAGCGATTCTGCTGTTAACTCTGCTTTAGTACTTGTGTCATTTATTTGTTTTTAGAGAGTCCCCAAAATTTTATTCAGTGTAGTCAGCTGATCCAGCAGAGGGCACGATGCATCTGCTATCATATTGAGAAAGTCTGTAGCTGCTTCTGATCTTGGGACTTTGCCAGACGGACTAGCATTTCCTGTAGAAGGTTTCTCTTTCAGCATCATTTTTTCCTCAGCCATCTGCATAGTTGTTTACTTTTTAAGAACAGTTTTAAAAGTCTCTGTATTTTATAAAAATGGGTAACTTTTTCTTGGTTACACCTTGCCTTAGTCCATTTACACTTTAATTTCTGTCCCTTAACTTCATGTTAATTTAGTGAAGTTTTTCTTTTGTGGGATAGGGACCTCCCCCCTTTGCCTCCTTTTAAAGGGACATTCGTTCAAATGCTTGTCTGAGTTTCAACTCATCAACACGCTTCATCAGCAGTCTTTCAGTCAGGTAAGGGAAACCGCTCGACCATCTGCCCGCTTGTTCTGATGTGCCTCCCTATCACCATTGCTGTTTCTACACCGATGAGACCTTCGGGGCAAAGGGGAACCTCGATCCCTTGGCAGTCAGCCTTGGGAGAGGCACCTCTCAAGCCCCATGGCTAGGAGCCCCCCACAAGGGCTCTGGGGGGGGGGGCTGGAAACGTCTGACCCCCCTCTCATCCACCGAGTCATGGATCGCGTCTCTCAGAGCTCCAGAGACACACATCCGCCACTCAGGTCACCAAAACCAGAAGTCGCGTTGTTAGCTTTCTAAAGGGGAGGAACAGAAGCTTCTGGGTTTCATTTTGCAGCTTCGTGTGGATGCACATATATGTAAAATAATAAAAATATCACAGGGATTGCAGGCATGCATGCAGTGCATATCCCATCATATATTTGATGCAGCTAAGTGCTAAAATAACCTTGATGATCATTTTTCAAAGAATCCCCAGTGCTAATTGTTGATTTTTTTCCTGATTGTATTTGTTAAAGCCGTTACAGATTACGTTTTTAGAAGAAAAACACTGTGGAGTAGTCAAGTAGGATCCAAAATTCTTTTATTGAAGGAGCACTCTTGTGCTGTGAGAATCCAGAAGTGTTTGTACAATGAAGCACTTTTGTTACTGGGAAACTGCATTTTCCCAACAATAAAAATAGAATGTATAAATGTGTTCTGGCCTGTGGTGATGTGTCAGGGTCATCTATTGGATAACATTTGTGGCATTATTAATGTAACACAACTCCTCTTCCTGATGCCTTGATTCATTTATGTACCTTTTAAAAAGGTTTGTTTAAAAATAATAGCTTCAAAGAATGAGTTCTCTTCTGTACCACTTGACAGAGAGTAGTTATCTATCCAGTTAATTTTTTTAAAGCAATATTTGCCAGTAAATCTAACTCCCCCTTCTTCTAAAATCCCTGCTATTTCACTGACCTTTTCCTTTGTTGCTTAAAAAAAAAGAAATGCTAGGTACTCTCTCTCCCTCAAGACCTGAAGTTCAACTCTATTGTCTTTTTGTCCTTTTGAGTTTTATTTCCCAGCTTCCATAGCAAGTGAAATTGACACAGTTCCACAACAAACCATTTCTCTACGTGAAAAGGAAAGTATATAACAGGATCAGAAAGGTGTGCACAAAGAAAACCAATGCAGTTTGTAG
This sequence comes from Gekko gecko, assembly GCA_029375565.1. Classification (NCBI taxonomy): domain Eukaryota; kingdom Metazoa; phylum Chordata; class Lepidosauria; order Squamata; family Gekkonidae; genus Gekko; species Gekko gecko. The sequence continues at coordinate 73,589,064 of JAPDNY010000001.1, read as the reverse complement.
GATGACTTATATAAGGCTTACGCTTTTAGAATTCTGTGATAGCTTTCAACTCACTTCACATTTGTAAAGTTTTATATCATGTAACTAATCCCTGGAACCATTCAATTTCTACAACATAACTCCAGTTATAGATTTTTTTTACTACCCATCTGAAGTTGAAAAATGTTGTTTACAAATTAAATTGAGTTTTAATGGGGGGAGGGGATCCTGTGAGTCACAAATTTGGATAATAGGACATTTTTTAAAGTCCAAAAATTGCAGTTGACATAATGAGAAAGTGGCTTTATGTATTTAATTTTCAGTTTAAGGGGAATGGCTCTGCTTTTCCAGGAAGTGATCATGCATAGAAGATTGATGACAAATTGCTACTGTTTGTAGAAACAGAATAATTTTGGCAGTGAATTAAGCATAATATATTGATATTTAATTAGAATATATGTGTGTATTCTCATGATAGTCTCCTAAAGTCATGGGCAGTTCTCATGGTATATTCCATGCCTGCAGGTTACTGCTCTGGTGTATGCTCCACAGTCAGCCAATGAAATTTTTGTAGATGCTTCCAGCTTTGTTTCCTTGCTGCCATTCTAAAATATTATAAAGTAACACAGGTCCTGCTGATGTGTCTGGTCTGTAAGTTTTTTTGCCACAGTGCTCATAGCTAATTTTGAAATAACACTTGTAGCTTTCCTGGCATTCTGCATAAGAGCTATCCTATAAAAAATTAGAAATACGTCATGCCCTGTAGAATCTGTTTCAGAAAAATTCTTAAGTGAACTGGGTTCCTCATCTAAATCATTGGTTTTCAGTTTTTGTTGGAAAGAGGATATAGATGGATACAACATTTGGCTGGAGACATTTTGTGACCTAGAGGGATGACCTTTTGTACTCTTCAGAGGACAAAGGTGCCATTTCAGATTTTAGGGAAGGGGGAAGCAATTTCAAGGGGAGAGACGTGCCAAGGTTCAAAAGGTGGGTGCTGGATATATTCAAGATTATGCTGCAAAAATGTGTGCATTTTAATAACATATACTGTTAAAACATTTCTTTCTTATACTCATAAAAACTATATCACTGTTAGCAACACAGGTCAACAGTCAGCCCCACTGCCTATCCACACTGCAGGACTTCACAGATTAGGAAAGAGATTTGTGCCTTTGACATACATGCAGGCATGCCTACTACACAAGTACATTCACCGGTTTATTGCACTATTCACTCAGCCTGTAAAAGTGGTAACTTGGTCAGATAGTACTAATAATCATACATGGACTGAAGTACAGAGGATGGAACAACTACCAGTCCTGGGGCCATGGCTCAGTGGTAGAGTATCTTTGCTTGTAGAAAGTCTCAGGTTCAGTCCTTGGCCTCTTGAGTTGTGCAGCTTCAGAAAGAGATCAGACAGCAGGTGATGCGAAAGATCTCTGGAGGGGACAGTATACTGACCTTGATAGACCAATGGTCGGTCTCAGTACAAGACATCTTCATGTGTGTTCCTTTGCCCACTTGTTGTCGAATACTGTCTTGGATACAGACAATTTGCTCAGATCAGACCACTAAAGAGAAAACAAGAGACTCTGCTTTTGCAGGGCAATGCGCTCTCCACCCCCCTACATTCTTGCCATACAAAACACCAGACGATTTCTTAGAAACATATACACACATCAGAGTCCCCTAATGTGGCTCCAGAAAATAGCTTGCAGTTATTTAGTAAGCACTTGTGCTGAGTACACTCTAATTTTAAAATGTTGCCGAATCCAAGTAGGCCTGTTCAGCATTGCTTTCCAAATTGCACACATTTATCATCATATTTCACCAATTAAACTGGTGACCTGCTTGGTTTCTTTAGCTACAAATGTCTATTATCTATCTGTTTGTTTGTTTATAGCCCACCTTTCTTGCTGAGACTCCAGATGGATTATAAAATATTAAAAATAAAATATTAAAAATGCAGTCAGACAGCATTGGATATCCAATAAACAATGCAACAGGATTTGGACTGCAGAATTAGAAAACAGTGCAAACAAAAACTGTACGTTATAATAATATTGTATTATTACCATCTCCAGTCTAAGCATCTGAAATGATGTGATGTGCAGAAATGGGAATGCAGAGTTCTGTATCTTTTGCTTAGAGTGAATAATTCAAAAAACAATAATCCTGTAGTACTTTTTGTTAGGCCAAGCCAAATGTCTCAAATTAGTGAACAATCTTTCAATTTCCCCCAGAAGTCCTCCTTAAGTTGGATATTTGATACAAAAAACAGTGTTGGGGGGGGGTGTTTCAGGGCACGATGGAAGGGCCCTTAGTCTATGGTTTGCAGTCTTAAAATGGCATACAGGATGCCATGCACAATTAATTGAGTTCCATGGTGCTGGGCAGAGGAGCAAGTCTAAAGAAGAAGGTAGGAGATAAGAGGCTACTGCTATCAATCTGCCATAATCTTTGCTACTGTAACCCAGCAGAACCCTGGTTACATAGATCCCTCTCCAGGGGCGAGGGGTTAAGTCAATAAATGACAGCATCCTTGTGTCTTGGCAAGTAATTATGGGATTGCTTAAAAAAGAAAACTAGGCATTATAGTTTTCAAGGTAACAAACATTTATCATAAACCCAATAACTTTATACCCACAGGTAAAATTGAACCATAATTGCTATGAACGTAGCAACATTTGCTGAAACAAAATCTGCCCTTAAGAAAGGGCATTCTGAACAAAGGCAGTCCTAACAAATGGTGTCCAGTATCAAAAAGAACATAGCAAGTCTAAAACATTAAAAGAAGCTCAGGGCTGCTTCTTCCCCTGTGTGGTCTTTAATGGCTCCTCCTAGAATCATAGAATCATAGAGTTGGAAGGGACCTCTGGGGTCATCTAGTCCAACCTCCTGCGCAAGGCAGGAAATACACAAATACCTCCACCTCCACACCTGCAGTGATCGCAGTTCCACACTCCAGGGGAGATTCAGGAAATTACTGGCCAGTCAGTCTGACATCGATACCGGGTAAGTTGGTGGAAACTGTTATTAAGGAAAGAATTAGTAGGCACATTGATTAACAAAAACTATTGAGGCAGACTCAGCATGGGTTCTGTAAGGGAAGATCTTGTCTCACTAACCTGTTAGTGTTTTTTCAGGGAGTGAACAAACATGTGGACAAGGGGGACCCAATAGATATTATTTACCTTGACTTCCGGAAAGCTTTTGATACAGTTCCTCATCAAAGGCTCCTAAGTAAGCTCAATAGTCATGGGATAAAAGGACAAGTCCTCTTGTGGATCAAAAACTGGCTTATAAATAGAAAACAGAAAGTGAGTATAAATGGGAAACTTTCTCAGTGGAGGGTGGTAAGCAGTGGGGTACCACAGGGATCAGTACTCGGTCCGATGCTTTTTAACTTGTTTATTAATGATTTGGAATTGGGAGTAAGCAGTGAAGTGGCTAAATTTGCAGATGAAACGAAGTTGTTCCGGGTGGTGAAAACCAGGGAGGAGTGTGAGGCACTCCAAAGGGATCTCTTGAGGATGGGTGAGTGGGCGTCAACGTGGCAAATGGGGTTCAATGTGGCCAAGTGCAAAGTGATGCACATTGGAGCCAAAAATCCTAAATGTAAATACATGTTGATGGGGTCTGAACTGGCAGAGATGGACCAAGAGAGAGATCTTGGAATCATAGTGGATAACTCAATGAAAATGTCTAGACAGTGTGTAGCTGCAATAAAGAAGGCCAACACTATGCTGGGGATTATTAGGAAGGGAATTGAAAACAAATCAGCCAGTATCATCATGCCCCTGTATAAATCATTGGTGCGACCTCATTTGGAATACTGTGTACAGTTCTGGTCACCACATCTCAAAAAGGATATTATAGCATTGGAAAAAGTGCAGAGAAGGGCAACTAGAATGATAAAAGGGTTGGAACACCTTCCCTACGAAGAAAGGTTAAAACGCTTGGGGCTCTTTAGCTTGGAGAAACGACGGCTGAGGAGTGACATGATCGAGGTTTATAAGATTATGAATGGGATTGAGCAGGTTGAGAAAGAAGTACTTTTCTCCCTTTCTCACAATACAGGAACTCGTGGGCACTCCATGAAATTGCTGAGCAGTCGGGTTAGAACAGAAAAAAGGAAATACTTCTTCACCCAAAGAGTGATTAACATATGGAATTCACTGCCACAGAAGCTGGTGGCAGCTGCAAGCATGGACAGTTTCAAGAGGGAATTAGATAAACATATGGAGCAGAAGTCCATCAGTGGCTATTAGCCACAGGGTATAGATGGGAACTCTCAGTCTGGGGCAGGTGATGCACTCTATTCTTGGTGCTGGAGGGGGCAGCAGTGGGAGGGCTTCTGGTGCCCTGGCCCCACTGCTGGATCTCCTGATGGCTCCTGGTATATTTTGGCCGCTGTGTGACAGAGTGTTGGACTAGATGGGCCATTGGCCTGATTCAACATTGGCTTCTCTTATGTTCTTATGTTCACACCCAGAAGATGACAGAAACCCTCCAGGATCCCTGGCCAAACCAGCCTGGAGAAAAATAGCTTCCTGACCGCAAAGTGGCAATTGGCATTTCTCTGGGTGTGTAAGAAAAGGCCACAAGAACTGAGCACTGAGGCAACCCTTCCTGCCCTCCCTCTCATGATCTGCCTAAGTTCACAGAATCTGCATTGCTGTCAGATAGCCATCTAGCCTCTGTTTGAAAACCTCCAAAAAAGGAAAGCCCACAACCTCCCGAGGAAGCCTGTTCCACCAAGGAACCGCTCTGGCAGGAAGTTCTTCCTAATGTTTAGCTGAAAACTCTTCTGATTTAATTTCAACCTGTTGGTTCTGGTCCAACCTTCTGGGGCAATAGAATACAACTCCACACCATCCTCTATATGACAGCCCTTCAAGTACTTGAAGATGGTTATCATATCATCTCTCAGGTGTCTCCTCTCGAGGGTAAACATATCCAGCTCCTTCAACCTTTCCTCATAGGACTTGGTCTCCAGACCCCTCACCATCTTTGTTGCTTTCCTCTAGACATGTTCCAGTTTGTCTATATCCTTCTTAAATTGTGGTGCCCCAAACTGAACACAATACTCTAGGTGAGGTCTAAGTAGAACAGAGCAAAGTGGTACCATCACATCTCTTGATCTGGACACTATACTTCTGTTGATACAGCCCAAAATTGCATTTGCCTTTTTAGCAACTGCATCCCACTGCTGACTCATGTTCAAGTGTATGGTCCACTAAAACCCCTAGATCCTTTTCACACACACTACTGCCAAGACAAGTCTCCCCCATCCTATAATTATGCATTGGATTTCTCCTACCTAAATGCAGAACTTTACATTTATCCCTTTGAAATTCATTTTATTTGTTTTAGCCCAGTTTTCCAGCCTGTCAAGATCATCCTGTATCCTGACTCTGTCTTCTACCGTATTTGCTACCCTCCCCCAATTTAAGAACATAACATAAGAGAAGCCAATGTTGGATCAACCCAATGGCCCATCCAGTCCAACACTCTGTCACACAGTGGCCAAAATACCAGGTGCCATCAGGAGGTCCAGCAGTGGGGCCAGGACACTCGAAGCCCTCCCACTATTGACCCCCCCCCAAGCACCAAGAATACAGAGCATCACCTGCCCCAGAGTCCCTGTCTATACCTTGTGGCTAATAGCCACTGATGGACCTCTGCTCCATATGTTTATCTAATTCCCTTTTGAAGCCATCCATGCTTGTAGCTGCCACCACCTCCTGTGGCAGTGAATTCCATGTGTTAATCACTCTTTGGGTGAAGAAGTATTTCCTTTTATCTGTTCTAACCCGACCACTCAGCAATTTCATTGAGTGCCCACGAGTTCTTGTATTGTGAGAAAGGGACAAAAGTACCTCTTTCTCTACCTGTTCTATCCCATGCATAATCTTATAAACTTTGATTATGTCACCCCTCAGCCGTTGTTACTCCAAGCTAAAGAGCCCCAAGTGCTTTAAACTTTCTTCATAAGGAAAGTGTTCCAACCCTTTTATCATTCTAGTTACCCTTTTCTGCACTTTTTCCAAAGCTATAATATCCTTTTTAAGGTGCGGTGACCAGAAATGTACACAGTATTCCAAATGAGGTCACACCATTGATTTATACAGGGGTATTATGATACTGGTTGATCTGTTTCCAATACCCTTCCTAATAATCCTCAGCATACCATTGCCATTTTTTTATTACAGTCGCACACTGTCTCGACATCTTCAGTGAGTTATCTACTATGACTCTCTCTTGGTCAGTCTCTGCCAGTTCAGACCCCATCAATGTGTATTTATAGTTATGATTTTTGGCTCCAATGTGCATCACTTTGCACTTGGCCACACTGAACCCCATTTGTCATGTTGATGCCCACTCACCCATCCTCGACAGATTCCTTTGGAGTGCCTCACTATCCTCCCTGGTTTTCACCACCCTGAACAACTTCATATCATCTGCAAATTTAGCCACTTCACTGCTTACTCCCTACTTCAAATCATTAATAAACAAGTTAAACAGCATCGGACCAAGTACTGATCCCTGTGGTATCCCACTGCTTACCAACCATTTATACTCACTCTCTGTTTCCTATTAATTAGCCAGTTTTTGATGCACAAGAGGACTTGTCCTTTTATCCCGTGATTTTTGAGCTTACTTAGGAGTCTTTGATGAGGAACTTTATTGAAAGCTTTCTGGAAGTAAAGGTAAACAATATCTATTGTGTCCCCCTTGTGCACGTTTGTTCACCCCCTCAAAGAACACTAAGAGGTTAGTGGGACAAGATCTTCCTTTACAGAACCCAATGCTGAGTTTGCCTCAATAGTTTTTGTTTATCGATGTGGTTACTAATTCTTTCCTTAATAACAGTTTCCACCAATTTACTCGGTACCACCGTCAGACTGACTAGCCTGTAATTTCTCGGATCTCCTCTGGAACTGTTTTTAAAGATGTGAGTGACATTAGCTACCTTCTAGTCCTCAGGAATAGAGGCAGATTTTAATGAAAGATTACATATTTTTGTAAGGAGATCCACAAGTTCACATTTGGAGTGCCTCGGATGTCTGCCATCTGGGCCTGGTGATTTATCAGTTTTTAAGTTGTCTATCAGTAGTAGGACTTCCTCTCTCGTCACCTCAGTCTGACTCAGGTCTTTCAACACCCTCCCGCAATCAGCGGTTTTGGAGTGGGCAAGCACTTCTCATCTTCCACAGTGAAGGGTTAAGGTATGATGCCCCTTTTAAGAATCACTTAATATGAGGGTGTTTAAGAAGGGACCTTCCATGTCTGGCACCCTGGATCACTGAAATGGCTGACACTTGCCTTCTAAGGGTACTCATGCTGAGGCCCTTATCAAACCCGGCCTGTAAGAAAGCTAGCACTACTTGTACTGAGGCCTTAGTGGGTTCCTGCCCTCTCTCTAGACTCCATGATTGGAATACCCTCCAGGTGTGATCATATGACTTATTAGTGGAGGCCTTCCTAGCCGCTAGCATGGTCTCGACCACTGTGTCTTGATAACCCACCCCCACTAACAGTTTCCGCTCAATCTCCAAGCTGTGAGGCGGAGCAAGTCCAGTTGGGGGTGCCTCATCGGACCCTGTGTCAGTAGATCCTCCCGTGTAGGCAGATGCCACAGTTTTGCAATTGACAGGGACTGTAAATCCTTAAACCATGTTTGACATGGCCAAAATGGTGCCACTAGTACTACCTCTGCTCTCTGTACATGAATCTGTTGTAAGACCTTGGGCATGATTGGAACTGGTGGGAAAGCGTATAGAAGACCCTGGGGCCATACACAGCTCAGTGCATCTGTCCCTATCACTAGGGCATTTCTTTGTCAAGAGATGAACTCTGGAACCTAACGGTTCACCTCCGTGGCAAACAGGTCCAGAATTACTCTTCCAAATTTGTTGCAAATCTGTTTGAACACTTCCTTGTTCAGCATCCACTCTGACTGATCCAATCATTTTTGACTTAGCCAGTCTGCTAGTTCGTTGTCCTTTCCTGCCACGTTGTGTGGCTTTTAGAGAGAGCAAGTGATTCTTCGCCCAAGCTATTAATGGGGATGCTTCTGCATGGAGAGATCGTATCTTGGTTCCCCCTTGTCGGTTCACGTAGGCTTTTGCCGTAGTGTTGTCCGTTTGGACAAGGACATGATGTCCTGACAGGAAATCTGCAAGATTCAAGAGGCCCAGGCAGATCGCCCTCAATTCTAACAAACTGATGCTTTCTGACATTTCCTTGACGGACCAAGTTCCCTGTACCATCCTGTCTCCTGAATGCGCCCCCCAGCCCATCAGGCTGGCATCGGTCATCATTACTAACCGAGTGGGATCTCTGAGGGGAATCCCAATTTTGAACCGCATTGGGGCTTGCCACCAGGTTAATTGATTCCGAACCGACATAGGAAGTTGAATCATTTTGAACCTTTTCCTCATTATATCTCCTTGATAAGGAAGTAAGACTCTCTGAAGTGGTCTGGCATAGAGTCGTGCCCATTGTACTACTTCCTGGCACGAGACAAGCATCCCTAATAGCTTTACTAATGTCATTAGTTCCATCTTGGGGTTTCTCAGGACCTGATCTAACCATGATCTGGTCTTCATTTCCCATTCTTGAGAAAGGAACACTCGGTCCTGTGTCATGTATATTTCCACTCCCAGGTGCTGCAGTCTCTGAGTCGGTTGTAGATGACTCTTTTCCCGATTCACTACAAACCTGTGATCCTCCAAGGTCTGTATTGTTAACATTAGGGCCTGTGAGCATTCCATTGCTGAAGGAGCCTTGAGCAAGATATCGTCTAAATAAGGGAAAAGATTCACTCCCTTCACTCTTAGATGTGCTACAAGAGTCACTAGGATCTTTGTGAAGACCCTGGGCGAAGATTTGAGGCCGAAAGAAAGAGCTTTGTACTGGAAATGGAGGTTTGCATAATTGAACCGGAGAAACTTCTGGTGCGTTACATGAATGGGGATATGAAGATAAGCTTCTGACAAGTCCAATGATGTCAAAAAATCCCCTTCCTGGACCGATAGGAGTATGGACTTCAATGTTTCCATCCTGAATTTTCTGTTCCGGATGTGACTGTTGAGCCATTTCAGATCCAAAATGGCTCTTGTGGATCCATTTTTCTTTAGAACTATGAAGAATATGGAGTAAACGCCTTGTCCCTGTTGGGGCAAAGGCACCTTCTTTATCGCCCCTATGTCCAGAAGGTGAAGAATCGCTTCCTTGATCTGGAGATGCTTGATCCGATTCCTGTACTTTGGCATCCTGGGAAAACGGTGATGGGGAATGGAGAGAAATTTCAGTTTGTATCCATTGGACACTGTCTCTAAAGCCCGTTGATCTGAGATTGTCCTGTGCCACAGCTCTGAAAAAAACTGAAGTCTGCCTCCTATCTTGTGACGTTCTGGGGCAAGATAGTCATGCTGAATTTCCTTTCTTGGGACCTTTGGTGGAAGACTGTTCACCTTTGGAAGAGGAGAAGGACTTTCCACCTTGATGTCTAGGTTGCCATTTTCCTTTGAAAGATCTTGAGAAAGACTGTTTCTGACCTCTTTTCTGATCCCGAAAGGGCTGAAAACACTTTCATGGTTTGCTATCTCTTTTCTTAGAGGGGAGGACCTTCTTTTTGACCTTATCCTCTATTAAGTACCTATCCAGACCGTCTCCAAACAGATAGACCCCTCTGAAAGGAACTGCTGCCACTTTCGCCTGTGCAGATGAGTCCACGTCCCAGTGACGAAGCCAGTTGTTTCACCTCGCTATCACACTGCATGCCAATGCTCTAGCTGACAGCTGAAGGGCATCTAGAGTGGCATCTGCCGTAAAGGCAATAGCCAGAGAAATGTTCTTTAATTCGTCTTTAAACTCTTTGGGAACCTCACTGTCAGCTGAAGCCAACTTGTCTGCCCAATCGTAAGCTGCTCTGGCGAACAGAGAGCCCGCTGTAGAAGCCTTGATAGCGGCAGATGAGGCTTCAAAATCTTTGCGCAGAGCCTGTTCAACTCTCCTATCAGTGTGATCCTTAGGCATCCCATCGGCATCCATTGGAAGCACCGAATTGGAATATAGGCTGGTTACAGGATCATCCACCACAGGAAGCTTCAACTTTTTTGTGGCATCTGGCATTAGAGAATAGAATTTGGAAAAGAGATGATGATTGGCCTTGGGTTTAGCCGGTTGTTCCCACTCCGCCTTCATAATGTTATAAAAGTAGGCTGGGAGGGGCAGTCCAGGTTGTGAAAGTGAAACCTTAGGCATCAACTTTCCAGCCCCTTTTTGAAACTCTGTTTCCTGATCAGTCTCCTCCTTAGGTCTAGATGAGAGATCTAGGGTTCTCAATACTTTGGGTAAGAGACGGGAGTATAATTCCTGTGGGAAGAGTCTGGATTGTACTGTGGGTACAACTACCTCCTCTTCTTCCGCAGAAAGTTCCCCTTCCTCCTTTCCTGATGAAGAGGAGGAAGAGTCTGGTTCTGAATCTCCACGTTCCAACAGAGGGCTCCGTTCATGGGAGGCTGACATATGTTTGGTATGTTTAGATCTTATAGGGGATCTAGAAACACTAGCTACCCTGTCTAGAATTCTTTTGAGAGGTCTCCCTCTTTCCACAGAAGATTCATGTGTAGTGAAGTCTTGGAGGTTCTCTTTAATTAGCTCCTGAAACTCTCTTCTCATTTGTCCTCTGAACCAATTTAACATTTCAGAGGTAATGGATTCCCTGGGTTCCCCTGGGGTATCCATGAGGACTTGAGAGACCTGCAAATTGTCCTCAGAGGAACAGCCCCTGTCTTGAGGTGCCTTCGCAGCCATATCCAAGACCTGTATGGGAATGGGAAATGAATCTACCTTCAGGTCCACAGGAGACCCATAATCATCCCACCAGCCATAAGACTGTGGAGTATATTCCCCAAGTCCTTTTATCCATTTCAGACAAACATTCAGAGGTGGTTTGAGAGTCTGGATTGTACTATGGGTACGACTACCTCCTCTCCATTGCCTGTGCCTCTGCACAGCAACCCTGGGCCTCCTTGGTGGTCTCCCATCCAAAAACCAACCAGGGCCAACCCAGCTCAGCCTCTGAGATCTGGTGAGATCAGGTTAACTTGGTCTACTCAGGTCAAAGAAAGGCCCTTTTCCCCACTCAATTTTCCCACGCAGGTACTACAGTCTGAGAAGGGGAAAGACGGGAAGCTTCTCTCTCTCTCTCTCTCTCTCTCTCTCTCTCTCTCTCTCTCTCTCTCTCTCTCTCTCTCTCCTCCCCCCAATACCTCCAAGCATGGGGCATGGGGATAGAGGAACGATGGAGAGAACAGGGGGTTAAAGCCAAGCCGCCCCCCCCCCAATTCATTCCCAGGCTGAGAAAGCCTTCCGCGGACCCTTAACAGGGCTCAGCCTCCTCCAGTCAACCTGAGGAGGGTAGAGACTGTCCACAGATGTTCTTACCGAGGTTCAGGTGGGACGTTGGGAGACACCGCTGTTGCTCCGTGTCCCTGCCACAGCTGTCTGTTCCAAGCCTTGGAGCAGGAGAGTTGGAAGACTCACTGTTCCACTGGCGTGTTCCGAGTTTCTCTGCACTCCTGAGACTACGAGCAGGCCCTCCGCCCAAGGACGGGTCAGTCCAGCAGAGAAAATGTCTTAGGAGGGCTTGTAAATGCCAGGCGCTGCCTGCAATTAGCTCCGTTGAGCTCCTGTGTCTTCTTCTTCACTCGTTCCTTCACTTTCATTTCTTCTTCAGCTGGCTCTATACAGCGCCTCTGGAGCACGTCCTGCTAGAGCAAGGTCGGCAAGAGAACTGGTGTGCCTCCAAGGGGATAAGCCCCTCCCCGCCTGGATCAAAGCTTGGAGCCGACCCTGAAGATGAGGGAGGAGCTTATCCCAGTAGTGAGGAATGTCCCACGAGGAGCCACCGGAGAAATTAGTAGTTCCCTCATTCAAGCCTTCTCTCTCCTGCTGCAGGCCAGATTGACTGAGGGGATTGGGGCTCTTACAGTTGGTGGTGCAAGAGCAACTTTACTAACTGCCTATGCTCTGTGACTTTTTGCTCTGTGCCCCTTAAATTCTAAACATTTTTATAGAAATAAAATAACATGTTAAAGAGAAACTGACATGGGTTACAATAGTATCCTTAGAACAAGCTTCTTTTAAGTGAAAAGTGGGAAGGAACTAAACAGAGACTAGGGGAAGGGATGGGGTTATCAGGCAAAGGAATTTCAGGAGAGAAAACATAAAAGTTCTCTAATAATGATGTCCTCTAGTTAATAATGTCAATACAGTGTTGTTAAAGTACAGAATAAAACATTCCTGCATTATTTACCAGCCAGAGAACACCACAAGTACCATGTGAGACATGTACAAAGCAAGAATTCAAAATAAGTGTAGTGCTCATAAACCTGTAGTTAATTCAATTGTGTGTCTGTTTTGATTAAAGAAAAAAAAGTTTTAGTTTTTTTTTTAAATCTATTGTTTGTTAATCTAACACAAGTAAAGGGATGAATGAGATCTAATGATGTAAATAACTAAGACTGCCAACTCCAAGCTGGGCCTGGAGATCTCCCAGCATTACAACTAATCTCCAGACTACAGAGATATCAATTCCTTTGGAGAAAATGGCTGCTTTGAGGGTGGATTTTATGGCATTATATCCTGCTGAGGTCCTTTCCCTTCCAGAACCCTCCTTTTCCACCCCCAAATCTCTAGGAATTTCTCAACCTAGAGTTGTCAGCCCTAGGCTGTTCACTGAATTTCATACCAGTCGCTGGGTACAAAACAGTTTTCAAACTATACCAAAGCCTCTTGGGACAGAGAAGCAAAAGAAACAACCACCCGGTCTTTGTAAGGTACCTAATAATTGGAGGGCAAGCATACCCTAGAAGCAAATATAGTTCAAGTGAAACTTGGTGTAGATACATCCATCTTCTTTAAACTTACTAAAATATTGTGGGAAATTTCACAGGGCTGAACAAATAAGTAAAGAAGCATTTTTTTTCCTTTTTACAATATGAGTATAAAATGATTCAGCATTTAGAAGCTTAAGTTATTGAAGTCCTATGAACAGAGCTTTGCAATAAAGATTTCAACCACTAAGGGTCACTATGGAACTATAATATTGTATAATGTTCTCTGGGATGCTAGGTAGATACCATGTTCTGACATACCATTACCAGTAACTCTTAAAATACAGATTTGACAGGCCTTTTTACAAGTTATTAATGTACATTTCAAAATTCTCCATTACTGAATTTGCAAACAGCACTATTAAGGAAAGCGTTCATTAAGCATGATTCAGATATCCCCAGAAGCATGAATGACTGAGGAATAATGAGATTTTAAGTTTGAGGCTTCAGGGAACTTTTTATCCAAGTTTTTGGAACAAGAGCTAAGAAATTGTAACTTTTTTAAAAAGGTGCAGAGGAATGGCATGGTTGCAGTAGCTATTATCACAAGAAAATAACACTAACACTGTAATATCTGCCTGCTATGACCCTTATTCCAAAAGGATGGAGAATTAGGAACTGTCTTCCATCACTCTCATCTATACGGTTGTTGGTAGCCTCTTCCCTGGAGCTGCAGCCAGAAGAAAAGGGACAGGGATCATCCAGGACTTCATTTAACCCTTCAGTTTTGCTCCCCCACCTTTGAAGCAGTAGGGAGAAAGACCAAAGGGTTAACTATTCAAACCTAACAGCTGAGCAGATCCGCCACTCAGCTGTTAGGTTTAAATGGCTTCAAATGGGGAGCAGTACCGAAGGGATAAATGGCTGGCCCCCCAACAGCCAAACTGAACCGACCAAAAGTCTTCTAAATGTTCAGGGAAATACACCTTCCCCAAACATCAGTTCCCGAGCTCTGAACCAGCCCAACTTTGGCCTGAATTTTGGCTCATGAGCCCGTTCATGACCATCCCTATTCACCATATCTGTTACAGACATTTGATACTTTGGTTCAGGTGAACAGATGTTACACATTTTTTTTTTAATATATGAATCAAAAGGTTGTATAACTTGGCAGGGCTTTTCTGTGATATGACTTACCAGCACTGAGTACCAGCACCATTTTTCAGGGCTCTTCCAAGTCCTGATATTTGAGTACCAACCTGCCCTGCTCAGACAGAGGAAGACCCTTAGTGAGGATCTGCAGAGGAAGGAGGGAATTGGTGAAAACTGGCACAACCTATATATGAGTATTGCGGCCTTTAAAAAAATAAAAAGCACTGTAACTTGGAATGCTCTGTAGGTTTGGGATATATGTCTAGAAGAAGTTGTTAATATTTATTAATCAAAATATTTATATCTCAGCATCAATTTTATACAATTCTTAAGGCAGCTAACACCAATCTGTTAAACTATACAGTACCAATGAAAGCCTAAACAAACTACAGAATAAAAACTGAACAGCTAGAATTGCCAACTGGCCTGGAGAAAATGTCCTTTTTAAGAGAGTCTCAAGGTATAAAAATGGGCAGCTGAAGCTTTTCATGCCATGGAGATAAATGACATCAATTGAAATAAAGGCTCATTGTCTATTAAAGGGACAGGACATTATTTCTTCAAGCAGTTGGCAATCCTTTGAACAGCCCATAGGGAAGACTTGCTTATGACTTCATTTTCCAGAAAGTAGAGAGGGACACAAGGGTATCTGCTATCTTGGACTTGATACTTACCAACAGGGAAGAAGGTGGGAGAACTCGAGGCACAAATCTGTGCACTGAAGAACACCAAGGAGGTGGAAAGCTTTTCAGACATGACAGAAGAAGAGCCCCTGAAAGAACAGCAAGAGGAAGGAAATAACAAGGACCACATGGGTGAGTGGAAGAAAGTAACTTTGAGGAGTAAGATACTCAGAAAACAATCACAGCCAGTGGAGCAGCAAAATCGATACCAGCCACTTCTGTTGATGGAAGACCGGAACGGCACACTTCGTGATCGAATGGATGTGACTGGCACACAAGCACATAGGCAGAGAGGGAACCAAACCATCCCACAGAGGAAGAGACGAGTAGTGGTGGTTGGTGACTCCCTACTGAGAGGGACGGAAGAAGGTGTCTGCAGACCGGACAAGGAATCTCGAGAGGTTTGTTGCCTTCCTGGAGCATCCATCCGAGATGTGACGGAGAGAATTCCAAGACTGATCAAGACCTCTGATCCCTACCCACTCCTTCTGATCCACGTGGGAACAAACGATACAGCCTGAAGAAACCTTGAATGGATCTCCAAAGACTATGAGGCTCTGGGCAAGAAGGTGAAAGATCTGGGGGCTCAGGTGGTGTTCTCCTCCATTTTACCTGTTGAGGGCCATGGAGCTGGAAGGGAGAACAGGATAATGCAAGTGAATGGCTGGTTACGTAGATGGTGCCGTCGAGAGGGCTTCGGCTTCCTGGACCATGGTATGTACCTCCGACACGAAGGACTGTTGGCGACGGATGGGGTGCACCTGACAAAGAATGGGAGGAATGTCTTCGCTGGAAGACTTGCGAACCTGATCAGGAGGGCTTTAAACTAAAGACATCGGGGGTGGGAAGAAAAAGCGGCATCCCCAACACTAAGTTCAGGAAGGGGAATGACCAGAGAATAAATAAACGAGAGAGAGGTGAGTTTAGTAATCTTCAGGTAAATTTGAAGAGACCTATGGTAGGAAGTAATCTGAGGTGTCTTTATACTAATGCACAGAGTATGGGAAATAAACAGGAGGAACTTGAACTCCAAATATTGGAAAATAGGTATGATCTGATAGGTGTCACTGAGACTTGGTGGGATGACTCTCATATATGGAGCACAGTGATTGAAGGATATACCTTGTTCAAATGGAACAGGGTAAACAAAAAAGGGGGTGGGGTGGCACTATATGTCAAGAATGAATATGCTTGCACTGAAATTCAGGATTTTGAGAGTTGCCCTGTTGAAAGTGTGTGGGTAAGGATAGAGGGGGGGAAAGAAGGGGATATTGTTGTGGGGGTATACTACAGACCTCCAAATCAACCGGAGGAACAGGATAATGCATTTGTACAGCAGCTTGCTAAACTTTCACAGAGACAGGATGTAGTGGTTATGGGAGATTTTAACTATCCAGATATTTGCTGGGAATCTAACTCTGCTAGACATGGGACATCCCGCAGATTCTTGAATAGCCTTGAGGACAACTTCATCTCTCAGAAGGTGGAGGTGGGAACCAGAGGATCTGCTATCCTAGATTTAATTCTGACTAACAGGGAAGAACTGGTTGATGAAGTGAAGGTGGTGGGTTCCTTGAGGAATAGTGACCATGTCAGCTTGGAATTGGACATAGAGAAGACTGTGAAACCAGGACGTAGCAGAACTCATATCCTGGACTTCAGGAAAGCTGATTTCAATAAACTCAGAGATCTAATAGGTAGGATCCCATGGCTGGAAATGCTGAAGGGAAAATCTGCACAGGAAGGATGGGTGATGCTGAAAAATGGAGTGCTTAAGGCACAATCTCAAACTGTTCTGGTAAGAAAGAAAGGTGGGAGACGGGTAATGAAGCCAAGGTGGCTGAACAAGGAACTCTCTGAGGAGCTGAAACTAAAAAGGGAAATGTACAGGAAATGGAAGGAGGGTCAGATTACTGAGGGTGAATACAAGACACGAGCACAAATCTGTAGGAATGGTGTCAGAAAGGCTAAAGCACAGATGGAGCTGAGGCTTGCAAGGGATGCAAAAAATAACAAGAAAAATCTCTATGCCTATGTTCGGAGCAAAAAGAGGAACAGGGATGGAGTAAGCTCATTGCTAGGGGAAGATGGTCAAGCCTTAACAAGGGATGAAGACAAAGCGGAATTACTCAACTCTCACTTTGCATCGGTCTTTAACCGTAAAGTGAGCTGTATACAAACTGAAGAATGCAGGGCATATGAAGGAAAGGGGAACTGCCAGTTCAGAATAAGTAAGGAAATGGTTAGAGAACATTTAGCTGCCTTAAATACTTTCAAATCTCCAGGCCCGGATGGCTTGCATCCGAGGGTGCTAAAAGAAATTGCAGATGTTATTTCAGAGCCTCTGGCTATAATCTTTGAGAGGTCCTGGAGTACGGGTGTTGTGCCGGAAGACTGGAGAAGAGCGAATGTTGTCCCAATCTTCAAGAAGGGGAAAAAGACGGACCCGAGAAATTATAGTCCTGTCAGTTTGACATCAATACCTGGGAAAATTCTGGAGCAGATTATTAAACGCTCTGTCTGTGAACACCTTGAACAAAATGAGTTAATTGGTAATAGCCAGCATGGGTTTATGAAGAATAACCTTATCTCCTTTTTTGATAGAGTTACTAAAATGGTTGACTCTGGCAATGCCGTGGATATAGTGTATCTAGATTTCAGTAAAGCATTTGACAACGTTTCTCATGATATCCTTGAGAATAAGCTGGTTAAGTGTGGGCTGGATGGCACAACCGTTGGGTGGATTCATGGTTGGTTGAAAAATCGTACCCAACGAGTGCTCGTAAATGGCTCTGCGTCTATGTGGAGGGAAGTCTCAAGTGGAGTATCACGGGGCTCGGTCCTGGGCCCGGTGTTATTCAATGTTTTTATAAATGACCTGGATGAAGACATAGAGGGGATGCTTATCAAATTTGCAGATGACACGAAGCTGGGTGGGATTGCTAATTCTGAAAAAGACAGAGTCAGGATTCAGAAGGATCTTGATAGGCTGGAACAGTAGGCTGAGACAAATAAAATGAATTTCAATAGAGATAAGTGCAAAGTCCTACACTTAGGTACAAAAAATCAAAGGCACAGATATAGAATAGGAGGGACTTGGCTTGACAGCAGCACATGTGAAAGGGATCTAGGAGTTATGGTTGATCACAAGCTAAACATGAGCCTGCAGTGTGATGCGGCTGTGAAGAAAGCTAATGCAATCTTAGGATGCATTAGCAGAAGCATTGTGTCCAGATCATGGGAGGTGGTAGTTCCGCTGTATTCTGCTATGGTCAGGCCCCACCTGGAGTACTGTGTCCAGTTTTGGGCACCACATTTTCGGAAGGATGTTGACAAACTCGAGCGGGTCCAGAGGAGGGCGACCAGGATGGTGAGAGGGTTGGAGTCCAAGTCTTATGAGGAAAGGCTGAGAGAGTTGGGTATGTTTAGCCTGGGAAAGAGAAGGTTTAGAGGGCACATGATTGCAGTCTTCAAGTATTTGAAGGGCTGTCATGTAGAAGATGGAGTGGATCTATTCTCTCTTGCTCCGGATTGCAAGACTAGATCTAATGGGTGGAAATTACAAGGGAGTTGTTACCGGCTTAATATCAGGAGAAACTTCCTGACTGTAAGAGTGGTTGAGCAGTGGAACAGACTGCCTCGGGAGGTGGTGGATGCTCCTTCACTGGACATTTTCAAGAGGAGACTGGACAACCATCTTTTGGGTATGTTGTAGGTATGTAGGGGTTTTGGCTGTGTTCCTGCAGAGTGCAGGGGGTTGGACTAGATGGCCTGCAAGGTCCCTTCCAACTCTAACATTCTATGATTCTAACTGGTTGATGAGGTGAAAGTTGTGGGCACCCTGGGTAATAGTGACCATGTAATTTTGGAATTTACAGTGTTGGGGATGGTAAAAGCTGTACGTAGTAAAACATAGAGGTTGGACTTCAGGAAAGCAAATTTTGATAAACTTAAAGATCTTCGTCGTGGTCTCTGTGCAGTCCCACACATGGGTTGGGCGCCTGCGCACGACCTCGATCGGAGAAACTTCTAGAGCTTTACCTCAGAAGAGCTTTTGGCGGGCTCTCCCCCGCTCTGGGGGAGGAGACATGCACTGCGCATGCCCAGAGCGGGAGAGAGAGCCGCCTCCCACTCAGTTCTTCTTCGACCGCCTTCGTGTTCACACCTCGTTCCTGTCGTTCCTCCATTTACCTCAGCTGAGTATATCTTTCTTCGCTTTCGCTTTATTTTTCCATCTGCTTCTTTCTCTTCTAAAAATATTAAAAAAAAAAAATCTTTGTCTATCTCTCTTTCCCCCCCCCTCCTTTCTTTGGAGGGTGGGTGGGGATTTCTGTATGGGAAAGACTCAATTCTTTAAGGTCTGTCGTCGTTGCCCTGCTAAAATTCCATCCAACGACGGGCACGACCTTTGCTTACTTTGTTTGGGTGAGGCCCATAGAGTAGATTCTTGCCCTCATTGCGCGAGTTTCACTCGTCAGGCTCGCCGTAATCGAGAGGCTAGGCTCAAAGCTCTTCTTGTTGAATCGGCTCTGTGTCCCACAATGTCTTTGGGAGCCTCCCAGGTCTCGGTAGCCAAGAAATCAGACACCTCCTCGAAGGCACCGAAACAGAAACCTAAGCGGGCTGAAGATAAGACCCCTTCGAGGTCGAAGGCCACGCCCTCTGCTTCGGTTTCGAAAGTGGACCCCATCATCGTGACTGGGTTGTCGACGTCGATGCCGGCCCTTGCCTCTACATCTCATCAGGCTGCGGCTCGACAACAGACTCCGCAGCACCCTCACTCGTCACCTACGGGGACGATACCGTTGGGCCAATTGACCAGATCGCCTCCGCACCTGTCTCCGCGAACAGGCTCCCGGTCTCCACGGAGGCGCTCCACTACCCCGATCCACACTTTGGACGAGGGTCTGGTTGTGCACCACCATGCTCGGTCCCGATCTCGACTTGATCGTCGATGCCTGATCCATAGGCAATCCCCGTCGTCGTCTGATTCCGCCTCTGACCACCAATGCTGGTCCTGCGAGGACCGTCGGGAGCGCCCGGATGCGGCCTACTATTATTCGAGGTCTCCGACACCGGAGAGACACCGCTATGACTGAATCCGGCATTCGGAACGCGGAGATCAGGCCCACGCCCCTGACCGCCCTCAGCGCTCGGCATCTGTGGCCTCGGCTCATTCTGCCTCTCGGGAACAGCCTTCTGACCTTCCCAGAAATCGGGACGCTCCGAGGAGGTCCCCAATGGAACCTCGACACCGTCCTGCTGTCGACCATCCGGTCGTCGACCTTGTCCAACCCCGATCCTCCTCTCCTATGTCGATCTCGGACGGGTCGGATTCGGCGGAGTTCGATCCCGAGGTCTCTCGGATCGAGGATGAGCACCGACGCTCGGGGTCGATTTCCCCTACGGAAGGCCCTAAGGCATTTTTGGAGCTCGTTACCAGGATGGCGACTGCCCTCCAAGTTCAGGGTTTTACGGAGTCCCCAGCAGTGACCGACGTCGTTCACCGGTTGGTCCAGGCTGATCTTCCTCCGTCTCCCGTCTTGCCTTTGCTGCCTGTCCACCTTTCTATGTTGAAAGAGTCATGGGAACACCCGGCTTCGATCCCTCCGGTTTCGAGGCGCTATGATGGGATGTACAGGATCCAGGATGCTCCTGGCAAATTCCTCCTTTCTCAGCCACCACCGAACTCCATGGTGGTTCACTCTTCTTCGAAATCGAGGCAGCCTGCTCGCCAGTCCACGCCCCCTGACCGTGAGGGTCGTAAACTGGATCTTCTGGCCAAGAAGATGTACTCTCTGGCCTCCATGAATCTACGGGTCGATACTTATCTGTCGTATTTGTCTGCTTACGCATTCAACGTTGCCAATGCAATTCGCCCTGTCCTGGAGTTTGTTTCGGAAGAGCACCGTCCCACTCTCTCGGCCGCCTTGTCTGAGGTTTGTGCCATATCAAAGCAACAAATCAATTCCGTTCGTCATGCAGTCAGCTGCTCCTCTAAACTCCTGGTGTCTTCTGTCGCTCTACGGCGTCATGCCTGGCTGCGGGGCACTTCCCTACAACCGGACGTCAAGTTCCGTGTAGAAGACCTCCCCTTTGACGGAAACGGCCTCTTCCACTCCACCACCGACGAAGTGTTGAAGGCTGTTGATGAGAGTCGTAAGCAGGCCCGAAACCTTGGAGTCTCGGCTGCACCTTACCGTCCCAGAAACCGTTCCTGGAAACCTTCCGCCTCCAGGTGATACCTATCTCCGGCACCTCACTCCCAATGGAGGAGGAAACCGTACGACTCCCGTCCTCCTTCCAAACACCGTTCCCAACCCACCAAAAAGCCGCCGCAGCCTAAGCAGTCTGTTTGACTGTCCCCACCGTCTCTCTCCAATGTCGTTCACTCCTTCCGTCCGTACCCGCCTCTTTCCCTTTCTACCAGCCTGGGAAGAAATTTCAACCGACTCTTGGGTCCTCACCATCCTGCGGGTCGGGTACGCCATAGAGTTCGTTTCGCCTCCGATCCTCCCACACTTTGTCGTCACGCCTCCAGACCCCCTCCTCGATCTCGAGGTTTCTGCTCTCCTTGCCAAGGGGGCCATCGAGGTCGTCCCGGAGGCGCAACGAACTCTCGGCTTCTACTCGAAGTATTTCCTGGTCCCCAAAAGGGACGGCGGCTTCAGACCAATTATGGACCTTCGGGATCTCAACCGTTACATTCGGTATCAGAAATTCAGAATGGTCACTCTGCAGTCGATCCTCCCTCTCCTTCCACGGGCAGCGTGGCTCGCGTCCGTCGATCTTCAAGACGCATACTTCCATGTCACGATCCGTCCCCAACATCGGCGGTTTCTCCGCTTCGCCGTTGGAGATGCCCACTACCAGTACAGGGTGCTTCCCTTCGGCCTTTCTACAGCTCCACGGGTGTTCACCAAGCTGATGGCTGTGGTGGTAGCCGAACTCCACCGACAGGGAGTCACTCTTTATCCTTACATCGACGACTGGCTTCTCGTAGCTCCAACGCCAACTCAGTTGCTCCACGACACTCGGGAGACTCTCTCCCTCCTCCGTGCTCTCGGGCTTTGCGTCAACCACGCCAAGTCCTCCCTTCAGCCCCTCCAAATCCTTCGATTCCTCGGGGCTCGACTCGACACCAACCTCGAAGCGGCTTTCCTTCCGGAGTCCAGGGCTTCCGACATTCGGGCGATGGTGTCCGCCTTTCAGACGTGTCCCCAACAATCCGCCCGTTCGGTCATGAGGCTTCTGGGTCACTTTGCCTCTACGGTGTTCGTTGTTCGCAACGCCCGGTTGAAGATGCGGCCGCTTCAGCTCTGGCTCCTACGAGCCTTCGATCCCCTCCGGAGGCCTTGGCACACGATTCTGTCGATTCCACAAACCGTCCTCGCCTCCCTCGAGTGGTGGGCTCAACCTGTCCACCTCCTGTCCGGGATGCCATTTCGTCCTCCTCCTCCCGAGTTACTGTTGACCACAGACGCTTCCCTCTGGGGTTGGGGAGCCCAGTGTGGAGCGCTTACTGTACAAGGGGCTTGGTCTGCTCGAGATGCAACTCGCCACATAAATCACCTGGAGCTGCAAGCAATTTACCTGGCCGTCCGGTCTTTTCTTCCGACCCTCCGAGGCCGTGTCGTCCAAGTGGCTTCCGACAGCACCACGGCTGTTTATTATGTCAACAAACAGGGCGGCACTGCCTCTGTTCGTCTCTGCACCTTGGCGATAGACCTCTGGTCCTGGTGCCTCCGCCACTCCATCACGCTCTCGGCGATCCATATTCCCGGGGATCAGAATGTCGATGCGGACCGGTTGAGTCGTTCTGCCTCATCGGACAACGAATGGTCCATTCCCCTCCGGTATCTTCGGCTTCTGTTTCGGGAGTTCGGTCACCCATCTGTCGATGGCTTCGCGTCCGTCGACAATGCTCGATGTCGCCTGTTTTTCAGCAGGGGTCCCCCGTCTGCTCGGTCGCTCGGGGATGCCTTTTTCCACAAATGGAACGGAACCCTGTTTTATCTGTTTCCTCCGTTCCCTCTCATCTCTCGAGTCGTGCAGAAGATTCGTGCAGACCGCACCTCCTGCATTCTGATCACTCCGTGGTGGCCACGCCAGGTCTGGTTCCCGCACCTGCTTCAACTCTCCTGTTGATCCTTCCGCCCCCTCCCTGTCGTCCCAGATCTCCTTTCTCGGGCCCGAGGGAGAATCATCCATCCCAATCCGGGATTTTTCAAATTAACGGCCTGGAGGATCCAGCCCTAGACTTCTCGCCTCAGGTCTCTGAAATCCTCCTGAACGCTAGGAAGCCTTCTACTCGACGTTCCTATCGGTTCAAGTGGAACAGATTCCAATCCTATGCTACTGATCACTCCTTTGATCCGATTCGATCATCTCTCCGTGAGATCTTCGCCTACATCGTGCATTTGAAGGATGCGGGCCTGGCATACTCGTCCTTGAGGGTTCATTTGGCGGCGATCTCCGCCTACCACCCCCTCATCCAAGGCTCGTCAGTGTTCTCCCACCGTCTCACCAAGACGTTCCTCAAGGGTCTTCTTCGCATGTGCCCGCCTAGGAAACCGTTGGTGCCTTCCTGGAGCTTGTCTCTAGTCCTTTCTCAGCTCATGGCTAAACCGTTCGAGCCGATGGCTACCGCCGACCTCAGGTTAGTGTCCTGGAAGACGGCCTTTCTCATAGCCATTACCACTGCATGCAGAGTAGGGGAGCTAGCGGCTTTTAGGGCCGATCCCCCCTATACCGTTTTTCATAGGGAGAAGGTGGTCCTTAGAACAGATCCTTCCTTCCTCCCTAAAGTCATCTCTGCCTTTCACCTCTCTCAGTCGTCTGTTCTGCCTACATTCTTCCCGAACCCGACTGATGCCTCTCAGAGAGCCCTGCACTGTCTAGATGTGCGCAGAGCGCTCTCTTTCTATCTACACAGGACACAGCCCATACGTAAATCTCCTCGGCTGTTCCTGGCTTATGGCCCCCCTCATCCGGGGGAACCCATTTCCTCTCAACGTCTCTCTAAGTGGGTGACTTCCACCATAGCCCTTTGCTATGAGCTGGCGCGTCAACCCGTTCCTACCTGTCTCACTGCCCATTCCACACGGGCGGTGTCGACGTCCACCGCTTTCCTGGCCGGTGTCCCGTTGGAAGACGTCTGTGCGGCTGCTACGTGGTCCTCGGCATCGACCTTCGTGACCCACTATGCACTCGACGTCCGAGCTCGGCGGGATGCTGCCTTTGGTCAGACGGTACTGCGATCTCTCTTCGCTTGACCCTGCTGGACCCTCAGGTAGGACCCGTGGGTGATTTGTTTTGCTGGTGATGCTGTGTCTTAACCAGTATTTTTGTGTCCTTTGCAGCTGCCAGCTCCCTCCTCCAACTGGTTCAGCTCTTGTAATCACCCATGTGTGGGACTGCACAGAGACCACGACGAAGATAAACAGGTTGCTTACCTGTAACTGATGATCTTCGAGTGGTCATCTGTGCAGTACCACAATCCCACCCAGCCTTCCCCGCTGCTGGCATCTCCAGATTTCCTGTTTTTGGATTCTTTGGCCTTGACAGTGGCGGTCGAAGGAACTGAGTGGGAGGCGGCTCTCTCTCCCGCTCTGGCCATGCGCAGTGCATGTCTCCTCCCCCAGAGCGGGGGGAGAGCCCGCCAAAAGCTCTTCTGAGGTAAAGCTCTAGAAGTTTCTCCGATCGAGGTCGTGCGCAGGCGCCCAACCCATGTGTGGTACTGCACAGATGACCACTCGAAGATCATCAGTTACAGGTAAGCAACCTGTTTTTATGCTGGGTAGAATCCCATGGTCAGAAATACATAAGGAGAAGGGAATTCAAAACGGATGGGAGTTTCTTAAAACTGAAATACTGAAGGCACAATCACAAACGATTCCTATGAGAAAGGAAACTGGGAGGAGTCTAAAGAAACCAAGATGGCTCCATAAATAGCTTTCTAAGGACATGAGAAATAAAAAGGACTCATTCAGAAAGTGGAAGGAGGGCCTTATAACCAAGGATGAATACAAATAAATAACCAGTGCTTGTAGAGAGAGAGTTAGGAAAGCTAAAGCTCAGTATGAGCTTAGGCTAATAAGAGATGTTAAAAACAACAAAAAAGGGTTCTTTTCTTATATTAAAAGTAAGAAAAAGAGCAAGGACATGGTAGGCCCATTGCAGGGACAGGAAACTGAAATTGTAACAGGTGATGAAGAGAGGGAAGAACTGCTAAATTCCTACTTTCCTCAGTCTTCTCTTGTAAGGGAAATGGTGCTCAACATGGCAAAAACATAACAGATGATGAGGGAAGAGAATTGCAGCCACAGATTGACATAGGGGTAGTACATAAACACCTAGTTTCTTTAAATGAAATGAAGGCTTCGAGGCCAGATGAGCTGCATTCAAGGTACTAAAAGACCTTGTGGATGTAATTTCTGAACCTCTGTCCATTATTTTTGAGAATTCTTGGAGAACAGGTGAGGCATCAGAAGATTGGAGGCAGGCAGATGTTGTACCCATCTTCAAGAAGGGGGAAAAGGAGGATCCAGGTAACTACCGACCCGTCAGCTTGACATCTATACCTGTTTTAGAACAAGTAATCAAACTGACAATCCTTGGGCTTTTAGAAAACATGGCTGTAATTACTAAGAGCCAGCATGGGTTTCTCAAGAACAAGTCATGTCAGGCTAACCTTATCTCTCTTTTTTTATATATAAAGTTACTACCTTGCTGGATCAAGAGAATGCTGTAGACATAGTTTATCTGGATTTCAGTAAGGCTTTTGATAAGGTTCCACATAATATACTTGTTGACAAATTGGAAAAATGTGTTTTGGATCCAGTGACTGTTAGATGGATCTGTAACTGGTTGCCAGATCATACCCAAAGAGTGCTTGCGAATGGTTACTCATCTTCTTGGACAGGAGTGACAAGTGGAGTGCCTCAAGGATCTGTCCTGGGACATGTTTTGTTCAACATCTTTATTAGTGATTTGGATGAACGGATAGAGGGAATGCTTATTAAATTAATAGCAAATTCGTACTTTTGTCCCTCTAAAATAGTAAAATTAAATCTGGCCTTAGTCTCTGTGTTGGAAACACTGTGGACAGATAGGTTCTCCAATACATCTTTGATGGACATGTCCCAAAATTATGTTATTTTGGACTCAGGTGTTAGAAGCTATATATACAATCACTAATTTTAAGCCTCCACAATCAATACGATTGTGTTTATTTGATACTAGGGAGCAAAGCCTGTTGTGGTTGAAGACAACAGGCCCTAGTAAGGTAGGTAGGGTGGGTGTAAGGGAGGGAGGAAGGAAGGAAGGAAGGAAGAGCTGGGGAGAGAGTAAGAAAGAAAGGGGGGGGAGAGAGAGTGAAAGAAATAGAGAGAGAGGAAGGAAAGGAGAGGAAGAAAGGAAGGAAGAGGGAGAGAGAAAGAAAGAGGGTAGAGAGATAGAAAGAAAGGGGGGAGAGAAAGGAAGGAAGGGAGGGGGAGGCATTGGGGGGGGCTGCGCAAGCTTCTCCCATATGTCTGGCTTGCTGGGCAAGCAGAAGAAGCGGTGTTGGGGGGCACGTCTGAGTTGCTCCCCCCGTGGTACCCCCCTGTATGTGAAGTGCCAACACACTTCCTGCCTTGCCCCGTTCCTTTGTTCAGCCTGGAGCAGGAGCCGCTGCATCCCTCCACCCGGCTGGGACTCCTGGTCCCCTCCCCGCCAAGCGTCGCCAGCCTCACTTGGCTCCAGCCCCACAGCAGAGGAAGAGGAGGAGGAGGTGGCAGCGCAGCGGCCGGGAGTGGGAGCATGCTGGTGGGTGGGCTGGACTGGCGAGAGCGGTGGCGACGGAGGAGGGAGCCAGCTGGCCGGACATCGCAGCACGCCATGCAGCAGCAGCAGCGGCCCTTGCAGGAGGAGCTGGCAGCGGCAGGCAACGAGGGTGAGGGCAGCCGCCACAGAGTGCCTGAGAGCAGCACCGACCTTGGAGCTGCTGCCGCACCTGGCTCCGGTGCTGGGCCCGCGAAGCTGGTGGCCAAACAGACCGAATGGCTGGCGGTCTGGGCCAGGCTGGAGGCATGCAGGGCAAGAAGCCGGGCGGTGGTGGCAGCAAGCTGCAGGTGGAGAGTGGGCCAGCAGGAGAAGTGGCAGAGGGGGCTCTGTTTGAGTTTTCAATTCCAACGTTCGATGCGCAGCTACAGTGGTTGGCTGCCTCTACTGCCCTCTTATTGAGTGGCATTTCTTGCGGCCTACCACTGTTGGCACGCATCGAACGTTGTGGGACCAAAACTCAATTAATATAAGGAGAGATATGGAGAGATATAAACATACCAAAGTATATTAAGTTGCTCATTTCTAAATTGATAGCTGTGGACTGTTTAGTTATTACATCAGGTTGGATAGAAAAATGGCAAGGGAAAATTTGGGAAATTTGTTTAATGGATAAAATTGTACATAATCCATTTTTTGTTGCATCTCTTTATTCTGCAGATAAGAAGTCGTTTGAGGAAGTCTGGTCTCCTGTAGTGGATTATTTGAGTGTAAATAATTTTTTACCCAGAAATAGTGAATATAGATTGTGGCTTATGCTGTAAAATTTTGAATGTCAGTCTTATTTAGGTCATAAAGTTAGTTATACTGTTGGTATTATACTGGTTATATTTATATTATGTTGGGTTGAACCTGTGATATGTTTCATGTGTTCTTTCTTGTTTACATAAGAACATAAGAGAAGCCAATGTTGAATCAGGCCAATGGCCCATCTAGTCCAACACTCTGTCACACAGCGGCCAAAAATACCAGGTGCCATCAGGAGGTCCAGCAGTGGGGTCAGGGCACTAGAAGCCCTCCCACTGCTGCCCCCTCCAGCACCAAGAATAGAGTGCATCACCTGCCCCAGACTGAGAGTTCCCATCTATAACCTGTGGCTAATAGCCACTGATGGACTTCTGCTCCATATGTTTATCTAATTCCCTCTTGAAACTGTCCATGCTTGCAGCTGCCACCACCTCCTGTGGCAGTGAATTCCATATGCTAATCACTCTTTGGGTGAAGAAGTATTTCCTTTTATCTGTTCTAACCCGACTGCTCAGCAATTTCATTGAGTGCCCACGAGTTCTTGTATCATGAGAAAGGGAGAAAAGTACTTCTTTCTCAACCTGCTCAATCCCATTCATAATCTTATAAACCTCGATCATGTTGTTGCCCTGCAAGGCTTTTGAGCCTCTTTATGGACTGTAATAAAATAATAAACTGTGCCAGTGTGTCCATAAGGGACTGAACCACATGGTAACCCCATCCAGATGCCAGCAGAGACTGCACCCAGGCGAGAGACGCTTCTCCTGACCTTTCCAGCAGCTCCAGTGCCCAGCATAAATTACCAGCCTGTTCCTCATGAAGGAAAATGGAACAGACCCAGTATACACTAAGCACAGCAGCATGCCTTAATAAAATACAAGGACTAGAAACTCCAAAAACGCCATTGTGAGTTCCTTCTACATCAGGCAGGCAGCCTCTTTCCCTCCCCCTTCACCTGCAAGACCTCATGTAGCCCTGGCAGAGTCTATTCATCATTGCCTGGTAACTAATTGATGGCCATCAGCAGCCTGGCTAATGCCATCAAGAAGACAATGGAATCTGCCGGGTGACTCATCCTAGCTGCTACCAGGTGTCAGACATGAGCAAGTTTCTAGCTCTCAGTATTGACCATCCCTCAGGCACACCTCCACACACCTCCCCTACATCTTCCAACCAATAGGGTGTTTTCAGAGATGGACTTACCAGAAGGTGGGATCAGAGGCTGGAACCAGCCCCCACCCTAGTGCTTATAAGGAGACGCCTAACCACCGGCGCTCTCTCTGCTCTTCGACCCCTATCGAACCTTTGACCCTCTTATGTCCAGCTTGCTATCCCCAACCCCTGCCTCCATCTTTAAACTCTGGTCTGCAGGCCAAGTTCCCACGTGTTCCCTGCTGGCCAGGCCGCGTGGTTCCCAATTTTCTTAGTTTCTTTCCCCTCCATTTTTCCTGAGGAACGCTCTACACGACGGGACTGGTAAATATTCCCCACCAACGATTTACTTGCTAATGCAAATGTGCTTTGCCTCTCTCTGTATTTCTTAGGCCTTGAATAATTGTGTGTGAGCTTGTGTAATTGTTTGCGTGTGCAGAACTTCAGTAAAAGACTTTATTTTTCAACTACAAAAGTCTCCTGGTCTGTTACCAACACCTCCCGGCGGGGCTGACCTCTGTACACATAGGTGTTTGCTCTTGCAGCTGATTGCTTATTAATAATTAATCATATTCCCCTCGTTATTATTCATAATAACGCGCAATCCGGCTAACAATGTCACCCCTCAGCCATCGTTTCTCCAAGCTAAAGAGCCCCAAGCGTTTTAACCTTTCTTCATAGGGAAAGTGTTCCAACCCTTTTATCATTCTAGTTGCCCTTCTCTGCACTTTTTCCAATGCCATAATATCCTTTTTGAGATGTGGCGACCAGAACTGTACACAGTATTCCAAATGAGGTCACACCAATGATTTCTAAAGCGGCATGATGATACTGGCTGATTTGTTTTCAGTTCCCTTCCTAATAATCCTCAGCATAGCGTTGGCCTTCTTTATTGCAGTTACACACTGTCTAGACATTTTCATTGAGTTATCTACTACGACTCCAAGATCCATCTCTTGGTCAGTCTCTGCCAGTTCAGACCCCATCAATGTGTATTTATATTTAGGATTTTTGGCCCCAATGTGCATCACTTTGCACTTGGCTACATTGAACCCCATTTGCCACGTTGCCGCCCACTCACCCATCCTCAACAGATCCCTTTGGAGTGCCTCACAATCCTCCCTGGTTTTTACCCCCCTGAACAGCTTTGTGTCATCTGCAAATTTAGCCACTTCACTGCTTACTCCCAATTCCAAATCGTTAATAAACGAGTTAAAAAGCATTGGACCGAGTACTGATCCCTGTGGTATCCCACTGCTTACCACCCTCCATTGAGAAAGTTTCCCATTTATACTCACTCTCTGTTTCCTATTTATAAGCCAGTTTTTGATCCACAAGAGGACTTGTTTGATTATGCTTTTGGAAATTCAGTTTGTTATTTGTAGTGTTTTTGAGAGTATATATTGTAGTATTTTGTATTGTGCTATGAAATACTCTTTTCAATGATTTGTTATAGCTTCTTAAACATTTAATAAAAATTTAAATAAAATAAAATAAATTTGCAGATTATATTAAATTGGGAGGGGTAGCAAATACGGTAGAAGATAGAGTCAGGGTACAGGATGATCTTGACAGGCTGGAAAACTGGGCTAAAACAAATAAAATGAATTTCAAAGGGATAAATGTAATGTCCTGCATTTAGGAGAAATCCAATGCATAATTATAGAATGGGGGAGACTTGTCTTGGCAGTAGCACATGTGAAAAGGATCTAGGGGTTTTAGCAGACCATACACTGAGCATGAATCAGCAGTGTGATGTGGTTGCTAAAAAGGCAAATGCAATTTTGGTCTGTATCAACAGAAGTATAGTGTCCCGATCAAGAGATGTGATGGTACCATTTTACTCTGCTCTGGTTAGACCTGACCTAGGGTATTGTGTTCAGTTTGGGCACCACAGTGTTAAGAAGGATATAGACAAGCTGGAACGTGTCCAGAGGAGAGGAACAAAGATGGTGAGGGGTCTGGAGACCAAGTCCTATGAGGAAAGGTTGAAGGCGCTGGGTATGTTTAGCCTTGAGATGAGACGACTGAGAGGTGATATGAAATTCCCTTGGGAGAGAGTACCAGAATCTCAGTATTGAGCTGGAAATCATGAGTAGGCAGTCTGCTATGCTGCCAAATTTTTGATAGTGGGAGGAAAGAGGAAGACTTTCTTCCACCTTGATTAATCCTCTTTAAAAGGTAACCATGTCTTTATACTCTGAAGTTTCTATATGCACTTTCTCACCGGGGAGAGATCCTGGAGGGCTGTAAGCTATACATAAGAACATAAGAGAAGCCATGTGAATTCCATGTGTTAATCACTCTTTGGGTGAAATCAAGAGAACCTGCCACTTTCTAACAGGATGAATCTATAGGGAGGAACGATGTAGCAGGGATTCCCCCACACATACACCCTTCCATTATAGGATCTGTGCCATCCTCCTCAAGGCAAGTAAGGATATACCAGAATTTGCAGACTTAAATCATATTACAGCTGACAGGCAAAGGGAAATCCCTGAATTATTACTGTTACCCAGAAGTACTGGCTCATCCCTGAGCCACAAACAATTTGGTTGCTCAGAGATGCCAGAATGCAATTTTAACTGGGCTACCTTGCAGCTGTAAGAAGGATGCCTGTCCATTATTGTGGGAATGGATCATATAAATGTAGCTATATCTTTCCTAGAGTAGTGTAGAGAGGACTTAGGCTGAATATGCATCTGCTGTGTAAAGCAGTCTCAGTCTGTTGTGGTGCCAGTGTACGTTTGCCCCCTTTTCCTCCTATTCTGACTTGGAATAAAAGCTTGCTGCCTGCATCAGACCTTACCATGGTGACTGTGGGGGCATGTGGGAGGGGGAGTGTGTGCAAGACAGGGGAGGAGTTCCTCATCAAAGGCTCCTAAGTAAGCTCAATAATCATGGGATAAAAGGACAAGTCCTCTTGTGGATCAAAAACTGGCTTATAAATAGGAAACAGAGAGTGAGTATAAATGGGAAACTTTCTCAGTGGAGCGTGGTAAGCAGTGGGGTACCACAGGGATCAGTACTCGGTCCAATGCTTTTTAACTTGTTTATTAACGATTTGGAATTGGGAGTAAGCAGTGATGTGGCTAAATTTGCAGATGACACAAAGTTGTTCAGGGTGGTGAAAACCAGGGAGGATTGTGAGGCACTCCAAAGGGATCTGTTGAGGATGGGTGAGTGGGCGTCAACATGGCAAATGGGGTTCAATGTGGCCAAGTGCAAAGTGATGCACATTGGAGCCAAAAATCCTAAATATAAATACACGTTGATGGGGTCTGATCTGGCAGAGACGGACCAAGAGAGAGATCTTGGAGTCGTAGTGGATAACTCGCTGAAAATATCTACACAATGTGTAGCTGCAATAAAGAAGGCCAACGCTATGCTGGGGATTATTAGGAAGGGAATTGATAACAAATCAGCCAGTATCATCATGCCCCTGTATAAATCATTGGTGCGACCTCATTTGGAATACTGTGTACAGTTCTGGTCACCACATCTCAAAAAGGATATTATAGCATTGGAAAAAGTGCAGAGAAGGGCAACTAGAATGATAAAAGGGTTGGAACACCTTTCCTATGAAGAAAGGTTAAAATGCTTGGGGCTCTTTAGCTTGGAGAAACGACGGCTGAGAGGTGACATGATCGAGGTTTATAAGATTATGAATGGGATTGAGCAGGTTGAGAAAGAAGTACTTTTCTCCCTTTCTCACAATACAAGAACTCGTGGGCACTCTATGAAATTGCTGAGCAGTCGGGTTAGAACAGATAAAAGGAAATACTTCTTCACCCAAAGAGTGATTAACATATGGAATTCACTGCCACAGGAGGTGGTGGCAGCTGCAAGCATGGACAGTTTCAAGAGGAAATTAGATAAACATATGGAGCAGAAGTCCACCAGTGGCTATTAGCCACAGGGTATAGATGGGAACTCTCAGTCTGGGGCAGGTGATGCACTCTATTCTTGGTGCTGGAGGGGGCAGCAGTGGGAGGGCTTCTGGTACCCTGGCCCCACTGCTGGACCTCCTGATGGCACCTGGTATATTTTGGCCGCTGTGTGACAGAGTGTTGGACTAGATGGGCCATTGGCCTGATTCAACATTGGCTTCTCTTATGTTCTTATGTTCTTATGAGTGGCCTCCTGGAGCACCGGCAGGGCACAGTGCTGTGGGGAGGAACTGGCACCCATGACCCCCCCCACACAGAAAGTAAAGGGGGGGGGTGACCTGGCAGAGGGGGAGGGGGAACGAGCTGGGTAAAAAACATGAAACACCCAGGCTTCCGGTCGGAGTTAAAATGGCGAATTGACACACTTTGCGATTTGGGCAAGGTGGACGGTGGTATCTGACGACAGTCTGGGCTTTACCTGGCCCAGCGCAGCACTCCCCAGGTGGGGGGGTGGCAAGCAAGCAGCCAAGCCTGAGAGGGAGTTGAGATCGGTGTGGATAAGCTTCGGAGGAAGCTTGTTTACACCTTGATCTCCTTCCGCGAAGAGGGCAGTTGCAAGTCAGCTCTACAGATACCAGCCGGGCTGAGAATTCAGCATAAATCCGTCATCTACCGACCTCTTTAACATCAAGATTAACATCGTTTACAGAAGAAGCACTGCGAAACCCCGAGATTACAAGTAAGGTAACAATTGAACATTTGCTTACCGGTTTGAAGAAGAACTCAAAATCTAAACGTACGGATAAGCGTAAAAAGCTTTAAGGAACTAATCCGCTTGATTTAAAAGTAAAAAGAAAGCTTTCCTTCGGAGAAAACGGTGGAAAAGTGACTTTGTTTTGCATTCCTGTGGTCAGCTAAGACTAAACTTTGCGTAGTAGAAACGAAACTGACTGTGATTCTATGGTACAGGAAGTAGGCTAGAGTGGATGTTTTCGAAGTTGTTCTGCCGGATGTAGACGGACGTTTTAGAGTGTGACACCGGAAGTTGGATTACCGTGACGGACAGCTAAACAGGAAGTTTCAAAAGAGCCTACTCTAGCCAGAAAATCATAGAGAAATTGCGCCCACCATTTTGAGGAGGACTAAATTTTAAAAAGTTATTTTTAAGCCGAAAAAGCACCGGAAAAAGTTATAAAGGTGGTGATTTGGCTTTTAGATTGATAATATAAAGATTGTTTAGTCTTGAACTTGCCTCCAAGACGGATTTGAGGTCAAGACCAAGGGCTGCCTCATCGCCTAGTCCAAGAATGACTGCAAAAGAAAAAAAAGAATGGCAGGCTGCCATGGAAGCGATGGAGAAAAGGATGACAGAAGTGGTGCAGAGTTTGGGAAAGCAAATAGAATCACAGTTGCAACAACAGCTGCAAATACAACTGGAGCAAATAGAACAAGTGCAAGTCCAAGTACAGCAAAAAAATATGGAAGAGTTGAAAGAACTGGTACTAACAGAAGTGGCAGGGATAAAAAAAGATACGGAAGAAGTTAAAAAAGAGGTTCAAAGTCTGGTGACAAAATCAGAAGAAATGGAACAGAAAGTCAAAAGAACCCTACTAGAAAATACAAGACTGGAGTCCATGATGGAATATAGGGCTACTCAGAATCATCTGAGACTTAGAGGAATTGAAGAGGAGGAAGATCAGGACATACGGGCCTTAGTAATTAACACGTTGACAACTTACATAGGGGAGGATCAAGGAGATTTGGATCCAGACTTTGACCTAATCTACAGAGTAAATTCAGCTTATGCCAAGAGAAAGAAATTACCCAGAGATGTGATTGTTCAATTTGTGACCACAAAAATGAAAGAAGACATTTTCAAGAAGCAATTTACACAACCGTTGGAAATTAATGGAAAGAAAATAATAATTTTAAGAGAAATTCCGAGAATGATTTTACAAGACAGAAAGAAATTCAAGAAATTAACAGATAGGTTAAAAGAAATGAGCATCAGGTTCAGATGGGAGATTCCATATGGATTATCATTCTCATACAACTCGGTGAGATTCACAATTAAAACGGAAGGAGACATGTACAGATTCAAAGAGAACAATTTTGATGATTTTAAAGACATTTAATTCAAAACAATGATGGATTACAAATTTTTATCTTGGAATGTAAATGGACTAAATTCACCAAACAAAAGAAGATTAGTGAATCATTGGCTAGAGAAACAAAAATGTAATATAATTTGTTTGCAAGAAACACATATCAGAAAACAAGACAATAAATATCTGATTAATAAAAAACTGGGAGAAGAATTTCATTCATTAGCAGCTAACAAGAAGAAAGGAACAGTGATATATATTACTAAAGAATTGGAACCTAAACTAATCTTCTCAGATAAGGAAGGAAGATATGTTGGCGTGGAAATAATGATGAACAGAAAAAGGACAT
Source organism: Gekko gecko (assembly GCA_029375565.1). Classification (NCBI taxonomy): domain Eukaryota; kingdom Metazoa; phylum Chordata; class Lepidosauria; order Squamata; family Gekkonidae; genus Gekko; species Gekko gecko. The sequence continues at coordinate 73,554,330 of JAPDNY010000001.1, read as the reverse complement.
TGCTTGTAAATATATATGCACCCAATGGTGCAAAAGAGACTTTTTTCAATGACTTGACAAAAGAGTTGGACTGCTTAAACTATGATCAAATAGTTTTTGCAGGAGACTTTAATGGCACGGTGAACAACGTACTGGACAGAAAGTCTAATGCAATCGGAGAGGTGGTTGGAAAGCTGCCAAAAAAATTTTTCCAGTTGATGAAGCAAGAGAAACTAGAAGACGTTTGGAGGACATGGAATCCTAAGACAAAGGACTATACATTTTATTCTAACAGACATAATTCCTTTTCTAGAATTGATATGATTTGGATGTCAGAGGAGATGGCGCAAAAAACTTGTAAAATTGAAATTTTACCGAAAAATAACTCAGATCATAACCCTTTACTTTGGATATCTAAAGAAAAACCAAAACAACTATATTGGAGAATTAATGAGGACTTATTGGACCAAAAACTAATTAATGAGACATTAAAAAAAGAAACGAAATTTTTTTTTGAAATGAATTTAGACAAAGGTACTGATATACAGGTCGTATGGGACACGTACAAAGCGGTAATGAGAGGTTTGCTTATCTCTCTGAATTCTAAAGATAAAAAACAAAGGATGCAACAACAAAATGACCTCCATGAAAAATTTCGACAAAAAGAAAAGGAACTAAAGAAAAGACCAGGGAAGAAAAAGATTATTAAAGAGATTCACTTTCTACAGGATCAATTGAATGTTCTACTAAATAGTGAACTATACTGGAATCTGAAGAAATTACAGCAAAAAGCATTTGAGGGTGCAAATAAACCAGGAAAATTTTTAGCGTGGCAATTGAAAAGTAGAAAAGAAAGGAATTTTATAAGTAAAATTACTGAAGATGGAAAAGATGTTGTGAATCTGAAAGGCATAAAAAGAGCTTTCTTCAAATACTACACCAAACTGTTTAAAAAGAAAGGAATTGATCAACAGAAAATTAAGAGATATTTGGAGAATATTGAAGTTCCAGAGCTGGGACAACAAATCAAAGAGCTATTAAATGGATTAGTAACAAAGGAAGAGGTAACAATGGCGATAGAAGATGCAAAGTTGGGCAAAGCTCCAGGTCGAGATGGCTTTACAGCAAAATTCTACAAGAAATTTAAGGAGGAGCTAACCCCTATCTTAGTACTTCTGTCAAATGAGATAAGAAAGACTAAACGGATCCCAAATTCATGGAAAGAAGCAAATATTTCACTGATACCTAAAGAAGGTTTGGACTTAACTAATGTAAAGAATTATAGACCAATATCGCTATTAAATAATGACTACAAACTATTTGCAAAAATAATTTCGGAAAGGTTGAAAAAATATTTGAAAGATACTATAGCGGAAGAACAAGCTGGTTTCTTACCAAATAGACAAATTAGAGACAATCTAAGAGTGGTGATTGATGCAATTGAATATTACGACAAACATCCAGAAAAAGAAGTTGGATTCCTCTTTTTAGATGCGGAAAAAGCTTTTGACAATTTAAATTGGGAGTTTATGCTGTAAGTTATTGAAAAAATGGATATAGGACAGTCTTTTCTAAACATGATTGTGGCAATTTATTCAGAACAGAAAGCAGCTTTGAATATAAATAAAGAAAGAACAGATTTCTTCCAAGTTCAAAAGGGAACACGACAAGGCTGCCCGTTATCTCCGTTATTGTTTATCTGGATATTGGAAATATTATTGACAGTGATAAGAAAAGATAATAGCATTGAAGGACTTACAGTGAAAGGCTTTGTTTATAAATATAGAGCATTTGCAGATGATGTAATGTTTATGATTCAAGATCCAATTGAGAATATACCACAATTGATGGAAAAAATTGAAGAATTTGGAACAGTTGCGGGATTCTACGTTAATAAAAGTAAAACGAAAGTGATGTGCAAAAATATGACGAAACAGAGACAAATTGAACTTCAAGAGAAAATTCAGTGTGAAGTAGTTACAAAGACTAAATATTTAGGAATTGAATTGACTATGAAAAATATTGATCTGTTCAAAAATAACTATGAAAAGGTTTGGCATAAGATCCAGCAAGACATGAAGAAATGGGATACCTTGAATCTATCGTTATTGGGAAGAATTGCAACTGTAAAAATGAATGTTTTGCCGCGTTTGATGTTTTTATTTCAGACTATTCCAATATTAAAACAAAGGAAAATACTGGATACGTGGCAGAAAGAACTATCGAAATTTGTATGGGCAGGAAGAAAGCCAAGGATTAAAATGAAAATTTTATGTGATGCAAAGGAAAGAGGAGGATTACAACTACCAAATTTAAGATTGTATTATGATGCCGTCTGCTTAACATGGCTGGAGCAGTGGATTAATCTTGAGAATAAAAAGTTATTGGCTTTAGAAGGTCATGATAACAAGTTTGGATGGCATGCATATTTATGGTATGGAAAAGTAAAAATAGACAAGTTTTTCAAACACCACTTCATAAGACGATCACTGTTCGAGACTTGGATGAGATATAGAAAATTCTTCTCGGAAGAAAGACCACTCTGGATAGTACCAGCAGAAGTGATTGATCCATATTCAAGAAGTCAGGGTTTAAATTGGCTACCTTACAAAAGTCTTTTAAAATTAGAAGGGAAAAACTTTGTACTAAAAGATAGAACTGATGTGGAATTTGAATATGATTGGTTGAAGTATAGACAGATTTATGACTTATTTAAGACCGATAAAAGAGAACACGGTTTTAGAGAAAATAATACTGAAATTGAAACTGTATGGGTTGGTAAGGGTAAAAAAATGATTTCTAAACTGTACAAGGTTTTATTGAAATGGTATACTGAGGATGAAATAGTAAAAGAGCAAATGATAAAATGGGCAGTAAATATTAATAATGAGATATTTATGACATCTTGGGAATATTTGTGGAAAAAGTCAATGAAAATTTCAACTTGTGTAAATGTCAAAGAGAATTGCTATAAAATGATGTACAGATGGTATATGACGCCTAAAAAAATCGCTATTATAAATGAAAGTATGTCTAACAAATGTTGGAAATGTAAGAAAAACGAAGGGTCTTTTTACCATATGTGGTGGACATGTGATAAAGCAGTAAATTACTGGACTGAGATCCACAATGAGATACAAAAATTTTTGAAATGTACTTTTAAGAAAGACCCACAGATGTTATTGCTAGGTCTTAAAATGGAAGAAATAAATGTAGCCAAGAGAACATTATTATGGTACTTGATTACAGCAGCCAGACTGACTTTTGCTCAATGTTGGAAACAAGATAAAGTACCTGAAACATGGGAATGGATTAAAAAGACGTTGTTTATGGCAGAAATGGACAAATTAACAAGAAAATTAAACAACGAAAAAGACGAAACCTTTTTCGGAGATTGGAAAGACTTTCAAGAATACTTGTTGAAAAAATGGGATGTTAAACGTGGTTTGATTTGTTTTGATAGCTATTGAGGAGAAGTGGAAAGAGATCTAGATCTTTGAATTGTTACCATTAGTAAAAGAAAATAAGTTTAGTAGTAAATGTAATTGAATAAGAGAGATATCAATGGGGTTGGAGCACTGCGGGAAGCCTTGTTTGGGGGGGAGAGGGCGAAAGAAAAATGGATATGTATTGGTTTGTTTAAATTGTATGAACATGAAAATATATCCAATAATAAATTGTATTTACAAAAAAAAAAAAAAAAACATGAAACACCCAGCAGTTGCCAGGCAGGGCATTCTGGGGACTGCCCAGGAAATAACATGGTTCAGGAGTGGGCATGCTTCTAACCCACTAGCAAAGTAACATGACTGGAGAAAAACTGGGTGGGGGGAGGATTTGGCTCCAGTTGTCTGCTTATCGCTCACAGTGGCTCAGAGGCAGGGAGTAGCAATTGCTCCGGCTGAAAACCGGATCCACGTAACCCAGTGAGACGCCGTAGTGACCTCGCAGTTGCCACTACAGGGCAATAAAACAATGCAGACAGCCAATGCTGAGTCGATACAATACACAAATAGCTGCGGCAAGCAATGCAGACAGAGATTTTTGAGACAATTTGGGACTGCTGGCACAGTGGTAGGACCGACCAATGCAGATTGGACATATGACTGCAATATTAATCCAGGAGGAATAGCTGCAGTAAAAATGAAAGTTTTGCCAAGATTTCTATTTCTGGCTCAAAACATACCAATTTTAAAGAGGGCCAATTATTTCTCTAAACTGGATAAAATCACTAGACAATTCATCTGGCAGGCAAAAAAAGCGAGAATAAAACTGAAGTTATCACAGGAAAGAAAAGAAAGAGAAGGATGTGGTCTTCCAAAGTGGAAGCTATACTATCAAGCAGCCACTCCTTGTTGGATTAAAGACTGGATACATTTAGAAAATACAAGAAATCTGAAATTAGGACACGACACGAAATCTGAAATTAGAAGGATGGCATGCTTACATATGGTATGGAAAAGATAAAATCCATTCCTGTTTTCATCAACATATAATAAGGGGACATTAAAAAAACATGGAATAAGATAAAAGAGAGGTATTATAGGAAAATCCCAAAATGAGTTTTGCCACTGGAGGCCTTTGTAAAACCATATTTTTAAGTACTTTACCTTGACTTCCAGAAAGCTTTTGATAAAGTTCTTCATCAAAGGCTCCTAAGGAAGATCAATAGTCATGGGATAAAAGGACAAGTCCTCTTGTGGATCAAAAACAGGCTTATAAATAGGAAACAGAGAGTGAGTATAAATGGGAAACTTTCTCAATGGAGGGTGGTAAGCAGTGGGGTACCACAGGGATCAGTTCTCGGTCCGATGCTTTTTAACCTGTTTATTAATGATTTGGAATTGGGAATAAGCAGTGAAGTGGCTAAATTTGCAGATGATACGAAGTTATTCAGGGGGGTGAAAACCAGGGAGGATTGTGAGGCACTCCAAAGGGATCTGTCGAGGATGGGTGAGTGGGCGGCAACGTGGCAAATGGGGTTCAATGTGGCCAAGTGCAAAGTGATGCACATTGGGGCCAAAAATCCTAAATATAAATACACATTGATGGGGTCTGAACTGGCAGAGACTGACCAAGAGAGAGATCTTGGAGTCGTAGTAGATAACTCAATGAAAATGTCTAGACAGTGTGTAACTGCAATAAAGAAGACCAATGCTATGCTGGGGATTATTAGGAAGGGAATTGAAAACAAATCAGCCAGTATCATCATGCCGCTTTATAAATCATTGGTGTGACCTCATTTGGAATACTGTGTACAGTTCTGGTCGCCACATCTCAAAAAGGATATTATAGCATTGGAAAAAGTGCAGAGAAGGGCAACTAGAATGATAAAAGGGTTGGAACACTTTCCCTATGAAGAAAGGTTAAAACGCTTGGGGCTCTTTAGCTTGGAGAAACGATAGCTGAGGGGTGACATGATCGAGGTTTATAAGATTATGAATGGGATAGAGCAAGTTGAGAAAGAAGTACTTTTCTCCCTTTCTCACAATACAGGAACTCGTGGGCACTCAATGAAATTGCTGAGCAGTCGGGTTAGAACAGATAAAAGGAAGTACTTCTTCACCCAAAGAGTGATTAACACATGGAATTCACTGCCACAGGAGGTGGTGGCAGCTGCAAGCATGGACAGTTTCAAGAGGGAATTAGATAAACATATGGAGCAGAAGTCCATCAGTGGCTATTAGCCACAAGGTATAGATAGGAACTCTCAGTCTGGGGCAGGTGATGCACTCTATTCTTAGTGCTGGAGGAGGCAGCAGTGGGAGGGCTTCTAGTGTCCTGGCCCCACTGCTGGACCTCCTGATGGCACCTGGTATTTTTGGCCACTGTATGACAGAGTGTTGGAGTAGATGGGCCATTGGCCTGATTCAACATTGGCTTCTCTTATGTTCTTATGTTCTTAAGTATGAAAAATAACAGAGGTAGCTATGAAGTACTATTAGAAAAGAATAATGAACTAAAATTAGAGGAGAAGCTCTAGAATAATCATAATATTCAATTGTCATGATGGCAAGCTACACAACTTAAATCCATCTACAGTAAAGATGTGAAACAGGAGTTTGAAAGCAATAAAAATGAGCTGGAGAAAATATGGCTTTTCTCAAATGATAAATTAGTTCAAAAATTATGTAATTTTTTATTGGAGGAATATATGCTTGACAAAACAGTTAAATCTTCTATGATTTCCTGGATGAGAGATATAGGTAAAAACCTAGATATAGAGACTTGGAGAAAAATATGGAAAACAACAAAAATTATGAGGGCAACTGCATACAAAAAAAATGTATTTAAGATGTTTCACAGGTGGTACTGGCCCCCAGAAAAAGTAGCAAAGTGCTTCAAAAATAGTTTGAATAAATGTTGGAGATGCAAAGGTAATGTTGGTACGTTCTATCATATGTGGTGGCAGTGCACCAAAATACAAAAATATTGGCGAAAGGTCCAGAAAATAATTTTTTAATTATTTACAATTACAATGTACAATGTACATTTACAATTAGAACCAGAATGTTATTTGCTTAATTTGATCCCCAAAGAAGTTAAAAGTCAAGACAGGTGTTTGGTGATATTGATATTAACTGCCAGAATCTCATTAGCAAAATATTGGAAAGCAGAAAAAAACCCAAGTATGGAAGAAATAACATATAGACTGCTGAATTTAGCCGAAATGGACAAATTGAGTTTATTTTTGCAAGGGTAAAGATGAAGATATGTTTATTAAAAGATGGTTGAGATTTTACAAATGGTTAAATCAAGATGTATAATGACTGACATAATTAAGTAAATTTCAGCGAATAAGATCTATGTATTTGTTAAATTTCAAAACTTAATAAATAAAGGTTTTTTTAAAAAAAAATGTTAATCCAGGAGGAAGGGACTGTATTGTATGAATCAAAGTTTTACGAAATGCTGGTATACAGTACTCAGGCTTCTTTAGGGTCTCTTTCTTATCAGGGATATCGTTTCAGAGCCAAACATCACAGGTCCAGCCCATGGCTGACAACGTCATTTTAGAGGACAATTTAGTCATTTAAAAATGCTGGAAGTGCCCAATTATGATGTGGAGACAATAGGCAACTTTTCAAGTGTAGAAACAGCCACCCATCAAGTCCTTGCAGCAAATTTTAAACAGCTAAATTTCCCTCTAAAACGGTGTTTGTAGCCACAGGTTGGACCCATGGGTACCATATGATGTATCGTTTGGGCTCCCAGACTCAGTAGAGAAGGGAAGAAAAAGAGATTTCAGCAAAAGTTCTTGAAAATTACATTTAAGTCACAAAAAAGCAGTATTTTGTAGCATGTGCAGAAGCTATTAATTTCACTTTGATTTTTAGCTTGACTAAACCTGTATGGAATTACTAAATACATGTGAGTCTAATAACTGCCCTTTATGTCAGAATTTCCACTACTTTGGTGCTTTAGCAGCTATACAATTCTGCCATAAATTATAAACACCTGTGGTATACCACAGATGTCAAAATTATGCTAACAAATGGTTGCGGAGAGCTTTCAACTAATTTATAATAAGCCACTTCAAAACTTATTTAATGCACTGCAATGCCAAGGGGTTTAAGAGCTCTGTAAATGTATCTCAAGCCCTCTTTAAACTGAATCAATCTGCTCCCACTCTACATGAACTAACCCAATTAATTTCTACCTTATAGAATGCTATATCTTTCTGCCACTGCCATAGAATGCCCCTTTTAATGCACTCCCCTCTAAGTACTATTTGTTGGGTAATGAAATATTTAGGTTCTTTCCTCACCACTACTAAATAGTTCATACAAAAGCAGGGACTATTCTTTTAAAAAACAGATTTCCTGTTACTGAATTTCCAGCAGGAAATAATTCATTTGAACTAGATTGATTTTTGTAAAACCACTTTTCAATCCACTTCTACATTATTTATTATCATTTGGCACTGCATGTCCAACCTGCTCACCAAACAGCTTCTGAACCATATCAAAGCCTAGTTTGGTCAAATTTACTCTTAATCACAACAGTCTTCTCAGGCAATTTAAAATATTTTTTCATTATATGAGAATTAAAGCCCTAATATATTAGAGATGTGCAAGAGCTGTTTCAAAATAGGAGTGCTAAAGTTCAAAGAGCTTAATATTTGTTACTAGAAAAATGTCCAGAGTATATTTGGAAAGCAGATTTGAATGTTGCAAGGAGCCCTGGGGAGGGAACTGTGTGCTCACTCAGCTCATAGATGTACATTACATACTCCTTGTGTAATCTCTTTAGTTGAAGGCTAAACCATTGACTATCACTGAAGGAGGAATGGATGTTGCTTTCCTGGGAACAATGTTCACAATTATCATCTTTACATTTTCTCAGGAGCACTGCCACATCAAACAATTTCAAAGCAAGGAATACATTGTGGGACTGTAAGAAAATGATACATTGCACATGTCTGAACATTAATAGTGCTTTATCAGATCACACCTCTCTTGAAATGTATTAAATCAAAGTTTTTGGTTTTTCTCCCACTTCTGGTGCATCTCTATGATCTCTTCATTTCCATGAATATTACTCAGTTATACAGAGAAGGAATAATTTTTTGAAATCAGAAAAATATTCTCACAGCATGTGGAAGAATCTGAAGTAGTATTGTAGCTCAGAAGGCTTGGGGGTCTCCAAAGTGGAGGGGCTGGTTGCCTTAATCCTAGAGTCCAAGGCCACATAATAAGTCCACTGACAGGACCAAGTGATTGTCGCAATCCCACCACAGAGACCAGTAGGCTGAATATGGCTGGGAACTAGGCCCTTTGGATGAGGTTGGCTAGCCTTAGGGCCCACTTTAGGACGTTACCACCAATGACTTGACTTCTTGTTTGGGGAAATTAGCTAGACAGCAGGCAAGGCCAGAGGGGTACAGGGATCACACACCATTTGTATACCAAGGTCTGGCACAGTAGGAAGGCTCCAGATTTGAAGAGTGAATTAAATAGTTTTTATTAAAGGGTTTCTGTAATTACATTAAGCATTCAAAAAGAGCAAGGAATACAGAACTTAGAAAGCAGAGGTAGCGAATACAACCTGTCCAGATGTGCAGAATCCATGGAAAAGGGATTGTGGACCAAACCAAAGGTTTAGGGGTGAACTGCCAGTTGGCATCGAGCAGACACACAATCTGAGGCCATGTGCTCTGAAGGATATAGACACTGGAAAACAGTGCAGACCAATGGAAGGCCTTGGGGCCTGGTCTCAGGTGAGAACAATAGATTTTCTAGACCTATAAGGAGTCCATGGAGGTGTGGTACCAGGTGGAGTGTAATTCAGGTGTGACCAATGAGCTTCCAGAGGGGCAGAGTCTGGCTGCACAATAGCCTTGAAGAGATTAATCCAGGTGGTGGATGGTTGGGCTGGGAGTGTCCATTGCGGAACAATAGAGTGGCCCAGCGTTTCCCTGGTGCCGGACAAAAGAGGTAATGTTTGTAACTGTGTGGCAGGATGAGCCTGAATGGGAGACCATTCACTAGACATGGAGAATTAATGTTTACCTTGATAGGTCTGGCATAGGTGTAAGAATGCAGATATCTTAGACAAATATATGGAGACAGGAATGAGAGGGTTATTCCAAAGATATCTACTGGCATACAACTGATATGGAAATTGTGGCTAGAAACATGCAACGTACTTCATTCATGACAATAGCACAGACCAGAGACTCTTTGTCCCTGCTTGCCTGTACATTTGACAGACAAAAGACTAGCCATTTGACCATTACAAGATGCCTGAGGCAAGAGCAGAGATTTGTCCATTCTTAGTCCTTTTGGACTGAGCTGTCAGGAGAGACTTGTGGGGGAGGGTTGCTTGGATGTTTGACAGTGCAGCCAGCCTGGAGAGTCTTCACTTGGCCTGAGTTTCCCCAGCCAAGACGTGGTTCTCCTAGCCTTCCAGCAAAAGCCACTGTTTAAGCCAAGCCTGGCTTTATGAGGGCACTGCTTGTGGAGGTTCAGAGCAGTGTTCCCTCTAAGCTGAGTTAGTGTGAGCTAGCTCACAGATTTTTTAGTCTCTGGCTCACACATTTTTTCTTCACTCAGGAAGGATGGCTCCAGAGCAACCTAATTTATGCAGGAGGCAAATCGCTCCCTCACAACTTTAATGGCAGTAGCTCACAAAGTAGAATTTTTCCTCACAAGACTCCACAGCTTAGAGGGAGCATTGGTTCAGAGGTTGTTTTGAGGTGGCTCTCTCTCAGGAAAGACCATGGCTGAGGGAGCTGTCTACAAGGAGGAGATGGCATTCTCTTAGGATGGCACTGGCATTTGGGCCATGGGAAAGAGAACAACCCTGTCCATGAAGGCAGGTCCAGCTCCTGGGGAGGATCTTAAAGAAGGTGGCCAGGTGGTGTCTAGGGCTGGACTAGGCAGAGGAGGAGCTGTGGAGGATAGGAGAACTGGAGAAGGTAAGCAGCAAAGTACCTATTCCCCTGACAGGGCCAGCTATTGTGAGATGTGAACATTTGAATAAATGACCTTGTTAACACTATGACCATCAGTGTATGTAACAGTAGTGAGTCATGGACAAGCAGCCAGTTCCCAGCCTGTTGTTCTTGCTCATTCTCACAGGTATACTTGTGGGTGCCATTAGGAAGTATCTAATACTTCCTGCTCCTGGTGACCCAGTCACAGTGAATAAATGCTTCGCTTATCCACATAGCCTTTCTTGTAAGCTGCCTGCTGCCAGCTGTTCCTGCAGCCAGTTCTCCTTCTTCCCTCACTTTCTAAGTTTAAACTTACTTAGGTAGGGGAAGTGTCAGAAACACCCTGAATTTTTCTGAAAAGTCACTGAGAAAATTCAGAAATATCTAGGAAATTATATTCCAGTCATGTTTAAAATTTGTTGGTTTTACAGTTTCAAAACAAATGGTGCTTGCCTTCATAATGGTATATTGTCTGCAACTGAAAATGCACAAGTTTTTGATCTTCATACAACACTTTTGTGAGATGTTACAGCAAATTTTTCAGACCCAACAATTCCCTGGAATAATAGCCAAATTTCTGCAACAGGCAATTTCACTATATATACTGTAATATGTGACATAAATTAGGGAGAAAGATGTAGCTAATATACAATCACTTAACAGCCACTAAATATCATGCATTCTGATATAAAGAATCTCAGTTTCTTGCTGCAAGTCTCTGTGCCTCCCCACCTCCAACTGTAATAGAATGAAAACTATTAGGGAGATTAAATTACTTTTTCTGCCTATGCCGAATGCCTAAATGTCTGCTCCCTTCTTTTGGCACTCATTTACGTCCCACTATTGGTTATGCAAGTTAGAACCATTTTTAGAGAAAATTCCACTTAGTGGAATACCTGGTATTCTGGCTGTTTTATTTCAGTCTTTACCTTGTGAGTTTCACAGGCAGATGTAGCTTTAAGGAAAAATTCCTTTTTTCATGTCCAGAAATACTATGAAGACTGATCTTCAGTGGTCTCTGGAAACATAAGGGCTGATTATAAAATATATCAGAGAAGAGAGTATGTTTGTGTGGACAGACAGAACCTACACACACACACACACACACACACACACACACACACAAGAGTATGCACAAAGGATGGTATGTGCCGGGATTCTCAGTCATGCCCAAGAGTGTATCGGCCTAGATGTTGCATGCACATAAGCTCTGTTCATAAACTATGTCAAATGCATATAGGGGTGAGGTCAGCAAGTGTAAGCCCATTGTCCCCCTGTGTGATTTATGTAGTCCTGATGAATTGAGAATATCATCCATTCAAAAACAGCCTGTCAAAATGTTACCTAAATCAGTCCCCTATCAGGCCTGTTATATGAAGAGGGTCTCTTACATGTAAAGCACTAAAAGAATGGGGGTAAAAAGGGATTGTTTAAGTCTATTTATACACAGTGTTAGCACAATAAAATTCCCAAGGAGGGAAAGATGGAAGGAAGACAAATAACCAGAAAGTAACTTTATTTACATAACCAAGATATAGAATAGAACATGGAAAGCAAGGCAGTAGCACAAGACAGTGACACTGGACTATTCAATGGCACCAATACAGCAGCAATTTATACATGGTAATCCAATAAAAACAATTCACATTGCATAATCCTATTATTCTGTTCTATAACTTTAAGATAAACATCAAATTCCAAATTGTGTTCTGCCCACCAGGGTTACTGAGGAGGGGACTGAGGTTACAAAATTCGGGGGGGGGGGGATCAGCTCAATGGCCAGTGAAGTCAGAGTCATACTGCAATCAGTGAATGCAAATTTATTCTACTGTTAATGACGTTCTGCACTGTAGTCAAGTCACTAGGGAAGCAGGTGAGGCAAAGCAGGACCTCTGACTATCTGCTCGCTGTGCTTTTCTGCAAAGTTTTGTACAAGGATGAAGCAAATACTTGCCTTTCACAAGATGCTGCCAAGCTCATCAACCAAGCCAGCACTGGAACCAGGCAAGACCATCAACCACAGCTGTTGGCTGCTACAGTAATTGCCCAGCTGAAACTTCCTAACAAGGTGTTGACTCTAGCAATCTATGCCCCTCTTCCTTTTCTACCACCCATCTCCATAGATTTGTCTGCTCAGCCAGATAGTGCAAAGGGGTATCCCTGTTAGTGTATTGTAGCAAAGCAAAACAATCATTCCTTCTCGTCTCGTTTATTTCGCTCCCTCCCTTCCACAGCTTTCTCCTCCTTCATTTCACTCTCTTCTTTTCATGATCTGCCTTCATTTCTGTCTCCCACCTTCTAATTGTTCTGTGTCCCCCCCCTTGGGTTGCCAACTCTGGGTTGGGAAATTCCTGAATGCTTTGTTAGTATTATGAATTGGAGGGGTCAAGTTAATATTTCCCCATGATCAAAGTAGTACTACTTCTTCTTTTATATGCATGGTAATGGAATATTAATTTGTCTCAGTGGTTATAAATGTGGAAAAGAAGTTAGTACTTCTTCTTTCCCTTTCCCCTCTCCACTCTTTAATTACATTTGAAACACTGTTCAACAAGTGGGTCATTATAATAGCTGTATTGGTGGGACCTCTAATACCCCTTTGTAAATGCTACTTTGCTACTGTACATTATATTCACATTTTATGACAAAATACATAATCTGTTTAAAGGGTCTGCAAATTCAGTTCCAGTGATCCAAGTTCTGCTTGTCTAGCACAACTACATAACCACTTTTGTCCCTGCTTTTGTTCTAGGTAAATGTACAACTGAAGCAGATTTTTTTTTCTGATTTCCTTACTAAAGATTTACTGTAATATTAAGTTTTTGTGAAATAGAGCCCACTTCATTAAATGCAGGAGCATATCCTGTATTGGTAAACATATATATGGGTGTGTAAATATAAAATTCCAAAATTAAACACATGGCTATAGAGAGAAATATTGATAGGGATAGGCTGTGCAAATTGAGTACAAGAAGATATTTCTCAGTAGTTGCTTTGTATTTATGAATCTCCGTTCCCTGTAAGGTTGCTGGAACCCAAGCCTGAACATCTTGAGAAAATAACTACAAAGGTATTTTGTTTTAAGGGCAAAGAAAAGTGTGTGAGAGGGAAATCTTTTGATATTATTTGATATTTTAGGTTGATTTTTTTAGGACTGCTATAAAGCCATAAACGGAAGAAAGTTTATGTATATCAGTGCTAAAGATGGGAATAAAATGGTAGTTCTTGCAGACTGTGAACACATTGTTGGATTTCATAACTCTCCTGTGCTTAATGACATCTTCAAGACACCACAGAATTCCTTGTTGCTTGTGCTAGATTATGATGACAGACTGACATGGGATGGAATGTGGGAAACTGCATGGAATTCACACAGCTAAAGGAAGATGGATCTGCAAGCAACATTCTACAAGGTTCATGGTTTGCAGCCAAGTGTTCAAAAACAAAAGCCCCCAAATCCTATCTTTAGCATCAGCACAAATTGCCTTAATGTTAATGGGAAATTGCTTGTGTTCCATCAGTCTGGGGGGAAAACACAACCTTGTTACTTGTCTAAAGATAATTCTGCAGGAATTGCTAAATCATGTCTGTGTCTTGGTGCTGTTTCAGTAGTTGATTCAACACTTCAAGTGCCTTGACCTACATCTCTCTATAAATGCACCATCTTTGTATTCTGCCTAGAGACATAACAATGCATTAGTGTGGTTAATCAACCTAGAGGAATATTTCGTCTGACATAGTACATAAACTGTTCACTTATGCCTCTGGTTAAGCTGAACCCTGAGCTGAGGAAAGCATTTGTTTTGCAGTGATTCAGAAATGTTTAAAGTCCCAGGTGACAATGATCACCTTCTCAATCTTTTGCACAATGATACACTGTAGAAATTTATCTTGCAATTCCAATTCAAAGACCTTGAAACAGATACATTGTTACAACTATGAAGGAGGCCATTCTCTGACCCTCTCTTTGGCTGCTACCGATGACTGCTCACTAATGGGCCAGCGAGGCAACAGGTCACTTCGGCCATTTGGATCATGAGTTTCCATCCATTTTGAAATGGTTTTAATTGTGGGGTATCTGTACTGAATTTTTTGATGACCTCCCCTGATTTAGTTGATCCATGATTACATCTCTTGACCTAGTTTTAAAGTTTTGGGGTTTTTTTAAAGCAGCCTTGCAATCTTGGTTTGGATCAGGGTGACCACATGGAAAGACAGGGACTCATCCTTTCACCATTTTTTTCCCCAATAGAAATCTTCTGGAGAGGCCAATATTTATTTTTATGATACAATCCTCCCACAATGCAGCTCCTATCCAAATTGCAACCCCTGGCTTTTAAATAAAAAACTGGAGTGATCTGATCCTGGGTCTCTTTTATTCTCTATAGTTGCACTACACATTTGGGGGCTGGATTAAAAGACTGTCAGGAGGATTATACTTGAGATACAGATTTGGAGGGGAACTGCGGCTGTTTCTCTTAGCCTGGTGCTCTCTACTGAAAATCTGTTTCTTCTCCTGAGTACTGCCTACTCAATCATACATTATCCATATAATATTATACAATAATTTTTAGGTCTCCATTGATCTCTTCTCCAAAACAAAAATAACCCAGTAAGGCTACTGGAATTTCTCCCTCCCAATTATGGAACTGGGAAGTACCTGTTTTTGTAGAGGATATAGCAGAGGCTGTTCCCAGCCAACCATAGTTTGCAGTCTTTCTTCCAGGCATTTTCTCCAACACTGCTGCCTTCTCAAATATAGTGAAACATAGAGCAGACCTCCCAATGTTTCTTCATGGCACAGCCATGGATCCCTGCCAAAGTTATTTAGACTTACTAGACTATAAACTCCCACACTGGCATCTTGTATGTTCCAGGGGAAAGCTTTAATGTAAACCCATAGAATCATCTTCTCTACCATGTTCATGTAATCCCATGTGGTCCTTGTGGGAAAATGGGCAGGTTAGCAGCACATATATCCCTGCTTGTGAACTATTTGTGCTTTATGGAATCATCTGCCATGTCCAGATGTGAAGGAAGTAATGACTCCTGTATTCTTAATAGTCACATGGTAAACACAATCTCTGCAAGGATTTTATTTTTAGTCTGACCCCTCAAGCTTGACAAATTACACCTGCCAGAATTTTCTCTTCTGTCCAGAAGGCAGTTCTAGTAGTAACCATTGTAACAAGCCAATGGAGAAAATAAAATCAGATTCAAATTTCTCTTTTTGCAGAGTTCCATAACGAAAGCCTGAACTCCATATCCTGTTGGGATGTATATTATTTTTCAAACACAGAGACAGGCATTTGACTATACCCAAGGAAGTAGACTATCAAGAATACAGTAGCCATGGTCTCCTTCACAGGCAAGGTTTAGCTGTGGGGCATGTGACTAAAGAACAGTGTGCCTCTGGGAATGACATAACCCAATTTCATAGACCAGCAGAAGACTGGAAGGAGGATGTCAAAGAGGATGCTTTACATCATTCTCTCCTACCCTGTCTTCATCAGTTTCTGCTGTTGCTGTCAGTTGCAGATTTTTCTGCTGCATGAGAGAGTACCCCCAAAGGATTAAAACATTCAGTGCTACCAGTGCCCTGGTTGCTAGGCAGTATATTTCTGGGGGTGGGCTGTTGTCTCCCATGGCCATCACTCAATTTTTGAAAAGCATGGATTGGAAAAACCAAAGCAGCTGTAACTGCTGTTTTGCTACAGTCATATGCAGCATTGAGGAGAGTGTTTAGCCCCAAACCAGGCTGGACTGATAAGAGTTTAAACATTTCTCCTGGATCTGGTAGATACTTTGGCTAATGAATATTATATAGTTAAGCACAGAAGTATCTGGCTGGGAAGAACATTCCATGTCATCTTTTCTCCAGTGCTTCCATCAAGGGCCATTGCCTGCCCTGTGCAAATCTTAAAAGGTGCATTATGTTTCAACTTCCACTTATTATCGATCACCTTGTAGGGCTGTTGTCAGGTAGAAATGAAGCCTACAAGGTCCTTTTCTACTCCATAATTCTGGGCTTTGGATTTCCTGCAATAAGCAAAAGGTTGGTCTAGATGATCCATGCAGTCCCTCCCAGCTCTATGATATTGTATCAGCATTCAAGGAATCAGCATTCCAGGCAAGTCTGAGTTGAAGCACAGCTCTCCTCAATTTGTAAATAAAATACTATCTCCATGAGCTGAAGATGTGATCGTCTATTTTTGTTCTATGTTATCCAAGCAACAAAGAATGCTCACTAATTAGGAGAATTCATGTCTTATTGGAGAATGAAAGGAAATAGATTGATTTTGAATGTTTACTGGTGTGTGTTTATGTATATGTGTGTCCTGGCTCTCAAGTGAAACCAGGTTTCTTTTATGTGACACTAAAGCAACTCATGTCAAGCTGACTGCTCAGAAACCATTCATAATACAATATCTTAATATTAATTTTTACTGTTTCTGTATTTTAAACTTTTTAAACTCCTGCCTATAGTTTTAGATGTCACTATATTATATAATTTTACTGTTCTTTTACCTGTTATTTACTTGTCTCTTATTTATTGTTTGCTGGTCTATGACCTTAATAAACTGATTGATTGATTAATACAATGACACACTCCAGGGGCCCTGTCTGAATGACCCACTGTAGGCTGGGTCTGTTAATGCAACGTCATCTGAAAATATGCTGGGTAACGTACCGTGCTGATTTTTGTAAGAGTCTCTACTCTCTTTCCCTTCCATAGCTGTACTGGTCTCTAAAAATCAGAAAGAGAAAGTACAAGTGCAATAAATAAGAGCAAGTAAGAATGTGAGATAAACAAGAACACCAATGTCCTTATCCAACTAGGGGTGCAAATCAGAAGCAGAGTCCCCCAAACTTCTGAAAGCAGATGAGCACAAAAGTGTATTGCGTATATGGTTCTCATGACTGTTCTCAGTCTTGCTTTCATAGCTGCATACAGATCACCCAGATTAGAAAAAAAATCAACAGAAGTGCTGATCAAAACAAAAAAGGATATAGTTACTCCCAACTGTTCTCTTCATCCCCCATCAGTATTATAACTGACTATTTGGAATGCCAGGTGTGGCAGGTACTCTAGTATCCCTATGTACAATTTTGCTTGTTCTACATATGGGCAGCCCTACTGCTATGGGTATACGGGCCTAGAGAAGAGCTACAGATTTTATCTCAGGACCATTTCTCTATCTGTTTTACATTGTTTATTACCATTTGTATACCTCTGACTTTCAGCTATTTTATTAATTTCTCAGGGCACAGGTCATGCACAGTTCAAAAGAGATGAAGTACTTTATAGTTTTTTGTAACAATGAGTTTAAAAACAAAGAGCAAGAACAATTGCACAGATAAATTCAATATGTGCTAGATGTGGGGGTATAGGTGGGGTGGAATAGGAGAATGCAGCTAAAATAACTTTTGAGGGAATAAAGGGAACATATTTCACACAAATATATATATATATATCCAGGATTCTGCTTGTCATTGGCTTGCCACTATAGAACAAACTAGAAGATAGAAAGAGAAAATTAAGTCATACTGAAAGAATAAACTGCTGTTATGTACACAATTGTGAGGCAACACAAATGAGCCAGTGAACAGAATGATGAAATTTAGCTAGTCCTCCCTCAGAAGGTGTACTTAATAGTAAGTAGGAATACAAAATCCTATTAGACCAGATTTCATGACTGAGTCAGGATCCATTCTTCAAACTGCTCAACATATCAAATCCCAATTCACTGGATTTACAAATAAGCAGTCCGATGATATTATTTTTAAAATGTTCTAATCCCCCCTGCTATGTCTGTGAGAATACAGATATTGGCCCAGGACAGACTGGCAATTTGCCCCGGTATCGAGTCGCGGCAAAAAAAACCTGGAGTAAACGATACCGGGTTTTCCCGTCCACACAGCGGGGGCCTCTGCCAGAAGATACTGGACGGAGGCGCGCGGGAGAGTTCAGACTGCCGCGCCGGAGGCGCGCTATATTCGCTGTTTCCCCATTATTTCGGCTGTGGGCGTATGTGCGCATGAGCACTTGAGCGCTCATGCGCTCATGCACATAAGCGCATTTTGGCGATATTTTTTTTTTGCCCTGCAACGCCGGCACCGCATTGGGCAGTGGAGCGGAGCGCAGCCAATCACACCGCTGCTGCCTCATGCCCAAAGCGGGTTGCTCCCGGCTTTTCGGCTGCGCGTTCAGACTCCCCGGAAGCGGAGAAACGCGTGACAAACGCAGGCTTTCAAGATTTGCGTCAGCTTTTATCAGGTGTTTTTTTAATCCGGCAGTGAAGCGCGAGAGCACTGGTAGGCTACGGGTGGGGGACGCCAGGCAGATGTGCCTGTGTGAACATTCCATTTAATCCGATATTGAGTCGTTGTCAGCCCGGGTCCCATCCCGCGGCAAATTGCCAGTCTGTCCTCGGCCATTGGGAGATTTTAAGAAGTGTCATGGTTGTGAACTTGTAATTTAGGAACTGTGACAAAGGATGCCCCGTGGCTCTCCCTAAGTAAGTATGGAAATATTTTTCCTAATCTCCATGGGTACATATTTTCACAGTTAAGTCTCTGTTGGGAAAATGTGCTCAAGAGTCACTGAGATTCTCTAAGCCAAAATAGGAAATCTGTAATATGTGATAGCTGGACTATCACTACAGTCTAGAGAATGTGAGGTATGTGAATGCACAAAGTGCATCCAAGGATCTCATTTCCCCTGTGCTATTTATGCTTGGTGGAAGCATTAGGAAAACAATAGAGCACCTTTGTCATGCTCCTAAATCACAGAAATGTGGAAGTGTGATTATGGTATTTAAAAAATTCCCCAGGCTCCATGGTATCTACGTGCACTGGTGATTTTTTAAGGAGTATGAAGGGAGTAGAGAACCAAGTCTTCTCTAGCATGGGGACCTTGTTTCTCAGAGTGCATGAATTTTAATAAATGTTCATATTTTACTCCAGGAGTATAGATGTATTATATTTATTTATTTTATCCGATTTATACCCTGCTCTCCCTACCAAGGCAGGCTGGAATGTGTATGGGGGGGGGGAACCATCATCCCTCAATATTGGGTTATGGAAAATAATCCGGATGAGCTATGTAGCAGTCTTCAAATCTGATGCTGGTACTATATATGATAGTCTCTGTTGAAAGCTGGAAACTGTGGGAGCTGTGGCACTGGCCATGCATCATTGTGCACTGTGCCAGTGTATCTCACTTTTTGGGTGGGTATTGCTTTGTGTGTGAAAACCTTGAAGCAGGAATGCATAAAGGTCCTGCTGCAACATACTCTCAATTATCTCTCCTTGATATAATTGAGATGTTCTTTCTGAGAAGGAACAAATTGGTATTTTGTAGTAATCAAAAGCATTCATACTTAGTCACTGGGATAGTAGCCCCAGCTTTGAAACAAGCTGTGGTGCACCCACTCTAGCAAAGCCTACCAGGAGATCTCAATAATTATCAAACTGTTTCAAATGTACTTAGTTATCTCTCCTATATAATCTGTTTTGGGGTGGCAAGATTCGATGCATGCCTGTCCCAGCCCCACAGTCTCAGAACTCGGGTCAACCCCCCGGGGGACCTACCAGAGCACCCCCAGCCCTCCCACTCACCTGGAAAGCCTCTGGTCTAAGGGGAGGTGAAGGCCAGCCAGGCATGGCAACCAGGCCAAAGCAGGGGCAACCCGCGCCAGCCCCCAAGGAGGAGACGGCACCAGTTGGGCGCGCGGTGAGGCCAGGCCCCCTGAGAGAGTGCCGGGACCAGCAGCAGGCCATGGAAGGGCCCTCCTGGGCCAGTGTGGTTGCATGGTGGCGGCGGCAGCACGGCCCTGAGGCCGCCAGAGCCACCGCCAGCACAACTTCCGCCCCACCCAATGCCAAGTCGGCATCCCTGCTGACGGGGGTGCTGGAAGTGGAGCAGGGAGATAAAAGGCAGGGAGAAAGAGGTTCCAGGGAGGAATAGCATGCAACTGGGAGCCATCGGAAGAGAGAGACGGACGAGCAGAGAGAGAGAAAGGGCAAGGGAGATTCCTGCGTATGCTGGCAGAGGGACTTGCCGGGTGACTCCAACCCTGTCCCTTGCCAGTCTGAGGCTCCTCATTCCTCTTCCCCTTTTTGAGTACCTCCCATCACCAGGACCATCTCTCTTGCTGGGTCGCCAGGTGCCATGGCCACTGGGGGACCAGGGCCCGGATCGCAGGCTGAGCATGACAGTGCCAAAATCAGTTGTCTGCCTGAACTGCCACCCTATGCATTGGCTGAATTGCCTGAGTCCCATCCACTGAGCCACTGCCTGCCAAAATTCACCTCACAACACAGCCTCACCTCAGGAGAGAAGACGTTGTTTGCCTGTGGAGCCTTTCTTCAACAGCTTCTTTCTGGCATGGACAGCTTCATCTGAGGAGAGAGGACAGTACTGCCCTTTGCCTGTGGAGCCTTTTCTCAGTGGGGAAGCCTTTTCTCAGTGGGGGATCCTTCTCGCGCGGAGCCCTGCAGCAGCAGCTGCCCTGCTCTGCTAGCCACCTTTGGTGCCTGCCTTTTCATGGCTCTGATAGGGCTCTAAGAGGGGCGGGTAGCATGGGGACTCCCCTTCGGCATGGCACCATCCATTTGCTGCCCATCTTCCCCCCACCTGCTTTAGGCAGCGGCCCAAGGTGTGTAACACTCAGTCCCCTGGGACAACATCAGGCCAGCAGGTTCCGAATGGACCCGTGCCCAGGTTCTTTAGTGCTGTGGTGGGTCCAGGATTGTTGTGCTCTTCCCATATGCCACAGGCCCTTCAGGACCAGGGAACCAGTTCTCTGAGGCAGTGTGGGCCCAGCGGCCACAGCCTGACGCTGCTCAGTATTTGTTTCCCGTGCTTGCCTGGGACCGCGGCAACCACCTGGTGCCAGTGGGGTCCCTTCCCATATGCCAGAGGGCCTCTGCCACCTCTGGTTGAGCCCTCAGAGGCAGCACAGCTCCAGCAGCCAGGGTAGGCTGTTGCTCCTCTCAGTTTGTTTCCTGCCACCAGCTGGGGCCAGCGAGGCCCCTTCCCCCACGCCGGAGGGCCTTTGGTGCCTGGGGCCCAGCTTTCCAATGCACCTTGGGCCTAGTGGCCAGGTCAGGCCACTGCACCTCTCCATTTGTTTCCTGCCGCTGGCTGGTACCGTGCCAGCCAGCCAGCCCCAGCGAGCTCCCTTCCCCCATGCTGGAGGGCATTAGGCACCTGCAGCCCAGCTCTCCAAAGCAGTGCGGGCCCACCACCCATGGCCTGATGCTGCTCCTCACTATTTGCTCCCTGTGCATGGCTGGGACCATGGCAACCACCTGGCTCCAGCAAGGCCCCTTCCCCCAAAATGGAGGACCTTCAGCACCTGCGGGCCAGCACTCAGATGCAGCGCAGCCCCAGTGACCAGGGCATGACACTGCTCCTCACCATTTGCTTCCCCCACCCAGCTGGGGCCAGGTAGGACAAATAAAAGTGCATAAACAGTACGTTTCTTACCTCCCCTCTTCTATGGCAGTCTTCTCCACTCCCTAACATTGTGCCCTGTTGGGTCAGTGGGACCCAGAAACATTACTTGGAGCCAAAGTCGCTCTGGGGCTGCAGAAGAGGAGCCATTTCCCAAAAATCTCCCCACCCCCCTCTCTTTTGTAAGCAGAAGTGCCTAATGCCAAAAGAACAGGCACTTAGGATCCAAGCCCAACCGATATAGCAGAGCACAGGACTTTTATGGTTCAGAAACCATTTCGTATGATTCAAAAAAGGAACCTTCATTCACCAAGAGTCCCCATTACCATTCTTTGAGTCCCCATTACCATTGTTAACCAACAGGTGGGCCAGGAGGTCTCTTCAAATTACCAGTGATTCTCCTTCTGATGAAATGCCTGATTTCGAGAGCAGACTGTGTTGCATTATACCCCATTGCAATGCCTTCTCTCCCCTCCCCAGGTTCTACCCCTAAATTTCCAGGCATTTCTCAACCCAGAGTTGGGAAGGGGATGGGGTTGCCAACTCCAGGTTGGAAAATTCTTGAGGATTTCAGGGGTGGAGCCTGGAGAGGGTGGGGGTTGAGGAGGTTGCCATAGCAAATTTATGCTGAGTGCCCAAGGCCTTGGCACTCTCCCACAGTCTCTTTCTAGAGCTCATTGTATTTATTTCCACAACGGGCCTTCTTCCTAGTTTTAAAATATATATTAAATGTATTTATCAAATATTTATTTATTAAAACATTTATATCCCACATTTCCTTTTGGTTCAGTGTTTCTTGAGCAAGGTGATTAAATGGGTGGTAGCTGGGCTACTGGGGAGGGTAGTTGAGGAGGGGCTGTGGCTCAGTGGTAGAGCCTCTGCGTTGCTTGCAGAAGGTCCCAGGTTCAATCCCCGGCATCTCCAATTAAAAGGACCAGGCAGTAGGTTATGTGAAAGCTCTCTGTCTGAGACCTTGGAGAGTTGCTGCCAGTCTGAGTAGTCAGTACTGACTTTGATGGACCAAGGGTCTGCTTCAATACAAGGCAATTTTATGTGTATTCATGTATGTTCAACTCCAAGCCTTCCTGGATAAGGCAAATTATTTAGATCCCTTCCAATCTGGTTTCAGCGCTGGTTATAGAACTGAAACAGCCTTGGTTGCCCTGAAAGATGATTTGTACTGGGAGGTGGCCAGAGGGAGTGTAACTCTGTTAATTCTCCTGGACCTCTCAGCTGCTTTTAATTCCAGCAATCATGGTATCTGGACTGGGATTGGGAGGCATCATTCTGCAGTGGTTCCAGTCCTACCTAGAGGATAGGTGTCAGAAGGTGGTGCTGGGGGATTGCTGTTTAGCTTCTGGACCGTTGGCATCCCTCAAGGTTCTATCTTGTCCCCTATGTTCTTTAACATCTACATGAAACTCTGTACCATTGCCTGGAAGCAATTTTGGAATGCATGCAGGCTAATAAACTGAATCTTAATTCCAGAAAGTCAGGCGTGCTACTGGTGGGTGGAAGGTCTGACCAGGGATTTAAAATGTCACCCATTCTGGATGGAGTTGCATGCCCCTTGAAGGAACAGCTCTGTGGTCTGGGGGTGCTCTTGGACCCAGGCCTGCTGCTGGATAAGTAGGTGACAGCTATAGCCAAGACTGCCTTTTACCATCTTGGACTGATTAGCTAGCTATGGCCTTTGCTGGACAGAAGAGATGTGGCCACTGTGGTGAATTCCCTGCTTACATCTAGATTAGATTACTGCAGTGTAGAGATGCTCTTGAAATGTGTTCAGAAGCTTCAATTGGTACAGTTTGTTTCCAGGCACAATTCAAGGTTTTGGTCTTGGCCTTCAAAGCTCTATATGGTTTGGGACCAACATACCTGAAAGACTGTCTAATCCTTTATGAACCTGCCTGAGAGTTACAGTCATTTTTGGAGGTCCTGCTTCGGGTGCCCCCACCTTCTGAGATTAGGCAGGTAGCAACTCAAGAGAGGGCCTTCTTGCTCATAGCACCAAAGCTCTGAAAGTCTCTCCCCAGGGAGATTGGTCTATCCCCTTTGGTTGCTGTCTTCCACCAGCAGGTGAAGACTTTTTTGTTTTGTTTGGCATTCCCTCAAAGATACCACCTTCCTAACTAGTGCTTTATGTATTGAACTAGGGAGCAAAGCCCGTTGTGGAGGAAGACAACGGGCCCTAGAAAGGAAGGGAGGGAGGGTGGAAGAGAGGGAGGGTTGGAGAAACGAAGGAAGGAAGGAAGGAAGGAAGGAAGGAAGGAAGGAAGGAAGGAAGGAAGGAAGGAAGGAAGGAGGAGGGGAAGAGTGAAAGAAAGAAGGAGAGAGGAAGAAAGGAAAGGGGGGAAAGGAAGGGAAGAGGGGCGGAACGGGCTTCTCTGGGCCTACTGGGCTCTGAGAAGGCCCAGAGGATGGGGGGGACGGAATGGGCTTCTCTGGGCCTACTGGGCTCTGAGAAGGCCCAGAGGATGGTGTGGGGGGCAGAACGGGCTTCTCTGGGCCTACTGGGGTCTGAGAAGGCCCAGAGGATGGTTTGTGGGGGGCAGAATGGGCTTCTCTGGGCCTACTGGGCTCTGAGAAGGCCTAGAGGATGGTGTGTGTGGGGGACAGAACGGGCTTATTTGGGCCTACTGGGCTCTGAGAAGGCCCAGAGGATGGTGTGTGTGGGGGGCAGAACGGGCTTCTCTGGGCCTACTGGGGTCTGAGAAGGCCCAGAGGATGGTGTGTGTGGGGGCAGAATGGGCTTCGCTGGGCCTACTGGGCTCTGAGAAGGCCCAGAGGATAGTGTGTGGGGGGGGTAGAATGGGCTTCCCTGGGCCTAGTGACCCCATAGAAGGCCCAGTGGATGGTGTGGGGGGGTGGAAAAGGGCTTCTCTGGGCCTAGTGCCCCATAGAAGGTCCAGGGGATGGTGTGGGGGGCAGAAAGGGCTTCTCTGGGCCTAGTGCCCCCATAGGAGGCCCAGGGGATGGTGTGGGGAGGACGGAAAATGGCTTCTCTGGGCCTAGTGCCCCCATGGAAGGCCCAGGGGATGGTGTGGGGAGGACGGAAAAGGGTTCTCTGGGCCTAGTGCCCCCATAGAAGGCCCAGGGGATGGTGTGGGGGGTGGAAAAGGGCTTGTCTGGGCCTAGTGCCCCCATAGAAGGCCCATGGGATGGTGTGGGGAGGACGGAAAAGGGTTCTCTGGGCCTAGTGCCCCCATAGAAGGCCCAGGGGATGGTGTGGGGGGTGGAAAAGGGCTTGTCTGGGCCTAGTGCCCCCATAGAAGGCCCATGGGATGGTGTGAGGGGGTGGAAAAGGGCTTCTCTGGGCCTAGTGCCCCCATAGAAGGCCCAGGGGATGGTGTGGGGGCAGAAAGGGCTTCTCTGGGCCTAGTGCCCCCATAGGAGGCCCAGAGGATGGTGTGGGGGGTGGAAAAGGGCTTCTCTGGGCCTAGTGCCTCCATAGGAGGCACAGGGAATGGTGTGGGGGGGCGGAAAAGGGCTTGTCTGGGCCTAGTGCCCCCATAAGGCCCAGGGTATGGTTTGGGGGGCAGAAAAGGGCTTCTCTCACCTTCCTCAGCTTTGAGGGCCTGTCTCTGCACTCACTCTGCAGATGGTCCTCTCCTGTCAGAGGACCAGAGCAGACTGAGCCGAAGATATTGGCTGGGGCTGATGTGGGCGGGACTTGGCCAAGCAGCCATTCAGCCCTGGCCAGCATCTTTTGACTGCCAGTTTCTGCGCCTAATCAATTATGGCAAGCATAGAATGTTGCGGAACCAAAATTCAAATATTAATAAAGACAGGATGCTTTTTAATTCTATTTTAACTCTGTTTTAACTCTTTTAAAAGTTGTTTTATTGAGGTATGTTGGAGGGGGGTTATTTTAATGGTTTTGTAATGTAATTTTATCATGTATGTTTTAAATTGTTGACTGCCTTGGCTGTCCTTGTAAGGGCAGAAAAATGGGCTATAAATTCTGTAAAGAAATAAAATAAACACATTTGTAACTAAAGGCGCAACTTCAGTTTGCCAGTGCTTCATAATTGCTACAACCCCATGGTTGTCAGTTTATGTTTTAATTTCATAAGCCATCAGGCTGCAATCAAATGGGTGACAGATGAATTCAGGTAGAAGATGCTTGCAACATTAACCTGCTGTTAGGCCCTGAACATTAAAAGATGATTTCTAGAACTTAAAAGCTGATCAGCAGTGTTTCATCCTAAGAGCCAGTGAGTGCTATAAACATTAGAAGTCATAATGTACACCAGGGACTACCATCATTTAATACCATGTACTTCTGTCAGTGGTCTCCCATTTCCCTTCTGGATCTTTGTCTTGATTCTCTATATGCCTATGAAAGACAAACCAGATATACAACATTTTAAAAAAATGCAAGCAGTGGTAGCCAAGACAGTGACATGGTAAGTCATTGCAATTGAGCAATGACTGTGAAAGAAGGAAATCCTGTATTCCTTCTAGCAGTCTTTTGTAATCCTCTAACTCCTACTGGAATTGAGGCAACCTAAGGGAAGTCCTGAGACTGTCCTTTTTGTTTTTCCTCTAGGACAGTTGGATGGCAGCTGTGTGAAACAGAATGCTGGAGTGGAAGGACCACTGGTCTGATCCAGCAGGACTCTAATGTCCCTTCTGATCACCCAAAGATGCTGTGTTTGGGATCCTGGGGCCTGCATGGGTAAAAGGTATGTGGGACAGCACATGTAGTGAGAAGGAGAATAGGGCAAGATTGAGTGGAAAAGCTGGCCAGCTCTGACTGACAGCACTGAGCAGATGTACTAGTGCACAGTATGTAACAATGATATCATCGGTCCACTCTGACATAGGAGAGTTGCTTGCCATCCACTAACAGTGGACTAAGAACTACCTCTAAGTAACATCCAGATCCTATGAATTCTTTCCCTCTCAGCTCAGTTGTCATGGCCATTAACTCTTTTCTGCTAGTGCCTCATCAGCCTCTGCTGAATGTAAATGTGAAGAAAGACATGTTTGCTTTCATATGTTTTATTTAGCAAGGTGTGGCTGATTGTCCACAGCCAATCAGCATTAATTAAATGTGCTTCTGGCAAAAGAAATGAAACAACCTAATCAGAATGTATCAACCAGTCCAAAAACACTGTGTTACACATGCATTAGCTGGGTGTCTGTGTAAATAATTTCAACAAAGGAGATACAGTTTCTAGTTAACTTTCCCCAAAAAATCTTCTTGGTCTCTGAGGTGCTGCTGGACTTGAATCTAGCTGACCAACACAGCTACCCTCTGAAACTTTGTAGTGGTGGTATTTAGTAAAGATTTATTAGCTGGATGTAAACATCCTCCATGTGGTCGTATGTATTATGCAAGCCCGTGTTGAACATGTGAAGTTGCCTCCATCTATAGACATCCTGCTCCATCTAGCCCTTAACTATTAGTTTTTACTTTACACTCCAACTGCCGGCAGATCTCCAAAGTCTCAGGCCAAGGTCCTTCTTGATCCTGCTGAGTTCCTTTAACTGAAGGGGCTGGACTTGAATTCATTGTTCTACCATTGAGCCACACCTCCTTGCCCATTCTAGGGACACAGCGCTAACAATATGCTACTCACTCATGCATTTAAATTATTGTAATGATATTGCATTCCAACTTTCAGGCCCAGATTATGAGCAACAGCCACTTCTGTCTTAAATCACAAACTTCATCATGTTGTTGATACAGAGCCAGCATAGCTAGCCAGTATCCTATGCACCCACAGCAGAGAAAAGAAATGCCAAAAAATACACAGCTCTAAGGATCTGAGAACACAGGAATTGCACTGGATTCTGTTCTGGCTTCAGTCTTCCATGTCCAATAGTCTCTTTGAGAGTCAGGACTTACCCTGATGACTTCTATTTATTTATTTATTCAAATTTTTATCCCACCCTCCTGGCCTAGGGCAGTTTACCAGCAATTAAAATTCCAACAATACATACAAGTACTTCAAAGTTGGCAGGGTCTGGAGATAGGCCTGGCACACAAGAGCTGTTGCCTTGTGAACCAGTTGATCCAGAAGGACTCCCTTCTTTGCCCTCAGCTTAAATAGACTGAAGGAAAGCAGCCTCAGCTGTTCTGGAAGCAGTTTCTGGAACTCTTCTGGTGAGGTCTTAATTGGGTGACAATTCAGCCTGATGAAGAGTTCTTGAGAACTCAGAAAGTTTGCACACTGTTTTGTGTAATTTTGGTTGGTTTTAACAAAAAGTATTACCCAGTTTTTATTTTTCAGTGTAAGGCAGGGGTGCGATGAGACTTTATTCCCATCTATTGCCACCTGGAAAAGAGGGGAGGGTGAAGGATTACTAGAGGTAGTGGCAGGGGTGCTAGGCTAAAGGTTAGCCAGTCACTCAGGGACAAACTACTTATTATGTTGGAATACTTCAAATGGACTTCCCATCTGTGTTTGGCCCTAAAACAAGACCTGGCATCCTTCTTTCTTGGCTGTTTCCAGGCAGGCCTTATAAAGGTCTGGGGCAGGAATTCCTGGGCTCCTACCAGTGCATCCTAAGCACTGGCTGACTAGCCTCCTGGCCCATGGTCTCTCATCCCTCCATCCTCCAAGTTTTTAAAAGCCTCTCCTAGCCCCGCCTTCTCAGTGCTAGGGCCCTTCCCATATTTCCCCAGTCTGTTTCTGGCCTGCTGGGTTTTCCACTTGCACCAGGGAGTCCCTGGAGATTGCCCTTTCTTCCCCCAGTTTCCTGTCACTACCCAACTATCCCCTGCTGATGTTGCTTCATCTTTCCTCCCCTGCTCATACTCTGACAGCCAAAGACAATTGTCAGAGTTTCCTGCTGCCCAGGCAGTTCTGGCTAGCAGTGGAGACTAGGGATGGGCATGAACCAAGAATATGTGGTTCAGTTTGTGGTTTATGGTATTACTGGTTTGCAAACCATGAACTGTCATAATCTTTTAGCCTTCAAACAACCTGGTTTGGTTCATGAGGTTTGTGATGCGGTAGAATGCCCCCCAGATTGCTAGAGACCCCAGACTAGCAGGGGATCTCCAGCTGACTTTCCTCTACCTGTCCTCCAAATTTGGTGAGGATTGGATTTAAGGAGTCTGAATTACACCCCCTCCCCCCAAAGAAGGTGTCCCCATGAAAGTGCTTTCTGGGGAAATGACAGGTACAAGTTCAGGAGTTTCAGGAATGTATAGAATGGATCCTGTGTAAGCTAGAGACGTCAAAGTTTCCCTGAGTGCTCCTCTATGTGCACTCCAAGTTATATTGCTTTGAAGTTTGGTAAATATTTTGATTGAGTGGAGACTGTCTGGAAATATATCAATTCATAAACTGCGATGAACCACCATGAACAGCTTGAAAGTTTGTGAAAATTTCATACCAGTTGACCTGCTACAAACTTCAGTTTGTGAACCAAGAACCAACCAAAATTCATCATGGACTTTAGTTTGCAAGCTGGTTTATGCTTATCCCTAGCAGAGACTGCAGGATTGCTGGGCTCCTCAGAAGGAGGTAAGTGCAAGGACAGGAGGGACTCCTTCCCTGAACAATGGACTAGAACCCACTCTTTCAAATGCAATGAATAGATGTTCACTATGCAGACATTTTATGTAGCAGATATGAAAAGACACAAACAGTTAAAGGGGCCATAAAATTCAGGAAGCCCAGGTCAAAATGACATAACATAAAATTTAATCTTGTCAATAAAAACATAGGATGATTTGTATCTATATTTTTCTTTATTGGATTTGAATGTTACATGATTGCATTTTGCCCTGGGTGGCATGCATTTTATGGCCCCTGGACCTTGCAGGGTTCACTCACTGGATCTGGAGAAGTGGTCTCTAGTCCATGAAAACTTACATTGGAATAAAATTTTATTAGTATTTAAGGTTGCCACAAGACCACAAATTTATTTTACTCCTCATCATGGTCTCTTGCAGCCACTCTTAGAACCAAAAACATGCCGGGGTTTCGGTTTCCGGCATTGCGAATGGCGGCCACCTTTCGGGAAGCCCCCGGAGGTGGTTAGCCCACACGCAGTTTGGGGGGGTCTTTGCAGGTTTGCAAGACCCTAGTGAGCCTTAGGCAAAGGCTCCAAACCGGGGGCGCTTGGGGAGTAGCCTCTTTGCCGGCAGTCAGCCGGGAAATTGAGGCTTTCTCCCAGCCCCAATCGGCCCCGCTGCGGTGTGCCCGTAATGGGACTTAGCAACGCCACCGATTTCCAACAGGAGTGAGGAACAGCGATGAATTAAAGCAAAAAGAAGAAACGGCAGGAACCATGAGTTGGAGGTCTGAATCTGAAGCGAAACCCGAGCCCTTCCCCCGTAAGCGAATAAGCGGCTGGGAGGAGGGGGAATCCCCCCCACTGAGAAGCGGGACTTGCATAAGAAAGCTAAGGGGGATGAAAGGGAAAAAGGGTTGGTGAAATTACCTTTGGGGTGCCATTGAAGCGAATGAGTTAGCGGGACTCCTGAGCAACGCGTCACGAACTTTTATAAAGTAAACAAATACAAGAAATGTCTGCCATGAAGAAGGTCCCTTTGAAAACTGAGAAGAAGGGAGGCGGGACTTCCGGTCCGGGTAATCCCCTCCAGAGCCGACTGTCAGTCAACAGACAAGCGAGCTACTGCACCCTCTGCTGGTCCAAATACAGAAAATCAGCGAAACCTTAACTAATATGGAAGGTGTTCTCAACAGTCAACAGAGGCAACTAACAGAGACGTCAAAGAAGATGGAGGAGATCGCACAGAAATGTTTGGTCTCGTCGGAAGACATCGGAAAAGTGAAGAAAAGGGTCAACAAGTTAGAAAAGCATCAGGATGTGCAAGAAAAAAGAATGTTGATGTTGCAAATGGAAAAATCGAATCTGACTCTTCGATTTCAGGGCATTAAAGAAGAAGAGAAGGAAGATCTCAGATCTATACTTGCGAATGCCTTGGCACCCGTAACTGGCAGAGATCAGCGTGAGTTAAAAGAAGAAATGGATAAGGTCTATAGGGCCTACTCCACATTTACAAAAAAAATAATCTGCCAGCAGAAGTGGTTGTCAAGTTTGTGTCAGGTTAAAATCAAGTAGATCCAGTCATTCTTGCACAAAGAAAGGTTTATTGGATTATCTTGCTATAAACCCACAGTAGGAGGTCATTGTCAGGAATGGGGAACAAAGCAAAGCAAGCTGACTTATAGTGTGATGCAATGAAGCGCCTAGCAAATAAAACTTGAGCACTCGCGCGGGAACTCCCGGCGGGAGAAATACTTGATGAGCGGGAGACTACTCCCCCCTCCCCTTGCCTTCCCAGGACTGGAAAATTCTCAGCGAAACAAGAATAGTCCAAAGCCTACATTCAAGGCCACTGTGATAAGGAAAAGCGGCAGGGAAGAAGCTCCCACGTTTCTGCCTGCATACCTACGCAAGCGCATAGCGGGGTAGGGAACATACAACAATGGATTCAGTGAGAAACATCAAATGCATATTTTCTGACATTCTGCCCTTCCCAAAATACCACCCACCCACCACTCAGGAAGGAGAGAACGCGGGCCCCCAGGTTTGTTAGGGTATCGAATGTGAAAGCGTCTCAAATGGTCAGGTGCTTTGATATCTGAAACTTTCACCCATTCCCTATGATGGGGCCCAAAGTGTACCCATTGGACCAGGTACAGGAGTTGTCCACGTAAAATCTTAGAGTCTAGAATTTCCGCAATTTCATAGTGTTCCTCATCGTCAACCATCAGAGGCGGGGGAGGCTCCGACATCGCAGGTTGCCATTTAGTCGGGGGTAACGCCGGTTTGAGGAGGCTGTAATGGAAAATTGGATGTATTGCTTTAAGAGATTTTGGCAGATCTAGCTGTACAGTCACTGGATTTATACATCTTAGCACCTTGAAAGGACCAATATATTTCCAAGCCAGTTTTTGGACTGCTGCGCCAGCTTTAGATTCTTTGTTGACAGATAGACAGAGTCCCCTGGTTTCAGATTCCATCCCCCGGCCCTTTTTTTATCTGCTTGTTTTTTATACTGTGACTTGGCTTCATTCAAAGTCTCAACAATTAGGGGCCAAGAATCGCGGAAAGTTTTACACCATGCTGAAGCTTTCCCCACGTTTTCACCAGGTTTCAAGAAAGGGAGAGGGGGCTGTCATAACCCATGGCAGCTTTGAATGGAGACATCTTTGTTGAAGCGTGCCATGAATTGTTGTATGCAAACTCCGCTAATGGCAGTAAATCAACCCAATTGTCTTGTTGATAATTAGAAAAACATCTCAGATATTGTTCTAATGTCTGGTTTACTCTCTCCGTTTGCCCATCGGTTTCGGGGTGATAGGCAGTACTAAGAGCCCGTTCAATACCCATTAGGGTCATTAGCTCTGACCACAACTTAGAAACAAACTGACTTCCCCTATCGGATATTATTTTGAGTGGCAATGTATGTAGCCTGGCAATGTGTTGAAGAAATGCTTTGGCCAAAGCCTTGGCGGTTGGCAAACCTGGGAACGGTATAAAGTGAGCTTGTTTTGAGAACAAGTCCACTACCACCCAAATGACCGTCATATGTCTAGAGGGGGAAGATCAGTAATAAAGTCCATCGAAATTACTTCCCAGGGTCGGCTTGGAGTGGGTAGAGGCTGTAAGAGACCTGGTGGTTTCCCCGGCCTGGCTTTACAACGGTTGCACGTTGTGCATGATTGTATGTAGAGCGATAAATCCTGTTTCATTCGGGGCCACCAAAACCCACGTTGCAGAAGTCTCAATGATTTCACATATCCAAAATGCCCCGCAGACTTTGAGTCATGAACTGTTTGCAACATTTGGGATCGAGTAGCTTCTGGAACAAACATTTTATTTCCCTTAAACCAGCAACCATTTGGATCACATCTCACATCATCCCTGACTTGTAATTCACTTATTTCTTGTGGGGTGATGTCGGTGAGAAATTGTTTTTCCCAGGGGAATGTCTGGATGGGGTTCTTTGATGTTAGTTTGGCTTTACGGGTGACAACCGCACCAACCAGTTGTTCTGGGGTGAACATAGACTCTTGTACTTCCACCCTCTTACAGAAATGTTGGGGAAGACGGGAAAGAGCATCCGCCAAATGATTAGCCTTCCCTGGGAAATGGTGGAGAGTGAATTGGAATTTGGAGAAAAACTCAGCCCACCTGAATTGTTTAGCATTTAGATTACGGGGTTTTCGCAGTACCTCAAGGTTTTTGTGATCAGTCCATATCTCAAAAGGTACTTGGGACCCCTCTAACCAGTGTCTCCAAGTGATCAATGCTAAACGTATAGACGCAGCTTCCTTGTCCCAAATGGGCCAGAATCTTTCGGTATCATTGAATTTTCTTGATACATAAGCTAGAGGTTGTAGTTGTCCCTGAGCGTTCTCTTGCAAAATCACCCCACCCATAGCAGTATCCGATGCGTCTACTTGGACCACAAATTTTTTTGTCTCATCGGGGTGTGCTAAAATCGGCTCAGACGTGAACAGACGTTTTAATTGTTCAAACGCGTCCTGACACTGCGGGGTCCAGTTCAAAGGGGCCCCTGGCACTGAAGCCTTGGATCCCTTCCCCTTAGTCTTTAGAAGTTCAGTGAGGGGAAGGGCAACTTGGGCAAAGTGGGGCAGGAATTGCCGGTAAAAGTTGGCGAAACCGAGAAAACTCTGAAGCTGTCGTCTGGTTTTGGGGGGCTCCCACATTACCACATCCTGGACCTTCTTTGGGTCCATTTCCAACCCCTCAGAGGATATGCGGTACCCCAGAAAATCAATACACTCCCGGTGAAATTCACATTTCGAAAGTTTAACAAACAGTTTGTGATCCAATAGCCTTTCCAACACTTTTCGCATGAGGATGGTGTGAGATTGTAGGTCTGGGGTATAGACCAAGATATTATCCAAGTAAACGACCACCCCCTTGAACAAGTAGGGGTGTAGGACCTCATTGATTAAGTTCATGAAGACCCCGGGTGCCCCCTGCAAACCGAACGGCATAACCCGATATTCAAATTGCCCCAGCGGGGTGTTAAATGCGGTCTTGTATTCATCCCCCTCTCTGATGCGAACTCGAAAATAGGCATCTCTCAAATCCAGTTTAGAAAACACTTTCCCTTTTGCCACCTCTGCCAATAAGTCTTTGATAAGAGGCATCGGGTAGGCATTGGTTGCAGACACTGCGCTAAGTCCCCGGTAATCCGTGCATAGTCTGAGCCCCCCATCTTTTTTTTTACAAAACAACACGGGTGCTGCGAAAGGGGATGAAGCTGGCCTAATAAATCCACGAGCCAGGTTTTTACCAATAAAGCGGCGCAGTTCTTCCTTCTCACTGGGACTCATGGCATAAATTTTCCCCTTTGGCAATTTCTGTCCCGGAAGAATTTCAATAGCGCAGTCAGAGTTACGGTGGGGGGGTAGTTCATCAGCCTCCTCCTCCTCAAAAACCCTAGTCAAATAGTGGTAATCCTCAGGGATGCGGTTAAGGTCCTCCATTGCCAAACAAGCACGTGGAGGTTCATTGCAGGGAGGGTTTCCCCACCCTGGGTCCCATTTGTGTTCATTACATTTCGGTGAGATAAATTGAACATTCCCTTCCTCCCATAGAATGTAAGGGTTATGTCCATGTAACCAAGGGCTACCCAACACTAAGGGAAATTGGGCTTGAGGAGCTATCACGAACGAACGTAGCTCCCAGTGGTCACCAATGCCTATTCTTAAAGGAACAGTCTCAAATCGGCATGGTTCTTTCATTGGAGACCCATCCATTTGTGTGAAAGTTATTGGGTCTTTCAAATGGACCACGGCTGCCTCCAGCCCTACAACAATAGACGGGTTTATAAGGTCCCTCCCACACCCAGAGTCAATGAGGGCTCGAACCCGAATGTGGGTCATCATTGCTGGGTTCAGTACTAGGACAGTCACAAAGAAGAGAGAGGGGTAATTGCTCACCAGTTTAGGCGCCTCAGGTGTTGGGTCCTGTTGTGTAGCGCCATTCACAAACAGGACCATTTCATTTCCCTGCATTTCATTCTCTTCCTCCAGCAACAAGGTATCCACTTGGTCAGGACCCGCGAAAAGAGCCCGTGTATTGCGTGGTTTTGCGGTGCCTTTCTTTGGGTTGGGACTCCACCTTCTGGGCTCGTCTTGTGGTAGACCCCGGTTGGGGTCTCCTTTCGGGCAGGCTGCGGCAAAGTGCCCTTTCTCCCCACACCGCAGGCAGAGCCCCTGCCGCATACGTTGATCTCTCATTCCACTTGGGGTGGATACCGGTTTAGGTCTGGCTTGGCCCGCCGCCGAACTCGGGCGGTTGTTACCGAACGATAAATCCAGTTTCATCATGCGTAGGCGGCTCTCGGCCTTCTCGGCTTCCTCCATCCAACCTTGGAGGGTGCGGGGTTGCTGAGAGCTGAGGATGTTATTGCGGATATCCACAGCTAGACCCATTCGATATTGTTGGGCCAAGACCGCATCCGTCCAGTCCCGAATTTTCACAGCATGCCTTTGAAACTCCCTTGAGTACTCTCGCACTGAGAGTTTGCCTTGTCTGAAGGTACGAAGGAAGGCTTCGGCTTTTCGGCCGCCCCCGGGTCCTCGAAACGGTTTCTCAGAGCCCACATGAAGTCATCTACATTCCCCAACTCCGCAGCCTCCAGATCATGAAGCGCTACATACCAGCTGGTAGCGCTCCCTCGGAATCTGGATGCGATAAACTCCACCTGTTGTTCTTCATCTGGGAAAACATAGCCCCATCTTTGCACAAATTTTCCGACTTGCAATATGAAAAAGGACACAGTCTCTGGATCTCCATCAAATGTGATTTCAAGCATGTACTTAGGACGGATCACTGGGGGGCCCGGCGCCATAACCGGGATCGGCTGCATGAGAGGTGCTGGGGCAGGGAGTTGAGGCGGAGGCACAACTGGCGGCTGGAGCGGCCCTGGTTGGCCTGGCCCTGGTCCTGGTGCTGGAACGACCGGTGGAGGAGGTGCTGGTGCTGGCTGGCCCGGCCCTGGACCCGGAGGTGCTGGTTGGCCCGGTCTCGGGCCCGGAGGAGCAGGAGGTGGACGACCCGGTAGCAGCGGTGGTGCCGGGGCTGGTGCCGGTCTAGGCTGTGTCAGCGGATGAGCCCGAATGGCTTGGTCCATCATCTGGGGTAGGGATTGCATTAGCTTGCTCATGTCCCTTACCAGCCGTCGGGTATCCTCTTGGATAGAGTCCACGCGAGCGTCGGTGTCTGGCCCAGACCCAGTTCTAGGAGAGCCTCGAGGTATCCTCCCTTGGGGAAGTCCAAAACTGCCTCGGGGATCCAACAAACTGTCGCGGCTTTGGCTTCCCGGCATGGTCCAGGTCGACTGAGTCGTATCCAACAGGTTCTTAGTCCAATCGCGTGACCTACGATAGGTCACCCCTTTATCCCATGGTGTTGGGACTCCTGGCACATAGGTTCGGGGAATCGCTCCTCCCTGACTCGGTAGTTGCCCAGCCGGGCTGTAGACAGGGAGAGTGTACTGAACCCCCAATGTGCTGATTAATGGTGGGGTCACTAATCCGGCTCCCGATTGTGATGTTGGTGCGACCAAAACCGTAGTAGTAGTCACTGGAACAACAGTGGTGGTCGGGAGGGTGACTACAGCAGCCGCCACAGTGGTAACAGGAACCGTGGCTCCTGACGTAGCGGCCGCCGCCGCTGCACCTGTGGCCCCTGGAGTGGACGTCGCCGCGGCTGCACCCGTGGCCCCTTGAGCAGTCGCCGCTGCTGCTGCGCCCGTGGCTCCTGGAGTGGTAGCCGCCGCAGCTGCGCCTGCGTAGCTCCCGTACCCGCTCCGCTCATCGTGGTAGACGGCGGAAACTGACGGTAGTGGGAATGATGGGATTCCTGACAATTTCTGTCAGGTTAAAATCAAGTAGATCCAGTCATTCTTGCACAAAGAAAGGTTTATTGGATTATCTTGCTATAAACCCACAGTAGGAGGTCATTGTCAGGAATGGGGAACAAAGCAAAGCAAGCTGACTTATAGTGTGATGCAATGAAGCGCCTAGCAAATAAAACTTGAGCACTCGCGCGGGAACTCCCGGCGGGAGAAATACTTGATGAGCGGGAGACTACTCCCCCCTCCCCTTGCCTTCCCAGGACTGGAAAATTCTCAGCGAAACAAGAATAGTCCAAAGCCTACATTCAAGGCCACTGTGATAAGGAAAAGCGGCAGGGAAGAAGCTCCCACGTTTCTGCCTGCATACCTACGCAAGCGCATAGCGGGGTAGGGAACATACAACAATGGATTCAGTGAGAAACATCAAATGCATATTTTCTGACAGTTTGTCAAGCAAAGTACCAGAGATCAAATCTTGCGTGCAGTTGCAGCGGTGCCCTTGAAAATTGGGGAGCAGACCATCAGAATATTGAAAGATGTGCCTTATGAAATCCGGATGAAAAGGAAAGCTTATAAAGGATTGACCACTTTTCTACAAAGAAGACAGGTCATATACAGATGGACCTATCCTGAAGGCCTTTTGTTCAAGTACAAGGATAAAGAGAGAAGATTGACTCCATCTTCAAGGCGCAGGAATTTCTGAAGAGACACGCCAGTCCAGAGGAAGAGGCAGCACTCGCAACGTGGACAGATTTGAGTAGTGAAGATGACAGCGGCCCAGAGGAGGGAGGTGCCGGAGCGGGAGAAGTGAAAACCAAAGGTGGCCCATCCTATAACTTGAGGGATACCAAAGGAAGACAACCTAAGAAATAACTGTTCGGGAAACGTCAAAAAGGAGATGACTAATAATTAACCCCAAAGGACATTACTAACCTCATTAACAGAGTTATTTTGAATTTTTGTTAGATGAAAAGAAGACTCTCAAATCACGGAGATTGCCAAAAACTGTATCTATATTGATTCAAACTAACCTTTATTAACAGAATACTCACTCCGCTCTTTTCTTTATCCCTCTATATACCCTACCTTTTTCTATTTATAAAAAGAATAAATTCCTCTCCTTTTTAGGAGGGTTTTGATAAAAAAAAAAAAAAGAACCAAAAACATGCCAGAAGAGTATCTCATGGGATTCCAAGATCACATGTAATTTGACCCTCAAGGCAATCCTTAGTGAGTGATAAATGGTGGAAGTGAAGATAGCATGCCTGAGAGATGTGGGGTCTGTGTCGTGGTATGTAAAGATTCTAGTATGCCTGTTCAAGGACTGTGACCATTCCAAAGACACACACTGTTCCCATAATTCATGTTTCCAAAGGAAGCTCTCCTGGGGACAAGATTGTTCTCGATTAGTAAGGCTAGCTGTGCTCCCTTCAGTTTGGAGGAAGCAGGGAAGAATATCACAAAAACTGGTTAACACAAGTAAAACACTAGGTGATGAAGGAAAAGTTAGAATGAAACCATTAGTAGTAGCCCCTGGTAATTGTTTTGGATATGAAAATAGGCTTGGTGGAATATGGGAATATTGGTGGTAGACAACTAAGAAGGGTTTGAATGTGTATCCACCAGCTACAAGGGTGAGAGCCAAAGGGTGAGGGTCTTGGCCTGTGGTTCTTAGCCTAGGGACTCTTAGGCTAGGGGCTTTGTAAGAAGCCCAGGAAGAGCCAGAAAGCCAGGGACCTCAGCTCCTTGGGTTCCCAGTAAGGTAAGTAGACTTCTACAACAGTAACCATATAAATACAAAGGATTTTAAAAGGGGGGTTATATAAAAGTATTTGTTTAAAAACAATTATGATGCCAGAATGCCAGCAGGGGGTTGGGGGCTATCCAGTGTTTTGCATGGAGTGTCACATGTATGACTATCTGCCCAATGGTCAGAAGCCTTGGGTGTGTGCTTGGTGCAAGGAGCTCCTGGTTCTCAGGGAACGAGTTTGCTCCCTTGAGGCCAAGATGGCTGACCTGGAGAAGCAGAGACAGTCAGTTAGGTGCACAGAGAAGACTCTCGGGGACTTGTTAGATATGTCCCACTCTGGATCTGGCAGCCCAGCTGCTGCCAGGGAGCGTGAGGGTCAAGGGGAAATGGGGCACCATGCTGAGGATAAGGGGAATGTGCCCTCAGAAGGGACCTCTTCTTCCGCTGGTGAACGGGTATCCTTTCGTACCAAGGAACTGTCCCTGGGAAGGGTGGGAGGTGGGCTCTTGGTAGTTGGTAATTCGATCCTTAGGCAGGTAGACAGCTGGGTGGCGAACCCGCGTACTGACCGTATGGTGACTTGCCTGCCTGGTGCGAAGGTAGCGGACATTACGCGTGTTTTAGGCTGGTAGATAGTGCTGGGGAGGAGCCAGTGGTCATGGTGCTGTCAGAAGTCCTAACTTAGTCAGCAAAACACCAGGCCTTGTGATGCAAGCAAGGTTAGCGTTTATTAAGCTGCAATAGATAGATCACTGGAACAGGTATCTTGTTCAGAATGACTTGGTTACAGAAAGCAAGCGCTTATACAGGGAAGGGGGTGAATGGGGACCCCCTTTCTTCCATACAATGAATAACATGCGACTGGGAAATCGAAAGTTACTAAGCTAATGAAATTCCCACCGCCCCCATTATTCACAGCTGCTACATCTATGCTAGCGATAGGGAAGCGCGCAGCCTGACTTGCCAAGGTCAGAACGTCTAGGCTGCGAGAGATAGTAGTAATAGAAGCCACATTCCATTCTCACACCCGAGGTGTAAATCAACAACTCCCCGGATTCCAACCTCCCGCCTGTCACGCCACCAAGGCGCCTAGAGCCCACCTCCCTCCCTTCCATCCATCATGGCAGGGCTACCTGACAGGTGCATGTCGGCACCAATGAAGTAGGGAAATGCAGTCGTGAGGTCCTGGAGGAGAAATTTAGGCTGCTGGGTAGGAAACTCAAGGCCAGGACCTCCAATGTAGCCTTCTAAGAAGTGCTACCAGTTCCACGCGCAGGGCTGGAGAGACAGGCACAGATCAGGAGTCTCAATGCATGGATGAAACGATGGTGTAGGGGGGAAGGGTTCAAGTTTATTAGGCACTGGGATGCTTTTGGGGACAAGAGGGAGCTGTACAAAAGGGATGGTCTCCACTTGTCCCAAGGAGGAACTAGGCTGCTGGCGCTCAAAATCAAAAAGGTGGCAGAGCAGTTTTTAAACTGAATAATGGGGGAAAGCCGACAGGAGATGAAAAGTCTCTGGTTCGGGATGGCTCATCTCAAAGAGATGAAGGGGTAGCTATTACTTTTGTACAAGGAAATGGATTACAATTGTCCACTGAGACTGTGGCTAATGATAGGAACTGCCTGGCAAGGCCTCGAGGCAGCAAGAGGAAGGCTGTGGGCTTAACAAGCATGGGAAACTATAAGTGTTTATACACAAATGCTAGAAGTCTCCGAGGTAAAATCGGGGAGTTGGAATGCTTGGTGTTGGGGGAGGAAATAGACATTGTGGGTATTTCAGAACCTTGGTGGGATGAGGAAAATCAGTGGGATATGGTGATTCCTGGTTATAAATTATATCGGAAGGATAGGGGGGGAAAGGTTGGAGGTGGGGCGGCTTTGTATGTCAGAGAGGGTATACAGTCCAGTAAGATTGAGAGGGTAAGAAAATTGGATTCGCTTCTGGAAATGGGTTGAAATAGTGGGTCCAAAAGGAGGCTTAACAGTGGGAGTTTGTTATCGCCCACCAGATAAAAAGATAGAGGATTGTAAAATGATGACTGAATTAAAGATAGTGGCTAGACGGAATAACTGTGTTGTAATAGGCGACTTTAACTACCCACACATTGATTGGGTCAATATGAGTTCTAGTTGGGAAAAAGAGATTGAATTTTTAGACACTCTCAATGACTGTGCTATGGAACAGATGGTCACAGATCCTACCAGGGGAGAGGTGATCCTGGATTTGGTCCTAAGTAACACCCAAGACCTGATGAGAGATGTAAAAGTGATTGCATCGCTTGGGAACAGTGACCATAATGTCATTGAGTTTAACAGTTGTACTGATAGGGAGTTGCCCAAAAAGACTGACGCAACCACTTTTAACTTTAAAAGGGGTAACTTCTCTGGTATGAGGGGACATGTGAGGAAGAACTTGAAAGGAAGAGTGGAGAAGGTCAAAACCATTGGGGAAGCTTGGAGACTATTTAAAAATACAATCCTAGAAGCTCAGAAAAAATATATACCGCAGGTTAGGAAAGGCACAAATACGTATAGAAAAAAGCTTTCATGGTTAACAAATAAAGTAATGGAAACTGAAAAAGGTAAGAAGGATTCCTTTAAGAGGTGGAAAGCTACTCTCAGTGAAGTTGATAAAAGGGAACACAGACTGTGGCAAATAAAATGCAAGTCTGTGATCAGGCAAGCAAAAAGGGAATATGAGGAGCATATCGCAAAAAACATAAAGGCCAACAATAAAACTTACTTCAAATACATTAGAAGTAGGAAGCCAGCCAGGGAGGCAGTGGGGCCCTCGGATGACCAAGAAGTAAAAGGAGTAGTGAAGGATGATAGGGAAATGGCTGAGAAGCTGAATGCATTTTTTGCCTCTGTCTTCACTGTGGAAGAGGAGAAGTGCTTGCCCACTCCAGAAGCACTGATTTTGGGAGGGGGTTTGAAAGACCTGAATCAAATTGTGGTGACAAGAGAGGAAGTCCTCCGACTGATGGACAATTTAAAAACTAATAAATCACCAGGCCCGGATGGCATACATTTGAGAGTTCTGAAAGAACTCAAATGTGAACTTGTGGATCTCCTGACAAAAATATGTAATCCTTCTTTAAAATCTGCCTCCATTCCTAAGGACTGGAGGGAGCTAATGTCACACCCATCTTTAAAAAGGGCTCCAGGTGAGATCCAGGAAATTACAGGCCAGTCAGTCTGACATCAATACCGGGTAAGTTGGTGGAAACTGTTATTAAGGAAAGAATTAGTTGGCACATTGATGAACAAAAACTATTGAGGCAGACTCAGCATGGGTTCTGTAAGAGAAGACCTTGTCTCACTAACCTGTTAGTATTTTTTGAGGGAGTGAACAAACATGTGGACAAGGGAGACCCAATAGATATTATTTACCTTGACTTCCAGAAAGCTTTTGATACAATTCCTTATCAAAGGCTCCTAAGTAAGCTCAATAGTCATGGGATAAAAGGATGAGTCCTCCTGTGGATCAAAAACTGGCTTATAAATAGGAAACAGAGAGTGAGTATAAATGGGAAACTTTCTCAGTGGAGGGTGGTAAGCAGTGGGGTACCACAGGGATCAGTACTCGGTCCAATGCTTTTTAACTTGTTTATTAATGATTTGGAATTGGGAGTAAGCAGTGAAGTGACTAAATTTGCAGATGACACGAAGTTGTTCAGGGTGGTGAAAACCAGGGAGAATTGTGAGGCACTCCAAAGGGATCTGTCGAGGATGGGTGAGTGGGCGTCAACGTGGCAAATGGGGTTCAATGTGGCCAAGTGCAAAGTGATGCACATTGGAGCCAAAAATCCTAAATATAAATACACGTTGATGGGGTCTGAACTGGCAGAGACTGACCAAGAGAGTAGATAACTCAATGAAAATGTCTAGACAGTGTGTAACTGCAATAAAGAAAGCCAATGCTATGCTGGGGATTATTAGGAAGGGTATCGAAAACAAATCAGCCAGTATCATCATGCCCCTGTGTAAATAATTGGTGTGACCTCATTTGGAATACTGTGTACAGTTCTGGTTGCCACATCTCAAAAAGGATATTATAGCATTGGAAAAAGTGCAGAGAAGGGCAATTAGAATGATAAAAGGGTTGGAACACCTTCCCTATGAAGAAAGGTTAAAACGCTTGGGGCTCTTTAGCTTGGAGAAATGACAGCTGAGGGATGACATGATCAAGGTTTACACAATTATGAATGGGATTGAGCAGGTTGAGAAAGAAGTACTTTTCTCCCTTTCTCACAATACAAGAACTTGTGGGCACTCCATGAAATTGCTGAGCAGTCAGGTTAGAACAGATAAAAGGAAATACTTCTTCACCCAAAGAGTGATTAACATATGGAATTCACTGCCACAGGAGGTGGTGGCAGCTTCAAGCATGGACAGTTTCAAGAGGGAATTAGATATACATATGGAGCAGAAGTCCATCAGTGGCTATTAGCCACAGGGTATAGATGAGAACTCTCAGTCTGGGGCAGGTGATGCACTATTCTTGGTGCTGGAGGGGGCAGCAGTGGGAGGGCTTCTAGTGTCCTGGCCCCACTGCTGGACCTCCTGCTGGCACCTGGTATATTTTGGCCGCTGTGTGACAGAGTGTTGGATTAGATGGACCATTGCCCTGATTCAACATTGGCTTCTCTTATGTTCTTAGGACAAGCCCCTTTCCTGGCTTGTTTTGCTCCAAGCCAG
The DNA here is from genome assembly GCA_029375565.1 of Gekko gecko. Classification (NCBI taxonomy): domain Eukaryota; kingdom Metazoa; phylum Chordata; class Lepidosauria; order Squamata; family Gekkonidae; genus Gekko; species Gekko gecko. The sequence continues at coordinate 73,511,163 of JAPDNY010000001.1, read as the reverse complement.
CTCCATGTTCCAATACTGTGACAAAAATCAGTAAAAGCCCTCCCATGTGTGTTTGTGTGTGTGTGTGTGTGGGGTAATCGCAGCCACAAGGGGATGCGGGGTGTGAAATGACACTAATGTGGGTAGGGATGCTGGAAAATCTGAACCTTCCCATCCACATGGTGAGGAAGCCTGCTTTAGGAAAGATGGTAGCATAACAGTCTTGGGAAACAACAGGGCAAAGCAGGGGAAACCCTGCAAAGTGGACAGTTGGAAGTTGATGTGGATTCTGCAGGGGGGAAAAACTGCTCTGTTTTGAAAGCCAAGGTGGAACAAAATAGCAATGTGGAAGCAGTCCTGGATGTTGAATCTGCATCAAAAGAAATCAATAGCTACTACATCCCTGCAAGAACTAAACAGTTGCCATCCATTCTTACACTTCCCAAAATGAAAATTGAGCAATGTTTCCTTGTGTGTAGTGTAGCCATGAGATCCGACAATTGTCTGGCTGCCAGAAGTTCTAGCTCTTCATCATTATCCAGGGTGCACTTCAAGGAGGCATGCTAGAATTGCACCCCGTGGTATCTATAAACTGATAAACACAAGAGTCCCTCAGGATTTGACTTGCAGTGTAAAGTATGGAAGATAACTAATAGAATATGAACAGGCTTTGGCAGTTGTGCAGACCTGTTGTTTAAATGGGGCAAAATACCAGGATCCGAATGCAATTGTGGTGCAGCCTGCCCAACTATTTTCCATCTGTCACAGGAATGTGAGTGTTGTGCTTTCCAGGGAGATGTGACGGAGCTCTTTGAACTCTCCATAGCTGCGACTGAGTGGACTGAAAATCTAGATATTAGTATTTAGGGGGATAGCCCAGTTGGTCTGCAGACTTACTGCATCACCTTATTATATACTTCCTGTGTGTAACTCTGCCGTATGATAAATAAATAATGAGCAGTATTTTCAGAGCAGCATAAAGAGAGGGCAATGGCAAGCATGGGGACCTGAGACAAAACCAGTGAAGATGCTGGAAGATCTCTGATTGGATCTAGAGTATATTTTTTGAATTTTTTTAACAGTAACCATGGGAAACTTTGATTATGTTCAGGACCATTGTAGAGAGGCAGGGTTAATTAACTCTCTTGTCATTTTCTCATGTGGCTCTGCAGAGCTGTTATTTGCCCCACTGAGGAAAGCATATAGACTACCTGTGTGGTACCTGCCTGTGTGGTACCTATATGTTGCATCTGGGGTGAGGTAGCATTTGAGTGGGGGGAATGGTTTAGGTGAAGGAGTTAAAACACCTTTCCATCTATCAGTTTGAACTGAGGTCTTCTGCAGTTGCTGTTTATAAATCAAAAGCCAGTGCTGGTGATCTTATCCCAGATCTTCCAGCAACTTCAAACTTATCCCAGGGGCTTATGGATCTTATGGAATCTAAGAATGGATGGTGGGCAGGGCACCATCACAAAATGGCTACCAGGAAGAATGGAACCTATCACAAAATGGCTACATAGAGAGCTAGGAGCAGTAATAAAATGTTGGGGGGTTTCAAGCCAAGTACAATGGAGGCAGTTGAATGAGTGCTCCCTACAAACACAAAGATAATGCCTTCTGGGCGCTTCTAAAGCACTCCAGTGTAGAAATGCTAGGATGGCTGTTTGCTGGGAAACATATTGACAGGTACCATAGCTCCCTTGGGTACCATGTTAGAGATCACTGACTATCCAATTTAAGGGTCATGATGCAGCATTTTGTCTCTAGAGGTGGAACTGTGTATGGCTGTTGCCTAGTAGTATAAGGCATATACAAACTAGCGGGTTATCTTTTCTCCACTTGACACATGTATGATGAAGCATTTGCTTTTGCCATACAAATTATGGCTTGTGTTGCATCAGCTAAATCCGATTCATAGGTTTGGGCTCATTGCCTTCCTGCTCGTTGTCAGACAAGATTCTAATCAATCTACATATCTATGAAAACATCTAGGAATAACTTAACTGCTATCCCTGTATTCCTTATAGGCAACTTTGCCAAAAATGCAAATTCCTCAGGCTTTGTCTAATGCATTAGTTAATTTTTTGCTTTTATTCAACCATTGGGGAAAAGTCCATTATTATAGCATTAATAATTACAAGATATCAATTAATTCATTGGCAAGGAAAATGAAAAGGAGAACAAAGCAACTAACATACTGTGAGGCAGACAGTGATATGTTGTCAGCAGTTCCAGCACTAAGCCCCACACATTTCAAATTTAATGAGTTTGAAAATAACGGATTTGATGACAAGGTGAATCATGTGCATTTTTTTGCTTACCCCTGGACTCATTGGTAAATTATTGCCAAGTGTCACTACAAGCCAAGATGTGAGCTGTGTAGGGTTTATGTTGCTAGTTCTATTCTGCTTCTTGCTGACAAATGGACCATCTGCTCAGTCTAACAAGACCTGTCACAGTTTGACTCTTCTGTAATCATCTTGCTTAATAAGTCAAGCATTTTCACTGGGACAAACAGGCTTTCTAGTACATGGCTGTCTCTCAAATCCTCCCAGAGTAATGCTTTGAGGAGGTACTTTGTTGCCTAACCCATATCAGCTACATCATGAGCCTATAATCAAATGAAAAGCCATTACTTGTTAAGAGAAAGTACACAAATATAACTGTTATGCATTGCTTTCAATCTATAGATTCAATCTTTCAATCTGCATTTCATGTATAGCAAGACTCACCAGGATCATAACAAGCACTCCAGCAGAGGTTCAGTTTAGAGAGATGCATTGCACCCTTCCCCAGCATTGAAGATCGCATGTACATATTCCTTTTTTTTTTTTCTTTTAGGTTATGTCACCTTTATTTTGATTCTTCAAATCACTGTTGTTGTTTTGAAAAAGAGTTTTATTACCTGTCTGAAAAGAAAAGGAAAAGACAACTACACATATAAAAGACAACAAGCAAAGAGCATGTAATTATAACAGTTTAGTTTTTGCATAAAAGGTCATTTCTGCACCTAGACCAATTTAACAGTTAAAGTCTAGAGATTATAATTTTATATTTAGATTATAAATCCTTGAAGATATTTCTTGATCCATTTGTATAGTCTTGACTAATTTTTCTCAAAAATTCCTTCTTTTTTATCTTGTAATTGTAAAGTTAATTTGTCCATTTCTGCCATTTCAAATAGCTTGTAGATAATTTCTTCTTTTAATGGAGTTTCTTCTTTCTTCCATTATTTTTCATATAATATCCTAGCCATGGTTGTAACATGGGCTGAGTTCAGACTGGCAGTTTGAAGTGGGAGCCAGTCGTGGCAAAAAAGCCCTGGAACAAACCGACTGATGCAGGAGCATTCTGGGAGGACGCAAATGGAAGTGTTCAGACTGCTGGCCCAGAGGCATGGCTGTAAATGGCTTTTCCCCGGTAATTTAGCTATGTGCACATGTGCGCATGAGTGCATATGCGCTCATGTGCATAAGCACATCCAGATGATTTGGGGAGGATCCCATTGAGCTGGCACTGCATTGGGTGGTAGAACGGAGCACAGCCAATCATATTGCTGCTGCCTTATGCGCAATGCAGGTTGCTCCTGGCTTTTTGGGTTGGTGTTCACACTTCCCGGAAGTGGAATGAAGCAGGATAAATGGGCTCTCAGGGATTTGCTACTGCTTTTACCAGGTATCTTTTAAACGCAGGAGCAAAGCGGAACAGCATGGGTTGACTACAGGTGGGGAACGCCAGGCAGATGTGCCTGTGTGAACGCCCCCTTTAATCTGCTTGTAAAAATATTCAGTAAAAACAGTTCTGGTGCAAATGGTATTGTTATTTCTAGCAATAACTCATGTATCTTATTTTTTGCAATAACTCATGTATCTATATCTAGTATTTTTTTTACTATCTTACAAGACCACCACATATGAAAAAAAGAACCAACATTTTTCTTACATTTCCAACATACATTTGATATGTTAGGATACATTTTTGCTAAATTCTCTGGTGTTATGTACCATCTGTAAAACATTATATATATATTTTCTTTATAAGGTATAGCTTTTATATATTTAGGCTGTGGTCACATGGCAAACTTATTGCGATTTGTTCCCGCTATAGATTAGATCGGGAATTTTTTTTTCAGGTTGGGATGATCACACATCCCTTCCCGAACCACAAGCATTGTGGGATGAGACTCTGGGCACCATCTAGATAGCCATGCAGCAGAGTGCAAGTTTTTTTTAAAAAAAATTACTTTGCCCATGTGCATACGCACATGGCTGAATCACTGCTGTCTCCCTTATAGAGTGGCATGGTGCTTAGGACTTGTCTTGTCCTTCATTCAACCCACCTTCTTCCCAGCTGGTGGGTGGAACTACCCAGCCAGCCTCTCCCTTGAGAAGCAGTATTTCCTCCAAGAAGCACTCTGTGAGCTCCAGCCCCTGTGCCTCAAACAAAGCCCCACTTCCCTCTGCTGGCTATTGGGAAAGGAAAGCCGGGCTTGCCAAGCAATGCACCTGGCCACTGTTCCTTCACTTACTCACTCGCACGGGGTGGGGGAGGGATGGGGGGATGGGACTGGCCGAATGCTTTCCTTGTCTTGCCACCTCTTGGCAGCCATTTCCTAAAGTTGTCCTTCTCCCCCTCCCTGCCTCCAATACAAACACTGGGAAAATAATGCCTCCTTCCCATCATTGTCTTCCAACTGGAGGCTCTATCACATTTGTTATCTTTTCCACCAGCCTCCACTTTCGAAAGGGAGGGGGAGAAGCCCAGAAGGATGGACAGAACAGCCAGTCAAGCAGCTGCAGCCTCAGAGGCATGGTGCCGTTCATAACAACAGTTCATACAACAGGCACACACACACAAATGCAGGCAGGTGCTTCCTATCAGAGTTCTCTCTCTTCTCTCTCACTCTGTCCATAAATTTACTGCAGCTGTGAAAGGACCAGCCATTTCCACCATCCACCACCACCCTTTCTTTTGCTGGCAACTCTCAGAGACCGGAGAGAAGGGAGAGCAGACTGTGAGGAGGGGACAGATGGGAAAAGGTGTTTAAAGACCAGAGGCTGGTAGCACAGAGCCAATGAGTGGGGCATGCCTTGCAAACAACAGGTGAATCGGAAGTGGGGGATGTGCCTTTGAATGTTTAAATGTAGAATTCAATCATTTCTCATGCGCTCAAAGGCGGAATCCGGGGAAAAACCCCTCATCACACGAAGGATGGTCAGACGACCCTAATCACAATCATTGTGAAAGATGGCTGTCCAGATCTGTGAAATCGTGGATGCATAGCGCAAATACTGGGAAAATACTTGACTGCGCTGAAGAATACATCCTGTCACTTATACCTGTCAGTTGCTTCCTCTTGAGAAAACTTTCCATCATTATCCTTTCCCTTATACCCTCATAGATCAGTGGCTAGAATGCACATATGTGGGGCTGCCCACTGAAAATGTTTCAGCAACTTCAGTTGCAATAGAATATCATGGCTTGCCTTTTAACAATGGGTAGATGAGAATAATATGCAATCCATTTTGTTGCACTTGTACCAGAAGCGGGTCAAAATCCAACACAAGATGCTGGCCTTTAAAACCCTACATAGAATGGAACCTTCAACTCTCAGGGGAGAACTAGAAATCACAAGAGAAGCTTGTTAACCTTTGAATAAATCCACATTTCATGGAACGCTTGGAAAGAGTTCTCTAAGATTCTGGAGGAGACCTATGAAAGCCTTTTCAGTTATACTAACAGGAAACTCCTCTCCTGTGCAGTTGTATTAAGCAGGATTTAAAGAAAGACAAGTGGAGACCCGCAAAAAACTTGCGGGATGGTTATCTCATTCGTCACACCTTCCTCTGCTCACCCTCTACCTCTCTCACACTATTTCTCCCCTCTACTCCCCTTTTCTTACTCTATTTCTGCTCCATGCACGTGACTTCCTCTCTCTTTCTGATCTGTCATCTTTCTCTTTGTTTTTCTGCCTCCCCACTTCATCATTCTTTCTCTCTCTTTCTGCCCCCCACCCCATCATTCTTTCTTTCTGCCCCCATCACTCTCCCAGCCTCCTGCCTGCTTCCTCCCGCAATGGTGGTTCTCGTGGAGGAAATGGCTGGAGGGTGGAGTCTATGGCATTACACCAGTCCAAAGTTCCCACCCTCTCCAGGCTTCACCCCTCCAATGTCCAAGGATTTCCCAACCTGGAGTTGGCAACCCTATTTCCTTCCCAACCAACAGCCCTTCCTATCTTTATCTGCCTCTCTGTCTCCTGTTTTCCATCTCCACCCCCCAGCCTCTACCTAGGGAAATTACAGTCTTTCTCCACAGTGGGGAACAAAGCAGCTTTCATTATTCCCTCCTCCTTTTTATCTGCACAACAACCCTGTGAGGTTGGTTAGGCTGAAATATGTGACTGGTCCAAAAATCATGCAGTCAGCTTCCACTGCAAGATGGGGATCTGAACCTGGGTCTTGCAGACCCTACTTTGAAGTTCTAACTGCTGCACCTCACTGGCTTTCATAGGGTGGCTGCTGATGAACGCTGGCAAGCAGCCGAGGCTAGCTGAGTCATGCAAATCAGGGGGGACCTGGCAACCCTAGACTACTGCCAGGCCTAGAGTTGCCAACCTCCAAACGGGCCCTGGAGACCCCCCAGAATTACAACTGGACTCTAGACAGCAGAGGTCTGTCTCCCTGCAAAAAATGGCTGCTTTGGAGGGTGGACTCTGTGGCAATATACCCAGCTGAGGCCTCTCCCTTCACAAACCCAGCCCTCCTTAGAGTCCACCTCAAAATCTCTAGGAATCCCCTAGCCTGGCACTGGCAACTCTTGTGAGGCCTGGCCTCAAGGCTCGCTCCCTCCCTCCCTCGCTCCCTCCCTCCCTCCTAGGCTGAAAGAGGCCTGGAAAGGGCCCTCCCCCACCCTTTTATGGACAGAGCCAATTAGAAGCCTCTCCCCCGAACGTTCTAATCTCTCACTATTGATGCCCCTGCAGAGGCCATTTCAAAAGGTTTTTGGGGAATTCAACCATCCCTGAAGGGATTTCTTTACTTTTTGGATTTTTCTACGAACCCAGGAAGTCTACTGACTATGTAGGAAAAGCTGTTGGGGGAGAGTGAGCCCCCTGTTGGTGGGAATAGATATCCGCACATTTTGGCTATTAGAATAAGGATTATATGCTGATTCTGCTGATGCTGATTCTGTAATTTTAGGCAGATCATGAGAGGGAGGGCAGGGAGGGTTGCATTAGTGCTTACTTCTTGTGGCCCTTTCTTACATGCTCAAGGAAATGCCAGTCACCACTTTGAGGTCAGGAAGCAGTTTTCTCCAGGCCAGTTTGGCTGGGGATCCTGGAGGTTTTTTTGTCATCTTCTGGGCATGGAGTTGGGGTCACTGGGGGTGTATGGGGGTAGTTGTAAATTCCCTGCATTGTGCAGGGGGTTGGACTAGATGACCCTGGAGATCCCTTCCAATTCTAATTCTATGATTCTACAACTTAGAATACAAAGTGACCAAGGAAAGAAGCTATGGCAGTAAACTGCACCAAGTTATTATTAGTGAAAGAGTAAATATACCAAAATGTGCTGAGGCTTTATGTTTTCAACTATCCAAGACAGACATTAATGGAGCAGTGAAACATGCCCTGTTGTGTTTCATTATTTTGTTTGGTTTTCCATTGCTGCACAGTCTGTAAAATGTGTATCTTAATGAGACTATAATACAGCTGTACCTAGTATAAATACCTCTTTAATTCTGGTTTGCTGTTTTAACAGTGATCACCACTTCCTGCAAAGAATGGGGGAGGGAGAGGGAGAGAGAGAGAGAGAGAGAGAGAGAGAGAGAGAGAGAGAGAGAGAGAGAGAGAGAGAGAGAGAGTTTGCAGGAGAAACAGTATATTGCGAGAGGAAAGGTTGTTGTTGTCTTTCAAATAATCGTTTGTGGCTATCTTGAAAACATTTTTCTACCACCTGAATTAACAGAAATGTTCCTTTCCCCACTGATTACTCAGAGGGAGATAACAGTGAAAAAATAGTTAAGATGGATCTTTTCCAGGAATGATTTAATTGGTTGATTCAGGTGAGTAGCAAATGGAAAGGGGAAGTCAACTTCAAGATGAAGAAAGTATTATTCTGGGAACCCAGTCCAAAGGGAAATATATGAGTTTTTTTTAAAGGACTATACAAAACTAACAGTGCAATCTGAGTTATTCCACTTAAAGCTAATTTGCATCCACGATATTTGAAGAAAACACTTGACTTTAAAAAGATTCTTCTGGCAGCAATCTGAAATAAGTACCAAAAAAAGATGCATAACATGATATTGTTTATTCTCGGCAATTTTGACGGGAAGTATGAAAGGCTATGATTGGGCCATTGTCCAGTTAACACTTCTAAATTCAGGGCTTGAAATATAAGGCTTATCCAGTGCCAAGTATTTTCTTTTGGAATGTCCAGCGATGCAAGCCAGGCAACATGGTTTGGCAGGCATTTCAGGGGCCTTAGGTTCCCTGCCTCTGAATGAATCTTCATGCATTTGGTATTGTATAATTTCTTGTATACATATTTTCACAGCATACAGAATACACTGAAAGCTGGGAATCATCTAGAGCTACCCAAATTTCCCTTTCATTTCATTTAAGGGTCAATTTTACACTACATTATGTGGACTCATCAAGGATCTTTTCAGTCTTATGAATGCCACATGGATGCCTATTTAAATTGCTTCATGGAGGTGTTATAATTGTGTTACTATATGTGTCTGGCTTTTTTAAAACTGCTCTTCCACAAATGAAAATACCCCAAGCTGGTAGCATGACCAGCCTTTTCTGTCAACTGAGGGGGACCCACACAGCCTCCTATGATTTTTGGGGAACTAGTTTGTTTTAAACTATAAACCTTCCCCTCAGTTACCAGGTGTTCTAAAGGTAGTAAGTGCATAGAGCTTTGGGTTTGCTGCCATGAGGTAAGTTTTGTGGTGAGCACATAGAATATGGAGATCACTGAGGCAGGAACTGTGTATAAACAACAAAGAAGATTAATTTATTTAAAGGTTAGTTTCATACAGCAGATCAGCAGCACAGGACTCCAAGCAGACAGAGGAGAAACCTGGCTCACTTCTCCTGCAGTCTGGTTTAAACTGGGCTGCTGGAGAAGCAAGCCCCAGGAGCTTCTGTGCCACTTGGAGCATGTTGCTCTGCATAGCACAGCTGATCCTGGCTGGGCCCACTTCTCCTGCTCCCATCTTCCATTGTGTCAGGAGTCCTAACTTAGTCAGCAAAACACCAGGCCTTGTGATGCAAACAAGGATAGTATTTATTTTAAAGCTGCAAGAGAAAGGTTCACTGAAGCAGGTACATTGTTCAGAATGACTTGGTTACAGAAAGCAAGCAGTTATACAGGGCAAGGGGGTGAATGGGGACCCCCTTTCTCCTAGTCACAGAATACCATGCGATTGGGAAACGAAAGTTACTACACTAGTGAAGTTCCCAAACGCCCCCATTATTTACAGCAAAGCTGTAGCTTTGAAAGCGAGAGAAAAGCTAGCAGCTTGATTCCCCAAGGTCAGAATGTCCCGTCTGCAGGAGATAGGGGAACCAGAGCTACATTCCACTCTCACACCCTAAGCGTAAATCAACAACTCCCCAGATTCCAACCTCCCGCCTGTCACGCCACTAAGGCGCCCAGAACCAACCTCCCCTCCCCTCCATCCATCATGGCAGGGCTACCTGACATGCAGCCCCCTCGAAAATAAGCCTACCCCTTTGGTTTATGGGGGTACAACTTGTGAAACGCCCGTACAAGCCGGGGGGCCAAAACATTTTCCGCCCGCACCCACTCCCTCTGTTCCGGCCCAAAGTCAATCCATTCAACTAGATAAAACAAGCGATTGCGAGAGATCTTAGAGTCCAAGATTTGCGATACTTCATAGTGAGGTTCCCCCCCCACCAGCAGTGGAGGCGGGGTCGGCCGTTGCGGTCGCCATTTGTTCTCTCCAGGCGCCTGGCGTAGAAGCCTTACATGAAAGACAGGATGAACAGACTTTAGAGATTTGGGCAAATCAAGTTCAACAGTTACATTGTTAATGACTCTCACAATCTCAAAGGGACCAATAAACTTCCAACCGAGTTTGCGACTCGGCTGAATACGACGCAAGTGTTGCGTGGACAAATAGGCAAACTCTCCACACTTTGGGATCCAGGCAAGGTTACGTTTTTTATCGGCCTGTAGCTTGTAAGCATTCTTAGCCTCTTCTAAAGTCTTAGCTAACGACCCCCACGCTATCTGCAATTGTTTGCACCAGTCTCCAGCGTCTCCCGCCGGGAGGTCGGGAGAACTCAAAAATGGCAGCGGCGGGGCGTCGTATCCATGCACCGCCTTAAACGGGGACATCCCAGTTGACGAGTGCTGAGTATTATTGTAACAGAACTCAGCCAAAGGCAAAAGAGAATGCCAATTGTCCTGTTGAAAGTTGGAAAAACATCGCAAGTATTGTTCCAAAGTCTGATTCACTCGTTCAGTCTGCCCATCGGATTCAGGATGATATGCACTGCTAACCCCCCTCTCCACCCCAAGCAGCGACATAAGTTCACTCCAGAATCGTGAAACGAATTGCACCCCCCTATCCGAGATCACATAGCAGGTAAAGTGTGGAGCCTCACTACGTGTTGCAAAAACGCAGAGGCTAGTTTCTTGGCAGAGGGGATCGAGGAAAATGGAACGAAATGAGCCTGTTTGGTAAACAAGTCCACTATCACCCATATAACAGTTTTCCCCCCGCTAGGGGGTAGGTCCGTAATAAAGTCCATAGAGATCACTTCCCATGGCCGAGCCGGCGTGGGGAGGGGTTGCAACGCACCGGGGGGTTTGCCGGGCCGAGGCTTACTCATCAAGCACGTTTGACACCCAGACGTGAAGAGGGAAATGTCTTTTCTTAGCCCCGGCCACCAAAACTGTCTTTGTAGAAGCTGGAGGGATTTCACAAACCCTGTGTGTCCAGCCAGTTTCGACCCGTGCGCCCACCCCATCACCTCCCCCTGAGGGACCGTGGGACAAAGAGTTTATTGTTCTTAATCCAGCAACCTTGCGCATCACGGAATATTCCTTCTTCCCCCTCCACCTCCTCCCTATCCGCATCCGTCATAGCTGTAGAGAATTTCACCGCCCAGTCCTTGGGAGGAGGGTCTGTTGAGGGGGGGGAGAGTTTGGCTTGCCTTCGAGTGGTAACCGCTCCTCCCAGTTGGGAGGGCGTGAAAATCGAGTCATGAATCTCCTCCCTCTTACTGTCGTGTTGCGGGAGGCGGGACAGCGCATCAGCCAGCGAGTTTGACGTCCCCGGGAAGTGGTGCAGTGTAAAGTTAAACTTGGAGAAGAAATCAGCCCAGCGGAGCTGTTTGGCATTCAAGGAACGGGGGAGCGGAGCAGCTCGAGGTTTTTGTGATCAGTCCAGACCTCGAACGGGACACGCGCCCCCTCAAGCCAATGGCGCCAAGTAGCCAGCGCCAAACGGATCGATCCCGCTTCTTTCTCCCACACCGACCAATTCCGTTCAGTATCATTAAATTTCTTTGAAACATAGGCAAGGGGGTGCAGTTTCCCATCCTCCCCCTCTTGGAGGATCGCCCCCCCCATGGCAACGTCTGACGCGTCAACTTGAACAATGAATTTTTTAAGTTCATTAGGGTGGGCTAAGACCGGTTCAGACGTAAAAAGGGTTTTCAATTCATCAAAAGCCCGTTGGCACTTTGGTGACCATTCTAATTTAGCTCCAGGTCGAGTGCATTCGGGTGGCTTCCCTTTGGTTTTCAATAAGTCAGTCAAGGGGAGAGCCACCTGGGCAAAGTTTGATAGGAACGATCTATAAAAGTTCGCGAATCCGAGGAAACCTTGGAGTTGCCTCCGCGTTTTGGGGGCCTCCCACCCTATTACATCCTTAATCTTGTCAGGGTCCATCTCAGTCCCCTTTTGAGATATGCGGTAGCCCAAAAAGGGGATCTCCGTTTTGTGAAATTCACACTTAGACAATTTGGCAAACAGTTTATGCTTGTGCAACGTTTGTAGTACTTCCCGCACCAGTTTCACATGAGATTTCAGGTCGGGGGAATATAAAAGAATGTCATCAAGGTAAACAAGGACCCCCTTGAACAAATATTTATGCAACACCTCATTAATTAAGTTCATGAAGACCCCCGGGGCCCCTTGGAGTCCGAACGGCATGACCAGATATTCGAACTGGCCCAGGGGGGTGTTGAACGCCGTCTTAAACTCATCCCCCTCCCGAATTCGGACTCTGAAATAGGCATCTCGGAGGTCTAATTTCGAGAAGATTCTCCCCCCAGCCACCGCCGCCAACAAGTCTTTAATGAGGGGCATAGGGTAAGCGTTGGTGTTGGACACTGCATTCAACCCACGATAGTCAGTGCATAGGCGCAACCCCCCGTCCTTTTTTTTCCGGAAAAGCACCGGAGCCGCAAACGGGGAGGATGCTGGCCGTATAAAACCCCTACTGAGGTTTTTGTCAATGAACTTTCGCAGTTCTACTTTTTCCGAAGGGCTCATAGAATACAGTTTTCCCTTTGGCAATTTTTGGTTGGGCAAAATTTCGATTGCACAGTCTGAGTTTCTGTGGGGGGGTAATTCATCGGCCTCCTCCTCCCCAAACACAGGGGCCAGATCGTGGTACTCGGGGGGATGCTTTCCAGATCCGCGTCTGCCACCCCCGCCGTCACTAGGAGTTGGCCCCCCGTCGTGGGCCCCCACTCTTTCCTCCACAAATGGGACCGGCATTTCTCGGAGATGAAGTTCACCCTCCCCTCCACCCATAGTACGTGCGGATCGTGGTCAAAGAACCACGGGCTCCCAAGAACCAGAGGGAAGCGGGCGGCAGGGTTAACTACGAAAGATCTTTCTTCCCAGTGTTGCCCGAGTCCCACCCTCAAGGGTACAGTCTCGTATTTACAGGGTTCTTTCATAGTAGACCTGTCCATTTGAGTGAAAATTAAAGGTTCATTCAGTTTAACAACTTTCGCCCCTAGTCCCGTAATGAGTGTGGGATTGATGAGGTCTCTCCCACACCCAGAGTCAATGAGAGCACGTACTCTCACATGGGTCAATAGACCCGGGTCCATTACAGTCACTGTGAGAAAGAAAAGAGAGGGGGTTTGCTCACCGAGTTTTGCGCCTGGGAGTGTGGGACCTGCTGTTCAGCGCTGTTTACAGCAGGTCCGGCTCGTTTCCCTGCGGCACGGTCTCGCCATCGGATGAGTCGGATGCCTCGCTGAGCGGTTTAGCTTGCAAGGCTTTCGCCCCCTTCGGTCTCGCCACCTGTTTCGGTGTAGATGTGTCAAATTTCTTCTTGACTCCCTTTTGCGCCCTGGCCGGTGCAGAAGACGTTGGGCAGTTCACGGCGAAATGGCCTCCCTCTCCACATTTGAGGCAAAGACCTTGCTTCATCCGGAGTTCCCTGGTACCGTCTCTCGGCTTCGGATTCGGGGCAAGGGGTTTTCCCTTCGCTGCAGGCGCGGGACCCCTGTTAGCCATCGCTGCGGCGTCATCCAGTTTGATGGTCTTCAGCCGGTTCTCCATCGTGATGGCGGCTTGAATCCATCCCGTGAGAGTGTTCGGGTCTTGGTTCCTGGTGACTTCTCGGCGGATCTCTGCATTTAGCCCCCACTTGTAGAAGTCTACCAGGTTCCCTTCCCCGCGGAGTTTAGCGGCACATCTGCGGAACTCCGAGGTGTAGTCTCTCACCGACCTTGTGCCTTGTTTGAGGCTTCGGATCATCGCCTTGGCAGCTTTAGTAGAGTGCACATCTTCGAATTGCTCTTTCATGGCCCACATGAAAGAATCGATCTCTCTCAGCTCACGCCCGTCATCTTGGTGGAGTCCCACATACCAGTCTGCGGCCGCTCCCTTCAAGTGGGCTGCTATGACATCGACCATGCGTTCTTCTCGTTGGAAAAGGTGACCCCAGGTTTCGATAAACCTCTCGGCTCTCACCAGGAAGAACGGGAATTTTTCGGGGTCTCCGTCGAAATCAGCATCCAGGAGTTCTGCCGGTTTAGGTGGCAAGAACCCCCAAGGGCGAGGAGGTGGTTGCCCAGGTCCTGGCCCCGCTGGTTGGTCTGGCGGCCCGGCTGGTACGTTCCCTTGGTCTTGGTCCGGCGCCGGGCGCTGGTCGGGAGGAACACGGTCTGGTGGCTCCTCACGTCTCTGCCGCTCCCGCTCTTCTCGTATTCCCTCCGCGATCATCTGTGGGATGCGTGCGAGGGATTCGTCCAGGAAGCGCATCAGGCGGTCTTGGCTCGGCTCCCCACTCCACCTCCTTCTCACCACGGCACCCTCGTGGCTGTCGGTGTCTCGACCGGTGTCTTCCGGGGCTTCTGCTGTGATGAGCTTTCGGACCGACCTCTCGGGGTGACTAGCTCCCATGGAGGCTCTCAGGGTCCCGAACCACGCTTCGTGGGTCTCAGCCAAGGGTTTCACCCAGTCTCGTCTGCGCCCAGTTCGGTGGGTCACCCCTCCATAGGCTGCCCCATACGGGTCTCCGTAAGGCCCTCCAAAGTCGTACTCCCCACCCCATTGTCTCGGCATAGGGGTCTCCTTGGGTACGTCTTTCCCTGGAGGCTTTCTCTCCTGGTCTTCTTCAATCGGGAGAGTGTCTTCTTCACCGTCACTCATTGTAGAGCTGCGGGTTTACGACCAGTCCCGAAAGTTGATGAAGATTCTGAACAAACTGTCAGGAGTCCTAACTTAGTCAGCAAAACACCAGGCCTTGTGATGCAAACAAGGATAGTATTTATTTTAAAGCTGCAAGAGAAAGGTTCACTGAAGCAGGTACATTGTTCAGAATGACTTGGTTACAGAAAGCAAGCAGTTATACAGGGCAAGGGGGTGAATGGGGACCCCCCCTTCTCCTAGTCACAGAATACCATGCGATTGGGAAACGAAAGTTACTACACTAGTGAAGTTCCCAAACGCCCCCATTATTTACAGCAAAGCTGTAGCTTTGAAAGTGAGAGAAAAGCTAGCAGCTTGATTCCCCAAGGTCAGAATGTCCCGTCTGCAGGAGATAGGGGAACCAGAGCTACATTCCACTCTCACACCCTAAGCGTAAATCAACAACTCCCCAGATTCCAACCTCCCGCCTGTCACGCCACTAAGGCGCCCAGAACCAACCTCCCCTCCCCTCCATCCATCATGGCAGGGCTACCTGACACATTGTTTCCAATGGAGGGGGAAAGAAGGTGGTTAAAGGGATCACGGTCCCTTTAAAAGCCTTTTGCAAGCTGCAAGCCTGTGAGTGAACTCCGAAGGCATTTAAAGGGCTTGCGTTTGGTTGAGAACAGCAGTGGTTCCATTCTCCTGGCACTCCCACCCCCTGCACATCCGTGAGGCAATGGCACTACTGGATTTTTTTAACATTATCTTTTAGACTAATCACTATGTTTTATTGTTTGAAATGGTTTTAACTATATATGTTATGTATTTATTATGTTGTACACTGCTCTGAGCCCTGTCCTGGCAGAGGGAGTGTGGTTTAAAATCTAATGCAACAAATAAATGAATTCTCCAAGCTGAGAGTCCACTCCAAAGACATTTAAACAGATGGAGAGCCCTTTAAATGCACTTTAACTGTGAGCATCCGGCAGTCCCGAAAAATCCCAAATATTTTTGAGATTTTTCAGGCTTGGCCATTTTGGATAGTTGAATAAATACTGGCTATCTATATCCAGCTGAAAAAATATCTAGAAAATACCAGTAAGGTGTTTTCTGGGGAGGGGCATTTCAGCTTGGATAGACCGAATGCACACCCCTAGTTATGGCTTCTACTGATTAGCTACTACACTGGGTTCTCTCTTAAACACAGGATTCTACCTATACCAGCCTGCCCTTTCCTAAGAGCCAGACTAAATGGCAGAAGGGTTGCTTATTATCAGAGACAGGCCTAACAATCAGGTACTCTATTATCTCCCAGAGGAAGAGCCAAATCACTCTGCCACACTTTCAGGCAGAGCTACCCGTCCCTCAGTCTGCTCATTTTCTAAGCCAGACCAGAGCTATTACTGTTCTCTCCCTGAGACAGAACTGAACTATCTCATCCTTTTCTTCCCTCCAAAGGTGATCAGATGCTGGAGCAACACTCCCATAGGCTCAGCTGAATGTCTGTTTTTATCTTCAGGGGCAGGACAGCATTCTGTCCATCACAGTAGTGGCATAAGAACATAAGAAGAGCCCTGCTGGATCAGACCAGTAGTCCATCTAGTACAGCATCCTGCCTCACACAGTGGCCAGACCGTTTCTCTGAATTGCCAACAACAGGGCATAGAGGTTGAGGCATTCCCCGATGTTGCCTCTAGGGTTTCCAACTCTGGGTTGGGAAATACCTGGAAATTTTGGGGGTGGAGACTGAGAAGGGAGAGGGCTTTTTTTTAAAAAATAAATGCTTTATTTGAATAAACATTTACAACAATAAGCATTTGAAACATGAAGTAATATCAAGCGATAAGGATCAAAACACATTGTACATCAGAGAAGAATCATTCTAACTTTTAAATATTGACCAATAGACAAAGTAAGATATATTGATTATTGTGCTACCTCTGCTGGTGTAATTATTGTGAGTGCTAGAGTAGAGCCTGAACTTTGGCAAGTAGGAGCCCTGTATTCGTTACAGTAATAAACTAAAAGAAAAGCCAAGAAGAGTAAGCAGGATTAGTAGGGAGAAGGTCTGTGTCTGTCATGTGTTGCAACCATGGAAACCACGTGCGTACAAATTTGGAGTAAGTTGTGATGGTGCTGGATCATTGTCTTTGAAGTGAGTCAGAGATTTTACACATAATAAATTGATCCCAAACTTTGTTTCTCCAAATGGTCAGCATCGGAGGAGAAGCAGACTTCCAGGTCATAGCTGTGGCCAAACAGGCTGCCGCCAATAGAATCAAGGTAAGTTCATTAAAGATGTTGTGCAGTTGAAATAAGATCACTTCTGGTTTGAGAGGGATCACTTCAGCGGTAATCGTGTTTATTTCCACTATGACACTTTTCCAAAAGTCATTGACGTGTGAGCAATCCCACCAGCAGTGGAAATAACTACCTTTGAGCCTACACTGTTTCCAGCAGAGCTGGTTGTAGTTGGGGTTAAGATGGTGTAGATGATCAGATGAGTACTACCAGCGAGTAATCAATTTGTATGTTTGCAGGTGGATATTGAAGATCTTAAAGACTTTCTCTGAAGAGTTCCAACAAGACGATCACTACTCGTCCAACAGTGGTATTTGAAGATCCCATTCCTAGGCTTTCTGGTAAGTGGAGGTATAAGAGCTATCATGTTCTATCAGGAGCTTATATAACTTAGAAAGAGTCCCTTTGGTAGAGTCCAAAAAACTCTCCAGGATCAGTTCAAATGCCGTCTTTAGTCTTTTAAATATGCCTTTTATCTCTAAAGCTTCCCTGAGGCTCTTAATCTGATAATATTGAAGCCATGAAATGGTGTGGCCTATCTGTTCTTCAAAGTAAGATTTGCTGTGAACCTTTCCATTTTTTATTAGATGTTGAAGTCTAGTGATGCCTGCATCTGTCCATACTTTGAATGATTTTGGTTCCATCCCCGGCAAGAACCATTATTGAGATGTGAAAGTTGATAGTGGAGAAATTGGAGGAGCTATGCATTTTTGTCTACGATCCCAATTTTTCAGGTTTGTGTATAAGAAGTTTGAGTGGGGAGACATAAAACTGCTCAATGTGCACCCATTGTGCTTCTAGTTGTAATTGTGACATTTTAGGGATGTTGGAGAGGAGGGCCGTGTGGTAATAAGTTTGGAAACAAGGCATATTGAGTCCTCGCAATGTCACCGGCTTGGAGAGGGAGCGACTGTCTATACAAGATTTCTTGTAATTCCATACAAAGCATTGAATCTCTTTCTGCCAGGTATTCATGTCTTTCTCTGGAATGAATATCGGTAGCATTCTGAAAAGAAATAAAAAGCTCAGAAAAACAAAAGATTTGATTAATTGAATGCGATCTGCTAAAGAGAGTTTAAGTATATTCCATTTTCTCATCTTTTCTTGAGATTCAACAAAAGTTTTATGAAAGTTGAATGATAACAAGTTGCGTAGATCCATAGGAATTTGGACTCCAAGATGTCTCCAAGTAGCTTCCGCCCATCAAAATGGCATAGACTCAAGTAGATTTGATCGAGTTTTACTAGAGAGGGTAATAGGGTAAATTGCAGATTTTGTGGTGTTAAGGCATAGACCGGACAATGCTTCAAATCTGGAAAGAGTAGCTTGAATGGCAGGAATGGACCGTTCAGGATCAGAAATATAAAGGGTGATATCATCAGCATACATTGTTAATTTATGTTCCTGTCCTTTGATGCAGATGCCAGTGAAATCTTTGTTGTAACACAGTTCATTTGCTAACAGTTCCACTGTGAGCACAAAGAGTAATGGTGAGAGGGGACACCCCTGCCTGGTACCTCTGGATGGGAAGAAAAATTTTGAATTGTAGCCGTTCACTCGTATTCTAGACTTTGGATGAGCATATAGTGTTTTTAAAGTGTTTAGAAAGTTCTGACCAAAGCCCATTTTTTCCAGAAGCATGAGAAGATAAGAGATTTTTAAAGAGTCAAAAGCTTTTTCAAAATCTAAAGCCAGGATTACAGATTCCGAAGAAAAAGTTTTCCCATAAGATATAATGTTAAGTGTCCATCTGACATTATCTGTAATTTGCCTATCCGGAATAAAGCCAGTCTGATCTGGGTTAATATAATTTGAAACAAATTTCTTGAGCCTATTGGCCAATATCAATGTGAATATCTTAGCATCATTGTTTAACAGAGCAATTGGGCAATATGATGCGGGATCCAATGTGTCTTTCTTGTCCTTTGGGATAACAGAGATCGAAGAGTCATGTCAAGATGTAGGTATAGTTCCTAGATGTAAAGCATCATTACAGATATTTAGAAGGTGTGGTCCCAACGTCAAGCGGAAGTTTCTGTAGAACTCTGCAGGAATTCCATCTGTGCCAGGGGCCTTGTTAAGCTTCAAGTCCTTGATGGTGTCCATGAGTACTTTCAGTTCTGTGGGTTTATCCATAAAGCTGGCATGTGCAAATGAGAGTTCTTTTAGGGTAGATAAAGTGTCCAAGTAAGTTGCAATATCATCCATCTCTGGGCCTCGGGAGGAATATAGTTTGGCAAAGAAGTCAGCAAAGCCCTTGGCTACTGCTTTGGGAGAGGTGTAATGCTTTCCATCAGGAGTTTTCAGTGTGCTCATCAGAGCTGCTTTTCTTTTTTCTTTGATTCTCCAGGCCGGCATGCATACATTCCTAGGAGATTTTTGCCAAAAATGTTGTTTTATGTAAAGTAATTTTTTTTTTGGATTTGCGATGTTTCCAGTGTTTCTAGAATTTTCCTCTCCGCCACTAGTTTAGCATATTTTTTTTGGGTCCCCGATTCCTTGTGTAGAGATTCCAGCCGGGTAATCTGATCTAATGTTTCTCTTCTGATTTTTTCTCTTTTTCATAGGTGTGATGTAAGAGAAATCTTGGATCCTCGAAGAACTGCTTTCATGGCATCCCAAAATGTGGTGGCAGATATCTCTGGTGATGAGTTTTCCTGAAAGAAGTTCTTGATGTCATCCTCCAGTTTGTCTTTGATTGAAGTGTCTAATAAAATGCTTTTGTCCATAGACAAGTCTGTCAATTTTTGTGTCCAGATTTCTCTGAAGGTTGCATTCTAGCCATGCGTGGTCTGTCAGATATCTAGGACTGATGGTTGCCAAGTCAAGTTCTGCCAGTAACTGTTCAGACAGTAAAATATAGTCTATTCTAGTGAAGGTCTGATGCTGCACTGAGAAGTATGAATAGTCTTGGTCTGTCAGGTGGAGAGACCTCCATGTGTCAATTAGTCTAAATTCAGAGAAAAGTCTGGAGAGTTCCGTACCTGTTCCTGCTTTGGGATGCGATTTGTTTTTACATTTCAAAGAAGATCTATCTAATATTCTGCCTGAGATGAAGTTAAAGTCTCCACCTATGATCTGATCACCTTCTGTAAAGGCTTGTTATTCCAAAAAAGTGGATTTCAGAAAAGCAATTTGATTCAGGTTTGGGGCGTATAGTGACACTAATGTAAGTTTCCTGCCATCAAGAGTTCCTTTAATAAAGATTTTGTATGTTTCTAGTTCTCCAGGCATCAATTAAATTATATTCTTCCACCATTTGCATAAATATTTCCGGTATTACACTACCCCCCTTGCATCTTTCCCTGTGACTATTTCTATCCAGTTCCGGATCTAAAACTGAATTATAATCCCCTTCAATACAAATATTATTTACCTCTACTAAATTCACCACTGTTTGTAATTCTTGAAAAAAATGTTTTGATTTTGATTTGGTGCATATATATTAACAAGTAACATCTTATTCCATTTCTTACCACTGTAACTGCGACTATTCTACCATCCTTTGAGCTATATACAATATTACTACCCCTCATTTCTTTTCATTTGCTGCAGCCATTAATGGCATACCTAGTTTTTTTCATTCTAAATACTTCACATCTTCCTTCTTAATGTGTGTTTCTTGAAGACACACAATATCTGATTTTATTTTTTGCAGTTGATGAAATGTCTTTCTTCTTTTCTGTGGACTATTCAATCCATTCACATTTATGGATATAACAGTAAATTCCTTAGAGACAGTGATTTTTATTATTTACAATTTCTTTCCCCTGTTTTTATATTTAAATCTAGTCAAAATCTGATAAGTTGTTTTGTTGGGCTTGTTCTTGCCCCTTTTTAGTTTACTTCCTTTTCCTTTATTCATTTTTTGCTCGCTATGTCCTTCTTGAGTTACTTCTTCTTCTAACTCTTCCTCCTGGTCCTCCTCATCCTCCTCTACCTCCTCTTTTTGTAAGCCTAGTTCTTCACTGAATTTATCTAGAAAAAATTCCGTCTTAAACACTGAATCTATTCTATGTCTTTGGCTGCCATATGAAAAAAGGACTCCCTCTGGTACCAACCACCTGAACATAATTCCATTATTTTTCAGAAGCTTTGTCAGTGTCATATACTGCATCCTCCTTTCTCTCACTCTCCATGGTACTTCCTTTAAAAATATTATTTCTTATCCTTGCATAGATACTTTTACCTCATTTGATGCTCTCAAGATTCTTTCCTTTAATTCTTTCCTATAGAAGTTTATATGAACTTCCCTAGGTTTTCTATGTTTTTTGGCATATGCCGAATTCCTTCTATATATTGTTTCAATTCCCTCTTCTATTTCCTCCTTCATAGCTACTTTCAACTGTTCAGCTAAGCTACACACTATTTACTCCTTCAAGTTTTTATCTAACATTTCCGGTATATTTTGACATCTAATAATCATTGCTGCTTTGTCCATTTCCAAATTTATAAGTGCATCTTCAATTTTTTTCATCCTGACTTTTAATTTCCTGGACATCTAGGTCCAAATCTCTCAATTTTTCTTTAAATTTTCATTGGCTAGCAGCAATTTTTATTTTTAAAAAATATTTTTTTTATTATATTTTCAACGGAAAACAGAATTCAACAACATTACATACAAGGTTTCATGCAGCAATGTGGAATGGAAAGAAAGCAGTGAGAATGCATACAAACAAGCTAACAATAACAATGAGCATGTTGTCAGATACATGAATTACTATTTCAGTGAAAGAAATGAGATTACAGTGGGCAAATGTTTCTCGTATTCTATCAGAGACAGTTTGCGTCAGAGGATATCTAAGCATTGTGTATTCTTTGATGTGAGGTCAGTTAGTGTTTCAAAATGTTCAGATATGAGTGGTTGGGTGGTTGCAGATCAGAGGCAAAGAGTTACTCCATGAAGGGTAGCCATTTTTTTAGAAAAGTGGACGTTCGAGGATTTAATTCTGAGTGGCGAAGATGATCTGTAATTTTTTCTAAGATCAGGTGATCCCACACTTTGTTAAGCCAGCACGAAAGTGTCGGGGCCTTATCAGCTTTCCATCTAGATGCAATGGCTGTTTTGGCAGCCACGATAAGGCTGGTGATTAGTTCACATTGAATGGAAGATATTTCTATTGAGTTCCATAAGTCCAGAAACAGTAATGTCGGGTCAAATGGTATTTCATAGCCTGTGATTAGCTTGATTTGCGCCAGAACATCATGCCAAAACTGCTGGATATAAACACACTGCCACCAACAGTGAGCAAAGGAACCGATTTCTCCACATTTCTTCCAGCAGTAGGGCGAGTGTGTTGATGTCATCTTGGAGAGACGTTCTGGCGTTAAGTACCAGCGTGTGATGATTCTGTGGGTCTGTAATTTTGTTGAGATGACTGGTAAAGTCAACAGCTTGGATTTCCAGATTCGTAACCATTGTTGAGGTGTAATAGATGTACCACAGTCCTGTTGCCATTGTATTTGATGTTTCATTGGCAGTTCAGCTTTTTGTTGGATCAGGATATCATATGTTACAGAGATTAAGCCCTTAGATGTTTCATTTTTCGGATCAATGAGTTTTTCAAACGGGGTCAGTGGTTTCTTCATGAGATGAGTGAGGCCCATATGTTGTACCATATGGTTTAATTGTAGATAAAAGAACCACAGAATAGATTTCTTTAACTTTTGATCTAGTAGCAATTTAGGGGATAAGCCGTCTTTACATAAGATGTCATTTAAGCATGTCATGTTAGCTTGCTTCAAACTTTCCTTTAATTCTGTATCACATCCAGGGAGGAACCATGATTGAGAGAGATAAGAAGAAAATCTGGAGTATTTTGGTAGTAGTAACGGCCAACATGAGTCCCAGTTTTTAAGAATGGCCATCAGGAACATATGTGTTTTCACACTGTGAGGACGACTGTTTGGTGTATTCCATATGACCTCTTGTATAGACAGAGGAGTTATCAGAGGCGTAAAAGGTTTTACCCAATCTAGATTATCTCCTTGACGCAGCATCTTGATTATCGGAGTCAGCAGTGTTGCTTTATAGTATGTCATCAAGTCAGGATAGTTTAGCCCTCCTTGCGATGTTCTTTTCCTGAGTATTGAAAATCTAGTCCTTGGGTGCTTACCTTGCCAAAGAAATGTGTTAAACGACTGTTGCCATCTTTTAATCAAATCATTCGATAATTCGATCGGGATCATGCGAAATAGGAACAGAAGCTTGGGGAGAACAAATGTTCTAATTAGATGCAGTCTGTCTATGTAGGTCAGCTGTAATTTTCCCCAGTTGTTGAGTTCTGTTTTGATTTCTGAGAATTTTGCTTGATGATTTTTGGACTGCAGATCATCTAACTTTCTAGGTATTTGGATTCCTAGGTACTGAAGGGATTCCTTGGCCCATTGGTATTCGTATTGCTCTTTCAAGGTGAGTTCTAGTGTTGATGACATGTTCAGAGGCATTATGAGAGATTTAGTTTGATTAATCTTGAGTCCTGAGATTGTGCCAAAATGATTCAATATTCTTCAAAGATGGATCAAGGATGTGTTTGGGTTAGTTAGGTAGACAAGCATGTCATCTGCGAATAAACTGAGTTTGAAGGTATAGGAACCCACTGATATTCCTTGGATGTCGCCGTTATTTCTGATTTCAGTTGCTAAGGGTTCCAACGCCAGGGCAAAAAGGATCGGTGACAGCAGACATCCCTGCCTGGTGCCTCTGTTGAGTGTGATATTCCTAGATGTCAGCCCATTTATCTTGATTTGAGCAGTTGGTGCTTTGTAGATCGTTGATATGGCTCTAAGAAACATAGGGCCAAATCCCATATGACGTAATAATGCGATTAGATAAGATGTTTCCAGAGAGTCGAAGGCTTTTTCTATATTCAGCGAAAGAATAGATTCCAGTTTCGATTTTTCACATGCAGAGATTATATTCAACGTTTTGAAGATGTTGTCCATTATATCTCGACCAGGTACAAAACCCATTTGGTCCTGCTGAATATACTCTGATATAAATGAGTTTAGTCTTTTAGTCAGAATCGATGTAAAGATTTTATAGTCCTGGTTCAGGAGTGAGGTGGGGCGATAAGAAGCTGGGTTTGAGCTGTCCTTTCCAGCTTTAGGAATAGTTATTATGGAGGCTGAATTCCAAGATGGAGGGATTTGTCCAGTAGTCATTATGTTATTGCAGGCATCAGCTAGGGGTTTAGCCAATGTGTTAGCAAAACGTTTATAGAATTCTGAAGGGAATCCGTCAGGTCCCGCTGATTTGTTGTTTTTCAAGTTCTTTATCGTCTCCAGGATTTCATGGGGCTCTATTGGTCTTTCAAGGATTTCTCGATGATCTTCTGTGATTTTTTTGATGTGTTGATTTGTTAACAAGTATTTTTGAATATCTTCAGAGGAAGGTCCTGTAGAGGAATAAAGCGACTGGTAGAAGTCAGCGAAAACTTTGTTAATTGATAAAGAGTCTGTGTGCATTTTTCCATTCCGATCTTTAACTGACAGTACATGCCTCGATAATCTTTTGTCTTTGACTCGCCAGGATAGGAGGCGCAATGTTTTAGGTGAATTTATCCAGTATTTCTCCTTTACGTACAGAAGGTTTTTCTGTATTTGTGAGCTCTCCATGAGTTCCAATGATTTACGTTCAGATAGAAGTTTTCTATACACTCTGCTGCTCCCGGATGCTTTGTGTTCTATCTCTAGAAGTCTGATTTTGTTGTGAATTTCCTCCCTTAAGGCTAGTTTTTCTTTTTTCAATCTTGAGTTCAAAGAGATATAGTGTCCCCTGATAACTGCTTTTAGGGCATCCCAGATTATGGAAGATGATGTTTCTTCTGTGTGATTTTCTTTTAGATAGTGATCAATTTGTTGCTCTATTGCCTCAACGCACTGTTCATTGAAGAGTAAGGATTTGTTGAGTGTCCACGTTTTGGTTTGTGGCTGATTAGTTGAGGATTGCGGGGCACAACTTACTGCTGCATGATCAGACCAGGAGATTAAACCTATGTCTGAGTCTAAGACTTTGTGAGTTGTGATGTTGGAGAATAGGATGAAATCTATGCGCATGTACACCTCATGCCTAGTAGAGTAAAAGGTATAATCTTTGTCGAGGGGATAAATGTGCCTCCAGACATCAGTCAGTTTGTATTGCTGCAATAATTCTTTTAGTCCTGTTGATTGATTGGGTTTCTGGTGAACATTTCCCCGAATGATGGAGCGATCAAATTCCGGATCCACTATTAGGTTAAAGTCTCCTCCGAGTATTATTTCTCCTTCATGAAACAAGTCTAGGGCCATTAAGGTTTCTTTAAGGAATGAGAGTTGAGACACATTGGGTGCGTACACCGAAGCTATTGTAACCTGTTGATTCTCAAGTAGTCCTTTAATGAAAATGTAGCAGCCATTTGGGTCTGTCATTGTGGCTTTGTGCTGGAAGCGGACCTTGTTGGTGATGAGTATTGCAGCTCCTCTGGAATTGGAGTTCCCATTAGCATGAAATTGATAATGGATCCATTTGGCTTTAAGTTCAGGTTGGTTCTTAGAATGTAAATGGGTCTCTTGCAGTAATATCATTTCTGATTTGCATTTAGCTAAATGTGTTAAGACCTTTTTGCGTTTAATTAAATTATTAAGACCTCGAACATTTTGCGAAGTGACCTTCCAAGTAGTGTAAGTCATGATCGAGTAGTGTAGATGAGTTAATAGTGAATTAAGTCAAGTTAGAACACAATGCCAGATATCGCTATGTTGCGGTTCTGAAGAATACGAGAAATAGTGCCTCTAATATAGTTCTACCTCTTAAGTCATCTCTCAATTAATTAAAACCACTTAGTAGATGTGCCACTTACGTCAGAAGATAAGTGTTGACCAACTGATCAACTAAAGCCCACTTCTTTGCAAACAATGCTCTGTTATGTTACTTTGAAAGTCAGAACTTTTAAAATTTTAAGTTATTGAGTAAACAGTTGCAATTAAATATTAGCTCAAACAACACTCAATGTAATTGTAATACCAAATTGATTATGCTACAACTATAACTAATATAAAATTGTAATTAAAAATTAAGCCGAAAGATTTTCTTAATCAGTAGTAATTATGGAAATATAAATCACACAATCAATTGATTATAAATATCAGATTAATCACACAATAATTAATTTTGTCACTAAAAAAGATAGAAGGCGAAGGTTTACGTTATAATGAATTTAAGAGTTAATTAATTGATAATAGATATGAATAGAGTATCTCTCACTGGGGATTTAGAATAACTGATTAAATTCTTAGCAGTTGATTCAAACACTTGTGATAATTAAGGCAATTAATTGATTTTCAAGAGCTTAGGATAAAACTAAAAAAAAAATCTGAGAGCGAGATCCACTGGCACAAAACACAATTATATTTCCTTGTATAGAGCGTCAACTTTAAGTTCCTTGTCTAAGATGTGAGATTCCAAAGACTAATTTCTAGTGAATGAAGTAATAACAGATAGTGATACTAATTAGAAAAACAAGCAAACGAAGAAACAAAATTAACAGTCCTACTTAGCCTGGCGAGATTAGTTTTCCTGTTCAGGCTAACAGAGAGCTCTCTGACTATAAAAGACTGTTATATAAAGAGTTGTATTCAAGAACGCTGCCCCTCCCCCTGAATCATGATAACTAATTCATGAAGCTTTAAAAACTATTGATCGAACATTGAATCTATGATATAACACAACCTAGAATATGAAATTCATCAAATATTAATACAATTACAAACTTAGAAGTACAAACTGTGGAATTTAAACTTCTTCATGCCGTTCTTTTAGGCAATAGTAGAGAGGACATTAATGCGCTACTTCATGCCGATTAGCGTGTTTGCCGTCCTTGTACGGGGATGGCGGATGTTCCCTTTTCCTGGAGCTTTTGCCAATGTCCATTTGTGGAGTAATGTTTAGGGATTGCAGAAGTTTGAGACTGGCGTCAATATTTTTTATAGAATGAAGTCTTCTTTAACGATAACTTGGAGGTTCGTTAGATTATGCCATCTATAAGGGATCTTAGCGTGCCTTAGTGCTTCTGTGACTTGGTGCAGCTCCCGTCTTCTGTTAAGGACTTCTCTAGGGAGATTGGTAAAGACTTGTATGGGGGATCCATTGAAGGTCAGGAATCCTTTGCCCTCGCTCTTTCAATGATTCTTTTTCTTGTACGGAAGTCAGGCACTTCAGCTAGAATGTCTCTGGGCCCCCTAAAGCGCGATGGTTCTGCCGTGCCTATGCGATATGCTGATTGAATAATAGGAGCTGCACCATCTTCTAACTGCATTTCCCGTGCTAGCCAACCCACCAGAAAAATCTGCAGCTCTGTGTTGTTTTCTGCTTGTTCATGGAAGCCTCTAAATTTTAAATGGGTCTTGCGAGCCGAGGTCTCTAGCGCTACCACTCAGTCATGCAGGAATTGGGTTTCATTATATATAAAGTCCACATCTGCCTTTAAGTTAGTGCTAAGTTCTTGCGCCCGTTCCACAGTTTGACTGACCGTATTTAAAGAAATAGTGAGTTCTGCAAGCTTATCGTTTAGAGGTGTGATGAGAGCCAACAGATTATCTATGATTCTACGTTCCATAGAAGCAAACATGTTCATCATAGACTCTTCAGAAGATGAGTAGGAGATTGGTGTAGCATTCGCCTCATCGGTCGCCATTTTGTCGGTATCGTCTGGGCCCTCCTCGAAATGTTTGTCTTGCTGTTCCTTCGGAAAAAACTTTTGTATGTTTCTCGCTGCTGATGTAGTTGCAGTAGCTTTGGTAGAGTCGTTTTTGCCCATTCTAAAGTTGAAGCTCAGTTCCTAGGTTGTTTATTTTGTTGATTCGAGGGGTGGGAAGGACGGAGCTGGGATTTCACACATCTGCCTCCATCGGCATCCCACGTGACCCCAGCAGCAGCAATTTTTATGATCTCTTGTTTATTAATATTTGTTTTTTAATTTCCTGTGTTTCCTTTTTAATTTGTGTTGTTAGGTCATCCATTTTTATTCTTATAGGTTCTATTTCTTTTTAAATTAATGCTGGCAATGTAGTCTCAGCTGTAAATTTCATTGCCTGTGCCACAGCCTGTGATACACTCTCCTGTATCACTTTAATTCTTTCATTGTCACTTGTGATAAGCGGATGTTCGCTGACTTGAGCTGGTTTACCCCTCCTATTTGCCCTGGTGATTATAGAGATGTTTTTCTACCACCACTACCTCCTGAGGCCATGAAAAAAGGATTATCCCCTTTAAGACTCTTTGTAGTGCTTTTTAAATCTTTCAAAGGCTCCCTTTTATAATATTCTTTACAATTGTTCTCTTTCCCCCTTTCTCTCTCTGATATTTCTTCTATCTGCTTATATCTTAATTATTTTTGTCTATTCTTTCCAGGTTCATTCTACATCACTTGTTCCTTATCTATTTCTTTCTGCTCCTTTTATACTTCATTCCGTCTCATTAATTAATCATATTCTGTCTATCTCAGCTGAGTTCCTTTTCTTCTACTCCAACTGCTCTGTCAAAGTTCTCTTCTGTTATCTTTTTGTGTTCTTCCCCTCTAAGACCGCTTCTTCATCTTTTATCCTCCTCTACTGATCTTCTCTGCTTAGTCTCAGCTGTGAGCTTGCTCTGGTCAATGACGACATCGTCTTCACTCTCCCCTCGTGTCTCCGCCCTTCTCCTCTCCTGACGTGTCGCACTGGGATTATACGTATTACTCAGCAAGACACAATACTTGGTCACGGATTGATATGGTTTGGATAACTGCTAATATGATAAAGGACATAACAGAATGCGAATCCTACCAAATACCTTTGTGGATCATAACCCAGTTCTTTTAAAGTTATGGAGGGAACGGAAGATGAATAGATGTTATATGAATTTAAGCTTGCTTAGAGATCCAAAATTTGTTCAGAAATGTAAAAAAGAGATTACAGATTTCTTTCAGACAAATGATAAAACAGATATGGCAATGGGGATAACATGGGATGCATTTAAAGCATATATGAGAGGTTGCTTTATCAATCAAAGTGCATGGAAAATGAAGCAAAAGAAAAAGAAGTATGAACAGTTAGTTGAGCAGATTGGATTGCAGGAAAAAAATATGAAAAAGGTAACAGATATTAAGACAGCCAAAATAAAATTAAAGTTGTTGCAATATAAAATGAATTTATTCCTAAACTATGAGATAGGGAAAAAAATAGAATATACTAAACAGTACTATTTTGAAAACATAAATAAACCTAATAGATGGCTAGCTTATAAAATAAGAAAGGAAAAAGAAAAGTGCTTGATAGTTAAACTGCAAAATGAGAAAAATGAAGAGAAATTCAAATTACAAGAGCTTAAAAATATAGTGGAGAAATTTTACGTAAAATTATATCAGCGAGAGGTACAAGATGAAGAGCTAATTATAAGCTATCTGAAGGAAAATATTAAGAAACTCAATAGCCAACATAAAAAAAATTTAAATGATCCAATAACAATGTGTGAGGTATCAGAGGAGATTAAAAGGCAGAAAAAGAAGAAAACACCTGGATCAGACGGTATTCCTGTGGAATTTTATCAATTTTTTGAAGAACAGATCAGTATAGTGTTTAAAAAATTAATTCAAAGGATAGGACAATATGAATAGATCCCAGAGTCATGGAACCATGCACTAATTACATTAATTCCTAAACCAAATGCAGATTTAAGTAATGTCAAGAATTACAGACCCATATCTTTATTAAATGCAGATTATAAAATATTTGTGAGCATATTGGCAAGCAGACTTAAGACCGTACTATTCTAAATTATACATCAAGATCAGATGGGCTTTTTACCCAAGAGACAAATGAGAAATAATTTATGGATTATTATGGATGTGTTAGAATACTATGAAGAGCACCTGGAGAAAGAACTTATTCTAATGTTTCTTGATGCAGAAAAAGCATTCGATAACCTTTTGTGGGATTTTTTGTTGTATAAATTGAAAGAGGCAGATTGTGGTCAGAATTTTCTTACTATGATCAAAGCAATATACAAAACACAATTTGCAAAGGTAATAGTAAATGGAGATGTAACTAATAACATAGAAATTCAGAAAGGCTCTAGACAAGGTTGCCCAATCTCTCCACTATTATTTATCTTTGCATTAGAATCCTTGAATGATGATATAAGAGAGAACAGAAGAATAGAAGGATTAAAAATTAAAGGAGAAGAGTATAAGTTATTAGCTTTCGTGGACGACCTTGTGTTTATCATAGATAATCCAAAATTATCTGTCAAACATGTGATGGATACTATTAAAAAATATGGGCAAGTGGCAGGACTTAAGATAAACTATAAAAAATCTGGGGTTGTGGAAAAAGTCAATTAAAATTTCTACATGTGTCAATGTGAAATAAAATTGTTATATAATGATGTATAGATGGTATATGACACCTAAAAAATTGCTAAAATGAACTAGGACATGTCTAACAAATGTTGGAAGTGTAAAAAAAAGGAAGGCTCATTTTATCATATGTGGTGGACTTGTGGTAAAGTGGCAGCCTATTAGACAGAGATTCATAATGAAATTCAGAAGATCCTGAAGTGTATCTTGAAAAAACAACTTGAAATGTTACTTTTAGGTTTGAAAATGGAAGAGATAAACCCAAGCAAAAGAACATTGTTATGGTATCTGATTACAACAGCAAGAATGACTTTTGCCCAATTTTGGAAGCAAGAAAAAATACCAGAATAATGGGACTGGATAAAGAAGATGCTTTTTATGGCAGAAATGGACAAATTGACAAAGAAGCTTAATGGTAAAGAAGATGAAGAATTTTTTATAGAATGGAAAGAATGAATTGGGATGTAAGAAATAAGTTACTATGCTTTGATAACTATTAAGAATAGAAAAAAGAAAGTAATGATTGACAAATAGTTAAAGTGTTACCTAAGGGTTAGATTATGTATCAATATGTTTTAAAACAAGAATTGAATATGGGATAAGTTTTTATTGTTGCTGAATATTGAATGAATGGAAAACTGTCAAGTATATGAGAGCTATTGCGTATAAAGAAAATGTCTATAAAATGTTCCACAGATGGTATTGGTCCCCAGATAAAATAGATAAATGTTATCCAAACTGTTCTAGGCAGTGTTGGAAGTGTAAAGCAAATGTGGGGACCTTTTACCATATGTGGTGGACTTGTGGCAAGATACAGGGTTTTTGGAAAATGGTGCGGAAGATAATTCAAGAAATTATGGGGGAAAATTTAGCATTGAAACCGGATATATATTTGTTAAATATGATTCTGAGTGAATATGATTCACAAGATACATACTTATTGTCTTATATAATAACAGCTGTGCGATTATTATTGGCCAAATATTGGAAATCTGATGTAGTACCCTCTAGAGAAGATGTAATAGTTAAAATTTTAGAAGTTGCGCAAATGGATGATTTGAGTTTGACACTGTCAAACAGAAGTGAAAAGGTACATATCAAGAGATGGGAAAGGGTGTATAAATGGATAGACAGTTTAAAGAATGTATAAGACTCTTATTTCTATGTAAGATATGCAATTGAGACGTAATATCTGTATGAAACTGAAAATAAAAACTAAAAAAAAGAGAGTTCCTTTAATAAAGAGAAAGCAACCCAAAGGATCTAATTGTTTTAGAGAACAATATCGCCACACTTCTAGATTTAGATGACCCTGGTGCCTGAAATTGCTGTGGGAATAAAGAGGATTTTAAGACAGGATGCTTATCAGATCTGGAATGTGCTTCCTGTAGAAACAGAATTGATGGATTTGTAAGTTGCAGATGACGTAGAACTTTTCTCCATTTGACCCAAGTGTTTAGACCTCTAATGGTGACCGATTGGATTTTTAAAGTGTCCATCATGAATTAAAAAATGAGGAAGTGTTGTTGTAAGAATAAGAGTTTGGAAGTTATTGTTGTTGTTGTTATTATTATTATTATTATTTTCTTTTTTCTTTTTTTAAGTTCCTATAAGAGCGGTGATAGATTTAATATTTAGACAGGCAGAGACAGTGCCTAAGAATAATAACTGAAATTGTACTGATGCAGAGGTAGCAATCCACAAGTTTAGGCTATTTATGTAGTCAAAGAAATTAGTTACCGAAGTTGTGTAAACTAGCCACTGTTATAAAGACATTAGTTACCAAAGTTGTGTAAATTAGTCACTGTTATAAAGAGCTAGTTTTGGGAGTATTTTACGGGTCTATTCCAAATATATAGCAATAATTAAAAGCTAATTCTTAGAAATGTGTCCTATATGAATTACCAGCAAGTGAGGTAATAGTATTACCTAATCAGATTATCAACAATTAACTTTTTTAAAAAAACCAATCAGGTTATTAGAAATTAATTAATAACAACAATCAATTTCTTCGCAATAAATCAAAAGTACTAATCAAGTTGTCAACAATTATCAACTAAGATCTGATCCTTATCAATCAATTTAAAAGTGTAATTAGGAGCCTACAATAAAATATAAATACTGTTTTAAAACTTTTGTATAAATTATTTAACCACAGTCAATAAAAAATTGACAGTAGATAGAGTTTATAACTATCCAGATAGACAGAAGTTGTAGCTTTAGATTAACTCAATAACAAATCCCCCTCCCCCCACCAGATAGAACACTAACGAAGCACTCATCTTAGATCAACTGTAAATGTGTCTTTAAGAAACACTAAACTGAATCTAGGATCTATTGCTAGCAACAAATTTAAAATATAAACAGGAAGACCATTACCTTGGATGTGAAGCGTTAGACCCAGAATGAGTCAACGACCAGAGGAGGTCTTTTAAAATAGAGGCAATGAGATCCACTCACTCCCCTCCCCCCCTACAGTAACTGCTGGGGGGAAAAAAAGCCTGTACAAACCAACATGAAAGTCTAACTGTAATTAATGTACTATGGTTAGTGCTAATATACCATATATAACAAGAAAGGTGGTAAAAAACAACGGCCACATCTTTATTGAGCTCTACATTGTTAACATAAAGGAAGAAATGTCTAGGAAGTTAAAGCTGGGTGGGCAGGAGATCCATCCACCAACAATGAGGAGCTCAAATCACGGGACAAAATCTTGTTGTTTTTCTCTGGTGTGGTTGCAGAGCACGATTTTTTCTTTATGAACCTGTGATAAGAGTCAGAGTGCCTTGAGAGATGTAGCTTTTCTAGCAGTTCAAAAACCGAGTCTTCATCTGATGCTGTAAGAAGAGAGCCATGATGTAAAACTTGCAGGCAGCCTGAGAGGAGCCATCTATAATGCACCTTTTCTTCTTGCAGCTTGTTGGTGATTGGCTTTAAATTTCTCCTGATGTTAAGAGCTTCCTGTGGCATGTTGGGGAATACTAAGATTTTAGATTCTTTAAAAGGTAAGAAGCCCCTGGATTTCGCTTTGTCCTGTATTTTTTTCTTTGTTCTCCAGTTGGCTAATTGAATGAGTAGATCTCTCGGGGCAGTATGTCTTGGACTGGAGGGAGCACCTAACTGGAACGCTTTTAAAATGATCAGAGCTACCCCCAGCTCAAGATTAAAGACAGAAGCCATACAATTTGTTACAAAGCAGATCATGTCCATGTTTTCCTCCACCCCCTCAGGCAGCCCTCTAAGTTTTAAATTTAACGGTTTCATTTGTGACTCAAGAGTTAAAAGCCGCTCCCTTGAGTTTAGATCTCACTCCCGAATCTCCTTAATGTCTCTTCCTTGGCTCATGTTAAGGCTTTTTCGGATGTTTTTGCCATTTTTTCTAAGAAGAACTGTATAAGTGACAGCTGTTCCCTTACCGGTTCAAGAGAATGCTGGATTTGGTTGCTTTAACGTCTTTCCATTCTTTCCAGCATGCCTGGTAAGTCTTGCTTAGCTAGGGCTTCTTCTAATAAGTGTGGGACAGATTTATCGTCCACAATCTTAGGTTTCTCAGACTTGGCCACTCTCCTATCAGTTCAGCTGTGTCTTGGAGCAAAAAAGTCTTGTGGCAGTTTAATGACTTTTTTGGTGTCCTGAGAGTTAGTACCACCATTTCCCCCCATAATCTAGTAGTTTTTGGAGGATGAAGGTTGAAGTATATGCTGTGAGGGCGGGAAGAGAGAAAGAGCGCGAAGATCAAGCGACTGCCATCTTACCCGGCGTCACCATGCCCCCCCAGAAGGGAGAGGTTTAGGAGGAAAGGGACTTCAGTGCCAGAAAGTCCACTTCCAAAGTGGCCATTTTCTCCAGGTGAACTAATGACTATCACCTGGAGATCAATTGTAATCCCAGGAGGTCTCCAGCTATCACCTAGAAGTTGGCAAACCTAGTTGCCTCCTGGTTCTGGGATTCAGAGGCTTAGTGCTTAGTGCCTCTGAATGTGGAGGTTCCCCTCAGTCACCATGGCTAGTAGCCATTGATAAGAGTTATC
Organism: Gekko gecko; assembly: GCA_029375565.1. Taxonomy (NCBI): domain Eukaryota; kingdom Metazoa; phylum Chordata; class Lepidosauria; order Squamata; family Gekkonidae; genus Gekko; species Gekko gecko. The sequence goes on along the minus strand of JAPDNY010000001.1, from coordinate 73,476,832 downwards.
CTTCATGAATCTATCTAATACCATTTTAAAGCTGTTTATTCCTGTGGCCATCACTACATGCTCTGGCAGGAAATTCCAAATTTTAATCACCCTCTGTGTAAAGTAGGATTTCCTTTTGTCCATCCTGAACCTACAGCCCATCAACTTCACTGAATGCCCTCAAGTTCTAGTATTTTGGGAGATGAAGGAAAACTTCTCTTTGTCAACTCTCTCCATCCCATGCATAATTTTATAAACTTCTATTATCCCTCCCCCCAGTTGTCTCTTTTCTAAACTGAAAATTCTCAGCCATTCTTAATAGGGAAGGTACTCCAACCCCCTAGTCATCTTGGTTGTCCTCCTCTGTATTTTTCACTGCTCTGCAATGACCTTTTGGAGATACAGTAACCAGAAATTTACACAGTATTCCAAATGATGCAGCACCATAGATCTATACAGGGACATTATAGCATCAGCCATTTTATTTTCAATCCCTTTCCTAATAATAATGGGGCAAATTCAGGCTTGAGGTTGGGATTTTTTGTCCCAATGTACATCACTCTACACTTACAACATTGAACTTCATTTGCCACACTGTCGCCCACTCACCCAGCTTTTGTAGGTTCTCTTGGAGCTCTTCACAGTCAGCCTTGCTTTTCACCATCCTGAATAATTTTGTGTCATCTGCAAACTTTGCCACTACACTACTCACTCCCAGTTCCAGATCACTGATGAATACATTTAAAAGTACTGGTCCCTTGTGTGACACCACTGCTCACTTCCCTCCATTTGAGATCTGTCCATTGATGCCTACTCTTTGCTTCCTGACATTTAACCAGTTTTTAATTCATAAGAGAACCCGTCCTTTTATCCCATGACTGCTATGTTCACTCAGGAGTCTTTGGTGAGGTACCTTGTCAAAAGCCTTTTGGAAGTCCAGTTATATAATGTCTACTGGATCACCATTGTCTACATGCTTGTTCACTTTCTCAAAGAACTCCAAAAGATTGGTGAGGCAGAACTTCCCTTTGCAGAAGCCATGCTAATTTTTCCTCAGTGGGATTTGTTGCCCTGTGTGCCTAACAATTCTATCTTTGATTACAGTTTCTACTAATTTGCCTGGGACAGACATTAGGCTAATGGGCCAGTAATTTCCTGGTTCCCCTCTGGATCCATTTTTAAAAATTGGTGTAACATTTGCTGCTCTCCAGTCTTCTGTTACAGCAGATGAATTTAGTGATAAGGTACATATATGAGTTAGTAAATCAACTATGTCACATCTGAGTTCCTTAAGAACTCTTGGTTGTATGCCATCAGGACCTGGAGACTTACTGCTATTTACTTTCCCCAATAGGTCTTTGTTTCTAGTCATCTCAATTTGGCTCCCTTCCTGAGGATAGGGGCTGTGGAATGGGTACATGGCCCGCACTTTCCACAGTGAACACAGAAGCTTCTCTGCCACCTCCTCATCTTCCTTTAGTAATCCCTTTATTCCTTTGTTATCTAAAGGCCCCACTGCTTCTCTGGCTAATTTCCTGCTCCAGATATATTTTTTAAAAATGTTTATTGTTTGTCCTGATGCTTTTAAATGGTTAAAATCACTCTGGCAATGCCTGACCTGTGGTTTCCACATCTTACATTGTAGCTAGTGTCTCTTGTACATCAATGCTCTTCCTGATGTGGTTGTTTATAGATTTTTTTTTCTCCAGTCTTCTTCCCACTCCCAATTTTACTGTTTTTTCACACATGCGCACACAAATTCCTCCTATCAGTCATCATGATCTGTTCCCAGTTTCCCAGTGTATTTAGAACCTGTTTGCTTTGGTAAGTTTCTGCTGGGTCTTTGCCAATAGAAGGGCTGAAGTTTCAGCGGTTGTTTAGCTGAGTTGCTCTATTATATATTCTGCCATATCTATTTTCACAATGAGTGACAATCCAACAGCAGGGGGCAGTAACAGCATTACACTATCTTTAGACCATTTTTTGCATGGGGTATCAAAATCACAGACTCCAACAGAAATTCTGGTAGATAAATGATAATATACCATGTGGACTCAATGCCCCCTGCACTTACTGTCCAAGGAAGGCTACTGTCGCAATTAGACTTTTCCCAGTCAACTGTCACAAGTGAAACCGAGTAGACTTTTAACTACCCTTGGGGATTTTTTTATACAGGATGGAAAGAACAAAAGTACTGAATGTAATGTTGTCTTTCTCAAAGTACACTTGTGGTTCATAGCACACATGCATTTTTAATAAGGTTGTCATTATAGACCAAGTCCTTCCCCATCTTATCTTTAACCAACAACTATTATATAGGAACTGATCTTACCATCAGTTCCTTGAGAATTCTATAGCTTGGTTAGCTTATCTCCTAATGGAACAGTGACATCCTTTGTGGGACCCTTAAAGTGGTGCTATCTTCTGACTGATCACTCTTGGTGATCTGAATTCTGGGTTCTAGAGGGCATTAGGCTCAAGTTATCCACTTTTTGTTCTGAGCTGTTATTTGGGTATTTATTTTTCCCAATGTTACTTACACCTATACACTAAGCATGCCGTAGTTTATCACTTCAAAGCACACTGGTTACATAAAAATCTCATAAGGAAAAGGATTATCATGGTGGGACATAAATTGGCACATTCTTATAACCTTTTCCATCTTTCCCACAGAATCCAGCCATTCCGGCAGCCTGTCCTTGGCCTGCACTTCCCCAGAAGCTTCACCTGCTTCAGGACCCTGAGGGACAGACAGGGATTTTTGGATTTCTCAGCTACAATAACACAGATCTCACATGGGAAAGCATTTATACAAGCAGGCTCACCACTCGAAAATGAGCAGATCCACATAATAGAGAGAACATGGAAAGTGATTATTTGCCTTAAAAGCAAATATGCGGTTAATCAAGTCAACAGATGTGACTCAAAGTATGTGTATGAAATCCTAGGAATAAACACCAGGTGCTTTTTATTTTTGTGTTCAAGGGAACTAGCAGTGTAGGAGGGTTCCAGTCTGTTTATGGAGAAATCATTTGTATATATTTTATATATATAAAAGAATGGCCTGGAAGACAGACTTTAACCAAATACTTCCAAGATTAGACTATCAGTGGGACTATGGTGGAAAAAAGGGAAAAAATCCAACCTATTTTTTTTTCGGGGGGGTGGGGGGAGAATCCCAGATCCACTTACCAAAAGAAGAGGATGAACTACATCATAGAACAAACAGAACAATTACCATTCATCGAAACACATTCCAAGTTGCTCCCATAAAGCAAATGATAATCTTTGGAATATTTGTACCCCTGTAAATTCATGATCCTGGAACTGGATAGACAACGTGTCATGGGAATGATCTGTTGCTCTCTGTTGGTGGATCCTTCCCCGTGAAATAACCTCCCAGATTAGATTAGTAGAACCTTAGCATGCTTTAAGAAATACTGCAAGGCTGTATTGTTTAGAATGGCTTTTGAAGGCGGAAGAAATTTCTACAGCATGTCTTCTGAGATTCCGAAAGGATGTTGTTTGGCTGTTGTTCTGTTTGTTTTCAGCTGATATTTGTACTGGGCCCATTTTCCTGCTAAATGTCAGCAACTTTGATCTTCATTATTTACAAGGAAAGGCAGGATATAAACATTTTGATAAATAACAACTATGGTGATTTCCAAGTAAACTCAAATGATAGACATTCATTGAAGTATGCATGGGCTCGAAAACAAGCATATAGAGAGGTTTTCTCCATCTTGCATAACTTTTAGAACTTTGGGGCACCCAGTAAAGTTGATGGACAGTAGTTTCAGGAAAGACCAAAGGAAGCCATTCTTAAAGAGTCTTTAACTTGTGGAATTCACTCCCAGTGGATGTAGTGATGGCCACTAGTGCAAATGGCTTTAAAAGAGGATTAGACAGATTCAAGATAATATGTTCATCAGTGACTACTAGGCATCTGAGGCAGTAAATCTCTGGATACCATTGCTAGAAGGTACCACTGAGGAAGTCCTTGCTCTCTATGCCCTGTTTGTTTGTCATGTGAAACAGTATGCTTACCTAGATATGTGATCACAGAATGTCCTCACATGATGCAGTGTGTGCAACAATAAAATGGCAGTGTAAATTACTCCCGTACAAGCTAAAACTGGTGGCACAAGCCCCTTTTATGGACAGAGGGCAAGTCCTTTGTACGCATATCTAGTTAATTTGTTTTCTAGGAATGAGGAGAACAATGGAGTGTGAGTGGCCAGGGACTCTCAGCTTCAGGAGAAGGGAGCAGAAGGGGCTTCCCATAATACAGAAGTTCAGGTTTGATGTGATGCTCATTTTTAAAAAAATTATGAGAGGATCTGAAAAGGTTTCAGGCATCTTCCAACCCCTTCTCAGCTGGCCTCTCTAGAAATGATTAATCAATGGAAGTTTCTTGTTCTCTTTTGTACAAAATCTTTTCCAATCCAGGGATGAGGCTGAATAGAACTTGGCTCAGGGCATTTTGAGTTGTGACCAGGGCCAGTTCTTCCATTGAGGCAGGTTAGGCAATTACCTGAGGCACCATTTTAAAAGGGGGTGCCACGCTGGCCAGCCTGCCGCCCCGCCTCTCCCTCACCTGAAGCGGCAATCTGAGCACATGCACATTCTGCATCTCTGCTTGTGGGGCTTTGGCCTGGAGAAGGAGGCTGCCCCGACTGCCAGATAGCACCCCGTCAATGTGGGTGGATAGGTATGTTGGGGACTGGCTTCCTTCCGCCTCTGTTGCTGCGCTCTGCTGGATGCAGAAGGGGGCAGGGGAGACCTGGTTGCTGGGGGATCAAGTTGGAGATGTTGGACAAGTCCGAGCCAGGCTCAGTGGTGCTGAAGTCCTCAAAGTGGGCATGCTTGGGTCAGGGGGTGAACACAGGGTTGCCGCCTCCTCCGACGGTGGTGGCAGCAGCAGCACCAGCAGTGCTGCCATTGCTAGCTGCTGGGCCGCAGTCCTCCTCGCTCTCCTGGCCCTGGTAGTCCTTGTACTTGGAGCCCGCTGTGCTCTGCCCCCCTTTCTGTGGCGTGCCCCTCTCTTCTCCAGGAGGCCTGCTAGACACCTCTTTGCTGCTGCCCTAGCTGGGGGGGAATTTTTGATCTGTTCTCCCCCATTTCCCACCCCTGCAGTGCTCCCTCATTTTCCCCTTTCATCCCAGCGGGCCCTTTGCCTTCTTTGTCTCCTCACCCCCGAAACCTTTTCCTCCCTGGGAGTTGGGACTTCCTTGGGAGGTGGAAAAGGCAGGGCCAGAAAGCCAGGCAGCGCAGACCACCATGCATCTGGGCACCATGCTCGTCCCTACTCAGTGCGTCTGCCACTCAGTTCCCTTGGGGACCAGCCTGAGAGTTTGGCTGGCATAGTCAGAGTAGCTGCAGGAGGAGAGGTTTTCTCAGGGGCTGGCCCCGCAAGCAAACTGCAGAAGAGGCATTTTCTCTATTGCCTGAGAGGGTCACACTCTGCATCCCCCTCTACCACTGGAAAAGCTTGGTGGAGTTAAACTTGGCTTTTTGACAAAGGTAATGACATGTTGTGTGGAAGGGCTCGGTCACACGGACGTTTTGATTGGGGTTCGCTGCTGTTCCCTTGCGCATGTCAGTTTCACATTCACACACGCCAATCCGCCTCTTGCCCCGAATCAGGCTCACTCCCGCAATGATGCCGGGTTTTCCTGACCCCTGGAAAATCAAGTGTTTTCCTGGCACTTCCGCTTTGAATGCGTGATTTCGCCTATATGGACAGCCCATCTTTCGCAATGATTGCGATTAGGGCCGTCTGAACGCTCTTTGTGCTTTTTTTTTTTTTTTAAAGCTTCCGGTTTGAGTGCTTGAGCAAACATGCACTTAATAAATCCATTTAACGTTTAATAATGGATTTATTAAGCACATGTTTAGTCAAGCGCTCAAATTGGAAGCTTTAAAAAAAACCCCACAAAGACAGCCCTGGAGGCGGGAATGAGAGGCAGGGGCTCTGGCAGCCTGGACGGGGCCAGCAAGGAGGATGGCAGAGATGACAGAGCCCATTTTCATGGGGCAATGGCAGCAGCAGCAACAGCGGACCCCCCACAAACACAGTGGCAGCAGGAGCAGCAGCTGCTCGAGCCTCCCCGTGGCCGGCAGGATCGCCTGGAGGGACGGCGCAGCAGCAGGCTAGCAGGTGCTGGAAGAGAGGGGCCGGCTGCATCTAGTCAGCCCAATGCGAAGAAAAATGTTCCCGATTTAAACAAAGTGGAAACAAAGCACAATTATCTTGCCGTGTGACCAGGGCCGAAGAGCTGATGTGGCCATGGAGAGGGGGTGCTTTGGTGAGTCTCGACCTTCTAAAAGTTGCTGTAAGGGCTGTATGCTGAGTGCGAATGATGGGTTGCCTCAGGTGGGTGTTAGTACACATAAATTCTCAAGAGCAATTAGAATGGGATAGATTATGCTGCAGTAGTACTTTAACTACTTTAATCGTTGAAACATAAGGCTGCGATTCGTTTTGGGGAGTCTCACTAAAATGGTAGAACTTATTCCTGTATAATTGCAGAGGGGCTGGCTAGAAGACGTATTTCCCCACCTGGTGTTGCCAGTGTTGTCCCTTCATCTCCGCCTCCCCCTCCCCTGGTAGGTGGAATGGAGATTCACTAAAAAAAAATTGATGGCATGTGGCATGTGTTTGAAAAGCTTTGTATTTAAAAGGCTTACTGTATTGGCCTAAATCCAGATGGGCAGCCATGTTGGTCTAAAAAAGTAGAACAAAGTTTGAGTCTAGTGGCACCTTTAAGACCAACAAAGTTTTATTCAAGGTATGAGATTTGTGTGCATGCATGGGTCCTCAGATATATTGAAATGGAAGTTAACCGTCCATACCTATAGGCAGAGGCTTGTACAGGATCTAGACTCTCCGCCCACAGGTCCAGAGAGTCCAGACGCTGCCAACAAGCACTGGGTCCCTGTTTCTTGCACCCCCCTCCAGGAGTGAGAGAACGAGCCAACCCCTCATGCTTTGTAAGAGCACTGAAAAAACCAGTGTTCTGCCACCAGGACCTATTTTTAAGAACATTCCCAACCAGCCAGGAGGATAGGTCCCCCCCTCCTTGGAACTCAACAACATATCAGCTCTGAGGTAGAACAGCAAGTGATTTAACACACACCAGTAGCTTTCAGACGAGCAGGTAAGGCTCTGGAATTTAGCCTTTAGAGTTCAGGTACAATATTGATCCAAACCAGATCAGATTACTCTATATAAGATCTTTATTCAATACAGCACTATAAGACATAAGACTTACTCAGGGTGAAAATAATAAACAGACCTAAAGCTTTACAGCGCTCTAACTAAAACATACAAAAAGCATCATAGTTACCAATCCTTGGTGCAGATAACAGTTCAAGTGAAGTCCCTTCTCCAAGGGATTTTAAAGATGAAATCCATGCTTGCAATGGGCAATCACAGTCAGTGTGTCGCCCCCCTTGCAAAATTCAGTGTTGCCAGATTGTAATCCAAACAGAGACTAACTCTTAGAAAGGGGCCCTCTTTCCAAGAGAGTTCTGGGTGCCTTTCGATAGGCCAAAAGACAACTCTCCTCCTCCTTTGCCATAATTAAGCATGGCCAGTACCCAATTATGCCAAAGCAGAAAGGCGTGTCTACTTTGCAACTGCCCACCCTAGCTTACATGCGATGGGTCACGTAGGCTAGGCTTTGAAGTGTGGGACAGAGACTGAATGTCTACGCTGTCCCTGTAAGGTGTCAAAGTGTCCTTTGAAATGTAGAACCAGGTTTGCCATTTGTGCTTGCCATCTGGTCAGGTGTGAAAGTTACAGGGATCTGTTCCCAGCTCAACCATTTGAGTTTAATCAATGAATCAGAGAAATATTTTTTCTATACAAGGCTGAACAGCAAATTAGCATACAACATAATAAAGATGTTTTAACAAATACAAAGACCAAACAGGAACAACAAGCTAAGTTTATATAGTTACCATTTGTTTGGATTTAATTATGGGGGGAACACAGTGAAGCAAATAAATATGTCAAAATAGGACACTGATGTGTAAATGTACCCTTCTTAATTGTGGAATGCTAAGAGCAAGTAACGGAGACCCTGTTGTTATGCACCATTTGTTTCCTCTCAAGCATGGAGGTAACTAACAGCATCCTTTTCTTTGAGGTGGGGTGAACAGTTGTGCAGTGTCATGTCTCCTATGTCTCCTTTGTCACCATATCAGAGAAATACAGTCCAATATTCATTACATTACATTCCAATCACTATTTCAATCTACTATTCCAAATGAGAAATACACTACAATAAAGAGGATGTATAGCCCCTCTTGATGAAAATACATATGTAAGGACTGAATGAGTTTAACATATGTAGTGAGATAAGAAACCAGTATCCCTGTTGAGTCCTGGGGGGGGGTTGTTTTGGGTTTTGTAATAAGTTGTAATTCAGCAGTTTCCCTTACCAGTCTGTTTCTGAAGTTCCTTTGCAATAAAACTTTGAGGTCATCCATTGAATGTCCTGGGAGGCATTTAATGGCAGATACAATATTAGAAGCCTGAGATGGTGTTGTTGATGTTGTTAGGTCCAGTGATTGTGTTGTCTGAGCGTATGTGGCAGCAAAGTTGGCATCTGGCACACAAAATGAGATTCTGATGTGCCTGAAATGGAAACACTAAAGAGACTTAAATTTCAACATCAGAAGTAACAGGATTTTTCAAAATGCTTCGTGAGTTGTGTTTTTCTCTTTGAGAGAGAAAATCAGAGATAGTATTGCTTGTTCTCACAATTAAAAAAAAGAAATTAGCAATTTCAAATTTTGTGGTTTTTTATTCTTCTTAAAGTGCATTTATGTTTAAAAATTGGTGGGTGCACTGGAGGAGAGGGGGTGCCAGAAGGCAGCCTCGCCTAGTGTGCAAAAAAATCTGGCCCTGGCCCTGGTTGTGACCATATAGTACGAGCCAGCTGTGTGAGTTGACTGTGCATGCAATTTAAAGACAACACAAATATTTTTCTGAAACTTGATTTTGAATAGTAGCTGATAGAGATTGCATACTGTATGGTTTAAAAGTTGGAAGCCCCTATGGGGCATATTCAGCTTGAGGTGCATACATTGAAGCAGGGTTATCTGGCATGTGGCAGCAAAGAAGAGGCTTGGGGAGGGGTTCCCAATTTTTTAAAATCAAAGTCTGAGAACAGCTGCAATGCACCTAATAATCTTAAACCCTGTAAGCAGTTACCAAGTACAGAAGGCCTGCCCAAATCACATCAAAAATTTACAAATCCTTGGGACAATCAAGAAAGCCAAACAGTATGTTAGGGTATATAGTATGGTAATAAAAGTACAAGGGAGGGAAGACAGCACGGTAGACACTCAGCTCATCAGATCTTGGAAACTAAGCAGGGTCCATACTTGGAAGGGAGACCACCAAGGACAACTCTGCAGAGGAAGGCAAATGGCAAACCTCCTGTGCTTCTCATTTACTTTGAAAGCCCCTTACTGGGGGAACCATAAGTCTGCTGCGACTTGATGGTACTTTACACGCACAACAGAAATACAAGGTGATTTTCCTGCGGCCAAAACTTAAGCCATTGTCCAACTTTAAATATTTTATGCTGCTTATACCAGGCTAGAAGTCTGGTGACTTTAAAGCACAACCATGAACTGTGGCATAAATGATGATTCTGTAAGTACAGGAGCAAGTGGGGAGCTCAAGCAAATATCAGTATTAATAAAACAAGAGAAATGCAGCACGTTTTGCAGTCACCAGCATAAGACCAAATCCATAATTTATGTCTAGCCCCATTTACAGCTTAACACAGGAGGGAACAGAAGTCAGGATTCTATTTTAGAAATAAAACTGATTAAAATCTTTTTGTTCTGAGTTAACATTCATAATGTTATGAAAGCCTTTACAAGTCCTTGTGGGCAAGTTTTATATACAGTGAATTGCTTGGGTAGATTTGGTTTGTAAATAAATATTAATGTTTTGGGTTGCCAACCTCCTGGTGGTGGCTGGAGAGCTCCCACTGTTACGACTGATCTCCAGATGACCAAGATCAGTTCCCCTGGAGAAAATGGCTGCTTTGGAAGGTGGACTCTATGGCATTGTATCCTACTGAAGTCCCTCCCCTCCCCAAACCCCACTGTCCTCAGACTTCACCCTCAAAATCTCCAGGTATTTCCCGAGCCAAAGTTGTCAATACAGAGTGTTTTGCCAGCTAGTATTAAAGCAGAAGGCTTTGTACTTGATTAAGGAAAGGCTAATGGTCTGGCTTAAGGAAGACAGAGAATTTAACTAAAAGAAGACAAATACTACTCACAGAAAAGTTGCTCCAAAATGATTGGGATGCCCTTCAAACAGATGCTAGATGAAAATGATCCCCACTTCTTCTAGGAATTAAATACTCCTCTAAATTTGACCTGCCTCTCTACTTAAACATGTTGACCATTCCAAAATTGAGGCAGCCATATATGATTGCATGCTGCAATGCATTCCCAACAGCCCAGATGAAGGGCCGTTTTCTCAAGACCCCTCTGGACCAGTGCTATTGTGACTGTCCTTTGAAAGAACTTGACTTGCTGTGTCATGTTTTCTTCTATTGTCCAAAACATGCAACGGCAAGAGAAAGATTCTTAAGAAAATGGCTGTCGAAATATTCATCTTTTCCCGATGTATCAAAATTAAGACTGCTTCTGAGCAGCCTCTGCCAAAATTGCATTGTAGATGTGGCAAATTTCTGATTTACTGTTCTTTTAAATTCCTAATTAAAAAAAAATGGTGCATGGCCCATGGGCTACTAAACTTTGAATAAACTAATCTAAAACTAAACCAAAGCTTCCTATGTAAATGTTGAGTTGTAAATAAGAGGGAGGTAACTTCTGAGGAAGATCTACTAAGAATGACTTCTGAGGAAGATCAGCTACAAAATGGGCTTACATCTAGATCCTCATCATTTACTACAACATGTTACAGAAGCTGTGCAATACAATGTGGCTTTTCTAAATTTGTGATACATGATCACATTATTAGTTGTGATATTTTTCTGTCATCTATGTAATATATAAGGACCATATGTATTTTTATTAACCATAGCAGCCATCAATCAGTGATTGACTGTTTTGGGGGGGTTTACACTGTGATCACAATTTGTTTTGGGGCACTAATACATTGCATTGGTTCTGCTGGGCTTCTAACACCCCTCTCTGGCTTAGATTGTGATTCCATGCTTGACATAAGTCTTGTTGAATTGGTATTGATGCAGTGGCACTGGGTTCTGCTGTGCACTCTGGAATTGCACTGGTACTGCTGGACACTGTGTACATTGCACTGGTTCTGCTGGGCTTGCAAAAATGCTCCCCCTTCAGTTTCTACTGCAGAGATTCTCTGGTTTGACCTTAATCCTGTTGGGTTTGCACTTCCACAGTGGCACTGGTCCTGCTGGGCACATTGCACTGGCTTTGGTGGATATACAAAAATGCCATCCCTTCAGTTTCTACTGCAGAAATTCTCTGGGACTTTTATTCTGTTCTGCTGGGCTTCTATTGCTCTTGCTTTTTTTCTTGTTTCTTCCTTCATTGGAAACAATGGAGGATGGCGGCACCTTATGGAGGGGGGCCATAACTCAGACCCTGTAAATCCAATTCTTACCAGACTTGGAGGGCAGATAGAGGAGAGTTGGCTGGAAATCCCTTGTAAGTTTGGTGTCTTTAGCATGCAGGGAGAGAATTCTACCATGTCAAGAACCTCCCCAACTGAACCAGTTTATTAAGCTCTTAAAAATTCATGATGGTTCATGGCCCACAAACCAGGCACACCACAAACTGAAATGAGCCACATTATCCTGGTTTGTGCCCTTCCCTATCTTGCACAACAGTAAATTTTAAAAGATAAAACTCATTGTACTTTGGGATGCAAATTTTAAGTCTACCCTTGCCCACAGGTTTCAGATTGGTCTTGCTGTACACAGTAAGCAACTTCATGCTTCAGTGTGTGTCTGTTCATTAAGTGGTAGCAAATTGCAGATGCCTCTGCAACCTAGTTGAAAATGAACCAACTGTTTGTTCAGTAACATAATGTCAAACAATACAATAGGGTAAGTTTCAGACTTTCCAAGATCTCCAGTTGTCATAGTTTGGAAGAACCCAAACTAGGCTTAGTACTTCCCCAGAAGTACTGCATCGCATCCCAAGAGTTGTAGGCAGCGGGGCTAGGATGATTGACCCCCTCTGACATTGCCGTTGTGTAATGTGAGGTCTATTAATAACAAGACCATAATCCTTCGGGACTTTCTGCAGGAGCAGAATGAAGACCTGGTGTGCATGACTGAGCCTTGGGTGTGAGATGGGGAGACAGTAGCTCTCTCTCAGTTAGGTTATTGGTCCTTCATCAATCACAGACTAGGGGGCGGGGGGAGGAGTGGCTTCACTCATTCAGGAGGCTTACTCCCTCAGAGCGCTCCCGCCACCTAAGCTCATGGGCATTGAGTTGTCGGCCTAGTTTGGGAAGCTGGGGAGACTGTGATGATTTGGCTAGTATACTGTCCACCCAAAGCACCGGCTGATAGCCTACCATCCCTGGTGGAGGCTATGTCAGGCTGGGCATTGGAACACCCTAGACTGATAGTCCTGGGTGATTTCAATGTCCATGCTGATGATGCAACCTCCACTCAGGCAGCGGACCTGGTGTAATCCATGGTAGCACTAGGACTCTCTCAATTTTTAATGACTCCCACTCATCGGGCTGGGCACACGCTTGATTTGGCCTTCGTGGCGGGAGTTATAGTGGACCAGATTACTGCTTTGGCAGTACCATGGTCAGACCATCTTGCTCTGAAGGCCTATCTGAATATGTCACTCTGAACCTGTTTGGGTGGCCCCTTGGAGGCTCGTTAGATGAGCTTGTAGAGGATTGGCAACTAACTCTCAATGGTCATCAATGAGATTGCTCCCTGATGTCCTCTGCGCCCTCACTCTAGGCTTGCTCCATGGTTTACCCAGGAGTTGCGGCTGATGAAGTGAGAGCTAAGATGGTTAGAGGAACAGTGGTGGCATACTCTCAACGAAGCTACAAGAACATCTTGTAGGATGTTTATGAGATCCTATGAGATGGCAGTCAAAGCCATACTATACGGCTGCAATTGTGTCTGCAAGCTCACACCCAGCCCAATTGTTTAGAATGATCTGGTCCATTACTACTTTGCCACAAGGCAAACTAAATGATAGGGAATTGGCCATTGGCTGTGAGGCTTTTGTGAGCTATTTTGCAGATAAAGTCTTGTCACTCCGCCGCGACCTCCCCTCTACAGTTGATACAGTGAGCGAATTTGAGGCTCCATACATGTCTTCTGGTCAAGTTCTGGATCATTTTGGTCTGCTCAGCCTAGAGGAAGTCAACAAATTGCTCCTAACTGCCCACCCTACCACCTGCTCCCTTGATCCATGCCCTTCATGGCTAATTAAATCAGTTCATGAGGGGTTTCAAGGTGCCTTGTGGGAGATTATCAGCATCCCTCTCAGGGCCCTGAGGCACTTAAGGAAGCAGTGGTCCACCCTCTCTTGAAAAAGCCATCTCTAAACCTGGCCGATTTGGCGAACTACCAGCTGTTCTCTAACTTGCCCTATTTGGGCAAGATGATAGAGAGGGCAGTAGCAGTCCAGCTATGGGGCTTTTTGGATGATGCTTCCATTTTAGATCCCTTCCAGTCTGGCTTTCACCCAGGCCATGGGACGGAGACAGCACTGGTCACCCTCACCGACAACCTCCGGAGGCATCTGGATCGAGGTGGATTGGCAGTGCTGTTGCTGTTGGACCTGTCGACAGCATTTGACACGGTCTGTCATCAGCTAGTGATCCACCACCTCACCATTGTTGGAATTCAGGGGCTGGCCTTGCAGTGGCTTGCCTCCTTTCTCCAAGGTCGGGGACAAAGGGTGATGCTAGGGGAACAGCTATCCCGGAGGTGCTGTCCCTGATGCTTTTCAAGATCTATATGTGCCCTCTTGCCCAGATTGCCTGGAGGCATGGATCAAGTATGCTGTTGACACCCAGCTCTATCTCTTGTTGGGTGGTCAGTCCGACTCTAAACTGGAAATGCTGGACTGTGCGTTACAAGCCGTGGCTGGTTGGCTTAGGCTGAGTGACTGAAACTGAATCTGATGAAGATGGAGGTCCTGTGTCTGGGTCGGAGTGGGCCGGGGTTAGGGATCCCACTCCCAACCTTTGATGGGGCACCAGTGGTGCCAGGGCTGGAGGTTAGGAGTTTGGGAGTGCTCCTGGATGCCTCCTTAACTATGGAAGCCTAGGTAGCAGCCACTGGCAAATCGGCCTTTTACCATCTTCGGCTGATCAGGCAGTTGGTTCCCTTCCTCGAATGTAATGATCTGGCAACAGTGATCCATGTGATGGTCACCTTGAGACTGGACTACTGTAATGCTGCCCTTCTCTCAAATCTGGAAGCTGCAGCTGGTGCAAAATGTCATGGCCAGGCTTTTGTTGGGGGTCTCTAGACGGGAGCACATGCAGCCTGTGCTGGAGGCATTGCGCTGGCTCCTGATAGCATACCAGATTTGTTTCAAGGTGCTGGTTCTTACCTTTAAAACCCTATATGGTCAAGGACCTACATACCTGAGGGACCGCCTTTCCCAGCATGTTCCCCTGAGACCATTGCAGTCAGGGGCTCAGAACCAGCTGACCCTTCCAGGTCTTAAGGAAGCTAGCTGTCAACAACCAGACCAGGGCTTTCTCGGTGGTGGCCCCATCCTGGTGGAATGAGCTCCCAGAGGAGATCAGGGTCCTGCGGGAGCTCTTCCACCAGGCTTTTGGGAGCCGCCACCACCACCACCACCAATGAAGAACATCGTATGGTTGAATGGGAGAGGGCCCTGGATTCGGGAAATTACCACCAACAGCCTAAAGAACAGCAAGCAGTGCTAGGACAATCAAAATGAACACTGTGAGCTGGCTGCGACTGAGAACTTTGAATAATGGCTGCCACCATCATATGAACAATGACTACTAGCACTTTATTATGGTTTTAGAACTGTTTTAATCATAACTTATGTTTTAATGTAATTCATCTGTTTTTATGTAAGCTGCCCTGAGCTGGCCTTGCCTGGGAGGGCAGGGTAGAAATTCAATAAATAAACAAATAAATACTTCAGAGTCATCACAGTCTTCCTGCACTGTTCTCACTGCCAGTCTCTGAGGTTTCCTCTTGCTTCTTCACTGACTTTGGCAATCATTTCATGTGCCACACCTTTTGCATTGCTTTCCATACATTGGGTATTTCTCATTCCCCTTTTCATGTTGTTTCTCACAATGTGAGCATTGTATTCTGGGTGCCCCTTTGCTAGGCTGCCTTTCCTGTTTATGGTACAGTCCTAACTGTCATTGTTCCACATGTACTTGCATCTCTGGTAGGCCTACTAACATTCTGATTCTCTCTTTGGACACTTCTGCTGTCCTGGCAATTTCCATGAACATAAGAACATAAGAACATAAGAGAAGCCAATGTTGAATCAGGCCAATGGCCCATCTAGTCCAACACTCTGTCACACGGCGGCCAAAATATACCAGGTGCCATCAGGAGGTCCAGCAGTGGGGCCAGGGCACCAGAAGCCCTCCCACTGCTGCCCCCTCCAGCACCAAGAATAGAGTGCATCACCTGCCCCAGACTGAGAGTTCCCATCTATACCCTGTGGCTAATAGCCACTGGTGGACTTCTGCTCCATATGTTTATCTAATTTCCTCTTGAAACTGTCCATGCTTGCAGCTGCCACGACCTCCTGTGGCAGTGAATTCCATATGTTAATCACTCTTTGGGTGAAGAAGTATTTCCTTTTATCTGTTCTAACCCGACTGCTCAGCAATTTCATAGAGTGCCCACGAGTTCTTGTATTGTGAGAAAGGGAGAAAAGTACTTCTTTCTCAACCTGCTCAATCCCATTCATAATCTTATAAATGCAGCAAGGCAGTATTAAATCTGCTTTTTGCAAAAGACATTTATGGAATGTCTGATCTCTTGTTCCACATACAATTCTGTCTGTCATTAGACAGTCTGTGATCAGCTGAAAATCACAGGCTGCTGCTGGAGTTCTTAATGCAGTTACATAAGAATCCACCCTTCTTCAGCACCCTGCTGCCTCATAAAGAAATGATAGTGTTTCACAGTTTCATTCTGTTTGGGTATACAGTATTTACCTAGTGTCTTAAGTAACTGCTCCAAGGAACAGGTAGTGTCAGGGACAAGAAACATGCATGCCTTTCTTTCTTCCTCTCTATGAGGTAGTGTAACAGCTTGACCTTTTGCATTTCTTCCTCTTTCTCCAAGGCAAAATCCACAGTTCTTTCCAGTGCTTCCATACCTGGGCAAGGTTGATTGCAGTAAAGTTTAATAGGTGCTGGGTGCAGAGTTCTGCTGCTAAACTGCTGGCACTGTGGTTCAAATGGGGCAAGAACAGAGAGTCAGGAAGGAGTAAGATGGAAAAGTCTATATTAATAAATCTCCTTGAAACTCCAGAACTCTCAGCTTGTCCTAAACTCACTCACTCTCTCTCTCTCTCTCTCTCTCTCTCTCTCTCTCTCTCTCTCTCTCTCTCTCTCTCGTGTGTGTGTGTGTGTCTGTGTCTGTGTCTGTGTGTCTGTGCTTCTCTGCTGAGTCTAGGGTTGCCAACTCTGGGTTGGAAAATTCCTGGTGATTTGGGAGTGAAGCCTGAGGAGGGTGGGGTTGCGGAGGGGAGGGACTTCAATGGGATACAACGTCATAGAGTCCACCTTCCAAAGTGGCCATTTTCTCCAGGGGATCTCTGTTGCCTGGAGGCCATTTGTAATAGCAGGAGATTTCCAGCCATCACCTGGAAGTTGGCAGTCCTAGTTTGTGTATGGGAGGGGGTATAATGACATATAGCTCAGGTTTCAAAGCAGCCATTTTCTCCAGGGGAACCAGAGATCACTTATAATTCCAGGAGATCTCCATGCCTCAGTTAGAGGTTGGCAACAGTAGCTGAGTCACCTTATGTGGCAATTCCCTCACTCTCTATCTTCCCCTATTTCTCTGAGTTTACCCCTTCCCCTGTCTACTTTCCTAATTCACTCAGTTCCACAATATCACATGAGCTGTTGTGTTTGTGTTATATATTTCAAGGAAAGGAGTAGAGACAGGGAGCATCAGCAGCGGAAGTTTATAAGGTCTAATGTGGCCTTCGGATACACACAGGCTCAAAAAAATTGGATTTGTTCATCAGTTTTCTGGAGGAAGACTTTGCTGGCCATGTCTTGAGGCCCTGTCCCTTACTATGATCCTGGCCCCTAAACATGACCCTTTCAGCTCTTGTTCACCATATAATCCCCCTGGATTAGCTCTTCTAGTGGATTTATTGTACGGCTACTGCCATCTTTTTTGCAGCTCTGTTTTAAACAAGAAACTGGTGCTGACACTGCCCTTTCATCAGCGGGAAGCAGAAGATGGAGAGAGGCATGGAAGTTAGTCAAGATGAGATGCAAATGAAGAGAGCTGAAGTTGACCTAGAATATTTAAGCTCCTCTTTGGGGCCCTGGTTTTGGCTCCTGAGTACTCACTATTAAACAGCTTTCTTGAACTATTCCTGAGGATAAGAAGATGGAAATTCTGGTCAGTAGGTACTGTTACTGATTGTTTTAAAATTGTGTCCCTAACCCTAAGTATGATTATATACACACACACACACACACACACGTAAATTGGTTTCTGTATTTTGGCTTTAATTAGTGGTTTGAGCAGATCTATTTCATTAATTAATTTGTACCCTGCTCCTGTTATGTATGGGGGCTCAGGGTGGCTTACAACATTTAAAATACAATACAATTAATACAAATGCATTAAATACAAATGAAAACAATAAATAGAACAATACAACAATTAAAACACTTTCATAACAAATTGCTTGGAGAATTAAAACAACTGGCCAGCTTTCCACTCCCTAACGTTAGCCAAAGGCCACACAATTCCAAGGTGAAAGAAAATGTAACCAGCTATGGAGCATTCATATGCTAACAGAAATACTTTTCTATTTATAATGCCCAAAGCTTTAGAATTCAAGTTTATTTTTGTTAATGAAACGCAATTTCTTATTTCCAAAACACCTTGTCTTAGGAGTGTCAAATGAAACTCACATGACAACTGATCTGGACTTTATCAGAACTTAAGCTATTGCTTAGTTAAAGGCCCAAAGGATAAAATATTGATGAGGCACCACCAAAAGTAAACTTAACTGATGGAGAGGGCTAATATGTTCACCACAGAAGCTTGGAATAGTGGCGAGGAGAGACTCTTCAGGCTTCTGTTTCACTTTCTGTGTGCAGAATCTCACAAACAGAAATCCAACAAAACCATGCCCACTACCTAAAGGAAATCAGTTAACAGTCATTTCCACACAGAAGAAAATGTGGTTCTGTGAGGGACATAGCAAGGAATCTTTAATACAAATTCCTAGCACCTTCACAAACTTGCAGTTCCCAGAATTCTTTGAGAGAAGCCAAATCATGATAAAATGATATAGGTATTTAGTGTAGACAAGCCCAATTTATGGCATATTAGAATGGATTCTATCACACAATACATTAAGGTTGCTAAAATTTCCTTTATTTCTTCCAGACTATATGACTTTTGGTACCTAACACAGGTCCAATGTTCCCCCCATTAACTTAATAGGTATGATGTCTCTCTTTTCCTTTGCTAGCCTCATTTGTATCTTGATGATCAATCACTTGTACACACTTATAACCTCCACTTATAACTGAGTGATTGCCTTTAAATATTAAGTTGAGACAGATATGTGATTGAAACATAATTCACTAGGAATAGGCGTGCTGACAACTAGGTTGATGTCTTTGAAATAAAGGCCTGAAGGTCAAAGGAATATTATATGTGATCGGGATCAGATTTCAACCTCTTTTCCCCTTCCTTTCTCACTCCTTTCAGTCTATTCTTGATGCCGGTTTTAGTTGATAATAAAGTATTATCCAGACAAAAAAGATTTAAAATCAGTTGGAGTCTTTGCAAGCTCATGAAGGATGTCCATCTCTGAGAGAACTCTCCCCACTCAGGGCCTGTCATCAAAGTTAAGTTGCCTTATCACCTTATCACAACATAACTCTCACGGCACTGAATAATTACAAGTCTTGAATAAATTTTAACTCAATTATCTACAATCATCATTTGGCTTGTTCTTGGCATTCACAGCCTGCTTTGCTACTTATCTTTTCTCAAAGCTACAGAGTTGATACAGTGGGTAGTATTTCAACAGAAAATGACAGAAATGTCTTCTGAAGAAAATTGGCTTTGTCTGTCAGTCACCTAAACCAGAAAGGAAATACTAGAACATTTACTTTGTCCCATACAATTCACAGGCTGCTTTGCCATATCAGGTTATAATATTTACAAGCTCAGACACAGAGGAAGCCAAACACCTCAGCTAAGGTTTTGCCACCAGAGCAAGAAGAATGGATATGCCGTGTAGTGGATATTCTGTGTAGGCAGGATATGTTGACTACTGAGCAGCAGTGGGTTGAAAAAAATTATCAACACCACAGAAGAAAAATGGAAGAGCAAAACATTCTATCTGGAAGGATTTTAGAAAGCCTAGGGGAGTGCTGAAGTATTCCAACTATACCATCAATATTTAACAGGTTAATACCTTTTTTGTCCCTCTTTGTTATAGTACATTGGAGTTTCCTTTTGTTTGTGATGAGCTGCAGCCTGACTGAGAGCTTGAACTATTTAGCAATTCACCTGGAAAATCCAGGCAGGCATTGCCTCAAAAAGTCTCAGATTCAACTGAACGGCTGTTAGTTTAAGGCCTCCAGACTACCCTTGTTTGTTTGACTACATTCTTCCTCACTTCCTGAAATCCTGTCATCCTGCCTAATGGGCTTGTCCACTTACTGCCCTGATCTGGAAAGTTAGAATGGTACACCTCTGACAGAAGCATGAGTTTTGGTTTGGTCTTCTGAAGCCCCTATAACACCTAGGTTTTTATTCAGTGAAGACCACTGCCCTTATTTTGGACTTTGTTCCTCACATTAGCTTTGCTGTATAGCAGACCTTGGAGCAGAGACTATCTTGGCTTTGTTTCAAAGACTGGATCTATCCTATAGTAGAGAATACAGGGGCGAGGAAAGCAATTACTTCTCTCCTCTGTAAGCTAACTGACAGGTGCAATGTTGCTGCCACCGTCAGCAAGGGACAGATTGAATTTCCCCTGGGGACATGGTATCTTCAATACAGTTCATTAAACTGATGGGCATTTTGCTAGTCACAAGTCATCAGGACCAATAATTTGTTTCTAATTTGAGATGAAGTGTTTTGAACGTTGTTTCACATTCTTTTTGAAAATCCACTAAAATATAAATATGTTTTACAATGAAATAATGCAGGTAGCAGATACAAAAAGCACAGAGGAGAAATGTGATCTAATCCTATGTGACTATATGTCATACAACACAAGATATCATTTCTAACAGCTGTGTCCCCTAATGTAACACCAGTTCAGAGGGATAAGCGCCACTTTCTGAATCATAAACTAAATCATTTCTTGTGGCACCAGAGATATTCCCTGGAGATCTTCTAGTCTGGTATGTGAAAGGATGAAAGAATACAATTTAAGATTACTAGGAATGTTAATACTATTGAACACATTGGATATGACCCTAAAATATTAATGGCACCAACAGACAGTTCTTGAATGGCTTCTAGCGCTGCTAGGACTTTTCTGGGTTGAAGAGATGCCACAAAAGCAAATATAAAGTGTGGCTACTGTTTATTTAAAACAGTTATGTCCCCTTACCTCCTTATAGTCAGTGGGGGTAACAAAAAACCCAAAGTGGCAAAGCATAAAACAATCCACCAATAATATAAAAACAATAAGATAAAAACAGCACACCCGGAGCTGCAAAAACAACTCTTCCTTCACTAAATACTCCTTAAAACAAAACCACTTTACATGCCTCTTGAACATGGAAGTAAAGGCATCCTCCACACCCATTCTGGTAAGCTATTCCAAAGAACTGGTGCTGGTGGAAGGTGTCGTCAAGTTGTAGCCAACTTATGGTGACTCCCTAGGGTTTTTGAGGCAAGGGACGTTCAGAGGTGCTTTGCCATTGCCTGTCTCCACGTAGCAATCCAGGACTTCCTTGGTGGGTTCCCATCCAAGTACTAACCAAGCTGACCCTGCTTAGCTTAGGAGATCTGATGAAATCAGGCTAGCCTGAGCCATCCAGGTCAGGGCAAATGGGCTGGTACTGCCACATAAAAAACCTGCATCTGGACTGCTACCAAATGGACAGACCTGAGTGATAGCACCACATGGAGGAGGCTATCTGAGGAGCTCACCAAATGTGAGGGAATATATAAAAAGGGAAGCTTAGGTGTACAAACGTGCAGTGAGCATGCACTCGGGAGCTATAGCTACTTGCATTGCCTCAGCACATCTCCCCTGCGTGTCACCAACTTTGGTGTGTGTGTGCACATTTCCCCTTCCAGCCAAATACACTTGTACTTGAAGTGCTATGTGAAGTGGGAAACAGCTTCATGAGTGCTGTAAACTGAGATCATTGTCTAACAACAAAACCATAAGAATTTGGGGGAGCTTCTTTACATCTGACTAATTTTGCACCACTTATGCAATTTATTTGCTTTGTTGAAGCAGGTTGTTAAAATTGTTATGCTCTCTTTCATTGTTCCTACTAAAAATCATGGAAAATGTCAATAAATGATAATTTTATCAGTTCAACAGATGTTGTGGAACAGCTCCCATAGTGAATGCAATATCAGAACATTTGCTAGTCATGATAGTCTTCTGGCTTGGTCATTGCACTAAGTATCCTTCTGAGTTATGAAGCCCACAGAATCAGCAGCCAGCATCACTAGCGAAGGCAGTAGATTCGCTGAGGTGAGGTAAGAAAAGAGTCTGCCTAGGATTTATATAGACTATAAAGCACTACTGATATATATTGATTATTCCAATTAGAACAGACTTGATTCTTAATGGCTGGGGCACTGGATGCAGGGAGGAACTTTAGCCCCCTAACTCTACAGGGTTTTTCAAAAGTACATATATACTTGGTCTTATATAAGAAAATGACTGCCAGCCATTACCATAAAGCAAACCCAGCACACTGTGGTGGGACTCAACAGCAGATTTAGGGCAATACCTTCCCACCTTCCCAGATAATGGGTTGCCTAACCAAGTACTGGGAATCCTCTGTGTGTGTGTGTGTGTGTGTGTGTGTGTGCGTGTGTGTGTGTGTGTGTGTGAGAGAGAGAGAGAGACTGTTCTCCTAGTTCATAGTATTGAACAGCAGGATAAGGGAGTGGGAAAGGGACAGTGTACACAACTGGCCTTCTTCTGCATTGAACACTGTTGTCAGTCAAGAGCTGGGGGCAACAAAATGTGATGTAATTGTTTCCTGGAGATAAGAGAAAGAAATAGGTTTGAAACAGCAGGAATTATCTTATTTAACAAAGATGAGCAGGAGGCTGGGTAGGGAGGGGTGGAAAGCAGAGGTGAGGAATGGTGGTGGGGAAGGTCCAGAAAAACCCCTCCCTCTCCTTTCCCTGTCCCATAAGTTAGTTATTAAATATAGGCTATCAAATACTGGACAACTATTTAATGTCTTGTCTGGCCAATACCAGATGTCAAATATCAAATATTCAGCAAGTAATATCAAAATTTGCAAAGAAGGATTTTGTGGAGGACTTATGAGGGCAAATTTGTTTCTGTATTAATAATACACCTGAACTGAAACTGACAGGCATCATAGAAGGATAAATTTGCTCCTCTCACTTCAGTGAGCCACTACAGCTATAATACAGAGAGAACTGGCAACCCTATTCAAAAAGGTTCATATATATTATCCATTTTACAAACCAAAAAAACTTTAAAAGGTATAAAGATAGATTTGTAGAGAGATGGATATTGCTTATTGCATTTGGGGGCAACAAAATAAGTGATGCCTTTTTTTTGTTATGCACTTAATTACTCCTGCTAATTTCTTTTTTCTCGTGTGGGCTTTAAAATTAAGAAAATTGCTAATGCATTTTTATTCAAATCTGCTTAATGTATGAAAGTCGCAGCATTTCAGGGATACAAAAACAAGTGCGGCCTTTAATTTTTGCCCCCTCTTAAACATCTTTGCACTTGAAAATGTTTTTGTAACATGTGTCCTCAAGGAGAGGAAGGGGGAGCAAGAGAGGGAGATATGGGGGAGGCTATTTTTTGCACACTGTAATTAGAGTAATCTGTAACCATTACAGTAGCTGTCTCTGAGTGCCTTTCTTTTTAGCTGTAGCTGTGTGGTGTTCTTAAATTAATTGCAATCTAAACAGAGAACAGTTGTTTTCAAAGCAGACATTCTGTTCTTGAGCAAGTTAATTACAGATCATAAAACCACTTGGAAGTAGCTACTAGCCTTCAGCATTTGTGGCATTCAGCATAAAGGTGGACCACTGTAGACCAGAAACTCTTCTACACCTTTTTCCAGGGAAACTGATCTCTGTAGTTTAGAGATCAGTTGTAAAAGCAGGAACTCTCCAGGCCAAACTTGGAGGGGGATGCCCTAACTTATGGGGAGTTATGTTCCCCTAAGAATCAAGGTGAGCCACATATTTATTTCAGAACTGTACGTAAGAGATGCTCTGGTTGATCAGGCTAGAGGTCCACCCATTCAGTAACCTGTTTCACAAAAAGCTAGTTTGTTTACCTGGAGGGCCAACAGACTTGGCATAGAGGCTGAGGCCTGTTCTTGATGAAGCCTCTTACCACTGGTATTCCAAGGTTTACTGCCTCTTGACGAGTAGGCTCCTTTTTAGTCATCACAGCTAGTAGCCATTAATGAATGAACTGGCCCTTTTAAAACCATCTGTGGTTGTGGCCATCACTAAATTTTTGATGAAATGCAAAATATTTTCAAGTTTTTTAAAAAAGATATCCCTAAGCTAAAACATATGGCTGATTTCTTTTCAGGTTGATACCTACACAAACATTTGATGGAAGGCTAGAATTGACATCCCCCACACTTCCAACTTCTTTCCGTAGTTAATTGCAAATGCATGACAGGGGTCAGAACTTGAGCTGTTTTGATGACGTGAAATAAATAAGCTTCATAAGGGGAAATTATGAGATGAGTTTGGATCAGCAGGTATTTAACCATTTCAAAGGTCAGATCATTTCCATTTTTTTGTTGGTGAGATAAGAGATACAGTTCTATTCACACAACTCCGTCTTCCAAGCTTCAGAAGGGACAGGAAGGGTTCAACACTTCTCTAGGTACACAAAGCACATTTGGCCTAGTCTAGCCAATGCTGTCAGTGATTCAGTCCAATTGAAAGCAATGAGATAGGACTTAGCTATGACTCAGGTTGCACCAATTCCACTGAGCATTAATTGTGACTAACTTTTTTTGCTGAAACGTGCCCACACGGATTGGCAAAGCCCTTAGAATGTGCAGATGCTCTGCACTTTCAACCAGCATTAAGGTAAGATAAATGAGATTTGTGCACAGCCTCCACTGCTAAGTGAAGCATGCAGGTAGTAAAGTTGGGTTTTCTTTATGAGGTTAAGAAGTGTCTGAATGAAAATGTGGAGGCAATAAGAATGTATTTACAAAGTTCTTCTGGGAAAAAAAAATCCCTAAGGACACTACAAGCTGGAATACACATCAGCAAACTTCTTGAAAAACAGTACAATAAAAAAATCTAGTTCAGTTTAAAAAATAATGTATCAGTTCAAAACTGTATCTGCCAACATGAGCCTATACTTTAAACCTGTTGTGATGGATTGTGTTTTTAAAGACTTAGGAGTCCTGTGTAAACAGATAAAGGACTGTAAAGGGTTAATTCTTCACAGAGCCAGAGAGCCTTGAGTGACAGGCTGCTCCAAGCAATCTGACTGGTTAGCATCAGCTGAGCAGAGAAAGACTTCTGAACTGGATTCTGAGGAGAATGCACTCTGATTTCAGCCCTAGCTGAGAAAAGCCAAGTACTGACAGTTTTGGAATTCAGCCCTGAATGAGAACAGTTTAACACAGACAAAATTGCTGGAGGAAAGTTTGCAAGGACAAGTGGGAAGCTGGATGGAGACTCCCATTCAGGCCAAGGAAAGGAGATACATCTTCTATGCTGTGGTCAGATGTGCCATTTGGCACAGTAGGGCAGCACTCCTATTTCTCCCAATGGAAACTGACAGAGTTGCTGGATCACCTGTGTAGTGGTGACTGCAGGCCATCACGGCTGATCAGACATGGGGTCAAGAAGTACTCCAAAATACCCTGGCAAAAATTGACACAGAGTTGTGCGATCACACAGCCCGTTTTTCAGTGACCACGGTCTGTTGCTGCCCAATTAGATGGCATGTTTGGACAAGGGCTTTCCCCCAATTCTATGCATTTCGCATGCACATGAGCAAGGAAGTGAACCTCTGCGTGGAAATCTCCATGGAGGGTTATTGCACATGTGCATATCCACCTCCAAGAAACAGCTTTCTGCCTCCTAACCCCCCCAGTCCTTCTGCCAAGAGCCCTGTCTCAATTGGTCCATGGCTAGCTGTAGTTGCCCCACAAATGCAGTTTCAGCACCACCCCTAATCTAACCTACAGCTGGAGATGGAGATGAGATGGAGCTGCTGGCTGCTATCCTTGGGCTGGTGACTGAAACCATGGTGGCATTCTTCCTGTGTCTGATGGTGGTGTGCCAAGAGTACGAGGAGCTGGAAGATGCTAGTAGGAGACAGAGGGATGCACTCAGGTGAAGACATGCAGCCAGCTGGAGAGTGAGGTTACAGCAGCAGCTGGCCCGCTAGTCCAGGAACATGACCAACCTTGTTTGGCTTGCAGAAAAGGGTCCTCCTTGCCAATGGTGGGTCTATCCACAGTCCACACAGTGGTGGAGGATGTTCGTCACCCATATCTGTGGGGGGATGAGCAGTGGATTGAGAACTTCAGGATGTCCAGGTAATGGCAGGTAGAGTCCACACCCAGCTTATCTGTAGGACCATGGAATGGTGGGGTTCTTTTGCTGCGTTGGTTTAGGTATGACTTCTGAATCCCCACCATGCCATGAGGATGTGCACATGATGGCAAGCAGAGTGCACACTCTCTGGCCATGCAGGGGGTTGTCCCTCCAAGTTCTCCAGCGCCTCCCAACTGTGTTAACCATTGGTGGCCCATTTTGGACACACAACCCCCCAGCCACCTATATGTAAGGAGGTATGCACAAGTTGGTCATGCCACCCAGCCCTCTGCTGTCAGAATACCTGGAGTGTCACCACCCCAACACTCTCCATGACAGATGGAACCCCTGGGGGGTGCCCAGTCTGCTGTTGGGTTGATAAATGAGCCATGATGCTCAGGATGATCCCAGCAGTTCCCATTGACCCAATGATCACTTTACAGATCCACTTTCATCTGGCTGGCAGATTCCCTAAGGGATAGGCTCCAGTGATGGGGAGGAGTGTGTTACCGTGGCCTGTGGTGGATGGCCAACATGAACTCCTACTGGTTGGTTGGCAACCAGTTTGGCTTAGTGCAATTTACTGTGGATGGAATTGTTGTGGAGGTCACTTTGGCAATGAAGCAGGAGCTACTCAAATGAGTGCTGTATCTCAGGAATCTGGGAAGAGTATGTCTAAGCAGGGTGTATCCCAATGTGGTTGGTTCATGAACAGGGACATGAGTGGCAGAGGGTGAAAGCAGCCCAGACTGTGGTTGATAAGCCAAGGCATCGGTACACCAGGAACACTCCATCCCCCCAGCAGCCATAGCAGGGCAGTCAATGTGGGAAAGATGAGTCAGGTGGAAGAGACCCTGCTGCCAAGCTTGCCAGACAGAACACCTGCACAAAGGCCATGGACAGATCACCACACTCAAGCATCTGGTGATAGTGCTGGGCCAGGAGTATGGGCATTGCTGAACAGGTCTGGGTGGGGACATGCAGTTGTGTCAAAATGGTAATGAGACCTGCGCTGATTCCTACCCAGAGTTGACCAAAAGGTGAAGGATGCTGTGCAGGCCTAATTCAGCACAGATGTCATGTCACACAATGCCAAAGTTCTAACAGGAGGTGGTCATCAGTGATGTCATTTTATTTTTATCTTCCACAGGTGATGAGAGGTTTTGCTGCCATAGGGTTCCCACAGTGCACTGGCATGATGGAAGGATGTCACATCCCAATCCATGCACCTGTTGACCAGGTAACAGAGTTCATCAGTCACAGGCCACCATCAATCATGCCGGCTGTTTCATAGATGTGGTTATTGGGCACAGTGGTAAGAACCATGATGCGCACATTCTGTGATTTTCCAATATCATGGATGCCATGGCCTCTAGACAGTATGTCCCATGGAACCCCACCATCATGATCGAGGGTGTCCAGGTGCCACCACTCATAGTTGTGCATGCTGCCAACCCCGTGAGAAGATGGCTCATCACTCCCTATAGCAGGTATCTGACCCCACCACAGGCATGCTTCAACTAGGTGCACACTTGGCCAGGAATGTGGTAGAGCATACCTTTGGCTGGCTCAAGGCTTGGTGGCTGTGTCTGTCAACACAACTCCCAGTGCAGGAGGAGAACATTAATGCAGCCGTTGCCTCATGTGTCATTCTACACAACCTGTGTGAGGACCACGGGCATGCAGTAACAATTCAGGTGGAGGATACAGCACCCATAGTCATCCAGGAGTCAGAGGATCCACCGGGGAGGGTTGAGGATGACAGACACTTATAGGAGGGCAGGGCTCTGTGGACAGCCATTACCACATGGCTGCAGATATGGCCAAGGATGTGAGAGAGCCAGTGCATCATTGCGCAACCAGGGTGGTGGTTGTTGTACAGTGTCACTCATATAACTTGTGCTCTTGCTGATTACATGATACAGCCCCTCCACATCTACCAATGTTTCCCAGTGGTCACCGGTCCCTAATAGGTTTTGCATCAGAGAACTGTGCGTCCTTCCCTGGAATAAAGCCTTTTCAATACAGATATTGGTTACAGTGCCTCATTCAACCACTAAACCTAGAGGACTCTGCCAGAATTGGGATGGATGCAGGGGCACAGCTTCCCAATAATGCTGCACAACCACAATGTCCATTGGGACATCATGCCATACATGATGGTTGTCACCATCCTATCCAGCTCCTATTCCAGAGAAGAGCAGTGCATGAAAGTGCTGGCTCGCTAAGGCCAGGCAAGTGGGGTGAATGCTCTGTGGTAGCCGTCCTAGGCAGTCGTACCCGCATATAGCTAAGCAGGGTTGATCCCACCTTCAAAAAGAATGGGAAACTGGGCAGGGGCGAGGGGGCTTGCTGACTATGACGGCCTCTACAATAAAGACCTCAGCCCAGGGAATGCCTGAAACAGGCTGCCCCCCAGTGTCAACCTACTATGGAGACTCTTGGAGCTGGGAGGTACACCTTGGGCAGATGGAACCAGTACAGCACATCAAATCCCCACATTTGTCATTTCACATTATTGCCAACTGCCCACAGTTCATCTGGCCTCCCCATACTCATACACAAATCTGGGATCCGAACTGGGACCCAGCACAAAGCACCGCAGCAAGAAGTAGATCTATCGGTATTAAGTGTGTGTTAGTGAAAAACTTGTACCAGAAGAAGCTAATTGATATTGAACACTGCCGCACAGATGAAATGGTGGCTGGCATTTTGACTAAGCCACTGACTAAAGAGAAATTTGAACATCTTTGTGAAATGTTGAATATGTTTGATTCAAATGGTGAAGTGAATAATGAATAATGTTTGCATGTGCATGTATAATGACTTACATGTTAGACCTTGAGAAGGGGTGTTGGAAATGTATGAGTTGCAAGGTCTAATACAGTCATTATAGGGTTAACTTGTTTACCTTCCTATGCTATTGTTTAGACTGACCTGGAAGGGAAACCTGGCACAGAGTCAATGGGGAGAAAGCCCTTGAAATCTGAGTGTGTCTTGTAACATTGATTAGTTATTGTAATCAGGTGATTTCCTTCTAGGGGTCAAGAAGAAGGTGGATTCTCCATTATTGCTGAGTGTGTGTGACCATGCTTTTATAGCAGCAAGATGTAACAATGTAGCTCTTAGATATGTTTGTTTATTTTGTAAGTTTCCTGTGTACCTTTGCCCCTTAGAAATAAACTTTTAAACCGAAAGAAATGTCTCCTTTCCAGTGAAGCAAAGATCCATTGCAATCTTTGAGTACTTAAGTATTTTTGACTATTTCCTCCAACACTCCCCACCCTAATGAAATCAGTGCCCTTGTTGGCTTCCCTGTTATACATTGCTCTCTGTTCCCATCTACAGGGTGTCCACATGACAAAAGAAGAAGGGCAGCCATGGCTGCCTCCAGTGACCAAGAGGCCTCATTCCCAGCCAGTGAGGGTCAGAGATCCCAACCCCAAGGTGAGTGTGTGATTTCTGTTGACAGGAATCCCAAGGTGAGTGTGTCATGATGTTGGGATTCCTAGGTGAGCATCTAAGAGGTTCATGCTATCATCCTGTGGGCTGCATGCAGTGTTCCCTCTAAGCTGAGTTAGTGTGAGCTAGCTCACAGTTTTTTAGTCTCTGGCTCACACATTTTTGTCTTAGCTCAGGAAGGATGGCTCCAGGACAAACTAATTTATGCAGTAAACAAATTGCTCACTCACAACTTTAATGCCAGTAGCTCACAAAGTAGAATTTTTGTTCACAAGACTCCACGGCTTAGAGGGAGCATTGGCTGCATGTTGCCCACCACTCCTCCCAGTGGGGGACGGTGACATGTGCAGTTATGTGGCATGACATGGATGTGCCACAAGAACACAGTGACCCATTGTGGGACAGGCCACTGTGGAATGAGCTGCATAATGCAGTCAACCCTGAGAATACCCATAGTGGGATGTAGCCTCGGAAAGTAATCTACTGTTTCATCCCCCCCTTCCAGCAGCTGTGGCTCTGAGCACCCCACAGGCATCTCTGGACCCTGCAGACCCAGAGGACATGGGTAAGTGGGCAGGTGTGACTATCTTTTATTTAAGTTATTCAATTTATACCCCGCTCTCCCTACCAAGGCAGGCTCAGGGCGGCTCAACACATGTACCAAGGCAGGCTCAGAGCAGACTAGGTGGCTCCACAAATGTATTGGTCTCATGGTCTGTCAGTTGTGGTAGCCCACATTGTGCAGGGAGCTCATTTCCTCCCATCATTCTGTCAGAACATGTGGGAGACCTATACGGACTGTGGACCAGGGCCATGGTCCTTGTGGCAACACCACCTGGACTACATGCTGCTCATGACTACTATGTGAAAGGCCTTGACAGTACAGGTGTTCCCTATGCAGGCTGTTGCACAAGTTGTGGGATGCATCCTGGGCTGGGAATCCATGACAACTACACGGGGGGAACTTGGTTCCAACCTCTGCTGTCTACTATCATCTGCGATGTGGTTGACTCCTCCCAGTCCCTGGACGTTCCCCTTACACTGAGGTGTCCAGTCCTGCACATACTAGTTCATTCATCCTCACCTTCTCTATTCTGCAGGACTGGCCAGAGGTCTGCACCAGACACCGGCCCCGACTCAGGCTTCTGTTGTTATTAGCTCAGCTCCTGATTCAGAGGACAGTAAGTGCAGCTAACAGGAGCTTTGAGGCCTCTTTTCCCAGGATGCACTTTCCATGACCCCACCCTATTTTGTCTGACCAGGAGCCAGATGGCAGGCCCCTCCGAGACATCTACCTCCCAGCAGTTGGATGCAGCGGAGAGTGCCCTGTACTCCTTAAGGAGAACCAGTGAGTGGTGAGGATGGCAAGGGTCTCTGTCCATGCCCAGCAGGGCTCTGACCCAAGCAGAGCTCTCAACGGCAATACCCCTGAATCTCTCTACCACTCTGTGTGAGGTGGATTGGGCTTAGGGAGCCGTGAGAGTCCTGCTCTGTACAATGTGATTTGGTGTACATATTGATTGGGAAATGATCCGGTCATTGACCTTTGTCCCCTTTGTTCTTTGCTAATCGGTGAGATGGCACGAATACTGGCTCTCCTTCATCCAATACAGGATGTCCAGGAGATCTCATCCGATGACCAGGGGGGAACTAGTTGTTGAGTTATGTTTAGTGGACTCAGGGCATTTGTCTGCATTGGGCTGTTTGGGGTTCTTTGGGGGTGGGTGTCAGCATACTGTCATGTATTGCAGGCAAGATGACAGCCAGGTAATGAGTGTGAATTAGATCATCTTGATCTGGAGGTGACAGGAGTAGAGTCATGTGACTAGTCACTGGATCAGAGTTGCATCATACTCATAGGAGTCACAGTGAGTCAGCACTTCAATGTGATTGGTGCTTCATAGTATATATTCTGTGCACTCTGTATGTACTGTATCACCCTTATGTATTGGATCCTTGCGAAGCACTTTGTTGGTCTGCCTGAGGAATTGGAGTCTACAAGTGCTATCCTGGACTGTATGTATATTCTTGTAAATAAACCACTGTATATAGTTCAGCACTAGCCTGTTGCAGACTGCATTATTACTCTCACTTCCCCTGCGCTGACAGTGGGTGTTGGAGTGGGGCATTGGGTATGTTATTTGTTTGTATTTTGCTGTTCAATAAACACATTGTTCATTGTTACAACCAGCAGCCCTTTATTTCTGTTACATGCTATCCCAGTGTCTTAGAGGTATGCCCTGGTTGTTGTAGCCTTCTCTCAGGCTGAGTTCATTTTCAGTACAAAACTTAGCTGTTTTCATTACAAAAATAGTTTCATTTACATTAGTACATGTACATAAAGTATAACAGTACTCTTAAAGCATTTTTATAAGCTTATTTTCACTAAGGGTATACAAAATATAAAAAATATAAAAACATATATCATTACAATGACATTCTAAAGAATTAAACCTTTGGCATAAAGCCTTTGTAAATAACTTGAATTTATTTATTATCCTTTATTTTGGCCCATCAGAACATTCTTTGTTAATTTTATAAAGTATTAAACTTTATACTGTTACAAAATGTACTATTTTACTTCAGCCAGCAGGGGTCCTTCTTGTATGATACAAATTTTATACTTTTTAATTGGCTTCTAATGAATGACAATAGCCGTGATTAATGATTTTTATTGTTTTGGATGAATTTCCACACACCAGGTCAGCTCTTGGTCATTTTCCAACCTTGGCTTTGTTAAAATAAGCTTGGTAGTTATAGCTTATAGCTATGTATCTAGCAAAGCATTTAATTTAAATAATACAGTCTTGGTATATATCCAGCTAGCTATTCCTTTTTCTGTACCATAACTTTAGAAAATATTCATCTTTAAACAAAATATACTCTTAAAAACACACAACAGATCAAAAGAGGGTGTTTCTTCTCTTATAATGTCTTCTTGTTCACCCCAATTAAACTCTTCTAAAAACATCTTGACCAATTATTTCTGGATCCTTTGAAGTAAAAGATCCCATTATAAATCTCTAACTTTTGGCAGGTCATTAGTAGGGCAGTCTGTGCCATCTCAATTAAAAATTCCCCTTTTTATTTTGCATCATCAGCCCAGTTATTTTTAAGTGTATAACTTTCTCAAACAAAGTCTTTTCTATTTAAAATAAGCTAAAAAAGGCAAATATACTTATTCCAATAGTTCAATATTTATAAGTTAAAACATTCTAAACTTAAATAAAGAGAAACTTAGTCTGATTTTTTTCTTATTTAAAGTTGCTAAAATCATAAACTGCTGTGAACTTTTAACTTCATTCTTTGAAGCAAAGGAGTCCACCATAAATTTTCAACTTTTGACAGGGGAAAAATACCATCTGAATTAAAAAGGGCAGTGCAAGGACACCTGTCCCAATTAAAGAGTTGACTGATGTTTTCTGGAACTAAAACACCTGGAGTCAGCAAAACTCTATTGTCAATTAAATTTGATTTAAAACACCTGTTTTCTACAATACTCCTTAGCAGTTAACAGTTCATTAACCCCAACCCAAAGAATCACTCCCAAAGATTCCTGGAAGTCAACAATAATTAATAGGCAATCATTTGAACCCTTGAATTGTCCTCTACAAAAACATATAATTCAATTCAACTTTGAATATAATTCAAAGTGTGTCACAAACAGCAGTGAGACTTGATTTAGTTACATAAGAATATAAGAGAAGCTAATGTTGTATCAGGCCAATGGCCCATCCAGTCCAACATTCTGTCACACAGTGGCCAAATATACCACGTGTCATCAGGGGGTCCACCAGTGTACTTTTTCTTCTGTGCACTTTAAACTCAAGAGCTCTGATTGCCAATTATTGATTGAAGTAGAATTATTTTAGAAGTATAAAGTGTTTATCCATTGTTGGTATATTACCTGGAGATAAACATTACAGCATAAGAAACTGGAAGCCATTTTAGAGACTACATTAAGATGTATGATGCATTTTGCCCCTGAATGACACATCATAATCTAAAATGGTATGTGTTGCACTTTCACCATTACTTTGTCCTGGAAACAGGAGGCTAGGCATGTGGAGTGGGAATAACAATTGTACGAAAAACAGAGTCCAGCTGGGGGTTGGGGGAAGAGTTATAAGAAGCGATGCTGTGAATTTTGCTGCAAACATGTTCAGTAATTGAACTTTCTGTGTTCAAAGGTGTTGATCAGACATGAACTGACCACCTGGTATGCTTAGTTTGTGCTGAACAAATTTGTATTGAGTTCCTGCAAAACTGCACATGAACAAAGTTGCTGCTAATTTAAACCAATTGGTAGCAATTATTGTCACTAGGAACTACTTAGATGAATACCAAAAGGTAGGATTTTATTAAAACACAGTACTTATTATGATGGAGTTATATGATTTGTGACTGATTTTGTTCTCTACTTCAACAATTGCCTACTATGCTGAACAGTCAACTCAGTAAGAATGGGGAAGTATAACTTAAAATGGGCTGCATGAGAATGTCCATGCACAGAAAGCTGATTGTACTGTACTGCATAGTTTGGAAGGAATGGAGTGAAGTAACCTGCCAAACAGCCATGAATAGGTCAACACTCAAACTTCTCATCAAAAAAATCTGTTCACAACTGACCAATAGGATGTGAGCTAAAGAGGCAGATGTCTGAGCATCCCTAGTCAAAAACTGTCTTCAACATCTGTTTGATCTTGTCTTCTGACTACAATACAGTGGGTTGTCAGTTCCTCATTTAAATACACCATCTATATCTTTAAATACCTTTCCTAAAGACCACAGTTTTACATTTTTATCAGTTCTTTGGCTATCTGAAATATTTATACCCCCAATTCAAAAGCAAAGTTCTCAAAGAATGCATAATTAGACTAAACACCCACAGGATAAAATTGCAGCAGAGAAAACTGAACAGCAGCAGCAACAACACAGAGGATAACACACAGGAGATGAAAGATATTAAAAAGAAGCTTCCCAGTTTGATTACAGTAACATTCTGTACATGAGGTCAGGTTGAAAACTGTTCAGAAAGTTCAATTGGTTCATAATGAAATCAGTTACGCGGTACACTTAATTGTAATAAAAACCTTCCATTCTGTCCTCTGGGTAAAGCCAAGAAATTGATTGGTAACTTCAGTATTCATGATAAGCAGTTGCAAAGAGGTTAACTGAGACAAAGATGTCTCAACCTATCAAGGAAACTAAATCCTAACAAGGAGAAATTTTACATGCAGTTTAGCTTCCATCCAGCATTGATCTGTGTAGGATGAATAATGTCCCACTCAGTTTTGATGAGTAAAATAAACAATTGGTGGTGTTTGCATATGCAGGAGAAAAGGAGCAGAGTGAAAGACACATGATTCAGATAGAATAATGTTACTTGTAGGTTAGTTGCAGGAGACAAAATCGGAAAATATGCTGAATGCTTTAGCAGGATGTGTTCAATTATCTCTGTCAATATATTCAAATTACTAGCGATAATTGTGTGTTCTGTCCAGGATGGCTGCTGTGAAAAGTGGAGTCAGTACTTTAATTACTAAACCCTATGCGTCATGCACAGATAAGATTGCCAACCCCTGTGCTGGCAAATGCTGGGGACTTTTGAGGGGTAGAGCATGGGGAAGGGGAACATCACTGACATGGTGTTGCCACTTCCCAGTGATAGTCTGGAAGTGATGTCACTGTCCCCCCACTGCACCACTTTAGGATTTCCCTCAATTGTTATGATAAAGAGTGTAGAAATTGGGGTAATTCCTACAGCATTGCACATGCAGGGACTGGAAGCAATGTCATTATGTTCACTACGTCATCCCTCCCCCAATTTTCTCACATTGGGAAAGCCTATGCCTGATGATTAGCACACATATTTACTATAGTTGTATCCCACACATCCTCCAAGTTCCTCAGGAGGGCATGGAGGTGGATGGTCAAATTTTATGCTTTCAATAACTCTATGACATAGTTTGGCTGAGAGGAATAACTCAGTAGCACTCAATGAAATGTATGATTGAATGGGGATCTGAACACAGGTATCCCTTGGCAAGACTGACACTTTAAGTCAGGGGTGTCAAACATGTGGCCCGGGGGCCGGATGAGGCCCCTGGAGGGCTTCTATCAAGCCAGCAGTGGAACTTGCTGTCTTCTGGTTCTTCTTCCAGTTCCGCTGCTGCTGCATCATTGTAGATTTGCAGCTTACAGATACACACCTGAACAGCATACTCAAGATTGCAACAGCACAGACATTTTGATGTGATAATTCAGACCAAGACATGTCAGCAAGAGTGCTAATGTTTTAAGACTGTTTTTATTTTAAGTAAAAAAAACCCACCCTTTGTGTTTGTGTGCTTTATAAAGTTTATATCTCTGCTACCTCGCATTATATTTTATGACACACATAGCCTGGCCCAACAAAGTCTCATTTATGTCAGATCTGGCCCTCATAACACATGAGCTCGACACCCCTGCTTTAAGAACTACACTGTCTCTCATTTAGGCTTTCCTGAAATCGTTTCACAGACTGCACACAGCTGTCACCATGTGGAGCAGACAAAGGACTTTTAGAACACTCCAACTTCTACATTAAACTCAACAGGAAATACCACCCAGTTTCATTTCCCTGACAACAAAACCATCACAGCCATGATGACCAACTGCAACCACCATGTTTTGAAGCAGTTACCCTCTGAATATCAGTGCTGAGCCACTCTTATGTGGTTATGGTCTGACACTGGCTCTCTAAAGTAGAACAAAGTTGATCCTAGCATTCCCTTTGCCATCATGTTTCAAGGATTCTGAAAAACATCTTCAACTGGGCTTCTGAATAGGGAGCATATGGTAAATTCAACTTGTCTAGAAGCCCTTATATTGCTCTTTGCTTGAGAAAAACTGTTTTTGTCATTTCAAGTGACATCTGAAGTGTAGACTGTTAATGTGTCTTTTACATCAGGGATCCGAGGATCAGGAATCATCAGTGTCTACTACATCTGATGGCACATTCTCAGCAGGGAAACAGCGATCATACTTTAAATCTATCTGTGATACATAATGTCATTTTCACCTGTAAAAATTAATTCCAGAGAACAGTTTTCTTAAAAATCAATTATAGCAGCTGCTCTGCTAGAGATTGTTGAAGCACGGGCCTAAAGAAATGCAAATGTGCTTATAATTTTTTAATGTAATCCAGATATTTTTATAAGGGCTAAAAAACTCTGACACCAAATTGATCAGTGAGGATGTGAGACAGGAAATGGAGAGAAAGCAGCCCCACTTGCCTCTCTTTTCCTGCTCCATTTTACCATCTCTTTTTCATCCTCTTCACCCTCTCCCCCAAAGGACAGCCAGGACTGGTTTCTCCTACCATTCCCATTCCTCTCTCCATTTTATCCCTGCCTGCCAATTCCTGATCTACAAAGCACCAACACTTTATTGTGGCTTGCCAGATACGTGGTAATTCCTCTCTTAGCTGGCCTTTTTGGTCTCTCAGTCAGATACCTAGTTCAGAAGATTTATCAAGTTCCTAACAGGCTGTCATCCACTGCAAGCGATATGCAGGGTAGCACTAAAGGTTATGTATCAACACAAAGTGGACTAGAACGGGTACGATATTTACTGTAATTGGTCCCAGGGGAAGGGAAGCTTCGTCTTGCGGGATGTGGTAATTCCAGCTATTGGGTTCCTGGAACACCTAGATCCGAGTTCAGTAGCACCTCAGAGACCAAGAAGATTTTGGAGGTATAAATCTTTGAGAGTTGAAGCTCCCTTTATCAAATACCTGGGTTCCTGCAGACACTACCACTTTGTTGAAGGATAGAGAAGCTGTAGAATAGCATCAGGAGGCCAAACCTAAGCAGTTGCTTAGTTAATTAACTGAGAGATGGAGAGTGGGAAGATGGCTACCATCATGTTTCCACCCTTCAGTTCTTTAATTAAAATATATTACACTTTGCACCCAATTGTAGCCAGACTGCAGCATTCTGCATCAACCAGAATTTCCAAATTGTCTTTAAGGACAGACCCATGGTAGAGTGCACTGCAATAGTCTAGCCTCATGTTGCATGGATCCACATGGCCAGATAATCCTAATCAAGGTAGGGGACCATCCTTCAAAACCAACATTGCTTCCCAATCAGCATTACTTCTGTCTTGTCAGGTATGATACACCCGTCCACTTCCTTTGCCCCCTCAGAGGCAAGATTTCCCCTCTTTTTCTTTTCCTTTGTGACAGAGCCACCTTATTTGGGCTTGTTTTCTCTCTGAGTATGAAACTACTCACCTGAAAGATGGATCTGATAGCTAACAATACATTTCAGGCTAATGAAAGTTTCCTAACCTATTCACACTGACTTAAAATCTTTATGATGAGAGGCTTTTGTTCCAGTGTTTCCCAAACACTCCAGTGTACTTTCTTTGAGTATTCACTGACTCTTTTGGTTTCCAGAAGGCTGGGGCACTCTATCCAGAACCCAACCCCTTCTCTAAACACAACAGTACTCTTCTTGAGTTTTAACTGACTCTTAAGATTTCACAAGTCAGTCTCTAACCACACCAGGGATCTCTCCACTCTTCAGAGCTATCTCCCTGTTTTGACTGGACAGGGAAATTCTTCTCCTGCTAGAAGATCTAGCCCCTATCCTTGGCCTGAATGGGATTCTTCACCTAACTATCTACTCTTCCTTCCCAATCTCCCCAGTACTCCATCTGTGTTCAACTGCTCTCAGTCAGGGCTGAATTTAGTCTTTCTCTGCTCAGCTGATGCTAAACTATCAGATTCTTTGGAGCAGCCTGTCACTCAAGGCTCTCTGTTTCTGTGACAAATTAACCCTTCACAGTCCTATCTGTATATATTTATTGATTATTTATTAATTAATTTCAATTTATATCCCTCCTTGCCTGCACCAGCAGGCTCAGGGAGGCAAACAACAAGTTAAAATCCAATAAAACATAGATGCACCATGCAGTGCAAGAATTACAATACAAATTACAATACAAGTAATAAAAATGCAAAGAACAATTTTATACAAATGGCACTTATTATTTGTTGGCCCAGTGCAGCAGGATCCAGTAACATGAGGGCCATGATGTTCAGCTATAAATAGCTCATTTATCAGTGGTGGCTCCTAATCCTAATTATATAACACTTTGAAGCTTTTAAAAGGGCAGTCCATCACATCAGGATTCAGTTTCAGCTTTTTCACCCTTAGCCATTTAGCAACAGCAGTCAGGCCCTGGTTCAGAACCTCTACAGTATCACCAGGTAATCTAACGTTAAATAAAGCAGGTTGTTATTAGTATATTCATGGCAGCTTACTCCAGACCCACAGATGATTTCCCTAAGGTTTTTACACAGAGATTGAATAGCATGGGGAAAATAATTTAAACCCTCTGATTGAAACCATGCCTCCCAATCAATGTATTTAATATCTCAGCCATCTTCATGATGTTGTTTCTTTTATTTATTCATGTTTATATACTACTTTCTAAAGTAGCTTACAAAAGGGGCTACAGCATAAAATAAACCTTTAAACCCTATAAAATAAGCTAATGCCACCTATTCCCATTTTACAGATGAGAAATAGAGGTTATCAACATAACTGTTGGTAAGGTTACAACTTAACTGTTAGTTTGAATGCCATGGGGTTTATATTTGCATAAATGTTGTAGGCTTGCATCCACCAATAGCCATGATCCAGTGAAGTAGAGCTACGGTTACATGTGGTGCTTATCTATTGACAGCTTTGAAAGCATTAAATATCTGCACCAACTTGTAGCAAATACAGGCATCTAGACTAAAAACTGACTAACCAAAGACCAGAATGTGAATTAATGATTAAAACAGGAGTACAACCATAGCTTCATAGATTCATTCACATCCACTGAAGTGTGTGTGTGTGTGTGTGTATATACATCCCCCCCCACCCCCACCCCCACACACTGTTTTTCTAACTTTGGTTTCCTTGATAGTTATATGTATTTCCTTTCTCCATGGAGCAAGCAGCAGCAGCAGCATAGGGGAAATTCTGACTGGGGAAATACATGGCAGAAACAGTCTCTCCCAACTGCTGATCTGAATTCACACCTTCCCACAGAGACATTTAATTAAAGAGAGAGATCCAGTCATCAGGTGAAGTTTGGTCCTACCCTTGAAAGCAATTAAAGGCATATGATGAAATAGTTAATGTGGTAAAGATACCAATGTTTCAAAACACTGTTGACATTGTTGTCACATCCACATCATGCTAGAGTTACAGTCAGTGTTTCCTGGAATGTAATATCCTGATAAAGGAAGTTTAGAGAACAGCTGCCCAAATAAGTGGATACTTTCATTGCCACAAGATGCCAGGCATTGAACAAAATCTTCACATTAAGACTTTAACCACGTTCTGTTTGAAACTTTAAAACAGTTTTGAAGCTATAAACACTTCCTGCTGAATTCACCACAGGGTCAAGATCACCACAGGAACATGTGGCCAAATGCTAAGAATTTTCTAATGTGCAAAACAATTGGAATGTCCATAAGCTTATTCATCCAGACAAAGGAAAATGGGAAATGGAAGGTGTTAAATGATACAACTGCTGCCATTTGTACACTAAATTAGGCATCTGAATGTTTAACTACCACAGAGTTTAAAAATGAAGTCAGGTGAAGGGGAAAACAAGCACCCCTTACTAAGAATAAATCAATTAAATATGTCTTTCTTCTATGCTAATTCAAGTAGTATTCTAGTGTTTGAGATTGCTGAAGATGTTGAAGCTGCTTTAGACATAGTGAGACCATTGGACCACTTAGCTTAGGGTTGGCATAAGTTGGGATAGGGTGATTAACAAATTGAATTAATAATACTAACAATAACAACTGGCAGCAGTTCTTCAGGGTCTTAGGCAAGGCTTTTTTTGTAGAAAAAGTCCAGCAGAAACATATTAGCATATTAGGCAACACCCCTGACATGACAGGTTATTAGCATATTAGGCCACATTAGCATATTAAGCCCCCCCTTGAAGGGAAGGGAAGGTAGTTTAAACTGCCTTTCCTTGGCTTGCCCGGGAAGGGGGTGTGGCCTAGTATGCCAATGAGCTGTGCTTTCATGGGTATGGCTTAATATGCTAATGAGTTTCTGGCTGTAGTGGGTGTGGCCAACTCTGAAGCCAGCCGGAACTCCGTTCCTGTGCATTCCTGCCCAAAAATAGCTCTGGTCTTAGGCAGAGAAAGTTCTTTCCCAAAACTTGCTAGGCCTGGTCTACATGTGCAGCAGAACTTAGTGACAGAATGAGGATCTACCACTTATGGTTACCAACCTCCAGCGGGTGGGGAGGGAGTTCTCCCTGAATTACAAATGATCCCCAGACTTCAGAGATCAATTTCACTGGAGCAAGTGACTGCTTCAGAGGTGAATTCTATGACATACCATAGAGATCTCATCCCCTTTGAGCTCCGTCCTCTTCCCAAACTTTACCCTCCACAGGCACTGCTCCCAAATCTCCAGGAATTTCTCAAGCTGGAGTTTGCAAGCCTAGTATCACTTTACCCTACAAATGGGGGCATTGCATTTCTATTGCAACCTTATGTTAAAAACTCCCTGGAAGTTAACCCCCCCCACAAAACCCAGTGCATTAGGGAGAAATGTAGTAGCCCAGGGGTGGCCAAACTGTGGCTCGGGAGCCACATGTAGCTCTTTTACACATATTGTGCAGCTCCTGGCAGGGCAGCTGGGAAAGTGAAGGGGAGGCATGCCTCCCTGATTGGTCGTCCCTTCCCCAGCCCTGGGTAGGCTTGAAGTGTGTGTGGGGGGGAGCAGAGAAAGAAAGCAACTTTAAATGTGTTCTCAACCCCCCCGGTCAGTCAGCTTGGAGAAGGTGATTGTCTCTTTAAATCCCTCCTCCAAGCCAAGCCAGCTGGCATGCAGATGTGTGTGTGGGAGAACACATTTGAAGTTAAAGCTGATTTCTTTCCACCTCTCCCTTCCCCATTCTTCCCTCTCCATTTTTTTGCTTTCTTTCAACTTCACTTTCTCTTTCTTCCCCCTTTCTCCCTTCTCCCCATCTATTTGCTTTCTTTCAACCTC
Organism: Gekko gecko; assembly: GCA_029375565.1. NCBI lineage: Eukaryota > Metazoa > Chordata > Lepidosauria > Squamata > Gekkonidae > Gekko > Gekko gecko. Next base: position 73,435,359 of record JAPDNY010000001.1, on the reverse strand, counting down.
TTTCTTTCCACCTTTCCCTCCCTCCTTTCCTCCACATCTATTTACTTTCTTTTCTCTCTCTCTCTCTTCTCTATTTCCTTCCACCTTTCTTTCCATCTTTGTCTCTCTTTTTCTCTCCCTTCCTCTTCCTCCCCATCTATTTACTTTCTTTGTTTCTCTCTCTCTTTTCTCTTTCCTTCCACCTCTTTCATTCTTTTGACCTCTCTCTCTCTGTCTCTCTCAGACAAGTAAATATCATTGGACAAATAAATATCATTATCAATATCTAGTTTTACCCCCTTTTGTTTTTATTTTTTGCAGTCTCATTTAATGTTAATAAAAAGCAAATTTGCATATTTTCCAATAAAAACATGTGTGTAATATTTGTTCAGGTCTTGCGGCTCTCAAACATCTGACATTTATTCTATGTGGCTCTTACATGAAGCAAGTTTGGCCACCCCTATAGTAGCCTAACTATTTCTAGACAACTAAGTATTGCAGCACCAGCACCAAGAGGAAGGGCAAGGTGAGCGTCCAGGCTAGAGTCCCTCCATCATCTCCAACTAACTACTAATCCTGTATACAGTTTACTTGAAATAATATACACACATAGATTTCAGAAAAGTGGGAAAATAGGCCACAACTTTATTGATTACAGCTGTAGTATGCCTTGGCACAGCATGGGTGCCGGATCCAGTCCCTCTACTGGCCTCCTGCCAGTTAATAATCTGCTGTCCACTTGGGAATGACAGGTCTCTGGATACCACAAGGGCAGATGCCCCATGGTGGTCTCCCCTGCCACCTGGGCATGAGGGCAGCCGGGCATGCCCCCGGGCTGGGCATATCACTTGCCCCTTATGCCAAAATCCCTTAAGGGGATCCCCACTCTCAGGAAATGGGCATGCAGGCTGGCTTTCCTAATAATGGATCCGACCCCATGCTGATATCGTCAAGTTATGACAATGAATAAAATGACATGAAACAAAACACATGAAAAAAGGAAACCCTTAACAAACTACACCTAATTAAAGGGATGGGAGGGTGGGCCAAGTTGTCCGATGCAAAGGAATGGCGAGCAGGATGGTGCAGCCCCTAAATATTGGCTGGGCATTTCCACCCATCCAGATGCCCAAGACTCTGCTGATAGGGCCAGCAATGGTCAGGTGAGCCCCAGTTTCCCACATCTGGTGCTGGCCCACCCTCTCCAGCCAGTCTGCCATGGATGTCTTCTTTCTTCCCTTCCCCGCAGTCCCACAAACAGGCCCCCAGATGACTCAGGGGCCCGGCTTCTCCTTGCAGATAATTGTTAACATAGGGGAATGTTTGACAAATTCAGTTCCTCCACTGGAGTCTAAAGCAGTATAGTCCATGCTGAGTAACCTGCCATTTTGCAATATGGGCAGACCAGGTCTTTTGTATCCAGCCTATATGAAACATAAAAGATTCCCTTCATCTATAAATCTAACAAATGGGGACCTGGAAGAAACTTGCATGGCAGTTATCCCATTCCTCATACCTTTGCTTCCTCTCATCTCCCCATACCTCTCCACACTCTTTCTCCCTTCTGCCCCCCTTTTCTTTCTCTCTGTCTCTCCTCCATGCATGTTACTTCCTTTTTCTGCCCCTTCATCATTCTCTTTGTTTTTCTGCCAGAAACAGAATATGTTGGAGTGGGGAACTGAGTGGTCTATGAGAGACTCAGGCAACTATGATTTACTACTAGACACAGGAGGTTGCCCAGAGTGAGTTGGTTGGCCATGTTAGTGCTGATTCCCTGAGGGAACCATTGAGCTTAATCATGAATCTCTTGTCTTTGTACATAGCTAGATGAGTCCAGTAGCACCTTAGAGATCAATACAATTTTCAGGATATAAGCTTTTGAGACTCAAAGCTCCTTTTGTCAGGTGTCTGATGAAGGGAACTTCTCTTAAGAGCTCATACCCTGAAAATCTTATTAGTTTCTAAAGTGCTATTTGACTTAGATCTAGCTGTTCTACTGCAGACCAGCATGGCTACCCTCTGAATCTATCTTGTACATAATTTCGGTAAATGGTTCTGAGTTTGAGTACCACAGCTTCACTATCTCTGCCTACCCATCTACAAAGTGTCACACTTATGATGTCCCCCTGCCACCTGGAGGCATCTCAGTGTCTCAATCATTCTATAAGATTGATTAGGATGACAGAGAAAGCTTGGACCAAGGTAACTGGCATGCCATCTTAAACAAGGACTCTGAACAGTTTAGGATGGTGACTAATCCCTGTACTGGTGTATTGCAGTTCCTTTTAAGGGGTAAGTATTGGTTCAATGTAATGTGAGGGTTGCTTAGCATTTCAGCCACTTCCACCCACCCCAAGACATGAACCCGAGTGAGGGCAAAGCCTTGGACATTGCCTCCACCTAGCAAACTGCAGGAGCATGAGGGTAGCATGGCTGGAGTGGCATATAGGCAGTGGCAGGTTGCCATCAGGAGGGTGTGGCTACATCATTATGTGTTCATTGGCTGCTTTTGTCTCTGCCTATCATAGAGCTGTCATTGGCATGCCTTGCCACGATTGGTGGGTTGTGGCAGAGTTGCTATATACTCAAGTGCAGTTGCTGTGCTCTCTGCACTTTGGTGGGTAGACATTTTGCTTATTTCCTGTTAAATACTGGGTTGTAGATGCATGGCAGGCACAGCAGGCTTGGGCAATGTGGCCAACCTTTCAGCAGTTCCTGCACGTGGTGTCCTGGAACCGGCAGGACCTCTGTTCATGGGGTTCCCCGCAGCTGGCGCATGTTGTCAATGTGGTGTTGTTGATGGCATTTGGTGGTGCAGATGAGTGAGCATTGTGGCATGTCAGGCACTGGAGTTGCAGGACCTCCTCTTCTTCCTCCTTGAATGTGTCCATGTGGTGGGCCGTGGTGTAGGCCTCTACGAAGATGGTGGGCTTTTTGCTTTGCCAGACCTCAGAGGTGAACTGCCTAGTGACCTCTGTAGCAAGAGCCACTTCCATGGCCTCTTTGAAGTTGGGGTAGCAGCTTTCTTTGAATCTGCTCATCCCTCAGGCCTCAGACCAGCCAGTCACTAAATGCGTTCTCGAGGTTGTGGAAGTTGCAGTGCTGGGTGATCCATCGCAGAGCTGTGACAAAGGCTGTGATGGATTTGTTCGTGGCCTGTTTCCTTGTGTGGAATGCATGGCATGCAGTGATGATGGATGGTTTTGGAGAGAAGTGTTCCTTTAGCTGGTCCAAAATCAACTTATAATCAGTGTCCTTAAGCTCCATGGGAGCAATAAGTGAGCAGGCGACCTCGAAGGTTGAGCGGCCGCAGATGCAGAAGAAGTTGGCATGCTTCTTTGCCACTGCCTTGATCCCAGAGGACTTGAGGAAGAACTCGAATGTAAGACCCCGAGTCTTCCGTGGTGGCGTCAAATGTGTTGAAGTGTCCTGGAGCAGCAGCCATGGTCCCAGGAGCAATGTGATCTGCATGGCACTGGAGCTTGGTGCACGGTGCAGTGCTGGTGGGCGCTGGGCTGGCTCAACAGGATCCCATCCTTGTTGCCAGTGTTAAATACTGGGTTCTAGATGTATTGCAGTGATCAGCTCAGGTTCATTCAGTGATTTCAGCAAAACTACAAGACAGGACTCCAGAGCCCCAGCTCTGTTAAATAGCATGTGATTGCCACACCCAAACACACCTCACTCCCAGTGATAGGCTATTTACATAACATGACTTCTTGATTGGTTTATTCCAGAGTCTTGGTCGGCTATTGTTCTTGTGCTCCAAGCTCAGCCAGTGTCTGGGGTGATTCAATCAGGGATGATTCAATCCCAATACATACATTTCCCATCAACTGAGTGAGCACAGGGTAACAACTCTGAGTCCTAGTGCCATGCCGGCATCTTGGGATGGGACTGCTAATGAGCTTCATAGTTGAGTAGGGTTCTGAAGAATCCAGTTCTCGTTCGTACAAGTGGAACACTTCAGGTACTGCACCATAGTCAACTATGTCAGGCCGGTATTTATTTGAGAACATCACGTTATATTTTATTCCCTTATATATAATGTTATTTTGCTTTCACTCCCTACAACTGAAGAACAATTTTCTTGCAATTCAAATGGGTTTTGTTCAGTAGAAGTTATCAGATACAAGCCTTGCTGACTCTATTTTTTAGAGGTGCTGATCTCTGAATACTAGTAAAGACACATGGAGGTGAAGGAAAATTGTTTAACGATTCATGAAGAGCACAGTATCTTGCAAGATCATAATTTACATCACTAATAGATTAACCATTTTAATCACTGCTCCAGGTGGGACTGCAGTCTTCCTCTACTCTGCAGAAGCTATTTTTAGGTCTGGATACCCTTGAGCATCTGTCTGCATGTTCTGCTACAGGTGGTGATAAAGGGCTCTAGGTATTTATGGTTCCCTGTGGGACCCTCTATGTTTTATTTCTTTTCTTCCCTTGTTTCTTCCCATCTGTTATTTTTCATAGCCTAATGTGGAAAAGTAAAGGCTAAAAGCGTTGAATCCTTGCATTTTTAATGATTTTATAAAACTGAAATATCTGATGCCAGTCTTCCATACACTGTAGATTAGATTCAAAAACGTCCTTGCAAAACCAGAAAGCATGCCACTCATGGAAAGCGGTGAGTGGAATCTACAGTTTCCAGAACTAACTGTTGCTGAATGGTAATGAAAAATGTCTGTAAGAAAAGGGAGTGTTGTAGGGAACTGCAATCATTTTCAAATGAATGGAAAAAATAGTCTATTTGTTTTATTTTTTAAAATACAAGAATAAATGATAACACTGGGTGCCTGGGGTGCATCGACACAGAATTATGATAGGTCCTCAGCTTGAGCTGCATTTCACAATTTGTTTGGTTCCTGAACTGACTTCCCTTCTCAATGAGACATAATCTGCTAACTCTCCGTCTCTCTGAATGAGGCTCTAGTTTGGACAGCCACGCATCATAATAATGGTCACATGCAAGGATTTCTGAATATTACCAGCTGCAGTTCATTTTTCAATCTGGATCATTCTAATCTATATATCTAATTCCCAAGTGGCCCCCTGTGTGTGGATATCTAAATCCGCACATCGGGGGCACCTGGGGGGCAGGGAGATTTTCCTGCGCACGTGGGCAGTCCCCACATGTGCAGAAAAATCTAAAAAGTTTTTTTAAAATGTACGGGGAATATTTAAATCCCAAAAAAGTAAAAGAGCCCTCCCTGCGCATGCGCAGGGAACGCTCTACAAACTGCCTCGCCGTTGCCGCCACGCCGTCATCACGACAAGGGATGGGAGGGTGGGAGAAGGCTTGGCGGGCCAGCTGACCTCGCCTCTGGTGCTGCTGCTGGGGAGGGAGGAAGGGGGAGGCTTGGCGGGCAGCCAGCCTCGCCACTGGGGAGGGAGGGTGAAGTTTGGCAGGCCAGCTGGCCGGCCTCCCCGCCGCCGCTGCCGCCCTGCTGCTTGGAAGGGAGGGAGGGGGAGGCTTGGTGGGCCGGCCGGCCTTGCCGCTGGGGAGGGAGAGTGAAGCTTGGCAGGCCAGCCGGCCAGCCTCCCCGCCAGCCGCTGCCACTGCACTGCTGCTTGGGAGGGAGGGGAGGCTTGGCGGGCTGGCTGGCCTCGCTGCTGCCGCCACCCCTGCTGCTGCTGGGAAGGGGGAAACTTGGTGGCCGGCCTCGCCACCACCACCCCCGCTGCTGCTGCTTGGGAAGGAGGGAGGGGGAATCTCGGCGGGCCGGCTGGCCTCACTGCTGCCGCTGCTGGGGGGGAGGGAGGGGGAAGCTTGGCGGCCGGAATACTCCCTCCCCCCATGAGTATCGCGGGTCCCGCCTCTTGTTAATTACACTATTTAACACCAATGTTAACTAGTTAATTCTTTTCAGTTAAGATTTTGGTAACTTCATATTCAAATGCCTATCACTAGAAGACATAATGTTTGTAGAGCAAAGGAGGCAGCTTTGGACCATAATGAGTCCTAATACACCTTGTCCTTTCCAGTGTTGAACAGTGAACAAATCAGTGTTGTAAGTTTGCAGCAGAAAATGGTTGAATGGCTGGTGTCTGTACCATAATGCACCCATTCCCCCACCCCCTCCATGTGCCAAATAATTTTTTCTGTGCTTTATAATATCTATATGGTACTTGAAAAAGAATTAGAAGCAGACAGCTTGCCTGACACATGGGGAATCTGAAAGCTGAACCAGTATTCAATGGCCACTATAACTGTCTGACATTTAAACTGCAAAGGCAGAGCAAGCTAGGATGGAGCACATTGCATTTGTGAGTTCCTTTTTTATTATATCTGTCTTCATTTGAAGTATAGTATGCATACATGTGCACACCATCTATATACATGGACACCAAGTCTATGCCAAAATAACCATGATACCTCTGTCATAACTAATGTTGTACACTGAATCAAATAAAAATTAATGAAAAAAGACCGGGTGGAGGATGGAAGGAACATGCCTTTCTCCACTCTTCTCTTTGTGAGTACCCATGATGGTCTGAATTTCTCTTTTGCATTGATCCAGATGAGCCATTCCTGCTAGATGTAGATATTTATGATAGATAATCAAGGACACCTTTTGCATAATGTGGAACTTGGAAACATAAAATGAGGGTTTCTGCATGCACTTTTCAGAAAGGTAGGACAGAAACTTTAAAAGTAAATAAACAAAACACTGCTGAGATCATTCTGCTTTGCAAAAAGCTGGAGGACTATTTCTTGCGGAGAATCATAGACAAAATGGCCTCAACAGTGGGACAAACCATAGAATCACAGAGTTGTAAGGGACCTCCAGGGTCATCTAGTCCAACCCCCTGCACAAGGCAGGAAGTTCACAAATACCTCCCCCTCCACACCCATAGTGACTGCTGTTCTAAGCCCAGAAGATAACAGAAAAAATCTTCAGGATTGCTTCCTGACCCAAAGTGGCAATCAGCATTTCCAAGGGTGTGTAAAAAAGGGCCACAAGAACTAAGCACTGATGCAACCCTTCCTGCCCTCCCTCTCATGATCTGCCAAAGTTCACAGAATCAGCATTGCTGTCAGATAGCTATCTAGCCTCTGTTTGAAAACCTCCAAAGAAAGAGAGCCCACCACCTCCCAAGGAAGCCTGTTCCACTGAGGAACCGCTCTGCCAAGAAGTTATTCTTAATGTTTAGCCGAAAACTCCTCTGATTTAATTTCAACCCATTGGTTCTGGCCCAACCTTCTGGGGCAACAGAAAACAACTCCGTTTCATCCTCTTTATGAGAGCCCTTCAAATACTTGAAGATGGTTATCATATCACCTCTCAAGTCATCTCCACTCAAGGCTAAACATACCCAGCTCCTTCAACCTTTCCCCATGAGACTTGGTCTCTAGACCTCTCATCATCTTCGTTGCTCTCCTCTGGACACATTCCAGCTTGTCTATATCCTTCTTAAATTGTGGAGCCCCAAACTGAACACAATACTCTAGGTGAGGTCTAAGCAGAACAGAGCAAAGTGGTACCATCACTTTGCATGATCTGGACACTATACTTCTGTTGCTAGAGCCCAAAATCGCATTTGTCTTTTTAGCAACTGCATCACACTGCTGTCTCATGTTCAGTGTATGGTCTACTAAGACCCCTAGTTCTTTTTCACACATACTACTGCCAAGACAAGTCTCCCCCAATGTATAATTATGCATTTGATTTTTCCTACCTAAATGCAGAACTTTACATTTATCCCCTTTGAAATTCATTTTATTTGTTTTTGCCCAGTTTTGCAGCCTGTCAGGATCATCCTGTAGCCTGATTCTTTCTTCTACCATATTTGCTACCCCTCCCAATTTAGTATCATCTGCAGATTTAATAAGCATTCCCTCTATCCCTTCATCAATAAATCATTGATAGGTCCCAGGCAGATCCTTGAAGCACTCCACTTGTCACTCCTCTCCAAGAAGGAACCATTCACAAGCACTCTTTGGGTGTGATCTGTCAACCAGTTACAGATCCACCTAAGAGTCATAGGATCCAAACCACATTTTTCCAATTTGTCAACAAGTATATTATATGGAACCTTATCAAAAGCCTTACTGAAATCAAGATAAACTTTGTCTACAGCATTCCCCTGATCCAACAAGGTAGTAACTTTCTCAAAAAAAGAGATAAGGCTAGTCTGACATCACTTGTTCTGGAGAAACCCATGCTGGCTCTTAGTAATTACAGCCATCCTTCCTAAATGCTCAAGGACTGTCTAGTTGTTCTAAAACTTTCCCAGGTATAGACATCAAGCTGATGCGTTGGTAGTTACCCGGATCCTCCTTTCCCCCTTCTTGAAGATGGGGACAACATTTGCCCACCTCCAGTCTTCTGGCTCCTCACCTGACAACCAGCTGACAGATTTTTGCAATAGACATTTGTTGCTGATAAACTGCAAAAGGGTATTCTGAAATACAACTGAAACTGGCACTACTCATAAGTTAGTGCACTGTTCTCCATTTAGAAGAAGCCAGAAACTTGCCCCCTGGAGTTTGCCTTTTTCAAGCAACCTGCAAATCTGCCAACTGCATTGTTGCACTGTCATCCACAGCACAGAGATTACCTCCTCCCAGTGTTCCCTCTAAGCTGAGTTACTGTGAGCTAGCTCTCAGTTTTTTAGCCTCCGGCTCACATATTTTTGTCTTAGCGCAGGAAGGCTGGCTCCAGAGCAAACTAATTTATGTGGTAGCCAAATCACCTGCTCACAACTTTAATGCCAGTAGCTCACAAAGTAGAATTGTTGCTCACAGGACTCCATAGCTTAGAAGGAGCATTGCCTCCTGCTACTCACTTTGCTAAATCTACTAAACAGTTTCTCTCCAGGTCTTTGATACTTAGGCTACTCATAGCAGGAACCCTATCAGCACTGTGTGGAAAGGAAGCAGTCACGGGACTGGACAAATTGAAAACCAGGAAGGCCTTGCTAGGTAGTGAATAGCCAAAAGCCATACCACCTATGGAACAGAAGTAGCACACCCCATAGGACTGGCAGGTGCCTTCTGTTTAACTGTTATAGGGCACTGCTCCATGTGTAGTTCTTCAGGAATGAAAAACAGGCAGAGAAATGTCATCAAGGTTTTTGGGGAAGGGTTGTTGCATTTATTGTAGCTACAAAATATTTACTCCACTGCTCTGAAGTGTCTGATAAACTATTTGTATGTAGATGGACAGACATGAGTTAGCTGGAAGGATTCCATGAAGAAAATAATCATATCTTACACATAAGTCATTTTTGCATACAGACCATGTTGAAAGGCAGTTCTAGTGATGGCCATGATTCCCTGGTCTGACCTTCAGATTAACTGCTTATGAAGTTTTGTGACATCTGTACTTGTGATATAATGCAGTTGTGATCATTTCTGCACATCTTGGATTATTTGGGGAAAGGTAGAGTTGGTAGAAGGAGTCCATGATCAAAATAGATTAAGCATTAAGGAGTGAGGTAGGTAGAAGAAAGATTACAGTAAGGACAGTTGGCTGCCTTAAGAAAATACAAGGTTCCTTCCTGGATCAGACTAGTACTCTGTCATTTTGTCTGAAGAAATGTGCTTTGCACATGAAAGCTTGCACTTTGAATAAAACTTTGTTGGTATTAAAGGTGCCAGTGGACTCAAATTTTGTTCTGTCTAATCCAGCATCCCATACCACACAGTTTTCCTGGAGGGCAAATAAGCATGAAATAGCATCCAAGGCCTTCCCCTGATGTTGCCTCCTGACAACTGCCTCTGAATGTGGAGGTTCCCTTTAGTCACCATGGTTTGTAGCCATCGATGGATTCAACTCCATGAATCTGTCTAACCACCTTTTAAAGCAATCCATGCTTGTGGCCATCACTACATCCACTGGCAGTGAATTCCACTATTTAATTAAATTCCACAACTTAATTTACTCATTCAGTAAAGAATTGTTTCCTTTGTTCCATCTTGAATTGATTGTCTATCCCAATTTCATTGGGTGTCCCCAAGTTGTTGTATTATGGGAGAAAAAGTTCTCTCTGTCCACTTTCTCCCCCTGCCCTACCCCAGTGTATAGTTTTACAAACCACAATGGGGTCCCCCTTTAGATGTGGAACAGCAAGTTCAACTGAGTAGTTAAATGCACACCACTCTAGGCTGCCGGTTGATTTAAGATGAAGAAAGAGAATTTTAGATATATGAGATAATATGACTAATTCTCAAACAGGGGAAAACTGCATGAAATAGGATGATTCCTGGGGGAAAAAACATCAACAACTCAGAAGCATGGTTTTTTTATTGTAATTTGCCACAATGCCTCCGATTCCTCAAATTCTAAGTCAGCAAATGAAACTAGCAAATAAATCATTTCCAGCCCTTTGGCATCAGTTCAATAGGTGATTCAAAAGCTATTCACATTAATTTTTCATTGACTTTATAGAACTTAACAGCAGCTTTATAAGCAATTGTGAGTCTCTGCAGAATAATTTAACTGTTTGAAATGATACCATATACTAAAGATTTCTGGAGTTAACCTGTAGCACCTGGAGTGTTGACAGTAACTCGAACTACTATTTTGTTCATGACATTCTCCTTATATTGATTAATGTTTTAATCAACATATGCTTTCCTTTTCATTTTCTTGATATTTATTTTGCCACTGAGAGTGGTGCTTGCTTGTCAAAATTGGCAAATGAGAATATTTGTCATTTACAGAGTGTGCAAGTTTTTCCCCAAGTACTGCTATTCTTCTAATCTATAATAAATTTCATTTTATTTTTGTCTGAGCATGGCAGTGATGATAATACTCAGAGGACTGGATTTTACTAACTGTGAGTGCAAGGAGTGAAGCGGACCCAGCAGCCCAGTGCTAAGACACTCATTGATAGAATGCCACGTGGTACAGAGGGTAGAGTAAGAAGGAGGAATCAGATGAAATTGCCTCCTCTCCTCTATGCTTGTGGCAACCTTCTGCTAGTAGAAGCAGCCCTATAGCTAGGGATTTTTTGGGGAGGGGGCCTTGGGGGCTCCACCAGCTAGTTACATCAAAGGCTCCAGGGCAAGGAGGGTCTGTTTGGCGTGCACCCGCACAGCTCCCACTAGAGCCTTCCTCTGAGGTAAGCCAGAATCCTAATGTTAATAGACACTAAAAGGTCTAGGAAAGCTGCTGTGTTGTTTTTTGTTGTTGTTTTTTTAAAGGAGAGTGGGGATCAAGCTTCCTCCCACACTCCTCCCCTGAGCCGACAATCTTTTCCAAAGCCTGGCACAGAAAATCCAACAGGAGGAGCTAACTGCTGCAATCTAACCAAAGTGTGTGGGTCCTAAAGAGACTCAGCTCATTGCAGATGAGCTCAAACAGGGAGATGCTGGCTCAGATCAATCAGGGAATGAGGGGGCCAGAGGGAGGGAGGGAGGGGGAGCTGAGGATTGGGGGAGGGGCCCACAAAAACAGTGGGGGGGCAGGCCCTGTGGGCCCCACGTTAGCTATGGGCCTGAGTAGAAGACTTCCTCAATTCCCCTTTTCCTCATTGTAGCTCCCCCCCCACATTGTGTCCACAGAAATATGCTGACCTTTAGCCTTACTAGGGGGGAGGTCATGGGGGCCATTGGAGAAGGGAAAGGTGGGATAGAGCACCTCTCACAGTATTCAACCCAGCATTTACTTAGAGCTTTCAAGCATTCATAGCATTGTACATACATTATCCCCTTTCTTCAAGCTGGGCACCTCAGGTGAATAGATAGTATGTGTACCCTTGGACTTGCAAAAAAATGCTCCACCTGGTGCTATTCCCTTATTCTACCATAAGACCTGCTCTTCTCTTCTCATGTATCAGAATTTTTGATTTCTGGAACTGGCAACTCTCTTTAATAAACTATTTAGGGAGATTTCAACAGTGAACAGGATTTCATCACTAGATTTTTTTTTTAAGTTCATAACACTTCTACCCTCATTATGTGACAGGTGTCATACTTGTTTTCTCATCTTCCTTTGGGAAGAAGATCCCTTTGGAATTCAGGCCCTGAATGTGTGCGAGTTGCTATGGTTACCAGGTGTCAAGCTGAAAAAAGATCTGCCTGTTGAGCAATAGTTGTATGGAAAGCTGTATAATTTTTACACTAAAATTTGCTAATTTTATTTTATTTATCTATTAAAATATTTATATTCCACCTTTCCTCATGGTTCAAGGTAATTTCATTACCTCTTATCCCAAAACAGATAGTAACACACAAATTAAAAGAGCTTCTAAAATATGTACAGAATGCAACCGATATTAAGAACTTTTGAATTCCATTCATTTATATGGAAATGTTGAACATGGAGCTAAATTGCTTCCATTTAAATCAGTGGGACTTGAAAACTCATTGCCAATGTGATGGGTTGAATGTCGTACCAATACTAGGATATCCGAATTCAAAAATCCACAATCAACATATAACAACACTCTTATTTCTATTAAAAATACACATGAAACATAAAAATATAGAAGAATACAAGGTTATAATGATATTCCAAAAAATTAAATCCTTTACATGCATTTTGTAATATTTCAAAATACTCTTATGACATAAAGCTTTTATAGATACCTTGAATTCAACTGTTATTCTTTTTTTTTTTTTTTTGTCCATCAGGGAATTGTTACTGAATTAAAAAAAAATCTAAGTTAAACTTAGTGTTTTGCAAAATATGCTATTTTGCTTCAGCCAGTATAGGTCCTCTTTATATAACACAAGTTCTGCACTTTTAATTAGCTTTTTAATTGACAACAGGAATTGTAATTGATATCTTCGGTTCCTGGCTGAACTCTAAGGTGACTGCATACCTAGATGGCCATTCTCCCATTCTCTGCTTGTTAGCAATTTGCTAGTCATAAGCAAAGTTTATTAGAGAATTAAGAAATTAGCTAGTTTTCTCTCCTTATAAGCATTCGGAGATATTTATTCTTTAACAGTTATTCTTTGCTATAGACAAAATATTAAAAGTTATGTTTTAACTTTTAAAAGCATACAAAAAATCAGAAATAAGATTTTTCCTTATTTAAAATTAAACCATTATGAACTTCTGAACTCATCTCTTTGAAGTAGAGAGCTTGAACATAAATCTCCACTCTGATAGCTTGTCAGGTACCATCCTCATTAAAAAGTTTACTGATGTTGGAACACCTGATCATTAGGAAATTCCTGTCTCTGACCATTAAATGAGATAAATGAGGTAATTAGAGGGTTAATTTACTTGCTATGTTATTCAAAAGATAGAAGGGATGATGTTGCCTAGTTTCTTCTCCTACTTTCAGCTTTGCTTGCTACTTCCTTTTCATGCTTTTGGATCTGCTGCAGAAGAGGAGAGAGGTCTGTCCTGTACCTATGTAGTTATCTGCTTTGTGTGTCTGAAAGTTAAGTAAAGGTTTTAATTCTTGAAAGGATCTTCAGCCTGGACTCATTGTTTATTTGAAAAACTGCAACATTGATCACGTTATGGGCCCAGAGGAAATACTGCAACTAAAGAGAGAAAAGACCCCAGAGAAATGACTGGTATCCCAGATCTTAGACTGGGAATAGTAAAGCTGAACAGTAGATACCACCAGCTCTGGAAATTCAAAATGGAAATGCTTCTCTCAAATGATGACCTCTGGGATATAACCAGCACAGACAGACCAGCAAAAAATCTGGCAAACTGGAATAAAAGGAATAGGAAATCAAAGGCAGTTATCAGTCTGCTTGCTGGAGATGATCAGCTCATCCACATTAGAAAGGAAGAAACAACAAAAGCTACACGGCAGCCATTACAAAGACTATGGGTGCTTTCACACATACTGTATAACACAGTTTCAATCCACTTCAGTGACCGTTTGGGTTGTGTAGTGGGTTCGACACATTAAGGAGTCAGGAAACAGTGTGATAATCAGCACATGGTTTACTAGTACACAACAGAACAACTCAATACCGGCCCTATGGCCAACTATATACAGTCCCCGTGGACCACCCCCAGGTTCCATTGGTGGGTTTAAACTTCCTGCCAAGGTTCCTATTGGTGACCGCTTGAGGTTTCAGGATCCTAGTCCCTATTGTCTCTTGAGCTCCAAGCTCAGGTAAGGTCGCTGTCACATAGTGGCAGTCATGGACATGACAGTTTGCAAGTGGATTTTGCCATTTCACACAGTAAAATCTGGTTGCAAAGTGCATTGAAAGTGGATTGAAAGTGTTTTGTTTAATGTGTGTAAAGTGCCCTATATGAGCGTGCACATTTAAATAGCAAATTGTATCTGCTATACAGACTGTATGGGATAAGGCTGCAAAGGAGCCAAGAAATGCAGAAACATGTAAACTCTATGATGGAAATTGTCAGACAGCTTTGGAGTATTGAGTAAAAAATTAAGAACAACTCTGTAGCTGCACTGTTGCCATGTAGTCTTCCTGAATCATACTGTGCCTGGATCAATGCTCCTGAAGGCAGACCAAAACAACAACTCACCCTAGAATATTTTAAAGGAAACTTAAGAGATGAGTATAATCACAGGAAGGAAGCAAGAGTGGGAAAGGAGGCCGAGAGAGTACAGACACTTAAAACAATTGACGACAAAAGTAGTAAACAAATTAGGATGTGTTCTTGCTGTAAGAAAGTTGGACACCTAAAGAAAGATTGTTCATTTTGGAAAGCTGAGCAATGCAAGGGTGTCTCTGAAGCAGTAAAAGAAATGACCAGAATTGCCACAGGTGCAACTGCAGAGAAAAAATGGACTGGCTGCTTCATAGTTACCCCCCAAAAAGAGGGAAACTTTTTCCCCATCAACAGAAAAAGCATAAGAACATAAGAACAGCCGACTTTCGGTTTTGGCGGAGCGAATGGCGGCCACCTCTCGGGACGCTCCCGGAGGTGGTTAGCCCACACGCGGTTGGGGGGTCTTCGCATATGCGAAAGACCCTAGTGAGTCTCAGGCAAAGGCTCCGAACCGGGGGCGCTTGGGGAGTAGCTTCTTTGCCGGCAAACAGCCAGGAAATTGAGGCTTTCTCCCCGCCCCAGTCGGCCCCGCTGCATTGTGCCCGTATGGGAAGTAGCAACGCTACTGACTTCCAGGAGTGGAGAAGCAGCAGAATGAATTAAAATAAAAAGAAGAATTGGCAGCGAATCATGAGTTGGAGATCTATTTTTGAAGTGGCATAAATGTGCTCCCCCCCGTAAACATATAAGCGCATGGGAGGAGGGAGGAATCCCCACCCCCTTTGAAAAACGGGACTGTTAAAGGAAGAGTGAAGGGGGATGAAGCAAAAAAGCGGCTTGGTGAAAGTACCTTTGGGGTTTTACTGAAGATTAAGAAGCTAGCTTGTCTCCTGGGTGACGCGGCACGAACCTTGTTAAAGTAAACAAACAAAAAAATGTTGGGGCAGAAAAGGGTCCCTGAGAAGCCGGTAAAGAAGGGGGGAGGGACTTCCGGTCCTGGCAGCCTCCCCCTAGAGCGAGCTATCAATCAACAGAAAAGCGAGCCACTGCACCCTCTGCTGGATCAAATGCAGAAAATCAGCGAAACCCTTTGCAACATGGAAAGTGTTCTCAACAGTCAACAAAAACAACTAACAGAAACAGCAAAGAAGATGGAGGAGATCGTACAGAAGTGTCTGGTCTCAACGGAAGACACCAAGAAAATTAAGAAAAGGGTCAACAAATTAGAAAAACTTCAAGATACGCAAGAAAAAAGAATTTTAATGCTTCAGATGGAGAAATCAAACCTGACTCTCTGCTTTCAGGGCATAAAGGAAGAAGAGAAAGAAGATCTCAGAGCTATACTGGTGAATGCCTTGGCACCCCTAACTGGCAGAGAAGCGCAAGAATTAAAGGATGAGATGGATATGGCCTATAGAGCCTATTCCAGCTTTACAAAGAAAAATAATCTGCCAGCAGAAGTGGTTGTCAAGTTTATCAAGCAGTGTACTAGAGATCAAATTTTGCGTGCAGTTTCAGCTGTGCCCTTGAAGATTGGAGAGCAGACTATCAGAACTTTAAAAGATGTTCCATATGAAATTCGTATGAAAAGGAAAGCATACAAAGGATTGACCACGTTTTTACAAAGACATCAAACCATTTACAGATGGTGCTTTCCCGAAGGACTGACGTTCATATTCAAGAATAAAAGAGAGAAGATTGACTCCGTCTTCAAAGCTCAAGAATTTCTGAAGAGACACGCCAGCTCAGAGGAAGATGCAGAACTCGCCAATTGGACAGAGTTAAGCAGCGAAGAGGACAGCGGCCCAGAGGAGGGAGGTGCCGGAGCGGGAGACGAGAAGGCAAAAGAGGGCCCATCATACAATCTGAGAGACTTAAAAAGAAGACATCCCAAGATATAGCAATTGTTCGTGAGGCGGCAGAAGGGACCTAATCAACAATTAACCCCAAAGGACTTTACTAATTTAACTAACAGAGTTATTTTGGACTTTCGGTAGATGAAAAGAAGATCTTCCAACCACGGTGGATGCCAAAAACTGTATTTGTACTAACTAAAACTAATACTCTAACAGAAAATTCACTCCAATCTTTTTCTTAGTCCATCTACATACCCTACCCTTTTCTTACCAAAAAAAGTAATAAAATTCTCTCCTTTTTAGGAGAGGTTTTTACAAAAAAAAAAAAAAGAACATAAGAACAGCCCTGCTGGATCAGACCAGTTGTCCATCTAGTCCAGCATCCTGTCTCACACAGTGGCCAACCAGTTCCTCTGGACAGCCAACAACAGGGCATAGAGGCCGAGGCCTTCCCCTGATGTTGCCTCCTGGCTCTGGGATGTGGAGGTTCTCCTCAGTCACCGTAGCTAGTAGCCATTGACAGACATCCTCCATGAATCTATCTAATCCCCTTTTAAAGCTTTTAAAGCATCACTATATCCACTGGCAGAGAACTCCACATTTTAATCACTCTCTGTGTAAAGTAGTATTTCCTTTTATCTGTCCTGAAGGGGGTGTATGTTCGGATGGGCCAAGCCAAATAATAGCCTGAATACTGCTTACTCTGCAGTGTTTGGGCTCCCAAATGCCAAATTAGATTCTCTAATCTGATTCGGCATGCCGAATACAGCAGCCCTGAATACTTGCTGAACTATTTGGTACCTATTCAAGGCCCCAAATAATGGTGGGAAACAGGCAGGAAGGGGTTTGCTCCTTTACCTCCTGCCTTTGACTTTCCCCATCAATTTAGGGCTTCCATGGGTGGGGAGGGGGGAGAAGGCAGCTTACAGCCAATCACTTCCATGCATCTGCAAATTGCAGGTGCATGGTGTAGCTCTTTACAAGGCTGGTGTTGCTTGCTGCTGGTCCACCCCAGCACAGCACCACCTACCTTGTTTGGGGGGGACTTGCATTTCTGCCAATAGGATTGCAAGTTGCAAAGCTCTTTGTCTAATCACAGGACAGTGATCTTTTTTGAAACTGTTATGTGCATAGGCAGAATGCATTTATGCAGGAGTCCTGCCAGGTGGCTAGTACTCCATTGTTGGCTGGCTGGCTGGCTGCTTGGCTGGAGAGACTGTGTAGCTTCTCACCTTTTCTTGGCTTCAGCTGCTGCTGCTCTGTGCCTGGCCTGCCTGTCTCTTTCATGCTGGACCACGGTGGACTCCTGCCTGACTGGACTGAAGACATCAGCTGGTTTGGAAATATATATATATATATATATAATGTAAAAGAGTTTTTTTAAGTCTTCCTTTTCATATCCTGTGTTGGGTAGGTGGGTGGATTGGTCTGGGTGGGGTGGGGGGTTCTGTTGGGTGGGGGTTGGCTTTGCTCAGTTTAACTTTGCTTAAAGTTACAGTTCAAGTGTTTTAAAAGTTTGTTTTCCTGTTTTAAAAAGTTTTATTGTTGGTTAGTTTATTCCTTTTGGTTTCCTTGGGGGGATTGCACACCTTTATATACCAAAATCCAGTTCAGTAGGAAGACTCCAAATTTAAAGAGTATTTAATAGTTTTATTGGAAAATATCCCTGCATACAATCTCGCAAAGCAATCAAAATATACACACAATCCAGAACTAAGAAATAAAGAGGTGAAATAAAGAGTATTATAGAGGTAATGCTACTTGTCCAGATATGCAGATGTCTGTGTAGAAGACAGTGCAAATGGCCAGCATTTCACACTAAGAAAAGAGGAGACCCAAAGTTGAGGCTTTGGGGGTGTACCCTATTGTAGGTGCCTTCAGAGTGCACACCAAGGCAGGGCTTGCTCTCTATTTTTGTAGAAATTTGAGAGGCAGTCTCCCGGGCTAGGACTTGATGAGATTAATGACCATTGATGCTCTTACTGAAGTAGGCTGAATGGGTTTGATAACTGTTGATGGTCTTACTAGGGTAGGTTGAATGGGTTCCCCAGCTTAGACAAAAGAGGGAAGTGGGTCTCTGATAGGTGTCAAGAAGAATAGTTAATTAATTTAATGAATTGGTGAACTCTCAGCCAATTTCCAACTTTCCCTATTTGGGCAAAATAATAGAGAGGGCTGTGGCAATTCAGTTACAGAGCTTTTTGGATGCCTCTTCCATCTTAGACCCTTTTCAGTCTGGCTTTCACCCAGGCCACGGGATGGAGACAGCACTGGTCGCCCTCACAGATGATCTCCAGAGGCATCTGGATTGGGGCAGATGGGCAGTGCTGTTATTGTTGGACCTGTCAGCACATTTGACATGGTCAAACATCAGCTACTGATCCACCACCTCTCCAACTCTGTGATCCAGAGGCCTGCTTTGCAATGGCTCACCTCTGTTCTTCATGGTTGGGGACAAAGGGTGGTGCTGGGGGAACAGCTATCCCAAAGGCACCCACTGGAGTGTGGAGTGCCTCAGGGGGTGATGCTGTCCCCAGTGCTATTTAATATCTATATGCGCCCCCTTGCCCAGATTGCATGGAGACATGGGCAGGGATGTCACCACTATGCAGATGGCATCCAGCTCTATCTAAACCAGAAGATCTGGACCGGGCATTACAAGAAGCGGCTGAATGGCTTAGGCTGAGCTGACTGAAATTGAATCTGATGAAGACAGAGTTCCTGTGCCTGAGTCGGAGCAGGCCAAGGGTAGAGATCCCACTCCTGACCTTTGATGGGGCTCCGTTGGTGCCAATACTGGAGGTTGGGAGCTTGGGAGTGCTCTTGGATGCCTCCTTAACAATGGAAGCCTAGGTAGCAGCCACTGCCAAGTCTGCCTTTTATCATCTTCGGCTGATCAGGGAGTTGGCTCCTTCCTTGAATGCAAAGGCTTGGCAACAGTGGTCCATATGATGGTCACCTCAAGATTGGACTACTGTAATGCTGTCTACATAGGGCTGCTTTTGTCACAAATCCGGAAGCTACAGCTAGTGCAAAATGCTGTGGCCAGGCTTCTAATGGGCCTCCTAATGTGGGAGCACATTCAGCCTGTACTGAAAGCATTGCACTGGCTGCCAATAGCATACCAAATTCACTTCAAGGTGCTGGTTCCTACCTTTAAACACCTTTATGGTCAGGGACCTACATACCTGAGGGACCACCTTTCCCCACATGTTCCCCAGAGAGCACTGCGATCAGGGTCCCAAAATCAATTGGCTCTCCCCAGTCTCAAGGATGCCAGGCTGGCTATAACTAGGGCCAGGGCTTTCTCAGTGGTGTCTCTGCTCTGATGGAATGAGCTCTCAGAAAAGATCAGGGTCCAGCAGGACCTCATGCAGTTCCGCAGGGCCTGCAAGAAGGAGCTCTTCCACCAGGCCTTCAACTAGGAGCTGCCCCCAATAGCTGGAATGGCAGAGAGCCCTGTCCCCTGGAGTTACCAGAAACAGCCTCTGCCAGCCACACAAAGGATTAGATCTATGAGCCGACCACAAGGATATACCACTGAAGGTTGGCTGCTATCATCTAATAATAATGTCTGGCACCTTTTAATGTTGGCGTGGTTTATATGGTTTTAGGTAAAGGTAAGGTAAAGGTTTCCCTTGCTCAAAAGCCAGTCAAATCCGACTCTAGGGATGTGGTGCTCATCTCTGTTCCCAAGCTGAAGAGCCAATGCTGTCCAGAGACGTTTCCGTGGTCATGTGGCTGGCATGACTAGATGCCAAGGTGCACAGAATGCTGTTACCTTCACACCGAAGTGGTACCTATTTATCTACTTGCAATTTCTTGCTTTCAAACAGCTAGGTTGGCAAGAGCTAGGACCAGAGATGGGAGCTCACTTCATCTTGTGGCACTCGGGTCTTGAACTGCTGAACTACTAACCTTCTGGTCTGCAGTTCAGCATCTTAACCATTTGAGCCACTACAGCCTCTCTATATGGTTTTAGGATTGTTTAAATTGCTTACTTGTGCATTTTTATTCTTTTATGTAAGCCACTCTGAGCTGGCTTCAGCTGGGAGGGCAGGGTATAGATAGATGGATAGATGGAATGTTTGATCAATTTATCTCAGTATCCTGAGGGAGGGGACAGGAAGGGCAGGTGGTGAAACAAAAGATTTCCACATAGGCATAGGTGTCACACCAAAGGGGAATATGTGAGGGTATGGAGGCAGAGAAGGTTTGTCAGGTGTCCACTGAATGGCTTTGGAAATGCGAATACTTTACCTGGAGGAACTCACAGTTGTTTAATATGCATACCTTTGCTGGGTGGAAGGGATGCTGGAGATTGTCGTAGAGGCAGGGCCGGTTCATCCATAAAGGCAAGGTTAGGCAGCCTCTGTCTGCTGAAACTGAGGGACAATAAACCAAGTAGGAGTTATTAACATATTGGAATAAAAATTTCATCCCACTGCACTGTTGTTTTCCCTTCATCTTTGTGCTCCAATAGATGTGGCTTTTTGTTATCTCCTTGTTAAAGGTAGGCGGATGAAACTCTCAGTCATTTTACCAAGAAGGAGAAGAAAGGGCGATTTTTTATGACATCACAGTGACAAGGTGATTGTTATCATTCATTATTTATTTAAACCATTTCTATACAGCCTCTTCAGAGTCATGCTCGAGGCAGCTCAAAACATCAAAGGTAAAAATCATTCCAGTTAACAGCCATTAAAAAACAAACAGGCCATAAAACCCTAAACCTTAAATGCGCATAAAACCCCACACCATAAAATGTCTAGAAGCCTCAACAAACCTCATACCAGTCCTCAGGCTAGAATTGTAAAACCAGTAGCAATAAAAATGCTGATAACAATAAACAATAACTCTATGTTTCTCAAGCAAGAATATGAACGTGTCTCTACAGAATGTAAATCCACATCTAGGAATACATTGTATAGCCAACAGCTACAATCAAGATTTCTGGAGAAAATGTTACAGTTGATCCCTAGAAGCAATGCAAGACATAATTTTGAAGACCAGACCAAATTCATTAGTTAAACTAACCAAGAGTCAGAGTTCAAACCTGCGTATACTTGATTCGTATTGTGCCGTGAACTTAATCTAAATGTAAAACATGCCTGCCAAGGGGCCACATTTTATTGTACGATCAGTAAGTGAAAACAAACATTGTGTGTGGGGAGCAGAATTACAAGAAATAAAATACTCTGGGCTTTCTTCCTTTGGGAATGTTTACCTACCAAATACACAGTTCATGAACCTGTGCTATGCAGATTGGTTTCATTTAATACTTCTCAATATTCAGATTTTTTCCCCTTGGGTCAGGCATGGGTTTTGTTACAATGCCTGATGTCCAGTTTCTCTCAGTGCATAGCAGAGTTTCCAAGCAGTTCTTTATAACAGTTATTATTTGGGAAGAGAGGGATTCCTTTCCTCTCACTTATTGGGCCCATGTTCTTATTTGAACTCTTTTTTGAGGTGGTCAGCTGTTTTACTTGTTTCTTGTAAAATTCATGCTAAAACAGGTATGTTTTTTTTAAAAAAAACATAATTTTAATACAAATATTTACAGAAATCATAATATGGAGGGCATAATCTTGGAAGAAGCATTGCTGCTTCTCTCAGGGTCTCACCTTGTTCCTTCTAGAAAGCAAACATATATCACAAACTAGTCAGAGGTTACTGCATACCGTGGTAACTTCCCTGGGCAGGTATAAAAATATTACTTTGTAACTTTAAACACACACACACACCCCTACCTTATGAAAACTGGTTATATTTATTGCCTCTGGAATGTGTACAGCAGTTCAAGAATCTGAAAATCTGAAAAATAAATAAATAAATAAATAAGAACAGCAAGAGATGGTGAAAGTGCTCTGCTCCACCCCCAGTTATTTTGTAGTCCTGGCAGGGAGTTGATAGTTGGATAGGTAGAATTCCACAACTGTTCATATCATCACCCACGATTTCCTTGGAGGCCCCAACCCCTAATGCAAAGAGAGTAGGCCATAGGGTTGCTGTTAAATAGTGACTTTAACATGGCAGAGGTGAAGGCAGAGTGATTTCAACAAGCTGCAGTTTATTGCATCTCAACAGGAATGCTTGACATGGGGCAACTGCCCTAACTATATACACCTAAGCTGCTCCCAGCCCCCATGCAGTTGGTGAGTTCAAATAGCCTCCAGGCTCCAGATTGGCTGGCTGCCCTCAGGGGCCAATCCGCAGACAGGTTCCAGGATCCTGCCTGCTTTTGTTCTGGGGCTTTAAGCTCCAACTAGGTGGCCTGCCTGGACAAGCCCAGACACGCCTCCCCACACTCCATCTAGGTGGCTTGCCAGACAAGTCCAGGCTTGCCTCCTTATGCTGGCTACTAGCACCCACAGCAGTTAAACCTGAGTGGAAGACTGCAGATGTCCAGTTGCCAACCTCCAGGCAGAACTAGAGCTCTCCTGGAATTACAGTTTAGCTCGAGGTGAGAGATGAGGTCCCTTGGAGAAAATGTCTGCTTTGGTGGGTAGACTCTGTGGCATTATACCCTGCAAACTGGTAGCATGTATTGGAACTGCCATGTCAATTACGATTAAAAGGATTGCTTTTATAACATTTCATAATGTACATGCTTTTTCAAAACTATGTCCAACTGACATCTTAATAAATCTGTTTAGGATTAGGTAACAAATTTCAACCCAGGTCCATTCAGCTACTTTTGGGTTTGGCAAGGACTTGTTTCATGCACTGAATGAAAAGGGTTTTTTTCCTGCCTTGTATTCATTGACAGTGGGTACCACACTATATTTCTGCTTGTACAATTTGTCCCTCTCCTGCTTCTTGAGGGAGAAGCATATGTCTCTACAGCTATTCAGCACCATATGCTAGTCCAGGCATAGTGCAATCCAGCTGCATCTTGCTTACCTTTTAAAAAGCTGCAAAATCCCCTTTTCTATTGTATTTTGTTATGGTGATGTTTTGTTGTCAGGCTCCTTTGCAGCCACATCAGTATCTCTCAAGGGGCTATGAAATGTACTGGGTTCAGACATGTAGAGTGAACAGCTCATATTTATTTAGTGGTTTCAGCTATAAACTAAGACAAACCTGCATGGTCCAAGCCCTGCTTATATTCCTGCAACACACCACACTCAATACATACCCCACATTCCCCAATAGGCTATTTACAAGGTATTGTTTCCCCTTTGGCTCTGACTAGGATCTGGATCCATCTATTGGTGCATTCTAGGATCCTAGCCTTCTATTGTGTTCTGCTCCAAGCTGCGCTAGTTCACCTAGCCACATGTTCACATGTCCACGGCAATCCCCAAGCACCCATGCGATTCTATCGTGATACATAACAGGCTGCCAAGTACCTAGCATTCTTTAGAGATGTGTACAAAAGCCTCTTTCATTTTCTTTTCTTTTTCTCTTGTGGAAGAAACCAGACTATACGTTTTATTCATTATTAAAGCTGTTAATTGTGGTTATTCCATTTGTTTTCCAGCTCCATTGCTTTCAGTGGGAAATACACTACCATCTCCAACTCGTTTTGCCACACAACTATGATGAAATTATCCAGGACTGTACCTCTCTCCCAAGGGATCCTTCCTGCCAATTTCAGGCAGACAGGAGAAAGAGTTTTATCAGCAGAATGGGCAGGAAGGCATCTGGCAGGGCAACCCATAAATGAAGACATGATAAAGGAGGCACAGAGGCTTGCCCTCAGCAATCTAATAAAGCAGGCAGTGTGGCAGAGTATGGAGATATAGTATGTAAATGATAAATCTTATGCCACTGGACAGATACTGCACTTAGACGACACATGGCAGGCATACAGGGATTGGGTTCAAGTGAAGGGGCAGTGTAATGAGCCAGCATTCAGCCCCTTTGCCTGCTCTGAGATGTAAGTGCAGGAATGATTCCTCTTTTCCCTTTCTCTTTGGGAGCACATGTATGTACAGTTCCACTGAACTTGCCTGCAGTAAAACCAGGTGTCAAAAAACCAACAAATTACCAGTGTGTTTTGCCATAATTGGTGCTATTGCTTAAGTTCAAAATTGCTTAGGAATACAAATATATGTCCATCTCATAATGCTCAGCTATATCACAAGTTAGGTAATAGTTTCCACCCATGTTGTCCTCCACAATGTAAAAAATGATTTCATGTGATTCTGATTTGGATCCCAACTAGCATTTCCATGGGTGCAAGACTTATGGAACATTGTTTCTCCCTCCATCACTCTTGTGAAAGCCTGAAAGCCTGTTCCTGGGGGTTTCCTGTTCCCCTGGAGCAGGATATGGAGGCCATTTTGTGCTTTCATAAAAATAGGGGAACAGTTTTTGACCTTCATGACTCACCCAAAACAGCCTTTGTTTGATGGGTATATACTGTATCTGGGTCAATTGTCTAGATCATTTTTCACAAAGATTTTGACTCAGACTTAAACCCTTATCACATTCATAGGTATGCTTGTAGACATGGGGGAGCCAAATTTCTGAACTAGTGTTGAGAACTACAGTTCCCAGGGGGCAACATAACACATGCAATAACACGAACATACATGTGCCAGCATTACAAACAAGGAGAGAATTCTCAGAACAGAACAATTATTGGAACAATTTTCTGAATAGGGGATTCTAAATCAAGCCAAGGGTACTTTACCCATCACTGGGCACAATCAACTGAAGAATACATCTAACAGTCATGAATCGGGTAATGTGCTTGCTCAGGAATTTGTTTCTACTTGCCCAGCCTTGAATTTGCTTGATTGCATGTCGGAATGTGGGTGGATTTAATTAGGTCCCTGTACTAGTTTTTATAAATTATGTAATTTTTGAAGTCCAGCTCATGATAAGCAAAATTTTAATAAGTTGTTCTTTCATATTCAGTGACAGGTGATGAAACGTAAAATTGCCTCCTTTCTTTTTCATTTATATGGCAGACGGTGAAAACATCATAATTTACCAAATCTATGCTCAGTTTAGTCACGAAACAATTATAATGATTTCCACAGTATGCAATTCATACTTGGAGATCGTACATCAAATGCTAGTAGACATGAAAGCAAAGAAGGAAGATGAGAACACCAGCAATTTTAATGAGAGGGGCATTGGGTAAGGGGACCCCAGAAGGGTAAGGAACTAATGGAAGCCAAACCTGGGCCTCAGTGACAGGGAGAAAGGTAAAAGCAAAAGAAATACTAGCAAAGCTCCATGGATCAGTCATGGAAGTTTCTTCACTCCTATCGCTGCAGTCCTTTCACTCCTATATTTATTCCTATGGAGGTCCCTCCTTTCTACTTGCTAGAATACCTTCTGTTTTCAGCACCTTCTGGAATTTCATTCTCTAGATGACAATAATGAGACTCTGTATTGATTTATATGAATTTTCAGCTCTACAATAGCTGTTGCTCCCAGGCAGGCTGCTGTTCCTCCTAGCCATTCAATCTGGGGGGGGAAATTGTTTCACAGTTACTAGAACAACCTGCAGAGGTAGGTTTCGGATTGCCTCTGAACATCAGCTAAATACTGAAGAAGCGTTTTTTCCTCAATGGTATGAAAAAAATGTTACCAGTAGAAATTAGTTGTCATTTTGTTACAAACTCTCCCCCTTTCAAATCCCAGCTCAAAAAAATCCTTAGATCAAAATCCATTGGATTATTCCTATAGTCATCATCTGTCCTTATATATAATAGAATTTTCGCTTCAGAATGTTCTATGCGCGCCAAAATAGGTTGGCGGCATGAAGACGCTGGCCAGGTTGGGTGGCTGCTTTGTGCAGTTCCACCCACATCAGCCCGGCCAGTGTCTTCCGCTCACTCTGCTCTGGACCTCTGACAAGAGAGGACCATCAACAGAGTGAGTGTGGAGTTGCCCCCCCCCCAAAGGGCCAGACCTCCTGAGGAAGCCCCAGGAGGGCCCAGGAAAGCCGGCAGCAGCGGCTGGAGCCTCCGCCCGCCGGCCTCAGGACCTCCCCCCCCACCCGCCCAGGAGAAAGCCACCGCCGGCGGCCAGGCAGCCGCACACCAGTCTCAGACCGTCCCCGCCTGCCCACCCACCACCCATCCATCCATGAGAAAGCCGGCTCCAGTGCTGGCCACACAGCCACCGCCCGCTGGCTGCAGGTTCTCCCCATCCACTCCCGCACGCACACATGCACAAGAAAGCTGGTGGCAGCCATGCAGCCACCGCCCGCCAGCTGCAGGCCCGTCCCGCCGGCCCACCCATGTAAAAGCTGGTGCTGCAGGCCCGTCCCACCCGCCCGTCCACCCACCCACCCGAAAGCCAGCAGCAGCCAGGGAGCTGCCCCACACCCGAATCAGGCCCTCCCCCCCAAACCGGCTACGAGAGAGCTCGTGACAGCGGCGAGAGCCACTCTGTGCCTGGCTCAGGCCCTCCCCCACCCACCCACCCAGGAGACGGTAGCAGCAATGGAGCCACCGCGCACCCCCCCCTCGCTTCTCCTGCTGCCCGCCAATCCGGCCAGATGGGAGAAGGTCACCCAGGCCCCCCTGCCCTTCTCCCATCCCGTGCTTCCCCTCCCTCCTTTTTTCTTCCTTTCTCTCTCTCTCTCCCCTCCCCACTTTATCTCTCTCTCACACTCTGTCCCCCCCTCTTTCTTTTCTCCTGTTCTTCCCTCCCTTCTTTCCTTCCTTCCTTCCACTCTCTCTCTCTCTCAATCTCTCTCTTTCTACTGTTCTTTCTTCTTTCATGACTTTCATTCTTTCTCCCTTCCTTCCTTCCTTCCTTCCTTCCTACCTCCCTTCCTTTCTTTCTTTCAAACTTACTATCATCACCCCCCCCCCGTCTCTGGCTGCCCCCTCTTTCCCTCTCCCTCCTTTCCCTCCCTCCCCCCTCACTCTAACTCTCTCTCTCTCTGTACCTCCACTTCTCCCTTCCTCCCTTTCTTCCTCCCACCCACCCTTCCTTCCTATCTAGGGCCTGTTGTCTACTGTCACAACGGGCTTTGCTCACTAGTCTTCAATAAAACAAAAGTTATGTTCATGATACTCTTACCTATCTTTTCCCTATTCCCCCCCTTTCTGTTTTATCACCAACAAAAATTTAGATTGTTCTCCAAACATGACCTTTAAAAAAATTTGCTCATGTTTTCAATCTGCCCTGAGCTTAGATAACATAACAGTATGAATATTTGGAGGGTTCCCATGGGATCTCACCAAGGTTGCATAGCTTTAAGTCTTATTCAGTTTGAAGAGCATGTCCTGTCCCATTGGAATCAGTGGGATGTCAAAATGTTCAGCTTTGGCTTAATCATGCCTACAGTCTTTAAAAAAAAAGAAAACCTAATTTTATTGATTTTTGAGGATTTGATACTGGCAAGCTTTGTGTGTTATGATATATCTTGCTCTATGAGTTTGCAACTACAGTGGATAATGCATGAATTTGCATTATGAAAGAAACTAAGCCTCGTTTGAAGGGAATTCAGTTTTTGTTTTGGTAAACAAGTCAGGTCAAAAGCTACTTTGGCCATCTGTTATGGCAAAACGACTTCTCCTCATTGCACATCTACCAAAGCAGGACATGCTCATATGTTTAATAAAGGATGCTGAACTTGCTGACACATCTTAAGTCATTGGCTCCAAGCCACCATTTCCCCTGTCATTAGCTGTTCCTTGTTGATGTCTTCCTGTGATTACTGGCAGGGAGGAGCTAAAGGAACAGATGGTATACAGAAACTGCTGGTGTTACTGTGTTGAAAATACTGTCTCTTTTGCAGAAGAATGTGTGTGGAAATGTGCACGGAAAATGTCCAGAATGAAAAATCCACATAGATTCCCCCCCACCCCCCCAAATATCCATTATAAGCAACAATAAGATTCTGCAAATCCGTTTAGGTTTTCTGTTATGTCATACTTTCCACATATATTCCTCTTGGAAAGAGAAAAGCAGTTATGCTGGAAATGGTTCAGTGAAGCTATGCCACCCACATGCTCGGAAGGCAGCAGCAAAAGATAATAGTCAGCCAGAATAGACAGTAACACTAGACCACCACCCTGACAAATTACATTAATTTCTTTTTTTGAGGATGACAACCTCAAAATGATGATGGTAATCATCATCAAAATGATATCCATGGTAATCATGAAACTATAGAAAACCATACAGGGCCTCAGTACCTGAGGTTTCTTGATGGCAAGCCCATGTCGTACCAAAATACAGGCTATGACCACTGAAACCATACCTCTCTACAAACAGAGCATGGTAATCACCAAGGCTATTTTTGGGCAGGAACACACAGGAATGGAGTTCTGGCTGGCTTCAGAGTTGACCACGCCCACTACAGCCAAAATCTCTGCGTGCGTGGCTACAGTGGGAAGGCCTGGAGAGCAACCCCCCCACCCGGTGACTCCGAGGCAGATTGGCCAGGGGGGACCATGTAAGGATCGGGGAGGCATTTAAACACCTCCCCAGGCCTTCCCGGGCCTGTCCAAGGGCCGGCTTGCCCAGGCTCCCTGTGGCCATGGGGTGTCTGGGCAAGCTGAGGGAAGGCAGTTTAAACTGTGTTCCCTTCCCTCCAAGGGCCGGCTTCCCCCCAAGAGGCGCCTGGAAAAGCCTAGGGAAGGTATGGGGGTGTAGCCTAATAGGCTAATGAGCTGTGCTGTCAGGGGTGTGGCCTGATATGCTAATGAGTCTCTGCTGTTGGGTGTGGCCTATTATGCTAATGAGTTCCTGCTGGGCTTTTTCTACAAAAATAGCCCTGGTAATTACTGAGACAAGAGAACTAACTGTGAGATTTCTTCATAAGGATAATCTTCAGTAGGATTCCTGCTTTTGGCAGAAGTTGATGCCATATGACAGCTGTTTCA
Organism: Gekko gecko; assembly: GCA_029375565.1. Classification (NCBI taxonomy): domain Eukaryota; kingdom Metazoa; phylum Chordata; class Lepidosauria; order Squamata; family Gekkonidae; genus Gekko; species Gekko gecko. Next base: position 73,406,322 of record JAPDNY010000001.1, on the reverse strand, counting down.
ACATGGTCTTGATAGCTTATGACAACCATTCTACCTCTACTTTTTGCCTTTCCAAGTACTTACCTAGAGCCCTACAATTTCCTCTCCCACTTTCAGTACCACTTTCTGTTCTTCCCCAAATTACTGGTCAGTCTAATTAATACTGCAAACATCTGAGCTTGGCAAGTAATGACTGAATGGTGAATGATCTATTCACATGACCAGTGAAAGACAGTGAAGGAACATAAAAACAAACTCTCTTCTGCCTCTGACAAGAGAAAAAGGCAGAACTGGACCGGTAGACTGGGAAGAAAAATTGTCTGGGAGTTCCCGTGCCATTTCAGACACTCAGAAGAACAGAATGTAAGCCAGTTTTGGATTAAAAAATTAAAATGAAGAATCTTGAAGATGGTTGTGAAACAGGGTTGCCATTGACTGATGAGATCCACATCCATGTTCTTGTTTGTTGTTAATTACTGGTCCTCTGAAAAATGTATAATGCTATCACTGCTGACTCTTTATTTTAATTTATTTATTTATTGTCAAATTTATACCCCACCCTCCCCGCAAACCAAGAAGCCTAATGTATTTGCAGATGATCTTAGGGCTTATAAATAAAGCAAAGTCTTGGATCAACTTATGAGGGTTTAACATGGGAGCTTTGGAAAATTCAACATGCCCCTTGATATCATCTTCCTGGGGGGTCTTCCAGGATCAGGATGGGGGGAGGGACATTTCAGGTTGCCCCAGTGAGGAGCCACAAAACTAAGGATCCTCAGATGGAAGTCCTTGTGCCTGTGGAAAGCTATTCTGTATCCAACCCTTTTGAGTCAGGGCTCTTTTTGTAGCAGGAACTCCTTTGCATACTAGATGACACAACCCTAATGTAGCTGTTGGCTGAAGCCGCCATGGGCTTTCTGTTTCTCTCCCTTCCCCCCACCTCTCTCCTGAACAGCATCCCCCTCCTCCTTGGCTCAGTATGTGTGCCTAGTGCATCCCTTATCTCGTTTGTGTCCTTGGAGCACAGCTCTACCACACCACTTTTTCCCACTGGGAGCTGGGAGCCGTTTTCATTTGGACGTGCTCTGGTACCCTCCTCATTGGTCCCTGCCCATCAGGGGCCCCTGTATGAACTGTGTATAATTGTCTGGTTTCCTGCTTTAACCCCATTCCTGACACAGTGTGTGTCGAACGATAACCTAAGTGCCTCTCTCAATAAACTGAACTTCCTTGAAGGACTGTTGTTGAGCTTGATTGACTTGGGACTCTGACAGTAACCAATCCTCCAAGAGCTTACTGTAACCCCTGTAAGACGAGCTCTGTAAGTTCTTAGAGGATTAGCTACATTAGGGGTGTGTCACCTAATATGCAAAGGAGTTCCTGCTACAAAAAAAGCCCTGCCTTTTGTATAGTCAGGGCTGAATTAGCTATAGAATATACTGTCATGGGCCAGCCAGCTGTCACCTTCTCTTTGGAGGAAGAATTGGAGGAATCAGGTCCCACACTGGTGGAATACCCACATGAGCAGCTGGGTCGAGAAACAGATCCAATGGGGGAAGCAGCAGGAAGTGAGAACACTTCCATGCTACAGTGCCACAGCTCATTCTGGTGGGAGACAACAGAAAGGATGCAGAGGCCAGAGCCTCAGTCTCCACCTGGTTTTCTTGAACCAGTAGAGCATAGAAGAAGGAAGGAGCACTTGACAGCTTTGGAGATAAGATGGAATGCTTGCTAATGGCACAGCAGCAATCAGTGTTGGTTCCTGGGGCAGAGTCTTTACAGAAGCAGGATTGGGATGCTGATAGAAAGCTGCAAGGACCTACACTTGGAGGATGAGGAATCCACCAGGAAGAAGTGATACCTAAACTTTGAGGATGAGTCAGCAAAAGGAGGCCATTAAAAGGAATGTGCTGAGCAAGGCTTGGTGTGGAAGTAACTTTGCTTGTAATTCCTTTTGTGAGCTGACCCATTCAGTGAACAGAACAGTACCTTGACTTGCACCCTGTCCTGTCTAACCTGTACTTGCTTTTCCCTCCAGAGACCCAGATCCTGTATCCTGCCATGGCTTCCAGGCTTTGGACCCTGAACTCCAGACCCTCCTTTTCCTCCAACTTTTGGACTGAACCTTTGGCTCCCTGACTCTGGACTGGTTAGTACACCATGCTCTTGCATTCTGTCTTACTTGTTATTGTTGTATTTGTGCATCCTGGAAACCCTGGGTAAAGTAAAAGCACCAGGCTCTGCCCTGAGCTTCTGGACGTGGAATAGCACTCACTGTGGGTGTGGAGAGGGAGGTATTTGTGAATTTTCTGCATTATGCAGGGGGTTGGACTAGATGACCCTGGAGGTCTCTCCCAACTCTATGATTTTATGATTCTATGAACTAGGGGTGTGCATTTGATATAAACTAAGCTGAATAAAGGGTTTTGTGGTGGCTCAGTGGTTAAGATGCTGAAGTGCAGACCAGAAGTGTCTTAGCTCGTACAGAGTGTGTATAATAATTCTGTTTTTCACATTAGAGGTTTCCTGACCTTCTCAGGCAGCCTAGGTTGTGAACCACAACAGAGAATGCAAAAGTATGGGCAGTAGTCAATGTTACCCATTTTTGAATGGTGCTTTTCAGTAGACTTTGCTGAGATGAGCTAAGCAATATGAATATGAAGAGATTAGTGTATTGCAAGATACTACCTCTAGAGTAAGTGCATTGAATTCAACAGAGCATGCAATGATATCTTAAAACCTTTGATTTCTCCTCCACTAAAATTGTTCTTATAGGTAAAAGATAGGTGGAATGGTAGCCGAGCTTACACCCAGTGAAAATAGCAATATGGGAGACAGTGTAGTGTGGAGGTTAAAGTGCCAGGCTAGGATCTGGGAGATTCAGGTTTGAATCCCCATTCTGCCACAGCAGCTTGCTGGATGCCTTTGGGCCAGTCACACACTCTCTGCCTAACCTACCTAACAAGGTTGTTGCAAGGATAAAATGGATGAAAGGAGAGTGATGTAAGCCCCTTTGGATCCACTGGGGAGCAGGTGAAGTGTAAATAAAGTGTGTGTGTGTATTTTGCTGTCTAACGTTGTAGCTGACTAATGGCAACCCTGTAGGGTTTTCAAGGCAAGAGATGCTCAGAGGTGGTTTGTCACGGCCTGCCTCTGCATCCTGACCCTGGCATTCCTTGGAGGTTTTGTCTTGCTGAACAACTTTTCAGACAGCAGAAAATATCTGCAACTAGGCTACACTGAGCAACAGAGCAAGGGATGTCTGGAACATTTTTTTTTTTTTTGGGGGGGGGGTATTTTTCCCAGGGTTGCAAACTGACATCTGGGCAAGTTGCCAGAATTTTTTTGGTGTACAAGAACCAGAACTTTAGACCATTGGCCAGTATTTTGTTTGAAAGGTAAACCCAACGTTTTGATTTTCACTTTGAGTTTGTGCTTGAATTATGGAACTCGCACATGCACAGTAATGTACCTGATTGTTGAGCTAAGCCCCATGCCCCCGTTTTATACACCGCTATGTGAGAGCCTGAAGGGATCATGTACGTGCTACCTCTACTGTCCCGTAGGATCTGCTGAGGCGGCAATGATAGACCACTAGAGAAACTTGACACTGACAGTTCTGATGGTTGTTCTTATAGCCACTTTGCTGTGCAGCTCCTTCACCCAGCATTAAGCACGGTTGATCTCACCATATTTGCTACTACCACCCACTGATATAAAAGGAACACTTTTGCTATTAGCTTTGTTAAGCCAAGTAGGTTCCACCCCCTGCACTAATCCAGGCTTCACCTATGCCCCTACTGAGGTACCAGAATTTTTGAAATAAAAAATTGGCCACTGTAATTATCAGTGGGGAAGAGAGCAATGTACCTTGTCATCTGTGCCTGACCTTTAGGTATAAGCCTTCTGAAATCACTGTGGAGCTGTATCTCAATACCTCATTGATTACACTCCATTAAATTTCCACATGGATCCACTCCAAGGACTGAGCCATTGTTCTGGAGTAATGTTGTAATCCTTTAACTCACTTCACTGTGTATTGCTTTGAAAAATAAAACTTCTCTTTATAGCCTCTCATGGCTATTTGTCATTTAAACAATGTCAGAAGGTAATTACACGCACCTGTTGGGTAATAGTCCATTTACCCTTAATTGATGTGTATATCAGAATGCACTCACAGCAGGCCATCAGAAAACCACATTCAGCAGTACCATGTTACCCATGGCCAGCCACTCTTCAGGAAAGGAAAGGAGAGAATGCCAGGCTTGTTCCATTGGTCAGCTTTCAGCATTTGGTGTCTGCTAGCAGCCAGCTTGAGCTTTCTGTTTGAAAAAGGAAGTCTGATTATACATGTAATAAATGTAATGATGACATGGTGGACATATGCATCAGTACATTATATGGACTAAAACTACACATAGAGGGAAAGGTTGGTTGGATGATGTCAGTGTATATTTGAATTGGCTCTTAGCACACACCTGTGATCAGTGGCTTTGCACCCTATAAACAGTGCTATCTTCAGTGTTTAATTTGGCAGAGATACTCAACGTTATTTTTTAAATTTTATTTACTTATCCAAGTTCAAAGGAAATACACACAGGAAGCAAAAGGAAGAAGAGATAATTCTATTTTTAATAAACCACATAAAATAGTGGATTTGATATAACCAGCTAAGGAAACTACAGATTCACTTAAATATGTTCATATATTATGCATCATCTCCCAAGACAATGCAAATATCCAAACAGCTTTTGTTAAGAATCAGATCTGTTTTGAGGTACAGCATTTTTTTAAAGAAAGCAGAAAAACTACCACAATTATATTGTTATGAATTACAACCCAGTACCTAGCATGCGAGGATCCATTGCTTTGTAATATAAATGAAATTGTATGTTTATTTTTAAGAAACAGACCCTTTAATATGGAAAATCCACTACATCTTTGGCCTAATTACTGTAGATTGATTATTCTTGAGTATATGTTTCATTAAAATGAAAGTTAATCCATAAAAATTAATGGTATTTATTGCAACAAATGATGGCCAATTCCTTTGAATAAATGGGAACCATGCAGTGAGCAAAAGGAAGCCTATGAAGGAAAGCTTGTTAATGATTAACTAATCATGAAAGCTGTTAAGTATGATGAGTGTGGATATGATACGAACTGAGAGACATTTGAGTTAGATGAATGATTCAAAAGAATAATGCATTTAATTTCATACTAAATAGATCTGGGGCCATAATTTGCAGCATGGAAATTATTTATACTAATAAAAAGACTTCCCTGTTTGGTTTTCAGGGAGACATAGACACCTTCCACTTTCTGGAAAGGCTGGAATAGTAATCTTCTCCTTGATCCATAGAACTGCAATTTATTATTCATTCAGAGTTCTCTCTTTTCCCTTTGCAAATCAGATTATCTGTGGCAGGAGGGGGGGAAAGAGGGTACCTTGATTAGGTTCCGCCTCCTAAGTAGGTGATATGTCTATGTCATTTGGAAAAAAAGTCAAATTATATAATACTAGAAGTAATCTAGTCATATTTAATGCTGCTGATTTTTGGAAGGCAAGGGGTAGAGACTGAACCATGTCCCAAGCCGCCTAGGGCATCAAGCGATTGTGACCATGTGCCCAGGACACAGTGGAGCTGTAAAAAAATCTTCTGGAGGGGGTCTCTGCTCTTCAAGTAAACATTCACTACTCTCTGGACCCATCCAAGCAATCTCCTCCAGCTAGTTACTATAAGCACGTCCCCAAGCTCACAGTATCTGAACATAGAACACAGTAACTGAAATGCATCTAAGCAATTGTGACCGAACTATTACTTTTTGCTAGCATTCTGAGACTAATCTCCTATATTATTAGCATCCAAATCAATTTTATCTTCATAATGCCTAATAAATCACAAAAAGCCTTTAAATCACTGAAGTTTACATCAAGGACAAGCCAGAAAGACCCCTCACAATATGAACCAAATACATGGCTTTTTGCAGACAAAGTGGTGCATGAAAACTGTGCTTTACCAGCATAGGTTGGGCAAAAATCGAATCACAAACTGAAGTTTGTGACAAACTGGGCCAGTTCACGAACTACCATGGTTTTTGCCATGGTTTGTTCAGTGTGTAAGAGGGTCCATGGTGGCTCTCGCAAGTGAGTTCAGGAGGCATTTAAATGTTCTCTGACAGCTCACTTGCATTTCACCATGGTGGTGGCATAACTTACACAAGTAAACTCAGAAGGCATTTAAATGCTTTCTGAGATGACTTGTGCAAGTCTTGCCACGGTGGCGGTTTGGCACAAGTGAGCTGTCAGAAGGCATTTAAATCTATTAGATACAAGCAATGCCTTTTGTCCCTCCCCACCCCCCGCTTGGAAGCTGCACAAACCTCACGGACCCAAACTGGTTAGTTAAATGGAAAAGTTTGTGGAGGTTTGTGAACTGTGGTTCGTGAGACCCCACAAACCACCACAAACCTCCATTTTCCAGGTTTGTCCATAATCACTACCACAAAACAGGGACAAACTTGTGTCCCAGCCTGTGTTCGGTCATGTTCAATCTGCTTACCTCTAGCTGTTTTGCAACTCACTTCATTAGTCTTAACCCCTCTGTGAACTAATGAGCTGCACGGGTTCTTCTGGATAGGAGACAGCACCTGGGAATGATATTGGTAATTTTGAAATTCCAGAGATTGCTAGAATTTTTTTTAAATTATTTTATTTTTATTTTTCCAATACGATACACAAAAACAAAGTACAATTTTTGTACTTTTCGAGATTGCTAGAACTTTGACAGCAATGTAAACAATGGTAGCAGAAAACTACTTGAGGGAAGTCAAGAATCCATTCAAATTCGTCATCTTCAGGGGTAGACTGTCATGCCCACCGTGCAGCCCGATTCTGTGGACCCTGATCCTGGGGATTCTGTATCTTTAACGTCCGAGAATGAGCTCCCTGCACCCTTGGAAGTAACAAACCTAAGTCCTGCAGAGGATGAGCACCCATTAACAGGAGAATTCACACCTGGAGCTGCTCCTGCAGAGCCAAGCACAAGCACCATGCCTCCTGATTCTCCTCCAGCTGTGAATCGGTTGAGAGATCAAGGACGATGAGACCTGGCAACTTGACGCAAAGAAGCACGCATGCGAGGTCAGCATTCTCTCAGCCCAGAGTACTGACAGTAGCCAGGACTCTGGGAACAGCTGGTAATTAGTTAACAAGGAGAACGGGCTTTTAAGGTGGCTTTCTTGAATCCCCAACTCTTGCTGGCAACTAGTTGCTTAGACGAATCGCTGCACCTCATAACCTGCGTTCCCGTCTCCTGATTTGCTTCCTGACTCTCCCAGCTCTTGACTTTGGATTGCGTGATGTCCCCCCTGGCTCCCCGACTTCGGCTTTGTGTGACCTGACTCCTGACTACAGCTTCTGATACTCTGACTGCAAACTTAGACTGTGTACTGACCAAATATTGTGGGACTCTGTTCTTGTCTTTCTGCCTGATCTAGTGCCTCGACCTCCGCCTGTGTTTTGGGATTTTCCATGCTTTGCCTAGCCTGCCAGAGCAATTGTGACACAGACCATATTAAATTGTCCCCAACAATGAATATGTTTTGAGCATCTGTGTGTCTAAACCTCATAAACTAATGGTCAGTCCATGACAAGAAAACAAGATATTTTCCCCATTAAGTCCCATATAAGACTTGATCAAAACAGAAGATCAGGTTGAGAGTAAGATTCACCATAAGTGTGGGATGCTTCCTGGGTCCACACCATATATCTATACTCTCATCTCAGATTTTTTTTTAAAAAAATCTTTGTTGGTGGAGTCAGAATGCCCAGAGAATTATTTATTTCAAATGGATCAGCCTACCTCTATCAGGTCTTGAGTAAAGCATGATGTATCAGTGTATGACTAGGGGAACAGAAGTTTCCTGTAGATTTTAATTTTCAATTTAATTGGGCAAGGAGGAAGTTTTCACAAGCAGGCTGTCATTTTCCACTTAGCTTGGACTGTTCTGTGCCATACAGAGCAGCATGCCTAATGCACAGGAGACAAAGTCTGGGCTTATGCTCACCCTTGCTAACCTATGTCTATTGCCACAGTGGCGATCACTAATTAAAAACATGCAGTGTTGACTAATGAGTGCTTAGTGATGGCAACAAAGTTCAGATATCTGCTATAAAAAAGCACTGGTGGCAGTGGCAAAGTTAATAACATGTATTTCCTCCATAAGATCAGGTCTTAACATATTATGATCTTTCTTGGTCTTCTTAAGAATGAAGTGGATTTCACTTTATTGCTAAACAAAAGAGACAGAAAAGCCTTACAAAATTTCTCCTAGAAGCATAATAGAAACTGGTTTTCTAATACCAAGAAGATGCTTGAATTTGATGATAAGCACTAAGTTGCAACCTTGTGCATGCCAAGCATGTATTCTGACAATGAACTATGGTCACTCACTTAAAAATGCTACTTGATGACTCACAGGTGAACATGGGATTGCTTCTATTGAAAAATATAATATTTGGAGTGATGTAGGACAATATGATCTCTGAGTAGGCTTGCCATTTGCTCCACCACAGTGAGTAAACCCTCACCCTCAGCCCCAGTCCCCTACCCTTGACAGGGCCAGCTCACCCACAAGGCGAGCTAGGTGCTCACCTAGGGCACTGGCCCTGCAGGGGCACCAAAATGCCCCCCCCCGTGAAAAGCCCCCCTTCCGGCCCAGCCCCAACCGCCCCAGCTTTCCTGGGTGTCTCGTGGCTGTGAGGTGCCCAGAAAAGCCAGCGCCGCTGCTGGGAGGAAAGGGGCGGTAGAGCTGCGCCGCCGTTGCGAGGGGACCGGGAGAGCCGCGCTGCCATTGGGAGGGAAGAGTGGCCATTCCAAGCCCACCCCTTCCCCAGCTCTCCCGGGTGCCTCGCAGCTGCGAGGGGCCCGGGAGAGCTGTGCTGCCGCTGGGAGGGAAGGGGCGGGCGTTCCAAGCCCGCCCCTTCCCCGACTCTCCTGGGCCCCTCACAGCTGCGAGGGGCCCGGGAGAGCCGTGCCGCTCCTTCCCCAGCTCTCCAGGGCGCCTCACAGCTGCGAGGGGCCCGGGAGAGCCGGGCCGCTGCTGGGAGGGAAGAGCGGGCGTTCCAAGCCCACCCCTTCCCCGGCTCTCCCAGCTGCGAGGCGCCCAGGACAACAGCACTGGGCCATCTCCAGGCCCCACCGGGAGGTTGGCATCCCCGGTGGGGTGGGCACCCCAGGCTGTCCTGCCTAGGGCGCCCAGACACTTGGGGCTGGCCCTGACCCTTGAGAAATTGAGTGGGAGAAAAAATGGCCCGAAAATGTCCTCCATAATTTATTTTATTTAATTATTGACTGATTGTTTGATTCATAGGCTGCCGTCCCTTGTGCATAGGACTCAGTATAGTGAACAACATCTCGATAAAAACATTTCAATAAAAACCTATACAATCAAAATAACAGTTAAACAACAGCAATTTCTACCCTAATCCAGATGGCACTTTATCCTTAACCCTGTGGGGAGGAAAGTGGAAGAGGACAGGCTTGATGGAAAAACCATTGCTGTCCTCAACTATATGCCTGGCAGAACATCTCTGTCTTACAGGCCCTGCAGAACTGTACTAGGTCCCACAAGGCATGGATGTCATTTGGCAGAGAATTCCAGCAGGCCAGTGCCACGGCTAAAAGGCCCTGGTTCCGGTTGAGAATATCTTTTGGACCACCAGAAGGTACCAGGAGAGGCATTCCCATAGATACATAGATACATAACAGTGCTTAAGGAATTTCCCCATGTATCTGTAGCTTTTAACATCAAGATAAGGGGTAGTTCCTGGAGCAGCAGCCAGAAGTGACATCACATTCCCCTTCCCCATGCACTGCCATCAAAATCTCCTGGTATTTGCGAAGGCAGTGTTGGCAACCCTATTTCTGAGTTCGATTTTCAACATGTAAGTCATCACTTGATGATGCTGATATCCAGTTATGACTACAAATATACTTACTAGATGGGCTGCTTTGAGCATTCAAAAGGAGTTGTGAGCAAAAGAAGTGTATATGACTCATGCATCCTATCCCCAGTCATCTAGGTGTTATTTGAAGGAACAAGATGTGAATTTTGTTTGTTTGTTAATTTTTTCCCTTTGAAATATTTATATGCCTGCCTTTCTTATGAGCAACTCAGGAACCAACACAGGTAATAACAATATATAGTACAATAAAATTGTATACAATCACAGAAATAAGAACAGTGCAACATTAAGGCAACAAATATAAAACACCCTAAAACCACATTAACATAGTAATCGAAAAACACCTCCTCCTCCTCCTTGAGCAAGGTATTGTCCTTCCGTCTGCCCAGAATATTTCATTCTTAGAGCCTTGCTGGAAAGCCAGGAGGGTAGAAGCCCCCCTTCTTTCTGGAATGTTTCCACCACTGGAACCCTGAGCCTGGGCTTTTGAAGACTGTGCCTTAGACAAAGGGGGCGTTGACAATAGACCTTACTTGGGAAACATACCTGTCCACTTTTGAAGGAATTTGGAAGGGCAGAAAGAGGAAGAGGAAGTCTCTTGTTCTCTTGAGCATACAAAATTTTCAGAATTCCACCTGAACAATAATGATTGACCTAAGCTGTTTTATGTACCACATACAGAGCTGTTTCCTAGCATGTCAGACCATTGGTCCACTTAGGTCAGAGTCATCCAATCTGGCAGCAGTTCTCCAGGCAGATCTTTCCCAACACCTGATGACAGATATTATTTAACAAAAGATGTCAACAAATAAACCTGGAGCATTTTATGTTCAAAGCATGTGCTCTAACAATGAACCACAGCCCTTCTCTAGCCAGTCCCCCATTCCTCTTGCCATGGATAAAACAAATTGTAAAATGCTGGCATGTAGACTTACTTTGAAGGAAACTGGCATTTCATTATATTGTGCTTCAAATGATCAGCTATGCTATTTATCATCCTGCTTTGCATCTGTGATTGTTTTCTTGCTTTTTAATTATGTATTAATACAGAACAAACCAAATGGTTGGACAGAATCCAAGAATTCTCTTTGGACAATAGAATCCGGAAGGGAGACCAGGAGGGAAATCTTAACTTTTCAATACTCATTTTTAATCATTAGTTTAATCTCATTTTCTATGTGTTGGAAGGTAGGAGCTTCAAAATTTATTCAGACTTCATGTGCCAGAGAGAGCTGCTGAGAGTATTATGGCTATATTTACTCTAGGCACAGGTGGGCGGATATAAGGAATGGGCCCTAACATTCTGTGCAAATTGGATTTCAGTTTATTAAAATCTTCTGAATATCTAGATGACTCAATTCCCTAAGACACAAGGGGAGAAAATGTTGGAATTTGAAGAGCAGTCGTCAGAAAACTCAAAGTCTCACATTGCTTCACTGACAAGGCCAAACTGCCCAGTATCAAATATACATAGGTAAGAAGAGCCAAAACAGATCAAGAGTTCTTGGCAGCTCATCAGGGATGTGGGTAGCATTAATATTCTGCAGCAGAAAAGGTCAGTGAACAAGTTATATTTCTTTACCCAAAAGCGAAGCAGGACTTAGCCAGGCAAAACTCTGCTGCAGTAGCTGACAGAGCTTCTGTAATAGTGTGCAGACTGCAGATGCATATAGAGCTGCCAACCTCCATGGTTCATTGGTGTTGTTGGCGTTTGAATTACTTCCGGTAAACTGGATACTGAAAAAAGAATTTACAAGTTGGTGAAGAACTTTTTTTTGGCACTATACATCATGGTTGTTTGCTTCCTTTCAACTTCCATCCTGTGATCTCTCTCTTTGGTTTGCAACCTCCAGGTGGGGCCTGTTGTATTTCCCCTGGAAAAAATGGCTGTTTTGGAGGGTGGTCTGCTGAGGTCTTTCCCCTCCTCAAATCCTGTCTGTACCCAGGTTTCACCCCCCCACCCAGATCTCCAGGTTGCTGGGAGTTGGCACCCCTAAGTGTACAATGTAAGTCTCACAGGCCTTAGGGTCTTTGTTTTTTAAAAAATGTATATCTCACTTTTCTCACCAATGGGGAACCAAGTAAGCTTATCACATTGTTTCCCCCATTCCTCCACCTTAACCTCACAACAACAACCTTGTGAAGTAGATGAGGCTGAGAGAGAGATCGTGATGGGCCCAACATTCCCTGGCATAGGGCTCTCAGGTCTTCTTGCTGGCAATGCCCAATCCCTCCCATTGATTGGTAGGATAGCAGGCAGAAAATGTGGGAGAACTGCTGTCACTTGGATGGTGTGACATCACTTCTGGCACAAACATGGAAGTGATATCATCATGTTGGGGTGACACTCTAGGATTTCACTAGGATAATGGTTATCTGCTTTTCCCCACCCCTCTTAGCTTCCCATCAGTAGCCAGCGCTTGACTGGCAATCCTACCCAGCAAACTTCCATGGCAGACCAAGGGATCTGAATCTGGTTATCCTGGGTCCTAACACTCTAGCCACTACACCACACCAGTTGTCCACTGAGCCAACAGTTCACATTGTTGTTGTATGCCAAGAACAACCTATGAGTCTTTTCACACATTACAGATTAGCAAAACCAGATCTATCACAACATTTACTCAATGCAGCCAGCCATGGCTTCCCTCACCCACATGGGCCTGAAAACAAAGTTTGTCTCCTTGTTGATCATCCCTAAGGGTCAGGGATAGGTTGAGACATACTGAGGCTCTAAGGCAAGGGTCCCCAACCTGTGGCCTACAGGCTGCATGTGGTCCCCAACCTCTTTCTGTGTGGCCCTCCAAACTGCTTGTCTACTGCTATCGTACGGTGTACCTCTGAGTCCTCTGAGTCACTGTTTTCAAAGATGGCCACCCAGTGTGTTGAGTGCCCGGGTGAGACCTCTCCCACGCGGTGGCAGTGGCTAGGGCCAAGGTGATGGTCACCTTCTCCCCTTCCATTATCCGGCGTCGGAGTTTTTCCTCCTTGAGGCCCGCAACGAATTGGTCGTGGAGACCCATGTCCAAGTATGCCCTGAAGGCGCAGTTGGCCGCCAGGCAGCGGGGCTCTGCCAGGAACTGCCAGGCTGTCTCCTTGCCCCGATGGTTCCTGTGCTGGAAGACCATGTGGCAGGTCATCTCCAATGGCTTCGGGGGGAAATGGTTCTGCACGGCCTGGACAATCTTGTTGAAACAACAGTTTCATTCTTACAAACAAGTTCAGATTACTTGCTGTATATTACAGAGACAACCTTCTCTAGCTCTAATTGAAGATTTAAACATCATATTCAGGTATTTGGAGCATGAAAATATAGATCAAAAGAAAGTGGGGATGTGATTTGTGCCAAATGGTGAGTGATGGCAGGGACTGTGAGCCTGAGGTTTAGTGCTTACAGTCTTGCAGCATCTTTTTTTTTTCTTTTTTGGCAAGACTTCCAGGGCTCAGATATTTGTAGGAGAAGAGGAAATCAAGAGGATGTAGTTGCATTCTGAGGAAACCTTCACCTGCTGAATTTGCTTGTAATGCATCCAAGGGCATCTTTTCAGATTCCGAGGTACAGGTGGGTGAGGAGGATTTCAGTGTGTGGGCTGGCCAGTGAAAAGATTCTTAGCCAGATTTAACCTTGTATGTATTCAACAGTGGAACAGCAGCATGAAAAGGGAACATTCATTGTTTTATATCTCATCATCACTAAAGCAAAAGTTATTAATACAGATAACTTTTCCTCAAGAAAGCAATTTGTAGCTTGAGTACCTAGTACACAAGCTTATTTGTTTATAACAGCAGTCACTCTGTATAACTGGTGTTCTTGAGGAGCCAGTGTGATGTGTTGGCTAGAGCACTGGACTGTCATCTGGGGGCCCTCCTCTCTCTTCCACTGGGAGACCTTGGGCCACTCACTCTCTCTCAACCTAGCCTACCTCACAAAGTTGTTGCTATGATAAAACATGAAAGGAAGAACCTTTCCAAGCTCTTTTTGGAAAGGCAGAATAAAAATAGGTGGAGTCTGGATGTTCCCTCTATTTCCCCTCCTGCTGAGCAGAGCAGTTCACATCCTGAGCAGAATCTAACTGCTGTAATCTTAAAATGGGCAATTGGCAGTGCAAGACCCCACACAGCTCCAGATTGCTGCTGAGTGGGGCTTCCTGTGTTAATGAAAAACTGCTCACATGCACAGCTTAGAGGGGACACTGGTCTCCCAGTATAACAACTAATCTCCAGACTTTACAGATCAGTTCCCTTGGAAAAAATGGCTGCTTTGGAGAGTGGACTCTGTGGCATTATACCCTAATGAGTCCCTCCTTTCCCCAAACCCTGCCTTCCCCAGACCCCACTCCCAAATCTCCAGGAACTTCTCAAGCTGGAGTTGGCAACCATAGATAAAAATATATACGATAAAAATGGCAGAAAGGGATAGGTCAATTGAATGCTGTCCTTGTGTGCTAACAGAAAACCTGCCAGGGGGAAAAAAGGGCAATTTGGTTTCATTTATTTGATTTGTATAATCTCTGTCCCTTCAAGGAGCTTGCGAGTATACAAACCACTTCTTTATCTTTACACAAGTCTTGTGAACAAGCTTTGTGGCTTGGATCTGATAAACTGTCCCCATGGGTTGAACAATTTCCATCCATTGAGCCAAGTTTCCTACCTCCCCTTCTTTTGCAACCCAAAATACCCCCAAAAATCTGTTCCTTGGAGAGAGTTCAGCAACATTTTGGAGAGCATTTGGGACTACAGAAGAAGGTGGGTAAAATGTACTGGAAGCGTCAGCTCAGCATAGTGATTCAATCAGCTCTTTATTAGGTTACATCAGAACAAGCCTGCAGAGGCTGGCTGCAAACTGCCTTTTATTCCTGAACTCCCACACCCAAACCACACCCAGCACACACCCCAAACATTGTGATAGGTTCTATTTACAAGTCCATAGTCCAGATTGGGCTACTTTAGAATCCAGGCTAGCCCATTGGTGCACTCAACGAAGCTCTGGCCCTTTGCAGACTGCATGGTCAGCCATATGGCGGTAGCCATCTTTTCTCAATACATTACACCCCTCCCCCCATAGTTTGAACGCACCCACACACAAAGTCTTGTAGGTAAACCTAGTCGACCTCCGCAGTTCTTGGGCAGGGTTGCTCATTTGTACATTGGCTGGCTCTATCCTTGCTGGGGAAATCAGGGTGGACACTGGAGCTGAGATGACCTGCGGAAAAGGTCTTGCGGCGGCCATGTCGGCTGGAGTCTGCTCGGGCTCTGCCTCCGGAGTGGTGGTCTTGCTGCCGGGCTCAACTGTGTTGCTAACTGGATCCCTGACGCCATCTCCATCTACTGTTTGTTCCAGTGGTGTTACTCGGCGGCGGATCTGGTCCACATGCCTGTGAATCCTTTGGTCATCTTCGGTAGATACCTCATATGATAGGGGTCCCTTCACATGAATGACTCGTGCCGGTATCCATGGTGGGCCCTGGGCAAAATTGCGAGCATAGACTGCGTCTTCTGAGAAGAAGCCCCGTGGAGCCTCTTGTTGTTCTGATCCAGGCATTTGCTCTGGGGCCTGGTCAGGGTGTAGCCTGTCGAGGCGGGTGGTTAACTGGTGACCCATAAGGATTTCTGCGGGGCTCCTGCTGGTGGCGGTGTGCGGGGTGATCCTCTGCCCAAACAGGAATGCTGTGAGCCGGTAGTCCCAATCTCCCTGCACGATGCATCGCAGGGCTTCTTTGGTGGTCCCCACCATTCATTCCGCCTGTCCATTCATGGCTGGGTGAAAAGGTGCTGAATGAATGTGCCGGATTCTGTAGTGGGTCACGAATTCCACAAACTCAGTAGACGTGAAGGCTGCCCTGTTGTCAGAGACCAGGACATCCGGGATTCCGTGGGTGCAGAGAACCTTTCAGAGGGACT
The DNA here is from genome assembly GCA_029375565.1 of Gekko gecko. Lineage (NCBI taxonomy): Eukaryota > Metazoa > Chordata > Lepidosauria > Squamata > Gekkonidae > Gekko > Gekko gecko. The sequence continues at coordinate 73,390,472 of JAPDNY010000001.1, read as the reverse complement.
TTATTGCAGCCCCCAATGAGGTAGACGCCACTGGGAGGACCTTGAGCCATTTGGAAAAGGAATCAACCACTAGGAAGAAAACTTGTCCCTGGAATGGGCCAGTGAAGTCCAAGTACAAGCGGGCCCAGGGATTTCCAGATGATTCCCACTTGTGTTCAGGAGCTCCGGTGGGATTGGGTCGAGTCTCTTGGCACGTCTGGCACCGGTTGACAAGGTCCTCTATCTCCTTATCCGACCCAGGCCACCAGATGTAGCTGCATGCTAAGGCTTTTATTCGCATGATTCCTGGGTGGGTTTCGTGTAGTGCAGCTAGCGTGCACTTGCGCAGGGGCTCGGAGAGTATAACTTGGCTGCCCCACAAGAGACATCCCCTGTGCACAGATAGTTCATCTTTGTGGGAGGCAAATGCTGTAAATTCAGGGCCCATTTTTTTGCTGGGCCATCCCCTCCTCACCCAGTCGAGCACACGGGTGAGTACCCAGTCTCGGCTTGTGAACCTGGCTACCTCCACGACCTGGATGGGGCGGTCAGGCAAGTCATCGATGCAGAGGACGTGATGAGCAGGAGCAGGATCTGGGGTGATCTCTGGAAGCGGAAGGTGGCTGAGGGTGTCTGCATGCCCCATAGCCTTCCCTGGACGGTGTTGCAAGTCATATCTGTAGCCCGCCAGAAATATAGGCCACCACAGAACCTGGGGAGACATCATCTGGAGTGTTTGGTGGTCTGGGTCGAAGAGACCCAGCAGTGGCTTGTGGTCGGTGATGATGGTGAAGGGGCAGCCATAGAGGTAGTGGTGAAATTTCTTCACCCTGGCCACGATCACCAGTGCCTCTTTATCAATTTGAGCATAATTGTGCTTGGTTGCCGACAAGGTCCTTGAATAGTAGGCCACTGACACCACACGGCCGTCTGGCAGCTGGTGACCCAACACCACTCCCATGCTGTAGGGTGATGCGTCACAGGCAAGAACCATGGGGAGGGACTTGTCGAAGTGTGCGAGCACGGAGTTGGACACCAATAAGTCCTTAACTGCCTTGAAAGCGGTGGCGTGTCGCGGACCCCAGGACCAAGTAGCCACCTTATTCAGCAAACAGTGAAGGGGCTCAGCTACTGCTGCTTTGTGTGGCAGGAACAAGTGATAAAAATTGAGCTGGCCTAAGAATGCCTGTAACTCAGATTTTGACTGGGGAGTCGGGGTTTCCACTATGGCTTTTAGTTTGCCTTTAGTCAGGTGAATACCAGAAATGTCGACACAGAATCCCAGGAAATCCACACTGGAGACACCAAGGATACATTTCTTGCATTTCACTGTTAGCCCTGCCTCACTGAAACACTGGAGCACTGACCATAGGTGCTCTGTGAAGCGGTTCTCCGATGGCGCTGAGATCAGAACGTCGTCAAAAAACGGGACGACTCCAGGAAGACCTTTAAGAAGGGAGTCCATTAATTGTTGGAAAATCCCTGGTGCTACACTCACCCCAAACTGTAGCTGCCACACCTTAAATGCTCCCCTGTGAGTCACTATCGTTTGTGCCTCAGCTGATTGCTCATCCACAGGCAGTTGCTGATAAGCCTGCACTAGATCCAGCTTGCCAAAAACTCAGGCCCCGGGCAAGGCTGTGAGGACATGGCTGACCACCGGCATGGGGTACACATGGTCTTGGAGCACTTCGTTTATTGTGCATTTGTAGTCTGTACAGATTCTAATGTCCCCATTGGGTTTCACAGGTGTCATGACTGGGGTCTCCCACGTAGCATGGGGGACTGGCTCCAAAAACCCTTGGTCAGCCAGGCAGTCCAACTTGGCTTCTATTTTTGGGCGGAGAGCGAGTGGGGGTGTGTGGTGCTTTATCCAAATGGGGCACACTGCAGGGTCGAGGTCAAAAGATACTGGTGGGCCGGTGTATCACCCGAGCGACCCATCAAAAAACCCAAGAAATTCTTGGCAGACGTCACTGAAGTCTCTGAGTCCCAGTTGATTAATACCCGTCACCGCTAGGCCCAGAGCCTTGAACCAAGACAGTTCCAGGAGGCTGGTGAGAGGAGCCTTCACCACGACCAGTTCCAAGAGGCCATCAAAAGCCTTGTATTGTACGCAGAACTGGCCTATCCCCTTAATTGCTGTTCGGTTCTTTTGGAAGTCCTGTAGATGGAGGTCTGTGGATTCTAAGGGGGGACCTCTGTTGGGGCAGAGTCTCTGGAAGGTGTCCTCAGATATAATTGACCAGGACAACCCCATGTCCAGCTCCATCATGCAGGGAGTTCCCTCAGTGGACACAGTCATGTGAAATTTGGGGGTAGTGCTTCGGGGTAGGTAGCATACCTGGTTGTGGTTGATGGTTCCTCTGTAGTGGTGGTCCGTAGCTCCCTGAGGCGACAGGGCATATTTTCGCGACCGGCAGGCGCAGGCTATGTGGCAAACGTTGGTCCCGGACTGCTGGGGTTGGCTGCTTGTGGAGGAGTGGCCGGCAGCCAGTTGGTTGCTCTTGGGTTGGTGTCGGCGCTGCTGGAGATAAACCTGATGAGCACTGTCATCATCTTTGGACATTCCAGATTCCAAAGTGGTGGGAAGCTGCTTGACGGTGGTTGTCTGCTGGTCACACTGCGATTTCTTGAATGCTGTGGCCGTCTGTAGTACTGCATCGAGGGTCAGGTTTGCCTGTGGCATCAGTTTCCTGCGGAGCTTTGGCTCTCGGACCCCCCACAGAAATTGCATGAGTAGGGAGTCTTCCAGGTCCATGAATTCACATCTACTGGTGATGCAGCAGAGATCAGCAAGTAACTCTGCAACGGACTCACCGGACTTCTGTGTTCTTGCAATGAAGTCCATGCAGACTGCTCATTTAGACAGTTTGGGCGCATGGTAGTTGTTGAGTGCTGTGATGATTTCATTGTAGCTGGCCATCTCTAGGGTCTTTGGAACCACCAGGCTCATGGCTAGCCAGATGGTGGCGACCCCACACATACTCAATAGCCAGGATTTCTTAGGCTCGTCGTCCGTCACCTTCTGTAATTTGAGGAAGTGCATAAGCTGAGCTACCCAGGCCTCCCAGAACTCGGGGTGGTTTGGGTTGAATGGGGTCAGCTGTTGTCCTGGAACTGCAGAAGCCATGACTCGGAGTGGTAGTGGTGATGCAGGAACCTGAGATGTCGGTGTAGAGGTTGCGGACTGCGATTCACCAGCTGGAGCGGTGCATGGTGGGAGGTTCTCAGGGTTCTCCGTGGTGTCGGTTGCGGTGCTCAGGAGTGGTGGAGTCAGGTGAGTTCAACAGGATCCCACCTTCATCGCCCATAAAATGTACTGGAAGCGGCAGCTCAGCATAGTGATTCAATCAGCTCTTTATTAGGTTACATCAGAATAAGCCTGCAGAGGATGGCTGCAAGCCGCCTTTTATTCCTAAACTCTCCACAGCCAAACCACACCCAGAACACACCCCAAACACCATGATAGACTCTATTTACAAGTCCATAGTCCAGATTGGGATACTTTAGGATCCGGGCTAGCCTATTGGTGCACCCTTTGGATCCACAGGCTCTATTGTTCTCTTGAACGAAGCTCTGGCCCCTTTTGGATCGTATGGTCAGCCATGTGGCAGTAGCCATCTTTTCTCAATACATTACAGTGGGAAGTAGTGCTCCTTGGACAGAAGTTGTTCCATCCACAGAAGCCATCCTGGAGATCCAAGCCATGCAGTTGAAATGAATGCACCACAGAGGACAGGAGGCCTGCTCCCCAACACCACATAAATCACCATACATCATTTTGTGAGAAGGGTTTTTTGTTTTTCAACAGTTCTTTCAGATTGTTAGTTTGCATTGATTTTCTCTTCTTTTCCATGCTGCTTGTGGACCTATGTTGGATACACGATGCTTGAGACTGTAAGCAACAGAAGTATCTCTTACACTTCATTCTGTTCTTAGCGCTTTCACACATGCTAAATAAAGCACTTTCAATCCACTTGAGTGACTGCTTGCAAGTGGATTTTGCCATTTCAAACAGTAAAATCCAGTTGCAAAGTGCATTGAAACCACTTTAGGTCCCCTTTGGGGAGAAATATGGGATATAAAATGAAATTAAAAAATATGTAACAATAAACTTGCCCTGAAGTTTACTGTTTTACCTTGAGAGATATTCTCTCTCAGCCTAATTTACTTCACAGAGTTGCTGTGAGATGAAAATGGAGGACAGGAGAAACATGAACTGCATGCTGAGCTCTGTAGAGGAAGGGAAAGATAAAAATGCGGTCAACAAAACACTGGCAATTTCAGCAAGTTTGCCATATTTTTGAACAAATGTACAAAACTGCAACATTTAATCTAAATTTTGCTTCCAATAATGTATTTTTCTTTCATGAGATCAGTTCAGATAATACACCAGTTCAGATATACATCAAGTATAGCAGAGACTCTATGCTATAGAAATCCCCAAAAGACTTTCGGAAGTGGGATGGCATCCCCTGTCACACCTGTGAGGATACAAGGATGGAAGCTGACTCAACAGACCTTTTTTTGTCATGGGAATATCTTGTGGATCTGTTTTGTGAAGAAAAACCTGCCATGTCAAAAATTACACTCAGGAAGTTGAATTCATGGCAGATGTATTAGATAATCATTCAGCCCACACAAACAAGTATGTAGCATCAGTATTCCATCTGCATTTCCAAGATGTCATTATAATGCTACACAGATATCTGTGAAACTGGCACCATGGAGCTTCTCTGCCAAACAGGCAGCCGGAATGTCTGAGCTACAATTCACTAGGGCCGGTAAACCCAGGATGAAAAGAATCCCATCTGGCTCTGTGAGATTCCAGGTGCAAGGCTCCAAATGAAATACTCCCACATTCTTCTCTTTTAACCACAGATGAGCTGCCTAACATCTCTGAGTTCCTTCCTGTTTGGAAAACACTGGATAAAATATTCATATCCTGGCCCCGTTAAACTAAACACCATAAGGTCATAGATTTAAATTCTCTTGCAGCGTGGCAAGAAACGATGTGAACTCTTTTTCTTCTCTCTATATTAACCAAGAAAAGTGGCATCAATTTTAATATAAGCATGGCAGGGCAGTCAGTCAGCTTGAAGAACCAGATGTTCATGTTTAAAACCTTGATAAAGTTCTCCAGAAAGAACTTTTCATACCCCAAAATGTCTACAGATTTTAAAGCTAGAATTCTGCAATGTGACTTCAGTGAGTCTGATGAGAATGAGTACAGTGGAGAGGTAGTCCTGAGAATGTGTGCAATGACCTTGACCATTGTGAAGAATGAACTGTACAAAGTGGCAGTGTTGCATGTCTGCATTGGAGTCCCTCTATGTCAAGTTGCTGGGTTGGCATTATAGACACCAGGTCTATAAACAATAAGACCATGGTCCTTCGGGACTTTCTGCTAGAGCAGAATGTAGACCTGGCATGCATGGCCGAGACCTGGGTGCAGGAAGGGGAGATGGTAGCTCTCTCCCAACTTGCCCCTCCCAGGTTCTCAGTCCTTCATCAATTGAGGACTAGGGGGCGGGGGGAGGAGTGGCTCTATTCATCCGGGAGGCTTACTCCTTCAGGGTGCTCTGCTACCAAAGATCACAGTCATTAAGTGTGCTGGCCTGGCATAGAAGGCCGGGGAGAGTATGGCGATCTGGCTGGTGTACCGGCTGCCTAATGCACTGGCCAGTAGCTTACCATCCCTGGTGGGGGCCATAGCAGGCTGGGCATTGGAACACACTAGTCTGATAGTCTTGGGTGACTTCAGTGGCCATGCTGATGACGCAACCTCTACTCAGGCAATGGACCTGGTGTCATCCATGGCGGCACTGGGTCTCTCCCAATATATAACAACCCCCACTCACCGAGCTGGGCACATGCTTGATTTGATCTTCATGGTAGGGTTAACAGTGGTTACTGTTCTCACAGTCCCATGGTTGGACCACCATGCCCTGAGGGTCCACCTGAATGTTCCACCTCTACCCTGTTTAGGCATCAAGCATATTTTAGCTTGCCTGTGGAGCCAGATGGACCCAACATGGCTCCAGATGGCCCTGCGGGATCCAATGCCCCCTGGCAGCTCATTGGATGAGCTTGTAGAGGACTGGCACAGCCGACTTTCTGCAGCCATCAACGAGATCGCTCCCCGGTGCCCTCTGCACTCTCACTCTAGGCTGGCTCCCTGGTTTACCCAGGAGCTGTGGCTTATGAAGCAAGAGCTGAGATGGCTAGAGAGACGGTGGTGCCGGGCTCGTGATGAAGCTACAAGAGTATCTTATAGAACATTTATGAGATTCTATGAGATGGCAGTCAAAGCCACGAAGAGACAGTTCTATGCACCTTCGATAGCATCTGCAAGCTCAAGTCCAGCCCAATTGTTGAGAACGATTCAGTCCATATCGGCTCTATCACAGGGTAGACCAAACACAAGGGAATTGGACATTGGCTGCAAGGCGCTTGCGAGCTGTTTCACAGATAAAGTCTTGTTGCTCTGCCACGACCTCCCCACCATGGTTGAAACAGAGAGCGAGCTCCAAGCACATCTTCGAATTCAGTTCTGGATCACTTCGGCCCACTCAGCCTGGAGGAGGTTGACAGATTGCTCGTGACTATGCGTCCAATCACATGCAGCCTTGATCTGTGCCCTTCCTGATTTATTAGAGCTGGCCATGAAAGGGGCCGAGGTGCCTTAAGGGAAATTATCAACAAGTCCCTCTCTGAGGGGCTGTTCCCAAGGGCACTCAAGGAAGCGACAGTCTGCCCTCTCCTAAAAAAAAATCTTTGGACTCGGCCAAATTGGTGAATTACTGGCCAGTCTCCAATTTGCCCTATTTGACAGGGTGGTGGCTTTATTGAGAGGGCTTTATGGATGACACTTCCATGTTAGATCCCTTCCAGTCCAGCTTTCACCCAGGACATGGGATGGAGACAGCACTGGTCACTCTGACTGATGACCTCTGATGACCTCTGGAGGCATCTGGATCAGGGTGGTTCAGCAGTACTGTTGCTGTTGGACCTGTCGGACACATTTGACACTGTCAGCCATCAGATGCTGCTCCACCACCTTGCTGACGTGGGAATTCAGGGGCTTGCCTTGCAATGGATTGCTTCTTTTCTCCAAGGTCAGGAACAAAGGGTGGCACTATGGGAACAGCAGTCCAGGAGGCACCCACTGGAATGTGGAGTTCTTCAAGGGGCAGTGCTTCCCCCAATGTTATTTAACAGCTATATGTGCACCCTTGCCCAGATAGCCCAGAGGTATGGGCTGGGATGTCACCAGTATGCTGATGACACCCAGCTCTATCTGATGCTGGGTGGCCAGTCGGACTCCAGATTGGAAGACCTGGATTGGGTGTTACAAGCCATGGCTGGTTGGCTCAGGCAGAGTCGGCTGAAGCTGAATCCAGCGAAGATGAAGGTCTTGTGTGCGGGTTGGGGTGGCATGGGGGTGGGGGTCCCACTCCCAACCTTTGGTGAGACACCATTGGTGCCAGTACCAGAGGTTAGGAGTTTGGGAGTGCTCCTGGGTGTCTCCTTAACAATGGAGGCCCAGGTAGCAGCCACTGATAAGTTGGCCTTTTACCATCTTCGGCTGGTTAGGCAGTTGGCTCCCTTTCTTGATCGCAATGACCTGGCCACAGTGATCCATGCGATGGTCACCTCAAGACTAGACTACTGTAATACTCTCTACATGGGGCTGCCCTTGTCACAAATTCAGATGCTGCAGCTAGTTCAGAATGCCACAACCAGGCTGCTGATGGGCCTGCCCAGATAGGAGCAATTCTGGGCTGCACTGAAGGCACTGCACTGGCTGCCGATAGCATACCAAATTCACTTCAAGGTTCTAGTGCTTACCTTTAAAGCCCTATATAGCCAGGATCCAGCATACCTGAGGTTGCCTTTCCCCATCTATACCCCAGAAAGCACTGCGGTCGGGGTCACAGAACCGACTAACTCCCCCCCCAAGGCCCCAAAGACACTAGGCTCACCACTACCAGGGCCAGGGCCTTTTCACTGGTGGCTCCTTGCTGGTGGAATGAGCTCCCAGATCAGGGCCCTGCAGGACCTTCTACTGTTTCACAGGGCCTGCAAGACGGAGCTCTTCCACCAGGCTTTCAACTAGGAGCCACCCTGATCATTGCCATCAACAAGCCTGGCCCTCAGCCTAACATCTGGTCTAGACCATCATGCGACTCAAGAAGACCATGAGCTGGATTGTCTATTTGTAACACTCTTAGCACACCATCTTAATTAACTAATGATAAACTACCAGTACCTATGATTTTATAACTTATTTGTATCTGAATTTGTTTTAATGTGATTTTATGTGGATTTATTGGTTTTGTACCAACTGTGTCAGCCGCCCTGAGCCTGCTTGAGGGGAGAGCAGGGTACAAATTGAATTAAGTAAATAAATAAATTATATAGCATATTATTTCCACCACACATTTTTTGGTATGAATTGGTAGGGACATTTTGAAGGATTCAGGTCAAGAGTCAAGGGCCAGAACTAATCCAAGGAAACAAGCCTAGCAAGTAAACATAAAACACAGAGACTAATTGAATATAACAGACTGATGTTTTAAGGAACTTTATACAAGCCTTTTGCCCAGTGGTTTTTAAAAATTTGTTAAATAGCGGGTTCTATGGATGAGCAGGCTCGAGTCTAGTGATCAGCTCAACTTTATTTGTGATTTCAGCAACAGCAAGACAAGACTCCAGAGCCTCCACTCAGTTAAATGGCATGCAATTGCCACACCCAAATACACCCCACTCCCAGTGGTAGGCTATTTACACAACATTACTACTAGATTGGCTACTTTCAGAATTCTGGTAGGCTATTGTTCTTGTGCTCCAAGCTCAGCCAATCTCTGGGGTGATTCAATCAGGAATGATTCAATCCCAATATATAACAAAATTTATTTTTTATTTCCAAATTTTACAAAAACAAATCACAAACTAAGTAAAAAAGCCCTAGAGGGGACATAGAGACGAGTACAGAACCATAATAACTAATATAAAGTTATATTATATTGGTAACAGAGATTGATAACAGTGCAAAAGCCAACATTTTACCAAGTGAAAATAGAACAGAATTTTGACTAGACATGGGAAAAAATTAAACAGTTATGACTTTACAGGGTGACTCTCCTAATAGTGTACGTTCTCGGTTACATACTAAAAAAAAACATTTTAAACAAGCTTTTACTAAGTTATGACAGAACAGTATTCTAACTAGAAGTGGTCAAAAATTAAAACAGTTACAACTTTATAGGGTGACTCTGCCAATAGCATACTTTCTTCGTTATATATAACCATGTTGGCATGCAACAGGGAAGTCAAAAATAAATTACATCATGATAACATTTATTTTTTGGAAGGATATCATTAGGTATGAGACTATTGGGCACCAAAGATCAATACATTTTTCCTGACTAAGTTCCATTTGAGCATTAGAACTAAATGCATGAAGTTTACCCAGCATTAAATAGCCCCATTGCTGAGTTCTTCAGGCTTGTATGGAAGGCACTGAGTTGTTTTCCCAGTGTGCAGCTAATGCCAATCTGGCTGTTGCTAATAATAATGCAATTCTTTCTGTATTCGCTTCAGGAGTTGGGGCATCTGGCCACCATCACAACAGTACTGTTTCTGGGAATAAGGGGAGAGATTCACCACTAATTGTTCTTATTTCTTTTTGTATGAGTTCCCAGAATTTATTGACATTAGGGCACTGCCCAGTTTTGCCAGAGCACCAAAATGATGGTTGCACACTCAAATGAGGAAGAATGTTGCAAGAGCTGAGGAAGTCATGATGGTTTGTGAGGGAAGAGATGTACAATAGTTCCTCCAGCTCCTGGGCAAAATCTGCTGCTTGAGACAACCACCTCACTTCACCTCATGGATGAACTCAATGCCAATACCAGGACTGCAGGTGGACTGAAAAGGGCAAATAGGCAGTAAAGCAGGTCAAGCAGATAGACTGGCAGTCAAAAAAGAAATGCCTGGCAATATGAAATGGCAGCAACACTGTTCAAGAAGCCTTGATCCTGAATCCTATGAAGCCTGTCTGAACTTTCTGGGTAGCTTGCTAGATTATCATAGAAGCCAATCAGGCTGCAGCTGGTTAACATACAGACAAGGCTGACACACTAGAGCAAACAAAGTAGAAAACCTAATCCACTGTTTTGGTCCTGACAACTGGTCCAAATGGCTGAAAAGGACAAATATGGGGCATTGCAACATAGAATTCAAAGTATACAAGCACAAGAAGGTATATCTAAAATTGGGGTGTATTGTAAATTACAAAATGAAAACACTACCTGAACCCACGATATGAAAAACATGACAAACATACTATTGGCCCCAGTCACACGGAGAAGTTGCTGTGCTGAAGGCACGAATGTCAGGTGGATTTTCGGAGCATGATCATACCGCAACATCTGGGAAGCATAGTGCTCCTGTGGCCAACCCGTGGCATTCTGCCGAAGATGTGGAGTTAAAAAGTACCTAGGAAAATGCACTAGTATCCAGTAAACGCGGGGCAAAGGTGGGCACCTGCCCACGTCCCGTCGCAAACCGGATGTTGTAAGTCTCCATAGGATGCGCACCAACGCTGAACTGCGCATGTGCACAAACATGACACTGACAGCAGCCCTGTCCCTGGAAAGGCGCATGTGCACAAACAAGAAACCAAAAGCAGTGCGGCTTGTGTGATCGTGCCACTTCTTTGCCACGCTTCAGCATTGCTATGTGATCAGCAGCTAACAGCCAAAGCGTGGCAACTCGGGGGACCATGTGATTGGGCTACCATGCTTTATTTTCCTCCGGGCGAACAGCCACGCCTCCCCCACACGTTATCTGGCCCATGTGACCGGGGCCATTGTATACTTATAAAATATCAGAAACATCAAAAGGAGTTACACATTACAAACTAAGGATTGCCAGCCAAACTCGATTCTGACCATTCTTGCATATTCAATTTTAAAATAGCCACCGGTTCAAAACAAAGAACCAGAAAAGGTCTCTCACCCTTGCTGCAAAATATCAAAAGTAACATTAAACCAAAGTAGAAAATCCCCATCTAGTGTTTTGATCCTGACAGCTTGTCCACATGGCTGACAAGGACAGCTCTGGGACACTGCAAAATAAGAGGACTTCTTCTGGCTTCTACCTGAAGTCTACAACTCCAGTTAGGAATGCGTGCAGCAGTTATTGGGGCATGTCCAGCACCAAATTAATCAGCCTTGAAGTCTGCCTATTCCAGGGTACCTGACTGGCAGATTGCAGCTGAGCAAAAAACCTTCAAAGACACAGATATTCAGCCTTGAGAGGTGCCACCCATTCTGAATTAATGTGCCTCCTTTGAAATAGATGAATTGTCACTCACTACACATGCCATTTAATGGAAAGGACTGCTAAGGATTAATGAAAACAGTCCTCTTGTTATTTAATTAAATGTTCAGGAAGCAAATACAGAAAGCTGTTGCAGAGAAGCAAGGATTTTCCTAAGTATAGTAACTTAAGAGCAGGAAACTGGCAGTCTATTATATAATCTAATCAAATACTGTTAAAGTAACTGACTGGAAAGCCTGTGATCTCTATTACCACATCAATCCCATCTCCACCACCTATTTCCCCATATAGGGGAAACTGAAGGAAAGTGATAAAGGTCATTAATTGCCCAGTGACTACAGAAAACAACAATGCCAAGTCAAATGTTTTAAATATATCCTTTGTGATCTCCCATCCAAGTACCCACCCTGCTTAGCTTCGAAGATCAGATGAAATTGGGCTACACAATGCATCCTGCAAAGCACCCATGCTCTTTTAAATTATACCAGTTGTTACTTTAAATATATTCAAAATATCTGCCTTCTGTGTAAACACTGGATAACTGGATAGTCTACAATGACTATCTAGATTTCATTTGTAGCTTTCCCCTGATGTCCAATAAAGGAAGTGAAATGTATTTGTCACATTTATGTTGTGGTGTACTTTAGAAGAACAGTCATGGGAATAATTTTCAGTGCAATACTATGAAGAGATACTCCAGTCCAAGACCACTAACAATATAAGAACATAAGAGAAGCCAATGTTGGATCAGGCCAACGGCCCATCCAGTCCAACACTCTGTCACACAGTGGCCCAAAATATCAGGTGCCATCATGAGGTCCACCAGTGGGGCCAGGACACTTGAAACCCTCCCACTGTTGGACCTCACCCCAGTACCAAGAATACAGAGCCTCACTTGCCCCAGAGTCCCTATCTATACCTTGTGGCTAATAGCCACTGATGGACCTCCGCTCCATATGTTTATCTAATTCCCTCTTGAAACTGTCCATGCTTGTAGCGGCCACCACCTCCTGTGGCAGTGAATTCCTTGTGTTAATCACTGTTTGGGTGAAGAAGTACTTCCTTTTATCTGTTCTAACCTGACCGCTCAGCAATTTCATTGAGTGCCCATGAGTTCTTGTATTGTGTTGTTGTTGTTCAGTCGCACAGTCGAGTCCGACCCCTCGCGACCCCATGGACCAGACCACGCCAGGCCCTCCTGTCTTCCGCTGTCCGCTGAAGTTTGCTCAATTTCATGTTTGTTGCATCGATGACACTGTCTAACCATCTCATCCTTTGCCGTCCCCTTCTTCTTTGACCTTCAATCTTTCCCAGCATCAGGGTCTTCTCCAGTGAATGCTCCCTTCTCATTTGGTGGCCAAAGTATTTGAGCTTCAGCTTCAGGATCTGGCCTTCCAGGGAACAGTCAGGGTTGATTTCTTTTAGGATTGACTGATTTGATCTCCTTGCAGTCCAAGGGACTCTCAAGAGTCTTCTCCAGCACCAGAGTTCAAAAGAATCTATTCTTCGGTGCTCAGCCTTCCTTATAGTCCAACTCTCGCAGCCATACATTACTACGGGGAATACCATTGCTTTGACCATGCGGATTTTTGTTGGCAAGGTGATGTCTCTGCTTTTTATCATGCTGTTTAGGTTTGCCATCGCTTTCCTCCCAAGGAGCAGGCGTCTTTTAATTTCATGGCTGCAGTCACCATCTGCAGTGATCTGGGATCCTAGGAACATGAAGTCTGTCACTACTTCTACGACTTCCCCTTCTATTTGCCAAAGAGTGAAGGGGCCAGATGCCATGATCTTAGTTTTTTTGATGTTGAGCTTCAAGCCCACTTTTGCGCTCTCCTCTTTCACCCTGAGCAAGAGGCTCTTGAGGTCCTCTTCACTTTCTGCCATCAGAGTGGTATCGTCTGCATATCTGAGGTTATTGATCTTTTCCCCAGCAATCTTAACTCCAGCTTGTGATTCATCCAGGCCAGCATTTCGCATGATGTACTCGGCATATAAATTAAATAAGCAAGGTGACAATATTTAATATGTATTGTGAGAAAGGGACAAAAGTACTTCTTTCTCTACCTGTTATATCCCATGCATAATCTTATAAACCTTGATCATGTCACCCCATAGCTGTTGTTTCTCCAAGCTAAAGAGCCCCAAGTGCCTCAACCTTTCTTCATATGGAAAGTGTTCCAACTCTTTTATCATTCTAGTTGCCCTCTTCTGCACTTTTTCCAAAGCTATAATATCCTTTTTAAGGTGTGGTGACCAGAACTGTACACAGTACTCCAAATGAGGTCGCACCACTGATTTATATAGGGGCGTGATGATACTGGCTGATTTGTTTTCAATTCCCTTCCTAATAATCCCCAGCATAGCGTTGGCCTTTTTAATTGTAGTCTCACACTGTCTTGACATTTTCAGTGAGTCCAAGATCTCCCTCTTGGCCTGTCTCTGCCAGTTCAGACCCCATCAACGTGTATTTCTAGTTAGGATTTTTGGCTCCAATGTGCATCACTTTGCACTTGGCCACATTGAACCTCATTTGCTACATTGATGCCCACTCGCCCATCCTTGACAGATCCCTTTGGAGTGCCTCACAATCCTCCCTGGTTTTCACTACCCTGAACAACTTCTTGTCATCCCCAAATTTAGCCACTTCACTGCTTACTCTCAACTCCAAATCATTAATGAACAAGTTAAAAAGCATCGGACCTAGTACTGGTCCCTGTGGAACCCCACTGCTTACCACCCTCCACTGAGAAAATTGCCCATTTATACTCACTGTCTGTTTCCTATCAATTACCCAGTTTTTGATCCACAAAAGGATTTTTAAATTTTTAAATAAACCACTGATTTAAATAGGCTTAGACTGGAGTAATGTTGCATAGAATTGTACTGTTTGTCCTTCCTTCAGTTCTCCTAAGACATAATGACTTGACCAAAAATACTCAGAAAGCCTCAGGGCTCTGGGAAGTTGCATCTTGGAGTGTGTACCAATGCACAGTAAAAACAGGCTTGCATCACTCTGAATATGCTCTGAGGTCTCTTGTTAACAAACATATAGCATGTCTGTGAATCCAGCACTGTTAAATGTTGTTATCTGCTTCCACCTTCTGCTTCTTCTGCTGGGAATGAAGAGCCCTGCAGCCAGTTACCTTAGATGGGACACTTTCATACCCTCAGAAACAGCAGCCAGAAATTTAGGTTACAGCAGCAACATATCTGGAAAGCAAGTAGTGACAGGACATGTCCTCCATCTATGTGCTTTCTTTCCTGGCTCACTCACCTGTTCCTTAAACATCACTATTGCCACTACCTCCTTCTGGGAAGGAAAGTGATCTGAGAAAGTGTCCCATCTACTCTTGTCAGTCTCCAGGTGGAGCCAGGAGATCTCATAGAATTAAGCTGATCTCCAGACTACAGAGGTTTGGGCTGGCCTTGTTGTGGATCCCAGAATGTGAAAGAGACGGGGTACAGGCACCCTACAGAGGTTTGGGCTGGCCTCACTGTGGGTCTCAGAATGGGAAAGAGACGTGGTACAAGGTACCCTACAGAGGTTTGGGCTGGCTGCCCTGTGGGTCTCAAAATGGGAAAGAGACAGGGTTCAGGCACCCTCGGGGCCCTGCCTGAACCCCATCTCTTTCCCATTCTGAGACCCACAGGGAGGCTTGCCCAAACCTCTGTAGGGTGCCTGTAATGTTCAGTGCCTGTTCACTTTCCCATTCCACTCAGTTTTTCCTCCCGAGCCTAGCTTGGAAGCCTCCCTGGACCTTGGCTTCAATTAGAGTTCAGACCCATCTCTTCCTGGAAGTGATAAAAGAAGGATAGGTACACATTCTTAGGGCTGCCTGTCCTTTACTCTCCTTTCTGGGCTTTAAAGGTATCAGGTCTTTTGTAGGTTGGCTCTTTTGTAGGTTGGACTATGGACTTATACCCTGCTAAGGTCCCTCCACTCCCCAAACCCTGCCCTCTCCAGGCTCCGCTTCAAATCTGCAGAAAATTTCCAAACCTGAGGTGTCTTCCTTAAACCATCTCAATATATCTTGTGCCTCATCAGGAAAAGGTGGGGTAGCCTCAGGAGAGCAACCAGTCAACAGCTGTAGCTTAGGACTGCTATCCTAAACACTGACTAAGGAGTGGATCCCATTGAACTCAATGTTATTTATTTCTGAGTACACATGGTTAGGTTGAGAACACTTATATATCTCACCTTTACCTCGAACAGTCAGAACCCAAACCAGATAACTACACTAGGTTTGTTGATATACTATAGTCACCCATGCATTAAACAGAATTCAAAATGTATTTCAAGGTTTTTTTAAGGCTCATTTTAATGTACATCTCTATGTTTCCTAGGATTCCTTCCTCTACCAAGCTCATTGTTCTATCCACTATACCATTCTGACTCCCCTCCTCATATCTGGTGGCTAGGAGTGTTTTGAATAGGTAAAGTTATCACATCTTGGGCCTTCAGTCTGATTTGGGTGCTTATTTTTAGGACCTCAGGATGTTGGGTTAATATTGCAGGACTGTAACCTAGCTCACACACTTGAGGGTTTCTTTTAATACATGTCTGCTTGTAGTACCTACTGCACATGTGAAAAGTACTGAGACTGACGAGTGATTTCAGCTCTCACATACTTTATTAGATGAAGAACAAGACAACCTAAGCTGGCTCACAGGCCGGCTTTTATTCCCAAGTGAACCCACACCCCAACACACACACACACACACACGGTGATTCGCTATTTACATTGATTGAGTTATCTCCTGCTCCTCCATTGGAGGAGAGCTAGGATCCTCTAGTCCATTGTCTTTCGGGGCGAAGCTCAGGCCCTTCGCCTGACCACATGGTGGACCGGTTAGAACCAGTCCGAGCACATGGCTGCCCTGAGCCCATGTTCTCACGTGGATACATTACACCCCTCCCCCCTTGGTCTGATAAACACCCGCACACATAGTCCTTCAAGTAGCTGGGGGGCCGCCGCTCTCGCGTGGAATGGTGGAGTTCTGGCATGGGGGAACTGGTGGCCTCCCGAGCTGGCGTGGGGCCCGGCAGCCGTTCTGGTATTGGAGGGGCTGGGCTCACCGTCTCGCCTGGTGCGTCATTTGCAGTCGATGGCTGTCCGGAATTGAAGTCCCCCGGGATTTCCTCGGGCGCATCCACCACCGTGTCTGGTTGCGCTGGCTCGTTCCACTCCTCCCCCTCATCTGGCTCAAGGGGTAGCACCCGGCAGCGTAGCTGGTCGATGTGTCGATGCAGGATCTGGCTGTCCTCTCCAGAGACTTCATATGATCGGGGGCCTCGGACCTGTACTACTCTGGCAGGAATCCATGGGGGCCCTTTCACGTAGTTCCATGCATACACCGGGTCCTCAGGGAAAAAACCCCGTGCTGCCGCTGGAGTTTCCGTGGAGGGCTCCTGCTCTGGCGCTCTATCGGGGTGTAACCGGTCTAGCCGGGTGGTGAGACGTCGGCCCATCAGTAGTTCTGCCGGGCTTCGGCCGGTCGTCGCATGGGGCATAGTCCTCTGGCTGAACAAGAAGTGCACCAGCCTAAAGTCCCAGTCAGTCCCCTCGGTCCGGCGTAGCACCTCTTTTGCCGTTCTCACCGTGTGTTCGGCTTGGCCATTGGTGGTGGGGTGGAACGGGGCCGACCTGACATGGCGAATTCCATGCTGACGGGTGAACTCCTGGAACTCTCCGGACATGAAGGCTGTTCCATTGTCGGTGACAAGGGTGTCGGGGAGCTGAAAATCTGCCACATCGCTCTGATGGCCGCTCGGGAGGAGGTGGACGGCACCGGCTCAACCTCTAGCCACTTACTGTAGGCGTCTACAAGTATAAAAAACAGTTGCCCCTGGAACGGGCCCGCAAAGTCGAGGTGCAGGCGCGACCAGGGGCAGTGAGAGGATTCCCAGGCCCTTTCCGGGGCCACCAGAGGTGCGGGTCGGGAGGCCTGGCAGGGTTGACACCTTTTTACAACGTCCTCAATGTCCCGGTCTAACCCCGGCCACCAGACATACCCCCGCGCCAGGGCCTTCATTCTGCCCACCCCGGGGTGATGCTCATGAAGGTCCTTCAGTACCCGCGGCTGTAGTGGTTTTGGAATGACCACTCTACATCCCCACATTAGGCACCCCTTATAGGTCGAAAGCTCATCGCGCCTTGTGGCAAAGGGCGCAAATTCCAGGTCTTGTTTAGCTGTTGGCCACCCCCTCCCCACCCAGTCCAAGACCCGACAGAGAACCTTGTTGTGGCCTGTGAGATGGGCCATCTCCTTGACGTGGACTGGGCGACCAGGCAGCGATTCCAGGAGGGCGATTTCGTGGGCGGGGTCGGGGTCTGGGTCTGTTGCATCCACTGGCAGCTGCTGGTAAGCCTGTGCCAAGTCCAGTTTACCGAAAACCTTGGCTCCCGTAAAGGAGGCCAGGACGTGGCTCACTACAGGGACCGGATAGGCGTGGTCCTGCAGGGCCTTATTTATGGTGCATTTGTAGTCTGCACAAATGCGTATGGTCCCATTAGGTTTAATCAGTGTCACAATGGGGGTCTCCCAGTGTGCTGAAGCGACTGGTTCCAGCACTCCTTGGGCGACCAGGTGGTCGAGCTCGGCCTCTATTTTTTCCCGCATTGCTATGGGAGGGGGCCGTGACTTGATGCGGATGGGCTGGACGTTGGGGTCCAGATCTAGCAATATCGGGGTCCCATTGTACTTCCCCAGGGTCCCATCAAACACCTTGGGAAATTCGCGGCAAACTGCCTCCCAGTCCGCGGTCCTGAGGTGGTTGACTCCTGCTATTTGGAGTCCCAAAGGCTTAAACCATGACAACCCCAGGAGACTCGAGGGGCACCCTTCCACGACTAGCAGGTCAAGCAACCCCAAGAACCCTTTAAATTGGACCTGAAACTTGCCCCAGCCGCGGACTGCCACCGGGTTTTTGTTAAAGTCCGTCAGTTTCAACCCTTGTGGCTTGTGCAGACGGGGTCCCCCCTTAGGGCATAGCGTTTTTAGGGTTTCCGCAGAAATTATCGAGAAGGAAGACCCCAAGTCTATTTCCATTAGGCAGGGGGACCCCTCAATTTGGACAGTCACATGCACCTTGTCCAGGCCATCTGGGAGCAAGTTACATACCATCTGCCGGCACTGGGTCGTCACGGTGTGCAGGCTTGCGGTGTCCAGTTGGCCAGTGGGCTCCAGGCGCTTGCTCTTGGAGCGGCAGACTCGGGCAAGGTGTCCAGCCTTGTTGCAGGTCCTGCAGACAGCGTCCCGGAAGCAGCAGGTCCGGCGCTCGTGAGCGTCGCCACAGCTGGCACAGGTCGAGGCGTTTGGCAGCATCGGGGCTGCGGGGGCTCCCTTGCAGCATGGGGTGCGCTGTTGCGATCGGCGGTTTACCTGCAGGACCTCCTCGTCGTTCGATTCGTCGGATGGGCCGGAGTCCTGGAGTCGATGAACTGGCTTCGGCCGGCGGTCCACATGGGACTTCTCATAGGCGGCCGCTTCCTTGATGGCGGCCTCCAGAGTGAGGTCGTCCTGGCTGATGAGCCTGCAGTGCAGCTTTGGCTCCTTCAGCCCCACCAGGAACTGATTTAGAAGGGCATCTGCGAGGTTGGGGAAGGCACACCTGGTTGCTGCGCGGTGTAGGCCAGCCAGGAATTCCAGAGATGTCTCGTCGGGGCCCTGCGTTCTTGCGAAGAATTCCATACATTCCGCAAATTTGGTGGGCTTCGGGGCTAAGTGGTTGGTAAACGCCTTGACCAGCATCTTGTAGGTGGTGGCCACATCTTTCGGCTGTAGGGGGTTCATCAGGTCCTTCAGGAGGAGATGTGCCTCGATGCCACAGTAGCGTAGGAGATATGCCTTCTTCGTACCCGCATCTGTGATGCCGTGAATCTCGAAGTGACGCTCCAGCGTCTCGATCCAGGTCTCCCAGTGTGTGGGACGAGAGATGTCGAAGGCAGGGAAGCTCTCGTTGCTAGCGGCCATTGCGTTCACCCGTGGAGGTCGCGGTTCAGGCGTAGTGTTGGCGGCGTTGGAAGCGAGGCTGCTCTCGGGGTCAGCAGTGCTTGGGAGCGGTGCTGCGTCCAGGAACCGGAGAAGCGGACACGAAGCTCGGCGGCTTTCGGTGCTTTTGGCGTTGGAACGGGCAGCGATGCCCGTCTCTTGGTCGTTGTTCATGGAAGGAGTTGATATCCCACCTTCGTCGCCAGTGAAAAGTACTGAGACTGACGAGTGATTTCAGCTCTCACATACTTTATTAGATGAAGAACAAGACAACCTAAGCTGGCTCGCAGGCCGGCTTTTATTCCCAAGTGAACCCACACCCCAAACACACACACACACACACACACAAACGGTGATTCGCTATTTACATTGATTGAGTTATCTCCTGCTCCTCCATTGGAGGGGAGCTAAGATCCTCTAGTCCATTGTCTTTCAGGGCGAAGCTCAGGCCCTTCGCCTGACCACATGGTGGAATGGTTAGAACCAGTCCAAGCACATGGCTGCCCTGAGCCCATGTTCTCAAGTGGATACATTACACCATGTAAACTGAAGTTAGGAAGCAATGATCCGACATAGCTCAATTACGTTTGATATTTAGCACATAACTAATTTTTATGCAATATTTTCATATGGTGAATAGTTTGTCTCTTCAAAGTCAAGTGACTGTGACTATATGCATCCACAGACACCATGTAGTATAAATGCTAGTGGCGTGTAGGGGTGTGCTATTTTTTTCTCAGTATTTTTGGTGTGGGTCAATTGGACTCCTCAAACTTTCTGGATTCCTCCCCAAAATTGGATCCCAATCTTGGTAAAGTATTCAGATCTGGAATTTTTTGGAAATCCTGAAGTTTTGGGGGGGTCCAACAGACTTAAACTGAAAAAATACAGAGAGAAAAAAGCAGCAGCAAAGCCACAAAAAACAATGGAGAGGATGCTCAGCTGGGTCTCTTTTGGGCGGTCCCTTTCAACCCAATTGCCCAAAAGAGTTCACAAAGTAGCTGATCCTGTGGGGAGAGTTCTCCCTGCAGGCTCCACTCAGGCTCTGTTGGGTAGCTCAGTTTAAATCAGATTGCCAAACAGAGCCCACAAAGTAGCTGGTCCTACAGCCCAAAAGAGCTCCAATTGAGCCAGCAGGGAGAGTGCCCCTGGCTGTTTTGTTTAAAGGGACTGCAGAAGAAAGCCCAAAAACAGCTGAGCGGCAAGAGCAATCTGCTCCAGCCCCTCAGCTGTTATTCTGGGTTTGTTGGCAATTCCCAAATATATCCTGGATTTTCTGAAGGATAATTTTTGGTTCTCCTGAAAAATTCTAGATACATTTGGGATGCTGAAATATACCTGAAAAATACCAATAAGGTGTTTTCAGGGTTTTTTTGGTTTGGGTAGACCCAAATGCACACCCCTAGTGGCATATGGAAGTATGGCTATTAGTATTGCTACCTGACATTATAGTTCTTGTTCCATGACATCACCAAACCCTGCCTAAGAGTCTGGGTTTCTGGGAGCCTGGCACCTCTATTACATGACGTTCTGGATCACTATCCCTGGTTTTCACAGTTCTTGATGTCTGGAGGAAATGTAAAAAAAAAAAAGAAGAAGAAAAGAAAAATTTCAGTAGGTCCTAAGAGGTTACCTATTGTGTTAACCAGAATGAGATTTTCTGTTTTCATAGACATGCCAAACCAGTTTCGTGTAAATCTTTAATTGTCTTATTGTGTTTTTTCCTGTCACATTTTCCATGCCTGCTTACTCTCAATTATCAATAATTTTTTTTCTTTTAAAAAAAAGCCTGTTCTTTAAATTGCCATAATTAATTATGACATTTTCTAATGAATTCATCTGCAGGCATAAGCAGCTCTAGTGTTAAAATGTTGTGACAATGAAAAAGAAAGCCATACTTTCTTTTAATGGCAATATTTGATACATTATTGTAGAGCATTAAATCAGACAGAGCCTGTTTTTGTCATATTTTTGAACATAGGGCATTTGACTCTTTCATAAATACCATGATGAAAAGAAATTCAGAAACGATGGGAACAGCAAATGTTTTTTAATAGTTCTTTGATATGTCCTGGGTGTTCAAAAATACATACCTTATAATGCTTCCATCTCCATCTGAAAACAGGTTAAACTTTATATAATAGAAAGAAGAGGCAAATGGTGCAGTTGGACTAGTGTGAAATAAGAAAGCACCTGCATTCCCGGGGACTTCTATATAGCTGGATGTAAAATAGGTGGTCCTGAGTTTTATGCCAGTGTGAAATACGATCTGCCCACTATTTTTCATGAATATTAAAAGCTACCTCAGAGAGCTCTGGTGTGGATAGCCCAGGCAAGCCCAATTTCATTAGATCTCGGAAGCTAAGCAGGGTTGACTCTGGCAAGTACTTGGATGGGAGACTTCCGTGAAATACTGGAGGTGGGAGGCAGGGGCAGGCCTTATTCAGCCACCTCTCAGAATATCCTCCAGGCCTACAGTAGGGGTTCAGTCACCAGAGGTCACCATGACTTCCAGGTGCACACACAGTCACACATGAGCACACATGCACATATAAAAAAATACAACCCTCCAAAAAAACCTACCCCAGAGAAGTTGAGTAACAGACTTGTGGTTCATCAAGAATCACTCTTGAGTTACTTCATGTTCATTTTTTTCTTTTAAGGTTAGGCAAATTTGGCAAACTAAGTTAGTTAGTAATGGTGCTCTCACATAGATCTTATTTATTAAAATTTCCCCATGAATTTTTCTTATGTTACGATTTCTGAGCAGGCATCATATAATATAAAGTAGATGGCAGACAGGAGCTGGCCTTCAAACAAAATGTCCCTCGTGCTCCGGACAGGAAAAATGTGATAATTACTTTGCACCTCTCACCTAACTTTTGCTGACCTACTTGGAAACACTTTGCTGCTTTCCTCCTAGGATGTCCCTTGGTGCCTTCTCTTCACCCTTTCCTGCAATGGATGTTGGTTTTGATTTGGCCCTTGTGTTGACTTGCTGGCAACAATATTTCTGCCCTCATGGGAGAGCATTAGTCATACTGAAATGCATGCAACTGAATGCATCCACAGTAGGGAATAGTGGAGCAGGTAATAAGAAACATAAGCTTTTCAGAGACATGAATTCTGTCATGAACATCATGATTTTTTTTCTGCCACTATGGACATACCTTTAACTAAAAAACATGCAGTGCTTTGGATTCTGTATAGATAAATGACTGAAAAGCAAGGGTGACTGTATAAACATTCATCTAGAGTTCAGGGTTTTTTCCTGTTCAGATGTTTTATAACAGCAGTGAAATTTCCTGTTAAGAGGGTTTGATCAAAAGAACAATCAAAGAGTCAGTACAAACTATTCTTCAGTAAGATATGAAAAAAATCCTATTGTGATCATATATAACAAGCCTGTCGATTAGTGCAGTCTTTCTCTGAAGCTGTAGGTCTTTTCATGTGGCCTTGAGTCTTTCAAGGTACTCAAGCTTTAAAAGAAATTAATAGCTCAGACAAATGATACATTAAAAAAGAAACAGTTGATGAAGGAATAACCTGAGGTGTCTCTCCTTCACACAACCCATCCTCTTCTCATTCAATTTATCAATTAAAATATTTATAACCGTCTTTCTTCACACAGTGTGCCCAAGATGGTCTACAAAGGGATACATACAAACATACAGCCAGTTTTGTGGCTGCATGGTAGTTGTGGTGGTAGAGTTTCATTTTGTTTTGCTTTGAAACTGCTTTACATCTGCTCAGTAGTGCAATCAGTTCTTTCCCAAGGTAATGGATGGTTGGATGTGGTAAATAAATTGCATAGGTGGGAACTACAACTCTTATAAGGTTGTGTGAAACCAAATGTGTGAAACAACATTGATACATGGATTCTGACAAACGCCAAACAGCAGGGTATTTTTTAAAAAACAGTGTTTATAAACAATTAACTGGTTTATTTGCTCTTTAATTAAACAGTTTACTGTGGAGCAATACATAATCACAACTGGTCTGTAGCGGGGGAGAAACTAGGACTTCCTCAGGCTGTGTGAAGATAATGCACATACATGAGATACTGCTGATTGCATTGCATCATACAGTCTGTGTTAGAGAAAAGCACCCTGGCAAATAGGCTTCAGCTGCTTATGAACAGCCAAACTGCATTATGAAAAGTCAGTCATCTGCTTGTGACTGGTGAGCAAGAATGTATGCTGAGCCAGTGGGTTTCAAGGATCCCTAATTCAAACTGGAATCCAAGTCAGACCAGGCCAAAGAGATTTTATCTGCAAAGAATCTTTCCAAAACATTCCATGTAATGGCTGAATTACTTTGCTTCCCGAATGTCATTGCTATCCTAAATGAATTTAGCTGGATGAGATTCAGAAGATGTAATGGTTGTCACAGAAAAAAAGTTTTGTTTGCTGCTCTCACTTCAGTTTTTTAGGCTTTCCAATGAGCTCTTTGGTGTGGTCTGTCTGATTTGGCATGAGTCTTTTGATATTTATTCCACTCATTAATTAATTTATTTAGATTTTTACGCTGCCTGTTCATAGTCTACCTCAAAATAGACTTACAATTATTAAATTATCAATATAAAAACATTAAAACAAGCCCAGGGGTATACAAACAACATAAAGGCCCCAGTCATATGGGCCAGAAAACGCGGAGGGGAGGTGTGGCAGTTTGCCCCGGGGCAAAATAAGGCACGGTAGCCCAATCACATGGGCCACCAGGTTGCCATGCTCCGGCGCAGAGCGCTGATCACACAGCGCTGCTACAGCGTGGCAAAAAAGCAGCGCAGCAGAGCACGCAAGCTGCGCTGTAGCAAAGGGTGCATGTGCCATGGGGGGGCGGGCTGCTGTCAGTGTCTTGCATGTGCACATGCATCATTCAGCGTTGGTGCCCATCCCATGGAAACTTACAACATCCGGAAACCCCGGGACATGGGCGGGCATTGGAAGCCGTGGGATACTGGCGCTCCCGCGATCAGATGCCAGCCTTTGCCACGGGGTTTCCGGAAACTAATACTTTGACTCTAGTAGTTTTTTACTCCGCATTTTCCACGGGAAGCTGCGAGTTGGCCACGGGAGTGCTACGCCTCCCAGATGTGCTGGTATGATCATGCACAGAAAGTCCGCAGGGCTACCATGCCTTCAGCGGGGCAAATGCTCCGTGTGAACGGGGCCAAAGTCATCTATCAAGCAGATGGCAGACCAGAAGCAGCCCATAAAACAGCTAGAAAGATGAAACTCCCAATTAAAAGCCCGGGGGGAAATATTAAATAGGCACCAGGCAATTCTCAAGGGTGAAGGCATTTACAAAGTGAGGTCCCACTGTAGAAAATGCCCTGTCTCTAGTTGCTACCCTCTAAATCTCTGAAGGGTGAGTCAACAGAGAAGAGGGGTTGAGTGGCAGATCTTAACTGGCAGGCTGGGCAGTATGGGAGCAAATGATTCTTCAAGTACCCTGGCCCCAATTAGGGCCTTAAGAACCAGTGCTTTGAATTGTGCCTGGAAATAGATGGGCAGCCAGTCCAAATCTTTCAGCTCTACAATATCCTGGCTGCAGCATTTTGGATCATGAGGTATCCACACTGGAAAATCTTAAAACATCTTCGAACCCACTTTCTTCAACACAAGTAGATCTTGGGTTCCATATGTGCATTTATGTAAAGAAATTTACCCCTTCTAATATAAATGTTCCAGAACTTGTACAGCTGCATAAATCTGATTGCCTTGCCTCTCTTGTTCCCTTCTGGCATCCAGTTACTCTCTTTGCATGGTCCAGAAATGCTTACTGAAGATTATCCATATTAATGCATATTCATATTTTCTTTTCTTTTCTTTTCTTTTCTTTTCTTTTTTTAAAAAACCTTTTCCATGCAATGGATACATGTTTGGAAATATATGTATCATAGAAGTGCATTAATCAGAGAGCTGTGATTTGGATGCAGTTCCCTACTGAATGTACACTTAGAAGCTGCTCTTGGTTTGCCATTGTGAATTCTCCTGAGAATTATCCTTATTCTCAAGGTAGTTGCGAAGATAAAATTAGAGAATAATATGTTGTAACCTATACCAACCCATTGGGACCAATACAGAAAAAGAAGTCTAAGGAAATAAAATAAAGAATACTACCACCTGTCAGTCTTACTCCAAATCTGAATAATGTTTTCCATATTTCTCTGTATTAATATTTTTTTCCTATTATTTAGTTTTCTCATATTATCTCTACATTATGCCTTGGTTTCCAGACATCATGTATTTTTTTTGTTTTGGATTTATATCCTGCATTCTTCTGAGGCTCAGGGCGGCTAACAAAGAGGCATCAATGCAACAGTTAAAACAGATAAAACAGAATAAAACAATATAATACAATATACTAAAGTGTCGGTGCTCTCGATGTCAATACTCTCAAAGATGGGTTTCTAAGAAAAGTTGTTAATTTCAATCCAGCAACATACCTCCCCATGGTTCAACTATCCCATCTTCATCTTCATCCAGGGATGTCTCGCACCCCAACAAAGCCCACACAATGGTGGTAGGGGAGCAATGGTGGAAAATAACAATGGTAAAAAGTGGTGGTAGCGGCTCCTACTCAAAAGCCTGGTGGAAGAGCTCTATCTTACAGGCCCTATGAACTGCCCAAGGTCCCACAGGGCCTGGATCTCCTCTGGGAGCTCATTTCACCAGGTAGGAGCCGCCACCGAAAATGCCCTGTTCCTGGTAACCGCAAGTTTGATGTTCCTGGGGCCTGGAATTACCAGGATATTTTGACTCCCCGACCATAGGGCCCTTTGGGGAATGTGCGGGGAAAGGCAGTCCCTTAGGTAAGCTGGACCCTGGCCATATAGGGCTTTAAAGGTAAGAACCAGCACTTTGAAGTGAATCCGGTACGCCATTGGCAGACAGCACAGCACTTTCAACACAGGCCAGATGTGGTCCCACCTAGAGAGGCCCATCAGCAGCCTGGCTGCAGTGTTCTGTACTAGCTGCAGCTTCTGGATTTGTGACAAAGGCAGCCCCATGTAGAGAGTGTTACAGTAGTCTAACCTTGAGGTGACTGGCATGAATCACTGTGGCCAGGTCATCATGGTCAAGGAAAGCGACCAACTGCTGAGCCAGCTGAAGATGATAAAAGGCCGACTTGGCAGTGGCTGCCATCTGGACCTCCACTCAAACTCCTAACCTCTGACACTGGCACCAAAGGTGCCCCGTCAAAGGTCAGGAGAGGGAGCCCCAACCCCAAACTGATCTGACTCAGATCCAGGACCTCTATCTTTGCCGGGTTTAGTTTCAACCGGCTCAGTCTGAGCCAACCAGCCACAGCCTGTAACGCCCCATGCAGGTCATCCGGGGCAGAGTCCGACTGGCCGCCCAACATCAGATAGAGCTGGGTGTCATCCGCATATTGATGGCACCCAAGCCCACAACTCCAGGCAATCCGGGCAAGAGGGCGCATGTGGATGTTGAACAACATCGGGGACAGCTCCACCCCCTGAGGCACCCCACACTCAAGAGGGTGCCTCCGGGACCGCTGATCCTCTATCGCCACCCTTTGTTCCCGACCTTGGAGAAAAGAGGCAAACCATTGAAGGGTGAGCCCCTGAATCCCCGTGTCGGCGAGACAGTGGGCCAGCAACTGGTGATCGACCATGTCAAATGCGGCCGACAGATCTAACAACAACAGTGCCACCACACCTCCTCGATCCAGATACCTATGGAGGTCGTCAGTCAAAGTGCCCAGCACCATCTCCGTCCCAAGGCCCGGGGGAAAACCAGATTGGAAGCGATCGAGGATGTATGGAGGAGGAGGAGGAGATTGGATTTATACCCTGCCCTTCACTTGGAGTCTCAGAGCAGCTTACAAACTCCTTTCCCTTCCCCTCCCCACAACAGACACCCTGTGAGGTAGGTGGGGCTGAGAAAACTCTAACAAACTGCTCTTTCAGGAACAGCTGTGCCAGAGCTTGTGACTGACCCAAGGTCACATCAGCAGGTGCAAGTAGAGGAGTGGGGAATCAAACCTGGTTCTCCCAGATTAGAGTCTGCACACTTAACCACTGCACCAAACTGGCTGTATGATAGTTAATATGCAGCACACATGGTCAAAAGGCTCTTCTAAGTATTCATTGTTATTCCTTAGCAGCTGTGGTTTCACTTGCTCACTTGGGCATTTTGCTTCCCCATCAGTTGATCAAATGATAAATGCATAGACTGGCGTATTTGAAGTCTTACATCATAATTTGGGGAGAAATTATGGAAGGGCAAATGTTCCACTTAATTCTCATGCTGTCTGAACCTCTGCTCTCCAATGTATCTATCAGGATGTTTTCTCTGCATAATTATCTAGCCACAATAAAGCACCATTGGAAAAAATGCAGAGAAAACAGAACAGGTTCTTTGCATTATTGTTAAATATAATGTTGAGTTTTAAGATTAACAGTTATGAAAACTTGTGGAAAATCTCTGGGAGATGCCTGTATTTACTAAAGGCACTCATGTACAAACAGGGAGATCCAAAGAGGAGATATGTACATTTCTCAAGCTCCAAAAATATTATGCCATTAGAATGAGAGATTATATGGGCATGGCACTATGGAAGCTGTAGTGATAAGTAAAGGTAATTCCTTGCATAAACTTGATGATCTTGAGAATAAGCAGCATAATAACTGGCATGCAGGGCACTTCTCCCTGTTGTGTTTGCTGGCCTGAAAAAGAGGAATGTGTTGATGCCTCACTCTCTGGATCTCTGGAAGCAGACCCACTGCTGATAAATATTTTCTCAGGTACCATACTACATTTTCTTATACATTAAGCATAGATATGACCTGCAAGAGAATCTTTCTTGAAACAAAGAAATTGAAAGGGACACACATAAATATATTTCCTGTTTGTCAGACTTGTGATTATAGACAGTCTGTTATGATTTTAAACTTGGCCATTCCACTTAATGCTTAACTGTTTGCACTATTTTGCTGGATTCCCCCGCCCCCCAATTAAAGAACATGACAGGGACAAAATCTGGTTTACATTGGTATTTGTAAACTAAACTTAAGCTTCCTAGTTGAAAGAAAAGAGAGGTATGTGATACTGTACGCTTCTTAAAAAGGGAGAGGCTCAGTGATAAAGTCTTCGACAACATATTGGAAGAGCATCTGTTTGGCATTTGGAAGTTCCTAGGCAATGTTTGGTATACGAAGAAGAGGAAGAGGAGGAGGAGGAGGAGGAGGAGGAGGAGATTGGATTTATACCCTACCCTTCACTACCTGAAGGAGTCTCAGAGTGGTTTACAATCCCTTTCCCTTCCCCTCCCCATAACAGAAATCCTGTGAGGTAGGTAAGCCTGACAGAGCTCTTTTGAGAACCGCTCTTGAGAGAACAGCTCTGAAAGAACTCATGACTGATCCAAGGTCACACCAGCAACTGTATGTGGAGGAGTGGGGAATCAAAACCAGTTCTCCCAGATTAGAGTCCGTGCTCCTAACCACTATACCAAACTGGCTTTGCAAGAGAAGGAGACTCTGCAGGGGGCAGCAAGAAGACTATTAGATAGGATAGTGAGGTCAGTGCCTTCTCTCTTGTTAAGTGTCATTCTTGTCTGTCACCAGATTGCTATTCTTAGGACAATATCCTGCTTGCTCTTGGAAGTTCCACAGTCTCTTACTCAGCTAGTGATGTAGTTAGGACATTATCTCTGTCTCTTCAAGTATGTTAGTTCCTGAATAAAGCTTTATGTACACTTTAATCAGGTTATGCACCTTTGCTGTGTTAATTACTTTGCCAACAGTTCCCAGGTTCAGTCTCCAGTTGAAAGGATCAGGTAATAGGTGAAGTGAACAAATTCACCTAAGCACTTGGACATCCACTGGCAAGCGAAGTAGACAAGGTGAACCTTGGTAGATCAATGATCTGACATAGCAAAAGGCCGCTTCATCTGTGCACATCTAAGTGTAAGTAGGGATGCTGCAAATTTTGTGTGAATATGTTTGATGGTCAAACTTAATACATTCATAGGTGGCGATCAGATGTGAGTTGATCACCTTGTCTGTTTGGTTCATGCCAAGCAGCCATGAATGCCTGTACAACTGCTTTGCATAAGGTTTTCCCCAAACTGCACATATGCACTGTGATGGCATGAGCCAAAGGGTGAGAGCAAAAGGGTGAGGCTCTTGGCCTGTGGCTCTTAGCCTACGGACTCTCAGCCTAGGGGCTCTGTAAGAAGCCCAGGAAGAGCCAGAAAGCCAAGGACCTTGGCTTCTTGGGTTCCCAGTAAGGTAAACAGACTTCTACAGCAGTAACCATATAAATACAAAGGGTTTTAAAAGGGGGGGTATAGAAAAGTATTTGTTTAAAAACAATTATGAAGCCAGAATGCCAGCAGGGGGTTGGGGGCTATCCAGTGTTTTGCATGGAGTATCACATGTATGACTATCTGCCCACTGGTCAGAAGTCTTGGGTGTGTGCTCGGTGCAAGGAGCTCCTGGTTCTCAGGGAGCAAGTTTGCTCCCTTGAGGCCCAGGTGGCTGACATGGAGAAGCAGAGACAGTCAGTTAGGTGCACGGAGAAGACTCTCGGGGACTTGTTAGATATGTCCCACTCTGGATCTGGCAGCCCAGCTGCTGCCAGGGAGCACGAGGGTCAAGGGGGAATGGGGCACCATGCTGAGGATAAGGGGAATGTGCCCTCAGAAGGGACCTCTTCTTCAGCTGGTAAACGGGTATCCTTTCGTACCAAGGAACCGTCCCTGGGAAGAGTGGGAGGGGGCTCTTGGTAGCTGGTGATTCAATCCTTAGGCAGGTTGACAGCTGGGTGGTGAACCTGCGTACTGACCGTATGGTGACTTGCCTGCCTGGTGTGAAGGTAACGGACATTACGCGTGTTTTAGATAGGCTGGTAGATAGTGCTGGGGAGGAGCCAGTGGTCGTGGTGCACGTCGGCACCAACAATGTGGGGAAATGCAGTCGTGAGGTCCTGGAGGAGAAATTTAGGCTGTTGGGCAGGCAACTCAAGGCCAGGACCTCCAAGGTAGCCTTCTCAGAAGTGCAACCTGTTCTATGCGCAGGGCCGGGGAGACAGGCACAGATCAGGAGTCTCAATGTATGGATGAGACAGTGGTGTAGGGGGGAAGGGTTCAAGTTTGTTAGGCACTGGGATGCTTTTTGGGACAAGAGGGAGCTGTACAAAAGGGATGGTCTCCACTTGTCCCAAGAAGGAACCAGGCTTCTGGCGCTCAAAATCAAAAAGGTGGCAGAGCAGTTTTTAAACTGAATAATGGGGGAAAGCCGACAGGAGATGAAAAGTCTCTGGTTCGGGATGGCTCATCTCAAAGAGATGAAGGGGTAGCTATTACTTTTGTACAAGGAAATGGATTAAAATTGTCCACTGAGACTGTGGCTAATGATAGGAACTGCCTGGCAAGGTCTCGAGGCAGCAAGAGGAAGGCTGTGGGCTTAACAAACATGGGAAACTATAAGTGTTTATACACAAATGCTAGAAGTCTCCAAGGTAAAATCGGGGAGTTGGAATGCTTGGTGTTGGGGGGGGGAAATAGACATTGTGGGTATTTCAGAAACTTGGTGGGATGTGGAAAATCAGTGGGATACGGTGACTCATGGTTATAAATTATATCGGAAGGATGGGGGGGAAGGGTCAGAGGTGGGGTGGCTGTGTATGTCAGAGAGGGTATACAGTCCAGTAAGATTGAGAGGGTAAGAGAACTGGATTTGCTTCTGGAAATGCTATGAGTTGAAATAGTGGGTCCAAAAGGAGGCTTAACTGTGGGAGTTCGTTATCACCCACCAGATCAAAAGATAGAGGAGGATTATAAAATGATGAATGAATTAAAGATAGCGGCTAGACGGAATTACTGTGTTGTAATAGGCGACTTTAACTACCCACACATTGATTGGGTCAATATGTGTTCTAGTCGGGAAAAAGAGATTGAGTTTTTAGACACTCTCAATGACTGTGCTATGGAACAGATGGTCACAGATCCTACCAGGGGAGAGGCGATCCTGGATTTGGTCCTAAGTAACACCCAAGACCTGGTGAGAGATGTAAAAGTGATTGCACCACTTGGGAACAGTGACATTATATCATTGAGATTAACATTCGTACAGATAGGGAGTTGCCCAAAAAGACTGACGCAACCACTTTTAACTTTAAAAGGGGTAACTTCTCTGGTATGAGGGGACATGTGAGGAAGAAATTGAAAGGAAGAGTGGAGAAGGTCAAAACCATTGGGGAAGCTTGGAGACTATTTAAAAATACAATCCTAGAAGCTCAGAAAAAATATATACTGCAGGTTAGGAAAGGCACAAATAGGTATAGAAAAAAGCCTGTATGGCTAACAAATAAAGTAATGGAAGCTGTAAAAGGTAGGAAGGATTTCTTTACGCGGTGGAAAGCTAGTCTTAGTGAGGTTGATAAAAGGGAACATAAACTATGGCAAATAAAATGCAAGCAAAAAGGGAATATGAGGAGCATATCGCAAAAAACATAAAGGCCAACAATAAAACATTCTTCAAATACATTAGAAGTAGGAAGCCAGCCAGGGAGGCAGTGGGCCCTTGGATGACCAAGGGGTAAAAGGAGTAGTGAAGGATGATAGGGAAATGGCTGAGAAGCTGAATGCATTTTTTGCCTCTGTCTTCACTGTGGAAGAGGAGAAGTGCTTGCCCACTCCAGAAGCGCCGATTTCGGGAGGGGGTTTGAAAGACTTGAATCAGATTGCAGTGAGAGGAAGTCCTCCGACTGATGGACAATTTAAAAACTAATAAATCACCAGGCCCTGGAGTCGTAGTGGATAACTCAATGAAAATGTCTAGACAGTGTGTAGCTGCAATAAAGAAGATGAACGCTATGCTGTGGATTATTAGGAAGGGAATTGAAAACAAATCAGCCAGTATCATCATGCCCCTGTATAAATCATTGGCGCGACCTCATTTGGAATACTGTGTACAGTTCTGGTCACCACATCTCAAAAAGGATATTATAGCATTGGAAAAACTGCAGAGAAGGGCAACTAGAATGATAAAAGGGGTGGAACACCTTCCCTATGAAGAAAGGTTAAAACGGTTGGGGCTCTTTAGCTTGGAGAAACGATGGCTGAGGGGTGACATGATCAAGGTTTATAAGATTATGAATGGGATTGAGCAGGTTGAGAAAGAAGTACTTTTCTCCCTTTCTCACAATACAAGAACTCGTGGGCACTCCATGAAATTGCTGAGCAGTTGGGTTAGAACAGATAAAAGGAAATACTTCTTCACCCAAAGAGTGATTAACATATGGAATTCACTGCCACAGGAGGTCGTGGCAGCTACAAGCATGGACAGTTTCAAGAGGGAATTAGTTAAACGTATGGAGCAGAAGTCCATCAGTGGCTATTAGCCACAGGGTATAGATGGGAATTCTCAGTCTGGGGCAGGTGATGCACTCTATTCTTGGTGCTGGAGGGGGCAGCAGTGGGAGGGCTTCTAGTGTCCTGGCCCCACTGCTGGACCTCCTGATAGCACCTGGTATTTTTGGCCGCTGTGTGACAGAGTGTTGGACTAGATGGGCCATTGCCCTGATTCAACATTGGCTTCTCTTATGTTCTTATTTAAATTCAAACCAATTGGCAGCCATTAAGTGTCACCAAGGACTACATAGACAAACACCGAAGTATAGGATTTTATTGAAACACAGCATTTAGTGATGACTGATGTATAAGATTTGTGAGTGATCTAATTGTCTATTTAAACAATTGCTTGCTAAGCAGAGTAATTATGCAGGGGGGGTAGTAGTATTCAATCAAGGGGTGTGAGAGCATGCAGGCACAGAAAGTCAATTGCACTGAACTGCATAGTTAGTATGGCATATAATAGAACAGCCTGCCAGACACCCCAAACAGATTGATAAACTGTTGAACTGACTGTCAAAAAAAAAAATCTGTTATCTCTTTGCAACTGGCAAACCAGGCACGACCAGCAGGTGTTTGTGCATCCCTAAGCATTAAGCCCCAAGAAGCCCCAAGAAGCAAGGGGATGAAGGGA